>OX638369.1:37115753-37789319 GCA_951812925.1 Calliopum simillimum
GTGGCCCCTTAAATGGTGGGAAAAAGAGAATAGTATGTTCAAGAAAAATGTTGAGGAGGAAAAGTTAATGGGCGTCGGTGAAAATTTTTTTCGCCTCCCGGCCATGAGGAATTTTTTTTAAATGTTTTTATTACAATTTTGTATGGGAGCCCCCTTAAGGAGTGGACAAAATGAGGTAGTTTGTTTGAAAGAAATGTTGGAGATGAAAAATTAATGGGGGTCGGTGAACATTTTTTCCCTCTCCAGGCAGTGAAGAATTTTTTTTTTATATTTTTATCAAAATTTTGTATGAGAGTCCTCTTAATGGATGGATAAAAGGGGTGGGTACATTGAAAAAAAATGGTTGAAGTTGTAAAATCAATGGGGGTCGGTAAACATTTTTGCTCTCTCGCGGCAATGAGGAATTTTTTGATGTTTTTATCAAAATTTTGTATGGGAGCCCCTCAAGGAGTGGAAAAAATGGGATAGTATTTTTGAAAAAAATGTTGGAGAGGTAAAGTTAGTGGGGGTCGGTGAACATTTTTACCATCTTCCGGCAACGAAGAATATACAAGTGCTCGTTCACTCACCTTTTTTTTAATTAAAAAATTTAAAAAAAATAGCTTGCATCATCTGCCCATTCTTAAAATTTGTCAAATATATTCAAGTTTTTTCCAAAATTTTTTTAAAAAAATCGAAGAGTTAATAAAAATAGCAATTTAGGGCCATTTTCACAATGTTCAGTTAAGATTTAACGTCCAGATAAATAAAAATTTTGTATGAAATTTAATGTCAAAGTTCCAGTTAAAGTTCTAGTTAAGGCTTAACTGAACATTGTGAAATTGGCCCTTAGTTTTGAAAGTTGAAAATTTTATAAAAAATCATTTAAAAAAATTTTTGGAATTTATTACAATATAAAAAATTTTTTTAAATAATAAAATTAAAAAAAAAATCACGTGATTTGGCCGACTATTGGCGGAGTTATGAGCATTTCAAAAAACTTATTAATGTCGTTTTTGCAGCTTTTTCAGTTTTTAAAAAATTTGTATCTCTGAAACGACTTGATTCACAATATTTTAAAAAATCATGCTATCCGGTTTCGTATGTAATGCCCCATATGTTCATAATTCACAGAGCTTTGTGAGACAACTTATTTCAGAGACAATTCCAATAAATACCCTGCAGGCAAACGGACTAGTTTAAGAGTAGTTCATTAACTAGTCCTCTACCAACAAGTATAAGTCCGACTTCAATCCCTTGTGCATACAAGCAACTGTTCTTTTTTATGTGTTGATGTCCTACGAAATTATATTTTCTTAAAACAAATTATTGGGTGTTGGAATTAGTTTTAAAGGTTTTCTAAGAGATGGCGTAACTATCAATAGATCGCATCGGGCACACCTGTGACTATATTCATTTCAAAGCACATTGTCTAAGCTTCATTTTTCAGTATGTGTCATTCCACTGAAATGTAAACAACATATATTTTTTTCTCTGTGAACATGTCGACTTTCGTTCCAACAAAACGCAATTTGCGGGAAGGTTTACTTTTGTGCTTCCATTTGAAGAAAAAAGCGGTTGAAGCACAACGATGAAGCACTGGCGATGAAAAGTGGATCCATTACGATAATCCTAAGCGAAATAAATCGTGGGGACCACCCGGCCATGCATCAACATCGACGGCCAAGCCGAATATTCATGGCGCCAAGCTTATGCTGTGTATTTGGTGGGATCAGAAGGGTGTCGTGTACTATGAGCTGCTAAAACCTAACGAAACCATCACTGGGGAACGCTACCAACAACAATTGATGCAATTGAGCCGAGCATTAAAGGTTAAACGGCCGGAATATGCCAAAAGACACGACAAAGTGGTTTTTCAACATGACAACGCACGCCACATGTTGCAAGAACCGTCAAGGAAACGTTGGAGGCGCTGAATTGGGATGTGCTACCCCACCCGCCTTATAGCCCAGACATAGCCCCTTCCGACTACCACCTATTCAGATCGATGACGCATGGCTTGGCTGAGCAGCGCTTCACTTCTTACGAGGATACCAAAAAATGGGTCGATTCGTGGATTGCCTCAAAAGACGAGTTGTTTTTCTGGCGCGGAATCCATATGCTGCCAGAAAGATGGGAAAATGTTGTAGCTAACGATGGACAATACTTTGAATAATATACATTGTGCCGTTGTTTCTAAATAAATGCTCAAAAACCAAAAAAAAAAAAAAACCTTTAAAATTAATTCCAACACCCAATAAACAAAGTTAAATAACATTCATAGCAGCATTAGCAAAAATGAATTCATTAATTTCATTTTTTTCCATAATTTATTTTGAAACACAATTCAGTGACAGAAAACACAAATTATTTCAAAAGCAAAAAACGAAAATTGTAATTTGATATCAAACTAGCCCCCACTGCATCCCTTTTTCACTAGTTTTGGGCTAGTACTAACCGTGAACTAGTATTTCTTGTAGACGGTCTCATATTTTTACTGCAAGGTATTGAAATGATTCAAATTCCGAGCTACATCAAAAATGCAATCAGAGGGCTATAGCAAACGAGGTCAAGCTGCGCAAATGGGGATGGGTTGGTCACACTCTCCGGAAACCACATAGCGAAGTTTGTCGCCAGGCTCTTGAGTGGAATCCACAAGGCAGTAGAGCACGTGGTAGACCCAAAACCAACTGGAAAAGGTCGCTGGAAAAGAAAATCCAAGAATCGGGAAAGTCGTGGCAAGTGATCAAAGTTATCGCAAGGGATCGCAACGAATGGAGATGTTTCATATTGGCCCTATGCTCCTCCTAGGAGTTAAAGGAGAATACATACATACATACATTGAAATGATTCTCAAACACACAAAACTCAATATGCAAAAGCCTACAAATGTAGTAACTTTCTTTAGATGCATATCAGCATCTGAATTAGTTTCAACAATGCTTAATACAGTGTTTCTAATTAAAATTCACTCAATTAAATTTTAATAGCAACTTAATTGCCACCCTATCGTTTGGCTCAATCAATCACGAGTCACCCATTGAAATATTCCTCTGAACCGACACAATTCAATTGAATGAAGAGTCGTCGAATGTAACAAAAATGGAAATGTGAAAGAGGCGGAGCACAGTGCGTTGAGCCCATACAAAAAATGGTCAAAAATAGAAGGAGTGGTTGGATATCGATGGTACTTGGTACTTTGGTACTTTAAATAATTTGGGGCTGCTGAGCTCAAAAATGATTTCAGATTTGTTGTAAACTTTATAGTTTTGCTAAAAACCAGGTGTTTAGGACAATTTTCTGAAGCCCGATGTATAACAATTTTTTTTATTTATCTTTAAAACATGTGTTTTTGTAATATACGTAATAAAAATATTGTTTTATGTACCTTTGAAACCATTAATGTTAATAAAAACAAAAAAAAAATTTCAACATAAATTTTATATTTCATGTAAATTTTTCATTTTAAGCATTTTTTAAAAAAAAAAAAAATAATATTTGTAGGACGAAGTAGGAAAAGTTATTCACAGTTCCTGATTATATAGAATCCGTACTAGAAAACTAAGAAAAAAACGGCACTTATTTTTATAAGATTTGTCTTTTTTTTTCATCGAAAATTGTCAACTTCTGAAGTTTTTCATTTAATAATATCATATATTAAAACCTCTACAATATACATATATTAAATTATATATTTTGAAAAATTTTTTAATTCTATTTATTTACCTAAATATTATTTATAATAAAAAACTTTACTTCGTTTAGATTAATCAAAACACAAATTTTTGATAATTATTTGTTTAAGAGAACCCAAAACAAATTGAACAAAACATGATTTTTTTTGAAAAATATCTCAACTTTGAAGTCTCATAGCATAGCCAAAACTGAGTTTTTCCCCTAAATATTTTGGTTTTATTTTATTGATGCAATTTCCTGTCGATTGATACCAATATTGTTAGGTTTTGAGTCAACAAAAATTTTGATTTTTGTCTATGGGCCAACGCAGTGTGCGGCGGCAGCTACAAATTTGACAGAAATCAGATGCCGCCAATTAAAGATTTACACAACAATAGAACGAATCGTCGTCATTAATGGAACTTTATATAACAAAAATAAAGCTGTGAAACAAACAAAAACAAAGAAACAAAGAAACAATAGAAATTATCAAAATAAAACATTCACTTTCAACTGAATAAGAGATACTTGAGTGAAAATTTGACGCTGCCTGTTATAATAGTAGAATACTTGGCATCTTAAATAAATGTACATCCAATTGTTGATAAAGCTATTAACTTTGACAGTTTTTCGTTTTATTTTTCAGTTTTTTTTTTTTGCTATTTAACATCAATTAAATAAAAAATTTGGTTACGTGAAGTTTAGAAAAAAGGGTTTACAAAAATTCTAGTTTCGATAACTCTTTTGAGAATATTGTCTTCAGCGGAATTGAAGACAGCAAATCTTGGAGCATACTTTCCAACACGTGTTAGGGTAAGCTTCGACTCCCGAAAAAGCACTAAACATGCCTTCCTATTCTATAAATGTCAGCATAATGTAGTTTTCGAGAAATCGCTAGGACAAAGTTCATTAAAATTTTAGTTAGCAAATATATCGCTAATGGTTCAATAGAAAAAAATTTCGCTCAACAATTATGTATCTTGGGAAATTTGCTACAAAATTGTCCCTTATTTTTTATAAAATATGTACCGATGATTCCACCAGCTCATAGACCACACTAAGTTGTTCCGCTTAACTAATAGTTCACGAACAGCTGATGGTTACCTAAGCACTCTGAAATCGGCCTTTAGTTGCTGCTTTGCTCTTTGACCTCTTGCGGTTGCAGTTTAGTCCCAAACATGACAATTTTGTTCATTAACGCAGCTATTAAGGCAGAAATTTCGGTCAAATACAGTGGATGATCTTCACGGTTTTTGGGAGCCCAAAGACTGAAATCGTAACGATTCGAAATCTTCAAAAAATAAATGTATAGAATGGTTATTTTCTATAAAAATAAAAGGTGTTTCATAATTATCGCAAGATTTGAATGAATTAGAAAAGATTTTTTTTTTTTCAACTGTAGTTTTTTATATTGAAACATAAAGTACATAGGATAAGGTTATTTATGGAATAACAAATGACCCCCAGCGCTAAGCTATTATTTTATCGAAATCTTCCAAAACCATTTTGCATAGCGTCCCAAAGGGTGTCCCATAATTCACGCAAGATTTGAATTTCTTCCATTTGTGCGGTAAAGTGTTGCCAACCAAAACAAAATGTTACAGTTTGACATCTAGCAGCTTAAACGCTTTTTCCTTTTTCATATGTTTTTTGGTAACTACAGAAAATTATTTACACTAGAATCGCCAATGGTCAAAATTTAACCACAAATGTATTAATGAATTATGGTACATTTTGGACAGTTTTAGTACTTTTTTGCTATTTGGTATAAAATAGAAAAGCTCATTTATCATCCCTGGTACAATGAAAAATGTGAAACGAAAAGAAAACAAAAACATGAAGTCAGTGTCAGTCAACTTTTTGTCTTTCTCATTGTGCTGTATCCTTTTTTCAGCTTTTTAATGACAGTGTATTTCGTTAATATCGAAAAATTTGCATTTAATTTTACCTAGCTGAATGGCAAAATATTAAAATGATTTTAACTTTGTGCACATTTACACACAAATACCTTTCTAATGGTGTATAATTCAAAGTCATGCTCTATTTTAACATAGTAAAATAGGTAGGACAAATTTTTGTCTTGCGTATAAATATATAGGTTACTTATTTGTTACCACCAAACTTCTTGAGAATCATGTTTTTTATGCATTTTGCCTTGTTTTTGTAATTTTGGTGGTGTTTTACATAGACACCTATAGCATTAAGCTCAAACTACCAATGTCATGCTTGTTGGTAGCAAGTACCAACGCGTTTTCATTTCATCAATATTCCAGCCATATTTTGTAGCAGCCAAACTTGCATTTTTTTGAAATATTGTTCAACAATGAAACCACGTTTTTCTTTCGTGTTTGCTAACCCTAAACTTTCAGCTGTCAAACTGTTTTCTTTCTTCAATGGCAACAACTTACCGCACAAATGGCGGAGAATTCTAAATCTTGCTTGAATTATGGGACACCTCTTATTAGGTTTCTCGCCAGTTTACCAATTTTCATGAAGACAGATCAGCCATAATAATTTTTGTTTTACGTGTTGAATACTTCATGTATCAATAAAATAATATTAGGCATTTGCACATTTATCTAACTAAACAACTTTTCTAAGAAAAGCGCTAATTTGCAAGTAAAAAATTCGAACAAAAAAAAAAAACAAAAATGGGAAACATTTTGCACCAACAACTTGTATATGAAAAAGAATAATCATTAGTTACACAGAAACAGTACACAAGAATTGCAAATCGTACGAGTAAATACTTAAATCTTTAATTGTTTGCTTTAAGCGCACTACAAGCCCAACATTTGCTGAAATAATCAAAAGCGCAGCTGTTCATTTTTACTTACTTACAATAGTTAAAAATAAAAATATTTTTACTGATAAGAAATAGTAGTAACTAGCAAATATAAATTTTATTTATGTAATTTTAAGTAAACAAAGAAGCGACAGCAACAATAAATACAGCTAAAATAACATCGTCGTCACCGCCCGCTTAGAAACACAGCTGCATCAAGAAGAAATCAAAGTGCGCTGAGACGTCGATATCCCAAACGTTCTTTTTGAAATGCAAAATGCAATCGAATCGAAACAATATTATAAAGTCAATAATGCTGCTTGCTGATAAGTCGTCGAGTCGAGTGAGGCTCCAACGCATGTTATGAGAGAACGAACAAGCGTGCGCGCTAAGAGTTACACCACGAAAGTGAACATGTTCAGCATGCTGATTAGCACTGAATGATTGAGGATGTCGGGGGAAAATAGACAGTTTGGGACATGTGTTAAGCGCGCTTCATATGCGATAAGTGGATAGAGACGAAGAATTTTTACAATGCTGTTGGATACTTATTTTATTTTTAGTGTTTTTTGGAATTTAGTTTTATTGCTTTTAAGATTAGCATATGCCCTTAAGTGACCTTGAGGGACTTTGATCGTTATGCAGGAAAAAAACCGGTATTCTGGAAGAGCATTTAAATTGTTATATTGAAGAAAAGAAATTCAACTACATAGCTAGGTATATAAAATATTAATTTTTATAATAAATAAAAAAAATTTTAACGTAGTTAGTAAACCACTAAATATCCTTTCTTTCACTACTTCCACTTTGTATTTTTTGCTTAGCCTTGATTGAGGTATTTTCAATTTGCATGACAAAAATTTGAAAGAATAAAAACCACCGGAACTACTAGAAAAAAAGACTATCTAGTGCAGTTGTATCACTAAAAACGTTTTTCGTGTATGTGGCCGCCACTCCAATAACTAAATCTAGTTCATCAAAATGCGTATTTACAAAATAAAACTACAATTAAATGGCTGAAATTTGTTTAAGTCGTTCCAGATAAATTTATCTCTAGCCAGAGTAGAAAATTGAAGTTCGATCTCATTGCGATTTTGTTCAGATTTGAATATTTCGTAATAGTATATGTTTGTTATAAATACGTTTCCAGAATAATTATTCGATCGTAAACTCCTATGTAAACCACGTGCCACGCCCTTTTGTCCGAATTTACTCAGTTTTCTAGCTGGCTTATATCTGTGGACTTTCCAAGATTTTACTCATAAATATGAAATTTAAATAAGCTTCTTTTGGTGTACATACTCGACGTGTCTACATGAGTTTTAGTTTCAGAGGTATAAGTGTACCGTAATTCAGGCAAGATTTATATTTTCCGCCATGTATCGTGTTCCCAACCAAAAAAGACAACAGTTTGGCAGTTAAGGGTTAGTAAAAATGCATTGAAGGAAGAGTTTTAACGCTGCGTCATTTATTGAGCAGCATTTAAGCAGTTTTTCGGTTAAGGTTGTGTTGTCAAAATGCCATGGATGTTATTCCCAATATTTATATGAAATATGGTTGGATTTTTTCAAAAACTCTTCCAGTATATTCTTGTAAAGGAGGTGCCACACCCTTTTGTCCGAATTCTGATCGGCCTGGCTTTTACTACATTTAACATTTGTACGAAATTTGGCTGGATTATCTTCAAGAGCGTTCTCAGTAAATAGTTTTTAAGATTTTGCTAGTATAGTAGGTCCCACGCCCTCTTGGTTAAATTCACTTAGATTTTGTTTCAAGCTGTGCATCCGCAATGAATTTAATTTTAATGAAATTACACAATTTTATGACATACTAACCCATTATTTTTTTTACACTGTATCAAAATCCACTCTGTAATACCATTCTAACAAGCCTACGATCATAAATATTGAAGCAATTTTTTTATTTTTAGCAGATTAAAAGTAATATCACCGCCTTCCCTATAAACTTCTAAGCCGGTTTTACAGAAAACCTTACCTGGCGCAATAAAACGGTTAGTATATTCGTGCTCAGAAGACCAAAATACACTAGTTACAGTGAAAAAAAAATCATCACCAAAACCAAGAAAATGCTTTAGAAATACTATGAAGACTCTGCATCATCAATTTCATTGGTTAAAAAAGGGTTCCGTTATGGTCGTACCAGCACAAGTGACGCCTAACGTTTAGGTCGCCCAAAAGAAGTCGTCGATAAAATAAATGGAACGATATTAGGGAATGAAATTCTGTGGCTGTGCACCACATTTTTACATGAATATTTGGACATGAAAAAGCTATCCGCGATTGCTCACACTCGACCATAAACGCAACCGTGTGACTACATCAAAGGTGAATTTGGCACAATACGAACGAGTTTTTATTCCGTTTCGTTGCCGTAGACGAAACATGGATCCAACACAAGACACCAGAGACCAAGAAGCAATCAATCAATTCTGTTCCATAATCCGTGTGGTTCCAATTACTTTTCTTTTTGGAAGCTTTTTGATGAAAATGGTGAGTCACGATAAAAAGTATTAGAATCTCTTATGTGGAGAATTACAGGTTCTACAATTGAGGAGTGGCCGTACCAAAGGGCCTAAGTACCATTTTGAGGCAGAAGTAATGTCATACTTTTTATGTGCTTTATAGTCGGTTATTTGACTGTAATAATTTTTTCAACATAATGACATAAATTTCACACAATCAAGTAAATTTTTAGTGAAAATAGAAAACAATTTTATTAACTTCAACAAAATGTCACCCGTTTCATATAATGACACTACTTTTGCCTCGAAATGGTACTTAGGCCCTTTGGTACGGCTACTCCTCAATTAATATTGATTTGTATTTACGAAAAAGTTACCGTTTAGGAAATATTCGATAAAATCAAATTTTTCGAATTTTTGTGGTTTTGTATGAATATTTCCTAAACGGTTACTTTATCGTTATTGCAAACCAATATTATTTGTAGAACCTGTAATTCTCCACAAAAGAGATTCTAATACTTTTCATCGTTCGATTCACCATTTTCATCAAAAAGCCTCTTAAATAAAAAGTAATTGAAATCACACGGATTTCGGAACAGGCCTGAATATAGTGGGTTTCTTCGGAAAAACGTGCACCAAAGAAAGCCAAGTTGTGTCTTTCTGCTAACAAGATCATTGCCACTGTTCTGTGGGATGCACGCGGTGTCATTCAGATTGATTACTTTGAAAAGGATAATACGACAGCTGAATATTATGCCGAACTTTTGGACATATTCGCTATTGATTTGAAGCAGAACCGACCACATTTGGCAAAGAAAAAAGTGCTGTCTCATCAAGGCAATGTACGAGTGCACACGTTTGTAACCACTATGGTAAAAACGCATTAATTGGGCAGCTATCCCATCCAGAATGTTCTCCAGATTTAGCCCCTTGCGACAGCTGCCCCATCTATCATATTCTCCAGATTACGCTCTCTAGGACTATTTCCTGTTTTCAGACCTAAAAAAATGGCTTGATGGTAAGAGTTTTGAATCGAATTAAGTGGTCATTATTAAAACAAACGCCTGTTTTGAGGGTTTTAAGAAAACCTATTAACTATTTAAGAGGAATGCAAAAAATAGAGAAACGCTGGAGTAAATACATCATGCTTAAAGAAGGCTAAGTACATATGTTGATAAATACTACACTTTTTTGCTGAAAAAATATAGCTGTGTTCCAAAAAGGCTTTAACTAATCAAACAGACCCACGAGGGCTATTTTTTATAAGTACATACAAAAAACATTCTTATTTGACACTCAGATATTCAAACTTGTGATGACTATAACTCCGAAACTAGACCCTATGACACTATTTGATTCAAGGTCGTAGCCAGGGGAGGGGTTTCGGGGGTTCAACCAACCCAACCGCCTTCTCCCCTTCCCTCCCCGAACGAGAATAAAGAGAAAGTTACAAATGCACAGATCATTAATATGGTTTTTACAAGAAATTCCACCCTCGCCCCTCCCCCTCGAAACGAAATCCTGGCTACTTCCTCGATTTGATTACACTCTTTCTTAAAACTAAAATCATAATAACTTTGTTTAGAAAAAGATATGCCCAGTAGGCCGAGTCGATGTAAAATATATTGAAAAAACCGCATTCAATTTGCAAGCTAACCTTGAGAGTATCTAGGAAAGAAAAAAAATTTTTTCTGGACCACTCTAAAAACAGCCAAAATGTTTTTTTTTCATAACTTCGGCAGGTGATGTCCGATGTTTAAAAATTATATATCGTTGTAAAGGGTTTAATAAGGCCTACATTTTTTCTTGGTATACTTTGGTGTAAATATACTCACAAATACTTTAATTTTATAAAGAAGAAATTGCATTTTGAGGGACACGAACTACAGAAACTGGGTCCTTATTAGTCGAAAATGACCTCGGATGTGCAAATGCTTTGCCAAAAACATATAGGCCCTTTACAACGATATATAATTTTTAAACATCGGAAATCATCTAAAAATACCATTTTGGCTGTTTTTAGAGTGATCCAAAAAACAAATTTTTTTTGTTTACTAGATTATACCATGGAAGCTCTCAAGTAAGGGCCGGGGACCGACCCGGCCTGATGCCCAGTTCTATAATAAGTTAATATAAGTATGTGTGTATTTCGATAAACAAAATAAATAAAGAATGACTTTACTTACTGGTCAAATTGTAAAGATCCAACAATTTAAATTGTTTGATGTTCTGATCTTGTCAAATTAACGAAATGCATAGAAACTGGAAATCGGCAACAAAATTCCAAGAATCAAAAACAAAAAAACAAAAACAACAAACGAACAAAAGCGCGAATATACCGAAAAGGAAAAGGCCAAAAGAATTTAATTAATATAAAAATTGTATGTTATAGTGAAATACTATTTTTTGTATTTAAATTATTTAAGATAACTTCTCATGCTTTTTAGTATTTTAGAGAATTTTTCACTTTAATTTTTTGCACTCACAACACATTCTGATTGGAAATTTCTTGCACTTTCAATTTTCACCTGCTCAAAACACTTGCAGTTTTACAACAAGTACAAAATTAATTTTATTCACAATTTATCCAATAACTGTTATTCGATAGTTTTGCAAACAATTTAAAATATTTAAATTTTTATTTTCTCGTAATGCGAACTCACAACGAACTCACCATCACATTTCGCTTAAAATTCTCGGTTACGACTGCGCGTATTTTGCCTTTGCTCTGTTTTAAAACCAACAACAAAATTATTTGTTTTCTTCTATGGTCCATTCTGCTGTTTTTAAATATTTCTGGTTCCTTCTTTCTCTTTGCAAGCACCAAATTCAAAGCCTATAATTCTGCAATTTAAATATTAAGAAGCACTACATGTTTTCATATTTGATTAAAGATATAAACTAATGCACGCTATTTAACAAAATAAATAAGGAATTTGGTAAAATCGGTTTTTTTTCTCTTTCTCCGCCATGATCTGTTTGCAGATTTTGACGTTTCTTTTTATTTGCGATATAAAAATTGTACAATTCACAATGGTACAATATTATTTCTTTCAATTCTATCATGATACTTATTATTATATCATTCAGATTCACGATATAGCCCAGGAAAATAAGACGAAAATAGCTTCTGTGCGAAAAAATTCCCAGTGGAAATTTTTCACCGGAATTGTCTTTATTTATGCATGATACACAAACTGTGAAAAATCCATTGCAAAGTCGTGTGCGCATAAAAAGTTATTCGGGCTCAAAGGTCGCTAAAATCAATTTTTTGCAAATATCTCGCTAATGCTAACTTTTACAAAAAAATGTTGGGCTCTAATTTTGTGGCACAGGAAATTTCCTACAAAAATACGTTAAAAGTATTTGCGTACGACTTCTAGTTTAGGAGATCACTCAATTTAAAAAGTTGTTAACAGTTATGATATGAAATACTACCTATGAGTTCATATTAAAATATCTTACTTTTTAAATTGCAATAACTCTTCAATGAGAAGTTGTACAAACAAAATTAAAATGCCGTTTGAAAGATAATTTAATTTTCTATTTACTTCTATGTGTACACATATTGCTTATTTTTTGTAGATCTTGTAATTCTCTACAAATTTGGTCCTATTACTTTTTATCGTAGTACTTACCAATTCGCAGATATCCTTAAAAAACCAGTAATTTCGAAGCCTTAACGGTTATTCAAGAATATGATTAAGGTCATGAGCCGTTCGAAAAAAAAATTTGTACGGTATATAGAAAATTAAATTATCTTTCAAACGGCATTTTAATTTTGTTTGTACAACTTCTCATTGAAGAGTTATTGCAATTTAAAAAGTAAGATATTTTAATATGAACTCACAGGTAGTATTTCATATCATAACTGTTAACAACTTTTTAAATTGGGTGATCTCCTAAACTAAAAGTCGTACGCAAATACTTTTAACGTACTTTTGTAGGAAATTTCCTGTGCTACAAAATTGGGGACCAACATTTTTCTGTAAAAGTTAGCATTAGCGAGATATTTGCAAAAAACTGATTTTAGCTACCTTTGAGCCCGAATAACTTTTTATGCGCACACGACTTTGCAATGGACTTTTCACAGTTTGTGTATCATGCATAAATAAAGACAATTCCGGTGAAAAATTTCCACTGGGAATTTTTTCGCAGAAAATGTCTTATTTTCCTGGGCTAATATTAAAAAAATCGACTTTAATATTTCTGCACTCCATCAATTTCAATAGAGGACTCATCCAGCGCTGTTGTTTAATGCGAAGTGCCAATTCACACGACGGACACGGGCACGTAGGGCATATCCCTCGTGTGAGTTTGCACTTACCCTTCAAATGAAGTGTTTTGCTCCTTTTTTTATCAAAAACATTTCGTCACTTCCCCTTTCATAAAATCACTTCACTTTTTCTTGAATACAAAATTTGCCTTAAAATTTGTCTATTCTTTTTATGAGAGTTCAGAAACATAAGAGTATTCACAATCTTGTTGCGTCGTAGCAAATCGACGGCTTATATTCAATACCCTCTATCTACAATTTTCACGAAAATAGTTTTTGATGGTAAAACCTTCATTGAGACAAATGGCAGCTATGATATTAATTCCAAACGAAAAATTTGCTTCCAGAGCTATATTTTTCCATTTAAAGAAATTCACTATCTACAGCAATCGATTTTGTGAAATGCAATATCCTCTATCTACATATGAAAAATGAAAGATTTTTCACTTTATTATATTTATTGGGTGGCCGTTAAATACAAGGTCATGACAAACGGTCAACAATCGGCTCCAAATGGCGATTATAAATTTTCTTGATTTTTTCAGTTTTGTATGTTGAACCTTGATAGCCCTGCTGAGCCGTGATTGGCCCTTCTGTAAACAAACAGATAAGGCTAGACGCATGAAATTTGATACAGATGAAAACAATATTGCCAGGCTATCTGGGATCTAAAATGGGCGTGATTTGAAAATTAATACAATTGAGGAGTGTCCGCACCAAAGGGCCTAGGTACCATTTCGAGGCAAAAGTTGTGTCATAATATGAATCGGGTGACATTTTGTTAGAAATGATAATAATTGCTTTCTGTTTTCACGAAAAATTGTCTCGATGGCGTGGAATTGATGGCATTATGTTAAAAAAATTATACCGGTCAAATAACTGATTATTATAGCACATAACTTAGGCCCTTTGGTACGGCCACTCCTCAATTGTATATACGAGTCATAAGAAACTGGATATGAGAGCGGTATCCAGACGGACTTGTGAATGCAAAACATGAGAACTGAAATTTGAGCTCAGATTTTTATATAAAGTACCACAAGTTACTAGAAAGTAGATGTACCCAGGAGCAAGGGTCTTTATTCCCTACTCCCCGCCCAGGCCTACCATAGTCTTGCGCCCTAGTTTTTAATAGCAGTTTATGGTGGACTGGGATTAGTGGTGAGCAAACCAAGACCAAGATCATAGCAGTCTTGGTCTTGTTCTTGCATATTGTGTCTTGGCCATTAAGTCTTGGTCTCAAAGATGCCAAATTTCGAATTGAGGTATGATTTTATGCTTGAAACGGGCGTGACACACCTATTAACTATAAATTCGAAAGACTAAAAAGCAGTTTTGGTCTTGATGATAATCCTGAGCAAGACCAAGACCACAGAAGTCTTGGTCTAGCAATGATATCAGCGTCTAATACCGAGAACAAGACCAAGAATCAAGACCAAGACTAATTTTGCTCATCACTAACTGGGACTTCCTTATTACGCATCTAAACTAGGATTTTTTCTATCATGTAAAAATTCTGAGTTATCTTTTCTTAGAAGTCCAAAAATCACTGTTTTGAGGCCTACTTAGAGCTATATAGCAAGCTATAAGCAAGAATAACTCAGGATCCTTACATGATAGAAAAAAAACCAAGTTTAGATTCATAATAAGCAGATCAAAGGTCAAAATAAACGGCTATAAAAAATAAGGACCTATAATATTCTGAGCTCAGGTTTCGGTTCTCATATTTTCAAGTCCGCCAGGCGCCTAACCTATTTTGAGTTTTCTTTTGCTAAAAAACCATCTATTAATTAATAATTCATAAAAAAATTGGTTTTTATTATTGTGCAATAGGCTCTATCTGCTTGTTTGAACACGCATTTTATATTATATTTGAATTGCAATATCCTCTATCTGCCATAATAAGGCGAATAACCAAGGTTTTTTTTAATTTTTTTGTTTGAGGGATCTAGTGGCTCTTTTTAATTAATATCGTAGTACTTCGTTTGATTAACACTATAAAAAATAGCGAATAAAACAGTTTTTTTGCTCTCCTGAAAAATTGTGTTTTTGTAGATAGAGTGTATTGAATATAAGCCGTCGAAATGCAAAATAATTTGAAATTACAAAAACAAATTCTATTAATTTTTCAAAAAAAAAAAAATCAAATAACTTTGCATTTGCTGCGATGCAACAAGATCGTGAATACGGCTACACTTTTTTGTATGCTCGAAGCCTGCCCTGACTGAAAAGTAATTTGTTTTTTCAATAGGTGCTATTATTGATTCCGTTCGATAAGGAAATTTTCGCGGAAAGAAATATCGTTCGATATGAAAACTACTATTATTGATTGCGACGGTAGAGGAATATCGAACGAGAATATTGGAAACCCTGAAATAAGAACATTTTGACAGATGACAAAGGATAACAAAAAAGTAGAAGTGTCAACAAAGGAAAATTATGAATCTTTGATAATTTTTTGTAAATATCATGTGAATAAAATAGCTTTTTTAGTGCGATTTAAGAATTAACTATCTATACATTTTAGAGTTCGGTGAAGACGCGTGTTTCTTCAAAGTTGTTTTCTGTAAAAAAGTGTTGATCATTTGTTTTTTCCAAGTGATTACATTTTATCGTTTGATCACCGCAGCGAGGTTCTTCTATATGAGATGTATATCTAATCAAAATAATGAATCGTTTCCTTTATTTAATAAAATGAAATGTATTGTTTTATGAATTTTGAGTTTTATTTTAAAAATAAATTTTGTTAATTTTTAATTAAACCGACTTTTGTGTAGTAGTTAATTGTTTAAAATTGATATTGAATGTTTAACTTAATTTCCTTATCAATAAAAAGAGCAAAATTATCAAAAAAGCATGCATTTTTAACTTTTTATTAACGTTCCGTCACAAAAATTTCGCGGAAGGAAACTATTGAAATATATCTATCCGTCGGAATCAAGAATACACAATTATGAACGTCACTTCGATGTCAGGGATGTTAAATTTGTCAAATTATATGCGGAAACAATAATGCCAAATTTATCTGTTTTGCGGAACAGTGATGACAGATGTATCTAATTTTCGGAATCAATAATAGCAAAATTTGCTTCCGCGCGGAAAATGCTTTCCGACAGAACCAAGAATAGCACCCAATAATGGGTGCTATTATTGATTCCGTTCGATAAGGAAATTTTCGCGGAAAGAAATATCGTTCGATATGAAAACTGCTATTCTTGATTCCGACGGTAGAGGAATATCGAACGAAAATATTGGGAACCCTGAAATAAGAACATCTCTAACATTTTGACAGATGACAAAGGATAAAAAAAAAATTAGAAGTGTCAACAGCGGCAAATTATGAATCTCAAATAATTTTGTAGACATCAAGTGGATAAAATAGCTTTTTTAGTGCGGTTTAAGGATTAATTATCTATTCATTTTAGAGTTCGATAAAGATGCGTGTTGCTCTAAAGTTGTTTCTTGTAAACAAGTGTTTGTTGATCATTTTTTTTCCGAGTGATTACATTTCATCATTTGGTCACCGCAGAGGGTTGGATGTGAAAGTGTCTTCTTTTTTTATAAAATGTTATTTATCTAATCAGAATAAAGATGAATTGTTTCCTTTATTTAATGAAATAAAATGAAGTGTTTTATGAATTTTGAGTTTTATTTTAAAAATAAATTTTGTAATTTTTAATTAAACCGGCTATTGTGTACTAGTAAATTGTTTAAAATTGATACTTAACATTTAGCTTAATTTCCTTATCAATAAAAAGAGCAAAATTATCAAAAAAAGCATACATTTTTAACTTTTTACTGTCGTTCCGTCACAAAAATTTCGCGGAAGGAAAATACTGAAATATATCTTTCCGTCGGAATCAAGAATACACAAAAATAAACGTCACTTCGATGTCAGGGATGTTAAATTTCTCAAATTACGTGCGGAACCAATAATGCCAAATTTATCTGTTTTGCGGAACAGTGATGACAGATGTATCGAATTTTCGGAATCAATAATAGCAAAATTTGCTTCCGCGCGGAAAATGCTTTCCGACGGAATCAATAATAGCACCCAATAACAATAGGTACTATTATATTGAAAGGCGACGATTATGATTTCTTAGTTCCCCATCGAAAAAGGCTCGCTGATCAATAAGCATAGGTCCAAAGTACACACAGACAGCATGTTTTAAAAACTGTCAGCACCCATAACATACATTAATAAAAACATCTTAAACACACTAAAAGCTTAAAACAATGGGTGCTATTCTTGATTCCGTCGGAAAGCATTTTCCGCGCGGAAGCAAATTTTGCTATTATTGATTCCGAAAATTAGATACATCTGTCATCACTGTTCCGCAAAACAGATAAATTTGGCATTATTGGGTGCTATTATTGATTCCGTTCGATAAGGAAATTTTCGGGGAAAGAAATATCGTTCGATATGAAAACTACTATTATTGATTCCGACGGTAGAGGAATATCGAACGAGAATAATGGGAACCCTGAAATAAGAACATCTCTAACATTTTGACAGATGACAAAGAATAAAAAATAAACAAAAATGTCAACAAAGAAAAATTATGAATCTTTGATAATTTTTTGTAAATTTCATGTGGATAAAATAGCTTTTTCAGTGCGATTTGAAGATTAATTCTCTATACATTTTAGTGTTCGGTGAAGTCGCGTGTTTCTATAAAGTTGTTTTTTGTAAAAAAGTGTTTGTTGAAAAATTTTTTTTTTCCATTGATTACATTGCATCGTTTGATCACCGCAGCGAGGGTTGGATGTGAAAGTGACTTTTTCTATATGAGTTGTATATCTAATCAAAATAAAGATGAATTGTTTTCTTTTTTTAATAAAATAAAATTAAATGTGTTTTATGAATTTTGAGTTTTATTTTAAAAATAAATTTTGTAATTTTTAATCAAACCGACTATTGTGTAGTAGTAAAGTGTTTAAAATTGATATTTAATATTTAGCTTGATTTCCTTATCAATAAAAAGAGCAAAATTATCAAAAAAGCATACATTTTTAACTTTTTATAGTCTTTCCGACACAAAAATTTCGCGGAAGGAAAATACTGAAATATATCTTTCCGTCGGAATCAAGAATACACAAAAATGAACGTCACTTCGATGTCAGGGTTGTTAAATTTGTCAAATTATTTGCGGAAGCAAGAATGCCAAATTTATCTGTTTTGCGGAACAGTGATGACAGATGTATCTACTTTTCGGAATCAAGAATAGCAAAATTTGCTTCCGCGCGGAAAATTCTTTCAGACGGAATCAATAATAGCACCCATTGTTTCCGCAAATAATTTGACAAATTTAACAACTCTGGCATCGAAGTGACGTTCATTTTTGTGTATTCTTGATTCCGACGCAAAGATATATTTCAGTATTTTCCTTCCGCGAAATTTTTGTGTCGGAAAGACTATAAAAAGTTAAAAATGTATGCTTTTTTGATAATTTTGCTCTTTTTATTGATAAGGAAATTAAGCTAAATATTAAATATCAATTTTAAACACTACACATTTAATTTTATTTTATTAAAAAAAGAAAACAATTCATCGTTATTTTGATTAGATATACAACTCATATAGAAGAAGTCACTTTCACATCCAACCCTCGCTGCGGTGATCAAACGATGCAATGTAATCAATGGAAAAAAAATTTTTGAACAAACACTTTTTTACAAAAAACAACTTTATAGAAACACGCGACTTCACCGAACTCTAAAATGTATATGAATTAATCTTTAAATCGCACTGAAAAAGCTATTTTATCCACATAAAATTTACAAAAATTATCAAAGATTCATAATTTTTCTTTGTTGATATTTTTATTTATTTTTTATCCTTTGTCATATGTCAAAATGTTAGAGATGTTCTTATTTCAGGGTTCCCATTATTCTCGTGCGATATTCCTTTACCGTCGGAATCAATAATAGTAATTCTCATATCGAACGATATTTCTTTCCGCGAAAATTTCTTTATCGAACGGAATCAATAATAGCACCCAATAACTAAACTTCCTTGCTGATGTTGTAAAACTTAAATATTTCAGCTAAGTTTCTCACAAAACTTTTCGTAGTTTACTCCAAAAACAAACTCTTACTTTTTCCGTCACTTTGAACGCACGCAAACAGTTTGACGGTCTGAAGCCTACTAGGATCAATCAGCGGCATGAGCGAAAAAATCCATAGAAGAAAATCCTCGTACACGTGCAGCTGTTTAGCGACAATCGATACTCGGACCAAGGTACATTCCGATCAAGGTACACACATCTTCCCTAATATTTAACGTGGCGAGCATTTTTCATATAAAGAACGAGTCTTAACAAGAGGACTCTTTATGAATTAAATTTAATTTTTATAACAATTTTTTATTTTTTGCGCAATAATACTGATAGTCAAAATTAAAAAATATTAAAAATTTTCAAATAGTTTAAATTAAATGCATTTCTATTATTTTGCTGTATACTTTTAACAAATAAAAATTTTTAGTAAAACTTCCAGAGTGAACACAGTTGTCTTAGTAGTTAAACAAAAAAAATGGTTGCAATATAGTATAGCAATTCGAAAAATATGTAAAACTTTGAAAAAATACATTGGTACTTTGAATGTAAGTGATTTATTTCAAGATGAATGTTCTTTGGTTTCTATTTTCCAAATGCCAGCAGTGTAACGAAACCAAATTAAGAATAGATCTTTACCCATTTGAATGGATGACCAAAAGGGTGTCAGTTTTGAGCCTTCAATTTCTTTCCAGTTAACAGCAACTTCTTGAATTGGAATTTCCAAACGTTGAGCTATGTAAAGCACTTCAACATCAAAAGCCCTGCGGAAAAGCGTTATATTCTAAGTTTTATTATGATTTGAATCCAAAATAATAAACTTACCAACGCTCCACATGCATAATTTTAAACAGTTTTCGTGCTGCAGAACGCGTAAATAATTTGAATCCACACTGTGTGTCACGTATTTTACGTACAGCAAACAGCCAAACCAAAAAATGAAAGCCGTGCATTAAAAATGTTCTAAAAAGAAAAAAAAACCCATACCATTTAGTAAACCAAATGCATACAATGCAAAACATTTACCGAAAGAAGCTTCGTGTGGCAATAGCATCTTCTTCCAAGTGCGCACGTGAGCCTATCACAATTGCATCGGTTTCCCAATCTTTCGACAACGATTTCATGGATTCTTCAAGTTTTGTGTAATCTGCAAATTTTGTAGCACCATCAGCGTCGGCAAATAGCAAATTACGGCCACGAGCTACAAGCATACCCTTTAATGAAAGAATATCGGAATTGTATTATATTACCACAATACACAAAAATATAATGGAAAAGTATCCATAAGCTCATTTTCATAAATTCCTTATTTAAACCCTTTTTATCTGATCGTATTTGAAACTTATCCAGTCAGTTGCCGAATTCGACTTTGAATAAAGGAAAAAATAACAATTTAAGAGCTTTTGTATTTTTGGCTGCAGAAAGAATTTTATCGGTAAAAAGTGGTGAAAGAAAGGAGCTGAATGCCTCTTCGGAAGACAATTTTTTACTTAATAAACAGAAAAATGCGGTGCCACATTCTTTGGTGGACGTATTTTATGAGGAGAGTATGGAATTCGAACAGTTCGACAACCAAGTTCTGAAATTCTTATTTTTTGTGGATGTCTTTTATTGACGATTATCTCAGACCAGAAGCAATCTGGCTGGCTAAGTATTTTTTATGATAAAATATTTTTTTTTTTTCAAATTTGTTGTTAGTTTTTTCAGTGTTATGGCTGCAATTTACGTAATGTCTCATACTTACCAACCGCACAGCGCCACCTTTTCCCCGATTTTCTATCAATTCCATTACACGAAACTTCTCCACTGTATACCGTTCAGAGTACTCTAATCCTACATTTACAGTACGATCATCACTGCCATCACTGACAACAATAACTTCATATGTGAAATTGTTACTTTTCGAGCGTTCCTCTAGATATGCCATGCACTCATCAAGCATAATCGGCACTGAAATTATGTTTTTCATTTTTATTTTACATTTGTAATTTACAAAAATGTCATGTCGTTTGTGTATTACTTACGCCTCTTCTCCTCCTCGTATGCTGGAATGATAACACTGAGATCCAAGGTGGGCTCCTCATCTATAGAAGGAAAATCCACATCTTTTATGGTGTGCGGATCAAGGTAAGTGCTTTCCTCTTTGTGGCGTTTAATTATAGGAAAGGGCGTGGTTATAGATTTTTGCACAATATAAAGCTAAAAAAAAAACGAGATATATCATATTACAAAATTTGTTTATTTTAATATTATAAAGCCCTCACACGTCAATCACTTACCGCAAGAACTAATGATGTGAAAAACGCCGATCCAACGAATAAAATTAATTGGAGATATTCAGTAACAGCCATTATAGCTGAGTTTTGTGAATATCAAATGAATGTTTATTTATATATCCTTTTTATACAAAAACCGCCACGTATATTTTAACTAAAACAAAATCCCATATTCTACAGCTGCAATTCAATGATTCACAAAATGACAATTGTGATAGTAGACGTCAGGTTTATTGTGAACTTCAATTCTAATACGAACCGGTGTTGCCGTTTATCGAAGACATACTGGGGTGTACAGACTAAAAATTTATTTGATAATTTCGAATTTGTTTGGCATCACTAATTTTGCAGTCAAAATTTGTACTTGTTGAGTTTTGATGGTGAGAACTATGATACAAGTAGCAAGTTCTGTCAATAAGAGCAAAACAGAGACAAAAAACGATAGACAACTGTCAGAATCGTGATAAAATTTTATAAATTGTATCGTTGTTGTGTTAAATTGTTTATTTATTTCGTTCGAAAACAAAAATGGCATAAATTATTGAACTCCGGCAGGATCACTGTTTCCTACGTTGCAATTTTGTGGACAACAAACAGCAAACTTTCGCTGGGTGCAATACCTTTACTGCCACACGTCTGCAAATCTCTGCCACAGCTTTCAATCCAACGGCGAAGCCGTAATTCATCCTTCGGGACGGGGTATGAAGATATATTTTCTTTCCCGAATTTTTTGAGACATAACGCACAAAGCGACGACATATTATTTTACGAATTTTTTCACCAACAAAAAAAAAAAAAAAAACAATCAAAAGTTTTCGTAATTTATTTTTTTAGTTTCTGTTTTGCTTTGTTGATTGATAGAACTTGCCACCAAAAATAAGAAGAACAAGAAACGTGCCAGTTGCTGTCGTTACCTTGTTAATTTTTTTAATTTTCGTCTTTTCATTGATTTGAAGTGATATTTGAAAGTGTGAGCGCAAATGCATTTTTCTTTATGCATATTTTCATTTCAAAAAAAGATTTCAACAAGTGCACATTGCTCGGATGATGAAATTAAAGAGGAATATGATTTTTTATACTATAAGGATTGTTTTCATTATTTTAAGTTATGTTGTGGTTGAAAAAAAGCTTAAATAGTTTAATTTAATTATTAAATAACTTCTTAGCCAATTTGCATATACATTTGTAATTTTAGATGCAGCTACTGAACAATTTTATATACAAAAGTAATTTTTTTTGGAGAATAGTTTTTAGTTGTCTTTTTAATGGATGGAATTTATTTCTTCAAATAAAATTTAATTTGTGGTATTTCCACTACATTTTAATTATTAGTTTCCTTGTTTTTCATCGACGCCACCATTTTCATAGCCAGAATTTATCCGCTTTGCAGTGTTACTTCATCGGCGTGCAAAGCAAAACTAAAATTTAAAGTGAAGTTACATGCAACACGTCGTCGCTTTATAGCGGCACACGCTTCTGTCAGAAAAAGTTGAAACCCTACATTCGTATGGAGTGAGCTACAAAACACAACGCGTTGAAAGTCAAAAAGCATATGACGCAAAAAGTTGAGCAACTTTCAACTTTTTCAAGCTGGAACTACAAGCAACGCGTCGTCGCTTTATCGCGTCACACGCTTCTGTCAGGAAAAGTTGAAACCCTGCATTCGTATGGAGTGAGCTACACAACACAACGCGTTGAAAGTCAAAAAGCATATGACGCAAAAAGTTGAGCAACTTTCAACTTTTTCTACGCTTTCTAGCGTCAAGCTTATTAAACACACCTTTCAAATTTCTTCAATTTCAAAACGTATATTTTTTTTTTATTTGGCATTTAATATAAGTAAATAACAAAATATTTAAAATTAAAATTATTTCGGTGATCTCCGAAAAATCAGAAAAATCACTGGATGCTTCCATTTCTTCAGCAAAAGCTTTTTTATTGCTTTTAATTTTGTGAACTGTCAGCTGTTGTCACAAAAAACTTTGACGCGAGGAAGCGCGGCATGTTACTCGAAAAGCGAGACGCTTGAAAAGCCATGACGCGGTAAAGCAACGACGCGTTGCTTGTAACTCCAGCTTTAAAGAGTGATTTGATTTTACTCACACTCAGAGCTCAAAATTAGTGATGCCAAACAAGCTCGAATTCATCATACTAAAAACTACAAAATTTGAAAGTGCGAACGGCCCTAAGCATAGAAAAGGGATATACATATCTAAAAAAAACTGTAATAGCCTGTTTCACCCGAAGATTTATGAAGTGATTTAGCCGTAACTCAATTCATTCATGGTTTTTCAATAGGGATGATAAGATTTTAAGTGACTTTTCGGCCATTTGTAATATGTCATGATCTGTCATTTTTTTTTTTCATTGTATTCAGTAATTTTTACAGTTTCATCATGGAGAGATATATGCAGGAACAACGTTTACAAATTATTCAGTTTTATTATTGTTCTCCAATTGCAACTTTTCGTGCGCTTTTGCCATTTTATCGTCGTAATAAGTGTGCAATTGTTAAAAATTTCGAGCGTACCATTTGTTCATAATGTTCAGATGCCAATAAGACGAAGAGCCGCTCGAAGTAATGAAAATATTGCTCCCGTTCAGGCAAGTGTTGCTAAGAACCGCAATTTGTCGATTCCAAGACGTTCTCAAGAATTGGGACTGTCTCAAACCACAACTTGGCGGATTTTGAGAAAGGATTTGGGCTTGCATCCGTATAAAATTGTTCTCACTTAAGAACTGTAGCCAAGACGGGGCTACGTGCCACACAGCAACTGCATCAATTGAATTATTACGAGAAAAGTTTTGAGATTATTTCAAGAAATTGTGACATTGAATGGCCTACAAGAAGTTGTGATTTAACACCATTAGATTTTTTTCAGGTTATTTGAAGTCATTGGTCTTTAGCAATAAACCAGACTCTCTTCAAGCTTTACAAGTCAATATTGAACGTGCTATTCATGACATACGACTTGATTTAGTGGAAAAAGTGCTCAAAAATTGGGCTCATCGAATTCGTTCCTACAGAAGATGTCTTGGAGGCCATTTGAATGACGTTTTATTCAGAACTTAATTGAATCAATTGTACTTCACATTTAATTATAAACATTTGAATTTCCTTAACAATTAGTGTGTTTTTTTTTTAAATAAATCATATCACTCTTATTGGAAAACTTGGTGACTCCAATTTTCTAGTTTTGAGATAATTCAATTTAAATATTGAAAATTGAAATTTACACTGATTTTGCACTTTTTTATTTAGTTTTTTTTTTATAACTTTACAATGCTTTGGAGAACTCTGGCTGGACAGGATTGTACACCAAGCTATGAAAAATATCATAGCGATGATAATTTCGAAGTCACTTAGTTTTATATCTATTTTTCTGCATTTAATGCCATATATTTTTTTAAAGACTTTATCACCTTGTATAATTTAAATATTTAAATATCAAATGTTTTTATAAAGATTTTAACACCTTTTTGTTTGTGGGATATATATGGGATTTTTTCAACAGAACTAAGGGAGTTTTTAGTTTTTTTTTAGGGTAATTTGCTCCAAAAATACTGGCATCACTGATCGGATTGGGTGCGTTGTAAAATTTAAAAGTTGCCAGCACTGTTTGGCAACGACAACATCAGCCATCTTTTTTTAAAATTCTTTTTAGACGCCAAAATTTTTCTTTTTACTTCAATTTCGTGTTTATTTCTTTGATATTTTTTAAGAATTTATATTACCCACTTCAATTGAGACTTTTTTTAGGAAATTAATCTAAAAAGAGTGTAGTCATCAAACGGAAAATTTCGAGAAAGAATTAGTTTTACAAAAAAGTTGAACGTTGTGTTGGAATTTCATTTCCTCTTCCTTTTATCGGAACAGGAAGTAGGTTTTAAAGTCAAAAGTATTAGCAATTCGTATATTTTTTTGTTTTTAAATTGTGAAAAATGTGTGACCATCAAAAAAGGGCACGTAAGTTATTTATTTTGTCATATATAATAAGAAAAATGTAAGCAAAGAAAAAATATCGAAAGAAAATGACAGCGCTGTCCCGCTTCCGCCGGAAATTGTTGGTGTTTTATTTGATGCTGCGCTGCTGTGCTTTCAAGAAGCTTTCTGTTTTAAATTTTTGGTTTTTCACTTTGCTGATGCTTGCTTTTTCAAATCGCAATTTACTTATCAAAATTTTTAAATCTAAGTAGCCTTTGATATTTTTCATTTTATGAGAAAAAAAAGGAAATTTTTTTTACTTTGATTTTTTGTTCGTTTTATTAGCACGTAAAATTTTGGGAGTGAACTCGCAACAAAATCCGGTTAATACGGAATTCAATGCAACAGTAGCAACATCATCAGCATCATCATTAGCGTCACCATTGTCAACTTCGTCAACGTCCAGCGGTAGCATAGCAACGTCACCATTAGTACAGCAACAACAACAACAACCGCAGCTATTGTCTCCGATTTCTGTGCAACAACAACAATTTCAAATGGAACGTCTACGATTAGCCAATATGATGAATCAAGGTTAGATTTGGCTTTAAGCGAAACAATTACCCGCCTCCTTCATGTCGTGTTTTCTTTATTTTGACAAAACAAAATTAAAATTCAATCAATACAACCACCCCCCTGTCAACAATGTAGAATCTTCATTATAGATCACCCATGGTAAATTACCAACAGCGCTGACTGATATTTTTTGTTTACAAACCGTTCTCAGATCATTCTACTAGACAACAACGAGTTGCACTTATTTATATGTACATATGTACGTCTTCGCGCTCAAAACTGTCAATAAAATGTTCTATCTGCGTAGAAGGATTGGACCCACTCGTTGCTTTTTGTATAAGAGTTGACAGAGAGGGCGTGATCTTATTTCTCGGACAATTAAGTTTTAACAGCTGACAGTTGCAAATGATTGATTTGTTAATTTGGCTAAATATAAATGATAAATTACACACCGGTATTGGAAAAGGAAACTCTAAAAATATACATTGTTATTAAGGAATAACAGATTTTGATTGAATTTTCTCAGAAAAGTTTTTTTTTTAAAACAGGTACACATAGTCCCAATTTCCACACAAATTTTTTAGAGAAATTTTCTTTAATGAAATTGCCAGCTAATTCATAGTTTTCGAATTCATTTTAGAATAAAGATCAGCTAGGATTTCATTTGGAACAGATTTTGAAACTATGAAATAGCTGGAATAAGATGCCGTGAAACATTTCATTAGGCATTTTAATAAAACTTTTGGATAAAGGATAGGTGTGTGTTCTTACAGGTTTACGTATGAAAACTTATTAAGGATAAGTGTCAAAATACAACATCACTACTTTGAAGTCAAGCATAAATTATATAAAGCATTTTTCCAAAATGTTTAATCCTCCTTCCCCCATGTCAGAAATCTAAAAATATAATTTCTTTTTAAAATTGATTTTTTAATTGAACTTTTAGTCATATATTTGCAAAGATCGATTTACATATACATAAATCTATCAATGCATTTTCTAACACAAAAAAAAATCAATTTTCGATATATAAATGTCATTGAGTAACACACTTAAAAACTCTTAAAATGTAATTTATTTTTTTACTAATTACAGTCCAACTTAACAAAATATATCGTTCGATTCATAAGAAAATTTTTGTACCTATTCAGGAGAAAAACAGTAAAATTTAAGTTTTGGTAGCTTCACTTAATTGGTCATAACTCCGTAATCTATCCATCGATTTTCTCCGTTAGTACCTCTTTTGTTTAGATTCTTCAGGTTTGTGCACTATAGGATTTTTTATTTTCTTGGGATTTCTTTTTAAAAAAAATTTTCCAAAGGAATATTTAAAATTTTAGTTAATAATGAGGGATCTATGTAAAATTTAAGGCTCCCTGAAATAAAGGCAGAGAAATTTTTTTGAAATAAAGTCGGAAATATCCTGACATTAAGCCAAGAATTAACTAGGAAATAAATTCAGAAAAATTTTTCGAAATAAAGCCTCAAAAATCTCCAAGTCTGGGCTGCCGGAAATATCGCCAGAAAATTTTTTGAAAATAAATCCAGAAAAATTCCATAAAAAATTCTGGCGTTATTTCCATTTTGTTTTGGAAATAAAGACAAAAATTTATTTCCTAGTTAATTTCAGTTTTTTTTTTCAAAAAATTTCTTACGTTATTTCCTATGGCGTGGCGTTATTTCCGGGAACCAAAATTATGGCTTTCAGGCCTGTTCAATTACTTTTCACTTAGGAGGCTTTTTGATGAAAATGGTGAGTCACACGATAAAAAGAAGCTTATTTGTGGAGAATTACAGGTTCTACAAATAATATTGATTTATATTTACGAAAAAGTAACCGTATCGGAAATATTTGATAAAGTCGAATTTTTCGACTTTTTGCAGTTTTTTAAGAGTATTTCCTAAACGGTTCCTTTTTCGTTTTGCAAATGAATGTTGTTTGTAGCACCTGTAATTCCCCACAAAAAGTTTCTAATACTTTAAATAAAGAAAACAGCTAGGAAATACATTTTTGGATTTTGGCTTGGAAATAAAGCCATACTTTTTGAAAAAAAAAAAACGCCAGAAAAGTTTTTGGCCTATGTATTTCCAAAAAAAAAACCAAAAAATGGAAATATATCGCTACCTTAGAACAACAGGGTTCTATCTACACTCACATCACTTTCGAGAAATCTATGTTTGAATATTTCGTGTCGTATAACTTTTATGAATTGATTTTAATCACAATGTTATTTATATTACAAGCATTTGATTGTCGCGAGGATTTCATTGATACTACAATAAAATAATTAAAATACGTTGCCTAGTTAATAAGGAATTTAAGTTTAAAAAAATCGATAGAACTTTGTTGCTAAACGATAAGGTACTTGAAATTGGGAAAAAAAGTTCTAACTGCCAGATAGAACTTTGTGTTTCTGTAAGATTTTTTTTTTTTTTTTCAGATAGAACTTTGTGTTTCTGTAAGAGAGCAGGCAAATTAGATAAAATCAAGTAATTTTATTAAACAAGCCCCGATTTTGAGCCGACATGGCTCATTTTGTTAGTAATTGGACTTAGAAAAAACCAACACTTAAGATTTATGCAGTTTTTGAAAAATGGTCGAAAAACGGTTTTCGAAAAATTGACATACTTTCATGCATCATTTGAATCGAGTATAACTTTTTAAATAAAAATCACACGAGGTTTGTATCTCATTTTGAAGAAGAAGAAAAGTACTTAATGTTTCATTCAATAGAAAAGAGAAAAACAATTTTGTGCGTCTTCTAAACAACCTCAAAAATCGTGTTTTTGAAAATTTTTTTAACACTTATGATAGGATATCTCCGAAAACATATAAGATATAGCAACTCTAATGCCAGATTCGGATTCAGCATTCAGCAACTATATCGAAAATGACTATCTTCGATTCGATTTCTTCAATTTTCCAAAACCGTTTTTCGACCTTTTTTCAAAAACTGCATAAATCTTCAGTGTTGGTTTTTTCTAAGTCCAATTACTAACAAAATGAGCCATGTCGGCTCAAAATCGGGGCTTGCTTAACAAAATTACATGATTTTTTCTAATTTGCATTCTCTCTTACAGAAACACAAAAATTTCTATTTGGCAGTTTGAACTTTGTGAAATTAATTTTAATTTGAATTTGTGTAGATAGAACCTTGTGCATCTCAATTTCAGTATCTCAGAAACCATACGAGATAGAAATATTTGAGTAACGGTAATCGAAAGATCGTGGTCTATTTAGTACGAAGCAATATACATATAACTCAATTTCACAAAAAATGTCAGTTAGAACCCTGTTGTTCTAAGGTCGCGATTTATATGCATGGAAATTTTTTGGTTTTTTTTTAAATATTATGGCTATACTGACTTACAAGATATCTGTGATTAAATGGGCTAGAAAAATATTTGAAATTTTTACGAATTCAGGACTTGATCCTAGCAGAGAAAAAAAAAATTTGGAATAGAATGAGTACTAAAATTGCAGTTGAAGATTAAATAAAACATGAATCCTTTGAATTTCTCATTCTAGAAATGCATACCCTTTGGCCTTATGGCACAGCTACTTTTCTGTCGCCCATGCTTCCTGCACCTAATGTTGCCTTACCCTACGCTCTGGCCGGAACATTACCTTATGCGGCAGTCCCCATATATCCACAAGCTACGGCAGCTGCTTTACAGAATTCTAATCAACAGCAGCAGCAGCAACAACAGCAGCAACAACAACAGCAACAATGCGCTGCTGCCAATTTATCACCAGCTAATTCTTCCAATGGCACAGCTAATGGAGGAGGAGGGTCTTCTACTGGTAGCATTGGGAGCGCGACTTCATCTTCCACATCATCATCTATGCGTTCTCAGTCACAGCAACAAAACACCAATAATAATAGTGATACAAACAAAATCAATATTCAAATTGGATTGCAGTGTGTTAACCAAAACAATCCACTGAATTTCAATTCCATGAATGATATGAACGCTTCATTAGCTAAAGTTAACTTGTTAAATTTTTGTAGTGGTGGTGGAGGTGTTAACATGGAGAAGGATCACAAAGGTAATTTTATTGATATGCTAAACGTTTCTGACAACATTAGTACATTTCTGTCGGACTATTTTATTTAGAATCTTCATCCTCGTTGCGTAGTTCACCGATTCTTTTGAGTCCAGAGTGAGTATATTGACATATGCTAGTAATTCTATTAAATAATTTCATTATTTCTTTGTCAGTGATCTTAATGGAACAACTTCATTGGGAGCTAGTGGAGCCGGTGGCGATGCTTCAAACTCCTCATCAACTGTTACTCTCTCACAAGCTAAATTTAATGAACTTACACGTCTTGCCTTGCGCGGTAGCGAAATTGCCGAAAAACTCGCATACACGCATCGCAATCGACCGTGCTTCAAGAAAATTGATAGTCTTTGCGCACGTATGAAGCAAGATCTTATACGTCCCGATGGCGTATTGCCCAATATAAATTCGCAAGGTATCGCTTGGGCTGTAAAAGATTTCATATTTGTCTTTACGCGTGTCATAAATGCGTGGATTATCATCAAGGGTTACGTATACAATACGCCAGAGGGACTTAACAAAGTTAAGGCAGCTCTCAGTCCTGAATTTGCATCCAGCTTTGCTGCCTGGCAGGATACAACTATGGACTTCGTGGAAAATTTAATAAAATCATTTGTAAACTTAGACAATTTAGTGCAATCGCAAAAGAATGTTTATCAAAAATCAGACAACAGTACTACAAGAGCATCTGCTAGCACACCAATTAAATTACTGCAGCCAGTTAACACACTATTGGATGACTCCTTTGACTTTTTGAACACATCTACGGAGAAGTCACAACAGAGTGCACTTAATAAAAATTATCTCTATACAATGGTTGAAGATTCGGAGGGAAGCCAGAGGCAAGCAACTGTCAATGGCACATATTTTAAGACTGGCACTTATAATCCCATTAAAAAGGATTCGTTAATGGCTGAACAATCCTCAGTTGCAGTACCGGCTGGAGCAGGAGCAACATCTACAAATGCAGCAGCCACTCAGCCACATATGCCATTGGTGCCGAACAGTCCAGCCTTAGAGCAATATTTTGCTGATGAGCATTTGTCTGAATTTTGGCCTCCAACATCAAGTGGTGAAGTGGTTGATTCAACAACAGCTGAACTTTTAAAGATAAAAGAAAAAATTCCACCCAATTGGTTGAATTACGATATACGCGTTTTAGAACAAAATCTTACCGAATTTTCTAGTGATTACGATCCAAATGCGCCACCTAGACCATTGGGTAAGGACTTGATTGATAAATTAAATGTCATGATTGAACGTCTGATGGCAATGAAGAACGCTGACTTATTTTTTAAGTTACAATTTACAAAAAATTATGTAAGCTCATTTTATTCTACATAAAAAATTCATTTTTTTAATTAATTTTTATTTGCAGTTTCCAGATTTTATTGCTAAGCATAAACACGATTTCATGGATATACGTTCGATTATACTCAAATGTCAAGTTGGTGGCTATCAGCATATTTTCGAAGTTGTGCACGATATTAAGAAGATAATTTTCACAGGAAGAGAATTCTTAAAGGTATTATTACGAGTTTTAGACTTTAAATCATGAATAAACACAGACTCGAGAATTTTTCTCGGACTCCACATAGCATGCAATCGTAATAAAATGTTTTCTGGTAGGGCAAAATGCACTGGAAAGTAAGGTTATCAGCAATAATTTGGCGAGGGAATTTGTCATTTATTGTAAGAATTTATTGTCCAATTTTTTTTTTACAGGGAATTTGAAGCGCAAATAAAAATTGCATGAAAAATTAAAAACTTTTTTACGACAATTTAATAGTTTATTGAGATAACTTTCATATGACACCAACATAAGTATTTGATATTAAGCCAAAGATTTCCAACATATACCGGTTTTTCTTAAATCTTTATCCAGACTGTCCGATGCTACTTAGATGCTCGTAGATCCAATGATACTTTTTGATTACATATTCTTCCTTAGAATTAAAAGCTTCACGAAATAAGTTAGGCATAAAAAAAGCAATATGAGGTGACACTCAAGTAAACTTGAATCGAATTTATCAATGAGAATAGCATTGCTAATTTTCACTTCACTTTTTTATCGCTTCTCACAAAGTGTAAAGGTTTGGAATTTATTTGGCCCTACTCGAACGCCATCACCAATTTTGTAATTTTACTTTGTTTTGATATTTTTTAATGAAATTTAGATGTTTATATTTTGTTTATCTTTTTATTTTTAAGCTTAGCTGTCAAATCAAATGGAAAATACCAGGGCTGCATAGTAGTTTTTTTTGAAAATTCGAAGATAAAAGTATCCCTGCTGGAAATGGTATTTTGATTCTAAGAATATTCACGATTGCAAGTGTTCTCTCTCGAGAAAGGCATATATTCTCGAGAGGGAATTGTAGACAAATTCATGATAAGGCCCTGTATACCGCCTTCAAAATCTGCAATTTACCCGTGTTCGGTTGCTCTTGTCTCAGAATTATTGTGAGCAACTTTCTGCCGGTTTGGTCTATTCAAATCATGTTCAATATTTCTATTGGAAGAAAAAGCGTTATTTTAAAGTGATTGTGATTTACCTTTTTCCAGCCAGTTACATCTTTTTGGGTTGCGTCATTACTATTTAATCACCCATATTCCCAATTGATGTTTCTATTTCGTTTCTGAGGCGTTATACTTTTTATCGTCGCCTCGTTTCTAAATTTGGAGTCTGCAAATATATTGAAACGACGAGGAGTGTTTATCGAGGGATACGGAACACGAAGTATACGTTTGATTGCTTCGTTTTTCTAACCCCTCGTTAAAATCTCCTCGTCGTTCCTATATGTTGAAAAATATTGAGATGTTTTGGAACGACAAGGAGTGGTTATTGAGGGGTGTGGAAAACGATGATTAGTGTGATTGCTTCGTTTTCCTATTCCCTCCATAAACACTCCACATTGATCCAATATATTGCGGGACTCCAAATTTAGAAACGGGACAACGATAAACACTAAAACGCCTCAGAAACGAAATAGAAACGACAATTGGTAATAGGGGTGATTATCTTTGCCAGCTCATTTCAAATAGCCTTCATCTTCATCTTGTCGCTATCAACGGATCCAATTGAGATTTGTTGTTCTATAAGATTGAGCAAAGATTCTCTTCCCTTTACTAAACATTTTATTAAATTTATTTGCTTATTTACCTATATTCATTATATTTTTATATAACATTGTACCTACATATTTTACTGTAACCATTTTATGTGAAATCGATTTTTCTAACTCAAAACTTGAATTGTAATTTTTATGGTAATAACATATTATTCATTTTAGATTCATAAGGATATCAAATTACAAAAATCAGTCAGTGCTTTTGAAGTTGAATTAAATAAATTACTTAGTGAACCACCTTTTGAAAATTATCAATTCGAACATATAACGGGTGAACCAAAAGAAATCCTTTACAACTGCCGTAACAAGTAACAAATAGAAATGCATTAAACAATCAAGGGAGCATTTATTTTAATTTTTTTTGCATGAAACTAAAATGCAATAATTTTTGAAATGCTCAATTTTTATAAGCATAGGAATTTTTAGAAACACAATTTACATTAGTTTTAGAGTTTTTACAATAATTTTTTAAAGGTATTTTCTACAAGTCTAAACTTCTACTATTTCCATTATTTAGCAAAGCACTAAATTGACAATTTAAATATGTAATGTTTTTTTGGTCTCGTCTTGAAGTATTTTAAATTTTTAATGTGTTAAGTTTTTATACTTGTGTTAGTGTTAGTATTCTAAAATTAAATAAGTATAGTTTTAACAGTAATAATCATTATTTTTTAAAAGGAAAAAGGTTAAATTTATCAGAAAAGTTTGCTTATGATGAATGTTTTTCTTTATTTTTTTTATAATAAATTAGAGCAAATTAATAACAAATATTTAAATTAATTAAACTTAAATAATATAGTACAAAAATTACAAATTGTCGGCAAAAAATCTTGTCATTTGCAATATTTTAATGTGTAAAATTTATTGATGAAACTTCAAAATGGAATTTTTACAGAGATACGTTGAATGTAAATTTTTAAATAATTTTGAAAAAAATTCTTAACAAGATTTTGTTTAGTATATTAGCTCGCTAAAGAAACCAATGAATGTGTATATATACGAGCAAGTCAATTATATGTATGTAATTAATTAACTGAAGTATAAATATTTTATATATATTCATATGTGAACTATGTCTTATACAATTCTACTCTTATTGTAAAAGATTTTGTGATAATTTGTTAAAAACATTAAAATTAAATTTTATATATTGATTGTTATTGAATGAAACGCAATATAGAAACAAATTAATTTTAATTTTACATTTAAATACTATATCCGTTGAATGATATCAAACTTAATATTTTGAAAAGAGTAAACAAAAACAAAAAAAGCTGCTCTTTTGAAATAAACAGATTGATAAATTTTAGCTTTGTTTTCTTTTTATTTATTTTCAGTATTTCTTCTGTTCTTTATGGCTTGACCAGTCAAATTAGAGACTGGCTATATATGTGATATTTGATGTTTCCGATTTTAGTAACATTTGATAATGTTACACCTATATACATATCTATGTCCTCGCTCCAGATACAAAAAATTTTTACAGTATAAAGTTTGGTTAACGGTTAATTTGACTAATCGGCAGATATGAGTTTCTTCGAATCAAATTTTAAAAGCCCTCTAGCTCGTGCACCAGACTTAATGCTGTAAAAATTTTTTGTATCTGGATCGAGGACATAGATAGGTATAGCACAATCAAACGTGGCACAGTGGCGTAAAAGTGACTTTTTTTTGTAAAAATAAATTTTCCGACCATAATAAATAACCGATTGAAACGAAATTTTCAATACGACCAGATTTTGTGTTTTGGCTTTTCATTAAAAACGGTGGATCCAAAATGGCGGAGAAAAAAATAAAAAGTTAAATTTTTAAGGCGGCATATTGGATTCGCCATTTTGAAACTTATTAAATTGAGATCGAATTTGTAATTACTTTCGTGAAAATCGACAAAAAAAAAAAAAAAAAATTAAAACTTCTTCACATAAAGGTTTTATGAGCCCATAATTACAAATTTCATGTCAATTTAATAACTTTCAAAATAGACGCTCTAAAATATTTAATTTCAATTTTTTTCTTCGCCATTTTGGATCCGCCAGATTAATAGAAAATTCATTAACGAAGATTTTGAAAAAAATTTTGTTTCAATCGGTTTATTATTATGGTCGGAAAGTTGACTTTAACAAACAAAAAAATAAGTCACTTTTACGTCACTGCGTAAGAAACCCCAATTTACATAATTTCCCAGAAAAATTGCGACGATCCATTTTGATATGTTGTTGAGGGGTAAATTCTCAATTAATCGGTATAGGTTTTATATACCTTGGAATTATCGGAAATATCGGTTCTATTGACTATAGTCATGTAATCCTGTATTTTACTTTCTAGGAACTAGGCATCGAATACAGCGATTGGTTTATGCCTCATTATATTATGCTATTTTCTAAAGCTGCGGCATTGCGTTGGTTGAGTTTTAAGGGGTGTGTGCACTTGGCTGAATATGTGGCATATGGCGGCGCGCTTTGGTTAGATAATTTTGGCATAATAAATAAATTTTCTTGAAATAATAAAAAAACAAACGATTGCTACAATTCAGTATAAAATAACAACAATATTCTCCTTCAACTTTCAGACCGATAAAATAACTAACTCTATTAATGGTGACGAAAGTGCAAAAGCCAATGACTTTCAACTTGTTGGGTTGCTTAAGGAGATGAACGTAGCAAAGGCCGATGATGATGGCGCTTCATCTATTGACAACACAGTTGGGTTGTCAATGGATGAAGCGCCATCATGATCGGCCTTTGCTACGTTCATCTCCTTAACCAACCCAACAAGCTATTTAATTTACAAAATCTATAAGAATATTAACTTTTAAAAAAAACAGGGTTACCCTGCCAAATGTAAATTGTGTCTAGTAACATAAGCGCTGTCAGTGCTGATTTTTTGGATAACGTTAAACGATTTCAGTAAGTATTTAAAATGCATAACTTTGCATCACTTAACTCTAAAAAACAAAGACCCAATTAAAGTATTGGTATTGACTGTCAAGAGTCAACCTTGTCTATTAACCAGGTTTTAGTTTTATGAATTACACCTAAAAACTAATTGAAAATTGTACTAACTTGAAAAACATTTCAGTTTCGAATTCTCACAGCCTTAGTAATTTAAACTCAATTAAAGCAGCAGCATATTACTTGGTGATGGTACAGAAAAATAAACAACTATACGTATTCTATTGAAATTGTCCCGCGATATTCTTAGTTGCTAAAATATTCTAACATTATTTTTATTTTTTTTTATGTACTAATCAGCTCGTAAAAACTCTTCCACTCTTATGTGTTGTGCTTGCAACATTGACTTAAACATAGAACTTTCATTCTGTGCCAAGTCACGAGGTGTACCTTCCTCAATAATTTCACCATTTTCCATCACAATAATGCGATCCATACGTTGCAAGCCACTTAAACGATGTGCTATAAAAATCACAGTTGAACTCTTGAAAGAGTTACGCAGTGCCAATTGTATTGCTGTTTCGGATTCATCATCTAAATTTGATGTGCCTTCATCTATGCAAATTACTTTAGCATTTTTAAGTAAAGCACGTGAAAGGCACAGCAATTGTCTTTGTCCAGCTGATAAGTTGATGCCGCCTTTATCTATTCGCCCATCTAAACCACCCAATGACTGTATGAGTAGTGTTGCTGATGAGCAATTGGTAATAGCATGCCATATCTCCGAATCATAATGTGATTTACGCGGATCAAGATTTTCACGTACAGTACCTGCATTTAACGAAAACAATAATATTAGAAAAACTAGTAAGGGTGTGATCTTTGACCTGGCCAAAAATTAAATACACTGCACTGCGACATTTTGAAAATTTTGCTTGTGAAGGAGGTAACGCATCCTCTTGTCCGAATCAATCAAGTTTCTGATCGAGCTGGCATTTACCATCCTTAATTTGGTTTGATTTTCTCAAAAAACGCTTTCTGTATAGCAATTAGAACTTTTTCTTATGTGAGAAGTACCACACCCTATTGTCTGAAATCATCTAATTTTTGTTTAAATCTTACTATCCCTAGTATTTATGTAAGTATATATTGGTTGCGTTATCGCTAATAACTAATGCTCAGAAGAAAATTGTGTTTTTTTTTTGTATGGGATGTACGCGTGTCCGTTTGCACTTTTTCAATAGATAGTGTGCAAAATTTCATCGAATTATCTTACTTAGTTTTCCAGGCAGACAGACGGACATAGCTGTATCGGCAGTAGGAAAAAACGCCCAAAAAAAAACCAAATAACGCCCAAAATAAAAACGAAATATCGCCTAAACACTGTGATAAAACGCCCAAAAACGAAAACGAAATAACGCCCAAATAATTTGTTTATAAATTTTGGCGATAATCATTTATTTCCAACCGCTGGCTATATATACTCAGGAGGTGACGCTGATCAAAAATATACAAACTTTTCCGTATTTGCTCCTTCTCTGCGTTACAAACGGAAGGACAAAGTGAATATACCATGGGTGTAGGGTATATCAATGGTTTTTTGTAAGGTTATATGGAGTTTAAATTCAAATGCTACTGAAATAAACTACATTCTAACTTACCTTCAAATAAAAATGGTTGCTGTGGTATAACACCAATACGATCTCGCAACACACGTAGTGCAACAGTCTTCAAGTTCACAAAATCTAATGAAATTTCGCCAACGCTTAATGGTGCAACTCTCATTAGAGCCGCAAGCACTGATGTCTTTCCAGCGCCAGTTCGACCCACAATTGCAAGGCGTTCAAATGCCTCAGTTTTTAAATTCAAATTATGCAATGCAGGCGTCAAATGTTCGCGATAACGCAGTTGCACATTTTTAAATGCCAACGCACCTTGAGTTGGCCAACCGAAAGGTGGATCCACAGTACCTTCTGCATTTTGTTCACAATCCAATTGCAAATACTGATCAACACGCTCAACAGCAACTAACTCTTGCTCAGTCTCAGCTATAGCACTTAAAACACCGCCAAGCAAGCCTGTAATAGACAGCGCATACGAAATAGACAGCCCAACAAGACCAGGATTTGTGGTGTGAGCCGAAGTAATTGCTGCTAGTAGGCCAGCACCACCGACCAGCAGGGTGCCAAGTAATTGCAAACGTAATTGCAACCATTGCTGCGCAGCTGACGCAGTTAACTGAGCCTTAATGCTTTCCTCAAGTTTAGCATGAAAGTCACGTTGAAAACGCGCACTAGAGCGCATAGTCCGAATTGTAATCAAACCCTGTAGGGTTTCTGTAAAATGTGTATATAAGGGTGATAGAGCATTGCTAGAGAGGCGCTTAATATCGCGAGATGCGTGGCGATAACGATGTTGCAAGCTTATATATATCGGAACCATTGGAATAACAACAAGACCTAGCCAAGGCATCGCATAGAGACTTATTAATAGCGCACCTAAAAATGAAGACAAATTATTATAAGAGCGTAGTTGATTGAAATACAACGAACCAGTTAGACCAACAACTTGCGCTAATAAAATATTTAAAATAAACGGCAACGAATCATCAATTGTATAGGTATCTGATGAAAAACGATTAAGTATACGTCCGACTGATGTTACATCAAAGAAGCTAAACTTTGCCTATTAAGATATAAGTTATTATAAAAAAGGGGTTTTTCTTTTAAATTTATCAACCTACTTACAAACATTACTCTATTTAAAAGACGTTCATGTATGAACTTTGCTGCTTTTATCCCAGCAAAGGCGAAAAGAAAAGCACGCGCCATAGTCAACACCGAGTTCGTTAATGCTAAAGACGCAAAAATACTCAAATAATAGCCCGTACTGTGTGGCGCCACTTCTGTTGAGTTATTGTCCTCTGCAGTATGTGATGCTACTACTAAGTGATCAAGTTTGCCTGTGTCATTCTTATTTGTATCAAGTGTTGTATCTGTAACCCAGTGTGCAAGCCAAGCGTCGGAAAAATTTCGAGACAGTTGCATGAGAATGACAAAAAGTAAAACTGTGCTTGCAAGTGGACTGGTTACAGCTTTCCAATAGCAGGAGATAACGTTAATAGATAGTTGGCCATACTCACGAGATTCCTATTATAAAGTAAAAGAAATATATATGTACATCATCATACTACTATATAAAAGTACAACATCTGTCTGTCTGTCTGTGTATCCATAACTCGGGAACCATTTGTCCGATTTGCATTTTTTTTTTTTCGTTCACAGATATTTTGCCAGGTAAGGTTTATTTCGAAATACATTCGGATTTGCCCAAAAAATTCTATAACTAGAAAACCAGTTATCCGATTTGCACGATTTTTTTTAAGACGTTTTTCGTTGAGGCAAACTCTAATTTAAAATTGCTTCAGATTCGCCCGGGTCAAATAACATTCGTGGGAAAAATTGGCAACATTAATCAACTTATATATATAAAAAAAAAACAAAATTCTTTATATCTCTGAAACTGTTAGACAGGGATGGATGAGATTATGTACATACATATTGAAAGGGTATCAGGAACGGGTGAAGTCACTCCCGGGGCAACTTTTAGAACTTATATAATTTCAAATATCTGTGATATCTGGGCAAAACGAATCAGCTCACAGCTTAAACTTTATGCCAAACAAAAGTTTAATTCGACTTAAGGCAAGCAAATCAAATTCGGGTGATTTTTTTTTAGTTCTGAATGGAATTTTCTGAAGATTTCTAGGCGTTATTTAGACTCAAGAAATATTTTTAAACAAATGAGAATCCATGCAGGGAATGGAATTTCTATTCTCAAAATATTCACGATTGCAAATGTCCGCTCTCGAGGAAGAAATATATTCTCGAAAGGGAATTTTTAGACAAATTCATGATAAGGCCCATCATTTCTTCTATTATTTTTTCCATCACTAATACCCACTTTAGTTATTAAGAAAATTATAAAATACCATACCTCCATGTTAACGCTGTCAATACTTTTTGTATCATCGTCTTTTAAAATTTCCAACTCAATCGAAGGTCTGCGTGTTAGCTCATCATTCTCAACTTCATCGCCAGATAGCTCTACACTAAGGTCAATACTTTCATTCATATAATCGCTCAGTGTTACTTTACCTCTTTCGACATGAAGTATCTACAAAGGTATTTCATAATATATAGTGTAACAACAGTAACTTCAACACTTACCTGATTGGAATTGTAAAATAATGTTACACTACGAGTTACAATAATACGTGTTTTTTCTTTTAGTAAGCCAAGTATACAATGCTTAACAATATGATGAGCAACGTGCGCATCCAATGATGCTAAAATATCATCTAGTAAGTAAACTAAAAATTGTAAAAAAACATATCAATGGAAATTATCAACAACTCAATGCAGATATACTACTTTTTTTGTCCTGATAAACTGCTCTTGCCAATGATATACGCGCTCTCTGACCACCCGAAAGTGTATGTCCATTTTCTCCAACACCGACTAAATCACCGCCCAAAGCATGAAGATCTTCATTTAGTGCACATGCGTATAATACATTTTTATACCATTGCTCATCGAATACTCCACCCCAAATGATATTATCACGTATGGTGCCGCGTTGCAACCAGGGATTTTGTGGTACATAGCCAAAGCCGGAAGTCAAATCATTTACACAGACGAAACCACCAACACAATTTATGCCAGCTACAATGGCTGAAATAAAGGTACTCTTACCACCTCCAACCGGACCTTCAATACATATTAAGTCACCCTGAAATTTTTGCGTATTTATGTATGAATTTTTAATTTTAAATTTTTACTCAAAATATAATAGTAGTCACCTTTTTTACTTCTAAATTAACCTTCTCCAGACGGAATGTATGATGTAGCTCTGCATTAGTATTGATGTAATCATGTTCAAATGTTGCATCCTTTAATTGTAAAACTGTCTGTTTCTCATCTAATTTAACAAGAGTTGCTGATGAACCTTTTATTATAGGATTATAATAAGTGGAAAAATCCAAGTTGGGAAGCTGCGAACGAAGAAAATATTAAGGTTGTTTTGTTAAAATTATCCACTTTTAAGATCACTTACATCAATAAGTTCCTGCACACGTTTAATGGACACCCAAGCTTCTATTAAACCATTTAATACCCAAGGAAAGGCATTCAGTGGTCCGATAAGCATATTCAATAAGGCAACACTTGTATAAGTGCTTGCTGCAACTAATGGATTACCCAATAATACTGATAAACCAAATGTGAGAAAGCACATTAAGACTGGCGTTGTAGCCCAAAAATAGACACATAACGCATCCAAATATTTGCGCTTTGCTAAAAATTTTACTTCCTCTTTACGTAGAGAGCGTATTTTTTCAATGAAGACATCTTCCCAGGCATGTAATTTTATTTGTTTTGCACCGCTTATAGTTTCACTCGTAGCCGCTAGACGTGCATCTTTAGCTGTCATTAGACCCTGTGAATAGAATCCAATTTTTTTGGCCAACCAACGATTTATCGGTATTAGAGCTGCTGCAAATAGTACGCCTGCAATGAATGCCGCACCTAGTTGCGTATAGAGTAGGTATAATGTTGTAAAGAGCTATGAGTTAAAATAAAAAATACATATTAATTATTTGCTTGATAGTTTCCAAGAATTATGTTTTTTACTTGAAATGGAATACTCCAAAAAGAATGAAAACTGATGCATGAGTTAACAATGCGATCTGTATCTGTTGACATTAGATTTAAGATTTCTGGCCGTGAATCCTTAAGCCCTCGCGCCTCCAAAGCTTTTCGATATATAGCACTTACAACACTTATACGCATTTTCATGCCAATCATAGACATACGCCAGTTGAAATGGGATGAGCACAGCGCAGCTGTATTTAAAGAAAATAAAAAGCAAAAAAACTCATAAAGAAGTATTTATAAAAAAATTAAGTCTGAACACAAAAGATTAGAGTCTGATGTTTGAAGGCATTAGGAAATAACGCTCAATGAAATTATTTTCATATAAATTACTACCAAACTTTGGCCTTTATTTCTTTTTTTTTTTTTTTGGGCGTTATTTCGTTTTTAAAATAAAAACCGACAAAATAAAAAGACGTTATAACGCCCAAAATAAAAACGAAATAACGCCCAAAAAAATTAAATAACGCCCAAAACAAGAAGAAATAACGACCAAATTATTTTCATATAAATTTTGCACGATAATCATTTTGGAAATAACGCCCAAAATTCATTTATGTGAAAATAATTTGGACGAAATAAAGCGTTTTCACAAACTGAAATACACAAAGTTTGGATTAGGATCTGTTAGTATATCCTACTGACCTCTCTTTTTCATAATATTTTCGACAACTTTTACTCAAATGACGCATTTGTTAGCCATTCAAAACATAAACTTCTAGGTATATCTGTTATGAAATGTCACATAAATTTCAACATAGTGCACCTACAGATGTTATTTCGAAAAAAAAAAACAAATTTCTTAAAGACCGAGACATAAATGTATGCGAACACAAATGCAGACTAACATTGTGCATGGGAATATTCTGATGAGTAAATAAGCTTTAAATAGTTGTCATCGAATGCTTACTGAGAAAGTGCTTTTTTTAAATTTTTTAAACCAAAAACTTATAGTTCGTTCTAAAATATGAAAATACTTACACAATAATGTCGTGCCGAAAAGCCCAAATGCATACAAATATGGTTTTAGGCTAGATTCCTCATTTTCCATGCTCTGTTGACTGAGCAAACCACCAAGCAGTAGCGGCCCAGCAAAACCAGAAATATCAGATATAAAACGTAATATACCAATTAAATAAAATTCACGGCCAAAAGCTTTATGCAGTGCCCAGAAGAGACTTTTTGTATGCGATATGCACAACTGTAGACGTTCGCTTAAGCGCGGTATATTCAGAGAATCGGGTAAATCGAACAGATCTTCTATTTTGCGTAGATTACCAGCAATACCTTTATTAATCAATGGCTCAACCCAATGAAAAACAAAGCGAGACATAAAACTCGCTTCATCCTGAGCATGTCCAAGTATTGTTTCATTAAAATCAAATTGGAAGTGAGTGTAACGATTAGAAAGTAATGCTTCTTGTTCCTTTAAAAAATTAAAAATTTTTACTTTGCTAAACTAGAAAGAAATTATAAAGTATTTCTATTTACCCTGTTGACTGCAGAACGTTGCGAAGCAATTACCGCACTGCCTTTTGGTATTAAAGTGACTCCATACAGAGTATCAAAAATAATTGTAATAAAGCTCCAATACCACCAATCGAAATGACGACTTGTTCGCAACCAAACAGCATCCAAAACGAAAATTGCCAACCAAATGACCATTATTGAAAGTGGTCCACGATGACTTAAGTCGCCATAGTGCCGTGATGATAATAAGTATCCTTTAACGAAACAAAATTGTTTAAAAAAGATTATAAAATTATATTATAAAACACTTACCACAATGCACAATCCACATAATACATTCAGCGGCAACTACTAGAACATCTACAGCAGAGAGTTGCACATTCGTATGATGAAATACAAATATCTTACAGACGGGCAATAGAGCCAATATAATGGAGATGAAAACTCGTAGATGAATTAAACGTATTTGCGTTACATTACGTGTTATAGAATTTGTGTAGGAACCAAAGTAAAATGCAGAAACTGCTGCAAATATTGTATAAATTGGTATTTGCAGGGCAATCTCTTGAAAACATGGTAACAGATCGTTAGAATCGCTAACGAAGGGTTTTATGCCAGTAGGACAGAAGTCTGTCCAATTCCATTTAAAAGACCAATATTCTTGATTCATGACGTATGCTTAATATAACGACAGCTCATTGATATTGTAATTTAGGCTAGAAAGAAAAGAGAAAATGAAAAGCAATAATTATTATGATAACAATACATTGCAAAAAGATGTCGATATTATTCAAATTGGGTTTTAAAGATAACGTCAATTTTTAAATTGTAGTTATATCAGGTTGTTTGCCTGAAAATTACGTTATTTTATATAACCTTAAAAATACATGGTAAAAAAAAAAAAATGGCCAGATTTGAAACTAGTGATCCTAATTTATCCAATATCGGGATATATTTTAAAATGTTTACTTCTCACACTGTGTTATGAACTATATCAAAGAGCTATTACCGAAATTCGTGAGAATTAAAAAATTCAAAATAACCTAAAATAAAGTAAAACAACAAAAATCGTTTTATAAAAAAGTCTTAAAATTCAATTTTAGTGTGCATGAATTGGAAAAATATTTTTTTCAACTAAAACCAAACCAAAAATCGCTAAAGTAAACTTTAGCCAAAACAAAATTTCCTCCAAAAGTACGGTTCGGCACAGTCCAAGTGTTTGCTCCACCTTTTATTATCATTATGGAACACTTCACATTTCATACCAATTCAATTTGCTAAAAATTTTTTACAAAACACACCGTAGAAAGCAGTTTCGTAATCTGGCGACCAAAATAGAAACTGAAAACGAAACTGACAGCTTTGGTTTATGTCGGCAATGCGAATTTTATGATAGAAACCAATTTAGAAACGAAACCAGAAAGCGTTTTTATATGCAATAGGGGCCTTAACTCCAAAGTTGCGAGTGATAGACAACAACTTCTTTCCTATGAAATATAAGTCTCTGGGGCTTTATCATATGCACCTTACAAATTATGCCATTTTATTATTTTTCGAAGAGATATGAGCAAAAATGTGTGTAAGAACGTAACTTTACTAACGCTGGCTGTGCCCAGTTATGAATTGATAATACATTTTTTTTTAAAACAAGGCCTTTTTAAAAAAGTCTGTAGAATTTGGTAGCTATTTTTTGAGAAGAAATAATTTTTTGCTTTTTTTGAGCACGGAAATTAGGTCCTTAAAAATACCACATTAAATAAATTACATTTCTTATGGAAACATATTTAAATTTTCACTTAACTAAAGGTATTTTGGTAAATTATCAAGATATCGATTTTAAAAGGCTATGTTCACAACTTCCGGTGGCTAATCTCCGAAACTAGACCTATGTAAGCGGTACATTTTAATATAATATTCGTTCTTAGAATTAAAAGACATTAAAAGTTTTAAGCAAGAAATTTAAACTACAGATAACCATTTTGCAATCTGAAATAATTTGCAGACCAAATCCAACTGCAAAAGCGCACAAGTACCTGTTTTTTTGTTAAATTTGCCTACTTAAAATTCGTTTGTAAGGCTTCAATCAAAATAAAATTTAACTTGAAAGTTCTGAAATACAACAGCGCCCGAACAATATCTTAAATAATATGGAATTTAATGAAAAAAAGTACCACAACAGTTGGAATTTACAATATATATGAATGAAAATAAAAAGGAAACAAAGTAACAGTACCATGTGAAGTACAGATTGAAAGCAATGACTAATAACAAAATAAAAAACATAAGCCTATTGTTTTCTTAATCAGTCACTGGGACAGCTGATAATGCAGAAATAAGATAAATAGCATTGTAAAAATAAAATGTACGAATACATATGTACGCTAGTCGCTTTTGTTTACAAGCGTATTTTTAATATTTTTAATTTATTATTCGTCGAAGAAGCATTCTGCTTGCGGAAAATTCAATTTATAATTATGCTACAGTGCTGCCAGATAATTAGCGGTAAATTGGGTCCTTTTTGAAAGCAAGCTATAAAAAAAATAATAAGCAACGGTACAATTGCTTAAATTAGTGCAGAACTTCTTAACTTATAACGATTTTTATACATGTGACTGTCCAGAGGAATAGGAACCTTACGCCACGACTCGACGTGCAATTATTTGTTATAATTTTTTTTTTATGTCAAAATTGGGGGGTATAGAAGCAAAGGCGATAATCTCCATTTTTTTCTGAGCGTATCCCTTAGTGTTTGACCACAAAGCGTTATCAAATGCAAGAAGATGATACGATCAAAGAGGTACAGAATCAAAGACGACAGTCTCCTCTTTGATCATGGACATGTTTGATAGTGACATCTAGTTGCATTTGATGGTAGCTTGTGATCAAACACTATCAAACACGTTCATAAACAAAATGGAGATTGCTGCCTTTGCTGCTATACCCCTCAATTGTACCTATCTTCACAAAATCAAAAATCGGCTTTTTTGCATTTTCTAAAAATAGATATTATTTTAAATGAAATGACACCTCGATCACCGGAAAATTCCGAAAATGGCGTTTAGAAATCGTAAAATGAAAAACTCAAGTTTGTAGATATCGAAAATCAAAGTTGGTCAATTTTTCTCCAAATTAGTAGGGGTTTTATTTCGGTTCCGAAATCTTTACGAATTTTGTATGAGAGGGTTGACACGAATTCGTAACGAATTTTCTGAACGAATTCGTAACTTCGTTTCTTGTTTTTTTAATTTAATTTGTTTGGACATGCGAAATTTAATTTTTATAAAAAAGTTACTGGTAACTGTAGAATATATATGAAATCAACTTTATACTTTGCTGTCTCACATTCAAGTGAAGTATATTATTATTATAATTTATGACATTCAAATCATAAGATACTACATCACTCTTCTCTTTTTAACATTTCTTTTAAACAGTTTATGGTTATGGTAGATATGTTTTGTTGGAATATGGTCAGTTGATCTGATCTAAACTTTATTAATACTCCGTCACTTATCAGCATAATCTCTTCCTTCTTTTCCTTGTCGATCGTGCAATTCACTATTTATTTCGAGTGGTTAAAAAAAATTATTTATCGTTCCAATTTGAATTTGTGCTTCAACTATGCCTTTGCGCTGAATCAATCACAGTTTTGACATTAACATTGCTTCCAAATTGTCACCATATTCACATTTCTCTCCTTGAAGACGTAAACGAATTGCGAAATGTGCAAATTTCTCACCATCTTTTTGCCTGATTTGTCGAAGCATATGTCTTTCATACGTACTATTTTTTTTTTTTTTTGGCAAGAACAATTTACATATTTAGTCGCTTTAGTGCTTGATTATATTTATTGGGCAATATATAACCACTAGCCCATGAACCACGAATCGCATTTTCAACTTCGGCCTCATTTCCATTGCATGGTAATGCATTGTAAATTTCCTGTATTTTTGGTCCAGCTAAATGTAACAACATTGCAAATTTTTCTTCGTTGTCGATTATTTTTCAGCCCTTAAGAAATATTCAAAAGATTTCACCCAGCTTTCTAACCATAATCACTGTTTGCATCATATACATTATAAATAAATGGATCAACTACTAATCCGAATTTATTTGAATCTGAAAATATTTTATAATTACTTGATTAGTCTTTTAGTTTTAATTTTTTTTCCAATTTTCAAACTCAAATCCTAATAAAAAAAAAAATTTTTATTCATTAATATTTCCAAAATATTCTCCCTAACAATCAAATTACATTCATGTTCTATATTTTGTAAACATTTAAGTTCACACAACTCATTTTCACTTAAAAATTTTCATGAACTACTGTGCGAATTTAATCATTTAACCACAGTGCGAATTGAATTACTCAACTTGGTTTTTTTTTTTTTTCAACCACTGTGCGAATTTAATCACTCAACTTGGTTATTTTTTTTTTTAACCACTGTGCGAATTTAATCACTCAACTTGGTTATTTTTTTTTTCAACCACTGTGCGAATTTAATCACTCAACTTGGTTATTTTTTTTCAACCACTGTGCGAATTTAATCACTCAACTTGGTTATTTTTTTTTTTTCAACCACTGTGCGAATTTAATCACTCAACTTGGTTATTTTTCTTTTCCAAACACTGCGAAATTCAATCACTCCACTTGGTTAATTTTTATATTCTATGTTCCATTACAAACATTTAAATTCGCACTATTTCTATAAAAATTTTTACTTTCTTTTTGTGTTTTCGCATTCTTACAGCTTACAGTACAATTACACGCTCCAATAAAATAACTAGATTATTTATTTTTACTTCTTATTTAAAATTTATTAAAACCATGTTATTAGATTCGACAAATCCACTGTCCACTGTAGAATACGACACACAAACAATCTTTACTATATATATCGATACCTTAGAGCGCTATAGTCCTATCTCCATTTTTCCAATTGTTGGGAAATGCAAAAAGAAGATTTCAAACAGTGGTTATTTCGGATTGGCTGCTATTTTGGTATAACGATGTATGCAATATTTTTACCTGTAGTATATTTTAACATAATTAATTGTTTTTAACCAATTTTATTAATTTCTAACGAAATCCCACCCAATTTACAGTATGACATTACTTTTGGCCCTATATAGAATTCCACTACTTTTGAAAAAAACGTCGCATATAGTAAATTTTTTGAATTTTTTCCACTAAAATGTCGTAAAAAGTCATAAAACGCGTAGAAAACACGAAAAAACGAATTTTTTTTTTGAATTTTTTTTGAATTTTTGGTTCCGACAAGCAAGAGTGGAGCCTTGGGTGTAACCAAATTTGTTCACTAAAATGTCGCAAAAAGTCATGAAACGCTAAGAAAACGCGAAAAAACAAAGAATTTTTTTTAAAATGTGACTTATTTGAATATTCAGTGGAGATAGGACAGTAGCGCTCTTGAAAAAATTAGAGTTTGGAGATAGGATTTTTTTAATTTTCGAATATTATGGTGTTTTAGTGGTATTTTGACATCACACAGTTTTCTACACGGTAAAGAAGCCCACAATGTTGCCATAACTGCAAAAATCTCAAAATCGCAAAAAGTGGAGATAGGACTATAGCGCTCTAAGGTATCGATATATATTTTTTTTTTTTTTTTTGATATCCTTTTTCTTTCAATTAATATTTCAAATATTTCAAATATTTCAAAAAATGCTTCATTTTATGATTCAATTATACAATGTTAATGCAGCTTGTCCAACTTTAGAGACAACAACAACTGCATAGATTTACAATTATAGAAACCAGTAAAGAGGGACGTTTTGCCGTTTTATAACTGCGTATACCACTAATTATTGTATCATGTTTCTTTTGAAACTATAATATTCCTTTTTCCACTTTTAAAATAACTTTTTTGAAATGTTTACAATACATAACTTTTGTTTCCGGTTTTCTTCTTTTGTAAATTGATGTGTGCTGATGTTTTTCCGTTCCTTTATTTTTCGTAAATATTTTGATTGAAGATTTTTTTTTTTTGATTGATTTTTTTTATTCCTCGTCGCCAATGTAGAATATATATGAAATCAACTTTATAGTTTGCTGTCTCACATTCAAGTGAAGTATATTATTATTATAATTTATGACATTCAAATCATAAGATACTACAGTAACGAAACAACCCAACTATCTGTATGAGAAGTTACATCATTTTCAGGGCGCAAGGACGTTAATTACCTCAACAGTAGACGTTTGTTTTTTGTACATGTAGTCCTATTGTGGAATTCACTCTCTACTTCGTTAAAGCAATTTTATCAAGTTGAAGAGGGCTTTAATGAATATCAGATAATTAGTTCTACAATTATATATGCAGCCGGTGGCGCAAACTCTTTCTTTGCAGCTGGTATCTGGCGCATTTCCTTCTGTGGGACTTCAAACTGGTATATGCGGCCAGTGGCGCACACTTTCTATCGTCTGGTTGTTCCTGCTACATATGCAGCCGGAACTACTGGCGCAAATTTGTACGATTACTGAACTCATAGGATGTACTAGTCCCTATAAACTCTGGAGACATATTCAACTCTAATTTATGTATCTGACATAATAAAGTATATTAATGTTACTAAGGATTTATGTTTTTAAACTAATTGTAAGTCTCCTGAAATGAGAAGATCCATTAAATGAATTAAGTATTTAGAATAAAAAAAAAAAAAAAATTCTAGTCAGATATTGGTAGCATTTTGCTTTATCAGATCTAACTTTTAGAATTTTTTATCTAGCTATTATTCTTGTTAACTCATTTTTGTTATAAGTGTTCAACACATTAATTAATTTATTAGGTTTAGTTTTAGTGTACTTTAAAAGATTTCGTATCTTATTGTACTATAGTTAAATAAATAAATATAAAATTGAACTCGTAATTTATTGTATGTTTATATACATATGTATATTTTTAGTATACAAGTGTGCATGTAGACATAATTTATTAGAATGTCGTAAGTCTTGTATATAAAATGGAAAAATTAAAAAATTATTTATAAAAATCTTTATGAAATCGTTACGAAAACTCTAAACAGTTTCGAGTTTGTTTCGAAAATTCGAAAGAAAATATTTAAGAATTTTTTCAGAGATATCTTTACGAAATCGTTACGAAAACTCTAAACAGTTTCGAATTTGTTCCGAAAAACTCCGAATTTAAAAAAATCGGAACATTTGGTTTGTTTGGATAACAATAATGCTTTGAAAATCCAATTAGGGACTACCAACTAAAACTGGTTTTTATTATAGATGTATCCGATCTAAAAAAGGTGGATAGGAATCGGTAGAACACCAGAAAATCTAAGATTCCTGGAATATTCTGACCAACTTTTCTTAGTTACATTTTTCGAAATTCGCAAAACTAAGTTATTGGAGCCGTTAGTTTTGAAAACGGACAAAAGTAATGTCACAAGCATTTTATGCCATAATAATCGGTTATTTGACTGGCATATTTTTTCAACTCAATGCCATCAATTCCACACCATCACGTAAACTTCTCGTGAAAAAAAAAAAAAAATCATATTGTGTATTACTTTTGTCTCTTTACCACACTTTCAAAACTAACGGCTTCAGTAGCTCTGTTGCTGTGGCGAGTTTCGAAAAATAGAACTAGGAAAGTTGTTCAGAATAGTCCCAGGAATCTTACATGTTCCGGTGTTTTATCGACTCCTACCCACCCTGTATACACATAGACAATGGAAAATTAACGGATTTTGGTTAAAAAAAAATTCTGTCACAATTTTCGAAAAATCGTCATATCTTTAAAACTATGCTTCAGATTCTATTCATTTGTACACCAGTTTCATATCTTGTGAAAGATATGTTTCCGATGGCTATATCTTCTAAATCAGATCCGAGCAATACTTTTTGATTACATAGTTTTTCCTAGAGTTAAGAACTTGGTAGAAAATTTGGATATTTGGAACAAGTTTACCAGTTGTCTTAAAGGGCATTTTTTTTTTTTGTTTCTGTTGTTGTTTTTGTTGTTGGTGTTGTTTTTGTTGTTAGTGGTATTTTCAAAATTTTTCGAAATTCGCCATATCTCGAAAACCATCAGGCCTGTTCTGTAATCCATAATCTGTTGTTGTGGGTGTTACTGTTGTTGTTATTGTTGTAGTTGTTGTGGGTGTTGTTTTTGTTGTTAGTGGTATTTTCAAAATTTTTGGAAATTCGCCATATCTCGAAAACCATCAGGCTGTTCCGTAATCCGTGTGGTTTCAATTACTTTTCATTTCAGAAGCTTTTTGATGAAAATGGCGAGTTGAACGATAAAAAGTATTCGAATCTTTTATGTGGAGAGTTACAGGTTCTACAAATAATATTAGAGTTATTCACGATCTGGAGTAACGAGCTGAGTAACAGGGTAAAAGTGCACTCGGTTACTCTGAATTGTGAGCATACTCAATACTTTTGCACGTATATTTTCTTTTTGTTTATCAAAATAATTTTAAATGAAAACAAAAAAAAAAAAAAATTTATTTAAATATTTTGCTCTCATTCTAATTTTTATTTTTGATGAACGAAAATTGTCTCTCAATTATAAACAAGTTCAAACGTTTCTATAGAAATAGAAAGAGTAAAAAAAAGGTTAAAGTGTAAGATTATTTTACACTAGAAAATAGCTTGACTAAAAGGGTAAAAAGTAACAGAGTAACTTACGTATATTTTGTTGTTGGAATTGTGCACTGTTACCCTGTTACTCCGTTACTCAGGGCGTTACTCCAGATCGTGAATACCCCTATTGATTTGTATTTACGAAAAGGTAACCGTTTAGGAAATATTCGATAAAATTTAATTTTTCGACTTTTTGCTGTTTTTTAAGAATATTTCTCGAATGGTTACTATTTCGTTAATGCAAATTAATATTATTTGTAGTGTAGTATCCTATGATTTGAATGTCATAAATTATAATAATAATATACTTCACTTGAATGTGAGACAGCAAACTATAAAGTTGATTTCATATATATTCTACATTGAAAGATTTTTTGTGTGTCGTATTCTACAGTGGACAGTGGATTTGTCGAATCTAATAACATGGTTTTAATAAATTTTAAATAAGTAAAAATAAATAATATAGTTTTTTTATTGGAGCGTGTACTTGTACTGTAAGCTGTAAGAATGCGAAAACACAAAAAGAAAGTAAAAATTTTTATAGAAATAGTGCGAATTTAAATGTTTGTAATGGAACATAGAATATAAAAATTAACCAAGTGGAGTGATTGAATTTCGCAGTGTTTGGAAAAGAAAAATAAATTGAAATCACACAGATTTCGGAACAGGCCCGCATGACTCGGATTGAAAACTTTTGTACGTTTTTGTAACTAGTTAAAATACCTTTCATATGGCATCAATCTATCCAGGAGTTCCGAACTTATACCGGTTTTCATAAAAGCTATATCCCGATCTTCCGATGGCTATGGGGGTTATCGTGAATAAATATTCCCAGGGAATTTTCTCAGACTGCCGTGCAATCTCTATTGTACGTATAGTTTAAGAAAATTCCCCGGGAATCTTGATTCACGATAGCCCTCGTTATCTCCGAAATTAGACATTTGCTCCACTTTTTGATTACAGATTCTTTGTTAGTATTATAAGTTTAATTAGAAACGTTTAGTTTAAATCAAATTGGGTTTTAAGACAAAATGTTAACTTTAGCCGGTTATTTTAAAAACTATTAGGTACCCAAAAACCGGACTTAACAAAAATAAATTGTCCTTTTTTAACTATAGCACCAGTACTTTATAAAATAAAAAATTAATTACATACCATCGACAATTTTGTCGTCATCTGGCAACACAATTGCAATGTTGACAGTTTCAAAGAATTTTTCGTGGAGTGACGAAATAAATATTTGCGTATTGTTGAAACACTTTTTCAACTTTTAATTAAAACCACTTTGTGCACAAATCAGTTGTAAAATATTCATAAAGTTTCAAGTTTTACGCTACACATTAAATATTTTTAAGCTTTTAGCGATAGACTTCAAAACTCGTGAAAAATTTCAAGGCGAAATAGAATTAAAATCTCTGCGTCAAAGTCTATTCGGGAAAAATCTAACTTTTTCGCACAGCTGTTGCAGCTGTCAAAGTAAAATGACAGCTGAAGCTGAAAATAACGAAACTCAAAACTCAACGAAGGATGAAACGAAGAAAACTGAAACGGAAGTATTCGTTTTGCCAATTGAAATTATAGAAATATTTGAATTCCTAAGTTTAAATGCAAAAATTGTATTCAAATCACAGCAAATAGACGATCCCGAATTAGAATCTTATGAGAAAGTAAGCATTGCTCGTGATATTTACATTAAAAACAGGCAAACCTTTTTAATGCGTTTTGGCAGCTATCTTGAGGAACATCATTTGGAGAACTTTGCGCGATTGAGCGCGATTGCTCCACCATTGCGTAGTGATGAACACTGCGATGAAATACAGTTTATGCTAAAGGATTATCAACGAAAATTACACACACGGAAGAAGGATGTGAAGAATCGACGCTATACGGCATTACAGCAGCTAATTGAAAAAGGTGAATACTTCAGCGAACAGGAAATGATGAAGCGTTCGCCAGAGCTTTATCAAGAGTTAATTGGGCAGTATTTGAGTGCAACTGAAAAACAACAACGTGACAGTTATGATGTTAAGAACACAACTTTTTCAGGTATTCTAATGCATACCATGGAACGAAAAGAAATGAATGATTTGCTAAGAGAAGCAGATAGGGAGAATAAAACAAAAACAAACATGAATCTAGATGAAGAAGATACTCAGACTGAAACAATTGAATCTCAGCAAACAGCCCTTTCGAACGACAACGACGATGATTTAGAAGATGTGCCTGTATCATATCGTCAGCAATGGGGCAACTTTGATAATGAAAAAATTGCTTGTTCAATTGTTAAATTGCAAGCACAATTGCCAAATTCCATTGAAACTATTATCCCACAAGAAAAGCCTTCAAAACTGCAGTCAGACCGAGAGATATTTATTACGGCTGGAGAGCGTGACCTATTGCGACAGGAATTCATTGGAATTATGCATGCACAATTTCTCGCAGGTAATGACAAAGATTTTGATTACACATTAGTGGATGACAACTCACAGTTGGATGATTTGCAGCAGCTTAATCAAGACAAAGAAGATGAATACTTTGAAGAAAGTGATCCGGAAGATAATAATGGGCAAGCAGAAATAAATGAGATAATACATGATCAAGAAGAATCAGAAGATGAACTGGATATTTTTATGAATCATTTAAATCAGCACCATAGCTTACAGCAATAAATCTCATTCTAAATCTGAGGGAACCAAATAAAGAAAATTGATTTTAATTGTTTTGGTGAAATATTAATGTTGAAATCAAAAGATCTATGGCAGTGCATTAAAGTAGCTTAAGTCCATTTTAAACAAATATATTTAAGGCCAATTTCTTGGTAAAAATTCGGGATTTATTTTGCTTAAAGACAAAACACGAAATAACGACTTTTCATATAAATTAATATTGAGCGTAATTTCTAAAATGATTCTTGCGCAAATTTATATGAAAATAATTTGGGCGTTATTTCGTTTTTGGGTGTTATTTCGTTAAAAAAAAAAAATGAAGCTCAAATTTTGTCACCCAAAATTTATTTAGATGAAAATTATCTGGGCCAAATTATAACGCCATTTTTTTATTATTCGTGCCTCAAGTAATGCCCATAAAAAGGCAAATTTTGCACAGTATTAATTAAAATTGATCCAAGACCTTAAACTTTTACTCTTTTTTTTGTGTTTTTAAGTCTAAAAATCGATACGAGAGGCTACTATTTATGTTTTAGGACCGGCAGCACAAAGTATTGTCCGGTGAAAACTGTCATTTCTATTGTTTGTATTTCAGTGGCTTTATAAATTTATCTTAAACTTCATTCGATGAAGAATTCAATTTAGTTCATTGGGTCACCCATCGCACAACCCTGAGTCGGTACCCAATGATTTCTTTTTATTTCCAAACAGCAAAAATATAAGGTGCATAAAGTGAGCTATGCAGGTGTGACGAATTTCGATGTTTTTTGGTTGGAAATTTCGAGCTATTTTCGAGCTTTTCAATAGTAATTTCGAGCTGTCTGGGAAATTTTCCATTTTCCGGAAAAGCGGAAAAATTGTTCTGCATAGCTTAGTTTATTTTTTCAGCCAGACGAATCCGCGAGAAGAGTAAGCGATGAAATCTCTTAACACAGGAATTTCGAGCTAATTTTGAGCTGGAAGCATTTTCCGGAAAACTCCCAATTTTCCCGGAAAATCCCAAAAAACTTTTTTTATGGCTAACTTTATTTTTTTCAGCCGGACGAATCCGCGGGAATAGTAAGCGATGAAATCTTTTAACACAGGAATTTCGAGCTACTTTCGAGCTGACCCTGAATGAAGTGGTTTCCTTAAATTTCCCCGGAAAATCCCAAAAATTTAAAAAAATTGTTTTTTTTTTCCTATGTTATGTCCGCAAATTATTCGGACTTAATCGAGGATCAGCCTTTAATATATCCAACACCTAGTTTGCTAGCCACAGTAATTTTACATAAGAGTAGGGGTAAGTGGGCGGCCTGCGGCCGCAGCTCAGGATTTCAAACTCCCAAAAATCCAACACCGGTAATATATCCAATAATTTGCGGACATAACACCCATTTACGAAATGGGGATTATGTCCGTGGGAATTATGTCACCGCCATAAAAAAAGATTTTTTGGGATTTTCCGGGAAAGTTTGGGGTTTTCCGGAAAACACTTTTTGTTTTTAATTAGCTCAAAACTAGCTCCAAATTCGTGTATCAAATGATATGATCGCCAAATATTCTTATGGGTTCGTCTGGTTGACAAAATAAAGCAAGCTCTTAAAAAATTTTTTGGCATTTTCCGGGGAAATTTAAGGAAAACACTACATTCAGGGTCAGCTCGAAAGTAGCTCGAAATTCCTGCGTTAAAAGATTTCATCGCTTACTATTCCCGCGGATTCGTCCGGCTGAAAAAAATAAAGTTAGCCATAAAAAAAAGTTTTTTGGGATTTTCCGGGAAAATTTGAAGTTTTCCGGAAAATGCTTTTAGCTCAAAATTAGCTCGAAAGTAGCTCGAAATTCCTGCGTTAAAAGATTTCATCGCTTACTCTTCCCGCGGATTCGTCTGGCTGAAAAAATAAACTAAGCTATGCAGAACAATTTTTCCGCTTTTCCGGAAAATGGAAAATTTCCCAGACAGCTCGAAATTACTATTGAAAAGCTCGAAATTACCAACCAAAAAACATCGAAATTCGTCATACCTGCATAGCTCACTTTATCGACCTAAAAATATATTGCGTGGGCAACTATTTTCAACGCCAAAAATGTTTTGAAGTAATCACCTGAAGATTGGCAAAAAAGCTTATCGGATTGGTTCAAGCTTATAGAAGACTGTGTTGATGATCATGAAGAATATAATTTACCATTTTAGGTAACAAATAATTGTAAATTTTGAAAACATCTCAAGCTGTATAAACAAAAAACCTTCGTGAGGTACCATAATATGCAGTAAGAAACGCCCAAAAACAAAAACGAAATAACGACCAAATTATTAAGAAACTACTTAATAGTTTATAAAGTTTTGTTTTATTTATATTTAACTTTTATCTTGCATTTATAATATAATACGCCTTTGTTAGAATTACAATTTTTGTCATTTATACAAAAAAAAAAAATAAAAAAATAATTATGAGTTACGACATTAATACACAAAATAAATGTCAAAAAATAAATTGATATCAAGCAACGCTAAATAGCAGTGAAACAGTTTAATCACTCGAATTCACTCATCGTTCTATCTTGGTCTACCACGGCCTCTAGGAAAACCACGGCCACGACCACGTATAACTTTACTGTTAGCTGGTGGACTCTTTGGACGTAACGATTCAATACGACTAGTGCAACCAGTGGCCGGAGCCTCAGCAAAATATGTATCATACAAGTCGGCATTAAAATTGGAGTTCGTTAATTCAGGACCGACTGTCAACCAACCGGGACGTATACTTGAATCACGTCCAAAAAGGTGCATTCGCCTACGCCCCAAACAAAAATGTTCAATTATATGAAATATTTCAATAGGCTTCTCGAAGCTGCCGAATTCTTCCTCTTCTGAAATAATTAAATCAATATCCACATTGGCGTGTATAAAATCGCCATCTGTTGAGCGACGCACAGTACCCTTGATGCCCATCAGACAATGCTCCTTTGTGCGAAAAAAAAGTTATTAGTTGGTCAAAATTCACAAGGACAAAAAGTTTTACTTTCATCAGGACAACAAACCTTTGTACGTTGAAAAACGGCTTTTGGCTCTAATTGCTTAGAATGACCTGGCTTATTGATATTTGTACGTATCCAGCAAATATCTTCACAACGACGAAATCCCCACTTTTTTAAGCAATTACGTCCCATATCCAGGCCTTCAGAGCTGCCACACCAGAGAAAAACAAACGAGCGATGGGCAGCCACTTCGCCAACATCAAGATCTAGAAAGTTTAAAGTGTATTATGTATGTTCAAACTGATTATTTAGTTTAGTTACTTAATATTTCTTCCCAATTCCAAAATACTCTTGGCGCTCCTCCTACAGTAGCAACTGTAGGTGCCACCCTTGCATACTCCTCTAGCGGTGGCTCTATTAAAATAACATCAAATTTAGTTCCAAGTGTTTTGAGATCTAACGTTTTGATGTCTGCTTTTAAATACATGGGTGCTGAAGCCGTATCCTGAATGAGTTTATCCTTCAAACGAATTAATTCGCGTAGTTTCGGATATTCTTCAAATCGGTCAGCCAATCCAACATCACGTATAAAATTCTGTGGTCTTTGTCCTGTATCAACAAAATGTTGACAATAGTCATTATGTGGATTGGAGGATTGTGTACCCTGTCAAAGCAATGTTCTGGACTAAAGTTTGTTTATTTTCTAATTTCCGATTTAGTTCATACCTTGAGAAATGTCGATGAATCTCTGTAAATGATCTCACCAGGAGTTTTTTTGTTCAATGGGCCCACATTACAACCATTATCATCTTCATCACGTTGATTCCCACCACGTTGGGTGCTGTTGCCCCCGACACCAAATCCTGAAAATCCACTCGAGCTACTACTGCTGCTATTGTTTACTTCATCTGCTGTGCCTAAAACAATTTTCAATTCATCTACACTGGAAAGCCCCAGCTAAAAATTGAAATAAAAAAAATATTTCCTCAATAAAATGTGTATTGATTGCACTTACAGTTTGCGCAAGCAACTGTTTTCTTTTTCTTGAGCGCTCCTGTGAACTTTTTAATATGTCGCTCATTTCATCAACACTTTAATTTTTTAATTATAATTTAATTGAAATTTCAGCATTCGGCTTTCTTAAGTTCAGATTCAGAAAAAAAAATTTACGTTTTCCGTGATGATGAACTTGGCAGCACTGCATATATTGTGAACTGACATTTATAGAAGGGTTGGTGTAAGGTGCGTTCCATTACTCAAAATTAACTGTGGACAAGAGTTTGAATCAGGTGAAGTAGTACGACTAAAGGGCCGTCTACACGTACAGTCTTACCTCCGCAAACCCAGTTCGTGGAAACTAGAGAGTTTGCGCATACTTTTTATATCTCGTCCACACGACACAGGCAAGTCTGTGCAGTTTTCAGTATACTTCATTTTCATAGAAACATGACGTCTAGCAAACATTTTATTTTCATTTGAATTGTTTTTTCTTCTGTATATTTTCCAAAATGAATCAATGAAAAAACACATAATTTTCATGACAAAGCTATCACATGCAATATACATGCATTTGAAGACTGCAATTTAAGCGACAGATTGAAGGCACGGCCTGTACGCCGTCCACACGTTCGTGCTTGCCTGCGCAAGCTTAGTTTGCACAAAAAAATCTTTGGAAAGTCAAAGAAAGCACAGGCCGCACTTTTGAACTGTGCAAACTTGACTTTTGCCGTCCACACGTACAGACTTACCTGCACAAACCAGCCTAAGGGCTGGTTCACGCGACAGACAAGATAGCTGCTTAGCTAAAAATCCACACAAAATTTGGTGCTAACGCAAACCCGATTCAGACAACTTCTAAATTTTGGGCCACTTTTATGAAGAGACTGATTTTTTTTTTAAATATTAACCCAGGTTTTCTTATAACAATTTAATTAAATTGAAATTTGAAATGGTTTAAAGAATTTAATTAAATAAGCTTGGTGTGAACATAAGAATATGCTGCAATGGAGAATAGAACTATCTCTCGGCTGTTTGTCTATCGTGTGAACCAGCTCTAATGCAAAGAGATAAATATTAAAAAATTTAATTATACTTATTTTATTGGACGTTGGCGTTTAATGCATGATGAATGAGGTGACTTGCGGCTTAATGTCATTTTAGAAGATTTATGAAGTGATTTAGACGTAACTCACCACATTCACCATGTATTAAACGTCAACTAAATCTGAAAATAGTCGTAAGCCCCGGTGGAAATAGGTTATTGGGGCCTTAATAGAATTCAAATAGCCGTGTTGAAATTAAGACTTCAAAAAATATAAAACGCCCTGTTCCGATTCACAATAGGCTTAATTCACTTTTGACAGCTTGTGGGAATTTTTTTTCTTAAGAGCTGTCAATTTTTAATCGGTGGTGATTATTGAGAACTGAAGAAAAGTTTTTTTATATTTGGGATTTGTAGAATTAAGTTAACAATTTATCCAAGACAAAATGAAAATCCTGCGAAACACATTCGTCTTTGCGACAATAGTGATTGCAGCCTTTTTAGTGCTCACTGATGCTCAAAGCAAACAAAAGGTAATTGAAGAAAATCGAAGATTCACAACACCAAGATATCTTGGTGGCCACGTCATTTAATGTTTGGGGTTATATTCCAAATACCGGTAAAAACAATAAACATCTCATAAAATTTCAGGTCGGTCTTTCACTCACTGAAAAAGTACAAAATCTTATGGACATGAATACAAAGAAATCAGTATTGCGTTTCAATGGACAAAAATTCCGCGAATATGTGAAACAAGCACCTCGAAATTATTCTATTATTGTTATGTTAACAGCGCTAGCACCATCTCGACAATGTCAGATTTGTCGGCATGCTCATGATGAATTCACCATTGCAGCAAATTCTTACAGATTTTCACCGATCTACTCGAATAAGCTTTTCTTTGCTATGGTTGATTTTGATGAAGGCTCTGATGTTTTTCAAATGTTACGTCTCAATACTGCACCCGTGTTTATGCATTTCCCTGCAAAGGGCAAACCAAAAGGTCCTGATACAATGGACATACATCGTGTTGGCTTTGCTGCTGAATCGATTTCGAAATTTGTCCACGAACGCACTGACATTCAGATACGCATTTTCCGACCACCAAATTATTCGGGTACAGTAGCTATGATTACGTTGGTTGCACTAGTTGGTGGTTTCCTTTATGTGCGTCGCAATAATTTGGAATTTTTGTACAACAAACAAATGTGGGCTGCCATCGCGGTGTTATTTTGTTTCGCAATGATTTCTGGTCAAATGTGGAATCACATACGCAGTCCACCTCTAGTGCATAAGAGTCAAAACGGTGGTGTCGCCTACATCCATGGTTCGTCGCAAGGACAACTTGTTGTAGAGACATATATCGTCATGTTCCTGAGTAAGTATGAAGTATCAATGTACTGTATGGGGTTGTTCTAACGCAAAAACTCGTTTACGATATAATTTCACAACCTCAATTGCCAAATATTTAGCTTTTGCATCATGAATTAATTTACATTTATTCTTTTACAGATGCAATGATTGTGCTTGGCATGATTTTACTTACTGAATCTGGTTCGCAAAGTGATCAGCGCAAAGCGCGCATTATGGCTATTGCAGGCCTAACTTTAGTAGCGGTATTCTTCTCATTCCTGCTCTCTGTGTTCCGTTCGAAGGCTCAGGGTTATCCTTATAGGTAAAATTTTGTATAACTTTTGTTTGTGCTTTACCTAATTTCCTTTTTTTTACAGTTTTTTATTTAAATAAAATTTCGTTAAATTTCTGGAGGCACGCATTCAGCTACAAAAAATTCTTAGATTCTTTTATTTATAATTTAATCATAAAATTTTTTTCCAAAATGTAAACATGTTGAAAAACTAACTTTATTTTTTTTTTTACAATAGATCTTTATTTCCTTTTACAATCAAATTTTAACCCAAAAATTTCAATTAGTTAACATTTGTAGTTTAAAATGAATTTAAATAAACTAAATGAGTGAAGTTAATCCATGTTTCAATTAATTTTTATGAAATTTCACCGGTAAGCGTAAAAGTAAAAAGAAAATGTAATCAACTATCTGCAAAACTTCAACTCTTAAGCAAAATTTCATCAGCATATACGTACAATCACAAAATTCACTGGAAAGTAAGGTTACCGAGAATAATTGAAGGGATTATTTTGACATTTTTTGTAAGACGTTTATCTTCAACTTATGAACCGGAATTCGAAGCGCGAATAAATCTGTGAAAAAATGCCAAGACTAGGTATCGCATGTTTTCAGGAGAGCAAAATTAAATTTTAAATCACAAAATCCGTTTTTTCAAGTTGTTTTTCTAAGGAACTACAAGTCCTTGAGCAAATCTGGTTTTGTCAGCTTTTTGATCTCATCAAAAACAATACCCTTGTCTACATAACTCATTTTGACAAAATGCGCGATGCCTATTTTTGCCACCTTTGTACAGAAATAATGTATGACAAATTAAAAACTTTTGTACAATTTTATATATTATTAAAAAAAATAAATTTATAGATTTCTTATAACACCAATATTTTTGATATCCATCCAATAGTTTCCAACTTATACCGGTTTTTCTTTATGCTATATCTGGACCTTCCGATAGTATATCCCCGAAACTAGATCTGAGCGACACTTGATTACATATTATTTGTTAGAATTAAAAGCTTCATTAAATAAACAAGGTTTAAAAAAGGAAATACATATGAGGTCTCACTGAAGTAAACTTGACTCTCAAATTTATAAATGCTTCCCACGAAGTCAGTGGCGGATCCAGGGGGGGGGGCGATGCGGGCGATCGGCCCCCCTCTCAAACCAAGTGGTTACATTTTTTTTTAAATTATATGTAAAGATTTCGAAAACATTCTGTTTTTTTTTTAAACGTATAATAATATAATATAATAAAACAGATTATTATATATTTAAATAAGATAGACATATTAATTATTAATAAATATGAATTAGTAATTTACTATAAAATAATATTTTTTGTATTTACAGTAAAATATCTACTTGCTAATTTGGCTTCAAAATATTTGTCATGTAATTTGCCTTTCAATAGCATACATTCACATGTCGATACCTTAGAGCGCTATAGTCCTATCTCCATTTTTCCAATTGTTGGGAAATGCAAAAAGAAGATTTCAAACAGTGGTTATTTAGGATTGGCTGCTATTTTGATATAAAGATACATGCAATATTTTTACCTATAGTATATTTTAACATAATTTAATGTTTTTAACCAATTTAATTAATTTCTAACGAAATCCCAGCCAATTTAGAGTATGTCATTACTTTTGCCCTTATATAGAATTCCACTACTATTAAAAAAAAAGACGTATTTAGTACATTTTTTGAATTTTTCCACTAAAATGTCGTAAAAAGTCATGAAACGCGTAGAAAACACGAAAAAACGAATTTTTTTTTTTTTTTTTTTGAATTTTTGGTTCCATCAAACAAGAGTTCAGCCTTGGGTGTAACCAAATTTGTTGACTAAAATATCGCAAAAAGTCATGAAACGCGAAGAAAACGCGAAAAAACGAAGATTTTTTTTTTAAATGTGATTTATTTGAATACTGTTGGAGATAGGATTTTTCTTAATTATCGAATATTTTGGTATTTTAGTGGTATTTTGACATCAGACAGTTTTCCACACGGTAAAGAAGCCCACAATGATGCCATAACTGCAAAAATCTCAAAATCGCAAAAAGTGGAGATAGGACTATAGCGCTCTAAGGTATCGATGTGGTGTACACTAGACTGCTTCATAATTTTTTTTTTTTGCTTCCGATTTGCTTTCCAACAAGTTTTTTTGTTAAAACAATAGAAACTAAAAATTCTGGTGCAAGGAGAGCCTATAATATTAATATTTACTGGTGGCGCATCGTATTTCTCTGTTTAAAGTTTGAAAAAGTACTCTTCTAAACACTTTTGTACATATCTCGTGAGAGAGAGAGAAAACGCAGACAAATAGACTGCTACCATTGGAAATTAAATTGATGAGCTCGAATTTGTTTGGCATCACCAATTTTGCCATCAAAAAAAAAAAAAATTTATGGATTTGATGAGTTTTTGATAGTTAGAATGCTTCTTCAAATAATTTGTCAAAAACTTTGAAGGAAATCAAAAATTTTCGTCATTTCGCTGATTTGACGAGTGACTTGATGAGTTATTTGAAAATGTGAACGCAAATACATTTTTCTGTATGCGTATTTTCATTTCAAAAAAAGATTTCAACGAGGGTACGTCGCACAGTGGGGTATTAGATACCAAAACACGCTATTAATTCATCCAGACTATTGAGGGTTATAAAAACTTATTTTTTTAGTTAATTATGCATAAAAAAGTAGAAAACTTATGCAGTTGTACATTATGTAGTGAAATTTTTTTTTAATAGCAATAAAAAACGGAAATTGAAAATTGTCATCAAATTTTTTACGCATTATTCTGAAGTTTTAAGAATTTCTGTCCTTGATGACCCCTAGTGAAATTTTTTGAAGAATATTTTTGTAGAACATTTTAACCCATTTTAACCAAGTTTTTGGAAAAAAGGGTCAAGAAGACCCATAAAAACAGGATATAATGGGTTAAGATGCAATAGAAAATTGTTTCTTGTATAATTTTATGATAAACTTATGAAATACAGTTTTTCCAAGATGTAGTTTAAAAGTTTTACAGCAGGACGAAATATTGAAAATAAGTTTTCTTTAGGTTTTTTATCTAAAACAACAATATATGAATGATTTTAAATTCGAGACATAATGTTTTTATATATCTTGACTCAAGACAAAAAATTTGATATATCGGATGACTCATTCCGAGCGTTTCTTAAATCGTAATAAAATAAAAACTGTACTAAGCCGAGATTTTGCATAAAACGGCGCTGAGCGACCTCTTAATGACCTTCAAAAATTTTTAAAAACTCAGCGTACTTTATTGACACCCTCTGCAGATTTTTGGTGGTAATTATCTGTCTTTATGTCTGTATTTAACTTTTTATTTGTTTTTTGCTCCACTTTCATACATATTGGACATGTCAGTTTGCCTTAAAAAAATTAAAATTCCTCCCACCCGCTCAAAAACCCGCAACACTTTTTTTTCATAAAAAGTAACTTAAATGTCTACTCTTTATTAAAATCAAAACATTTTTGTTTGAGCTCACTTTTGGAACGACTATATGTCTATGTATATAGCCAAAATGAACTTAATTTTAAACTAACGAACAAAAAAAAAAAAAAAATTTAAATATAACAAAATACTTTTCCACAAAACAAAAACCACTTTTGTATTACAAAAATACCTGAACTAAAAGAGTCCATCAAAATTTAAGAAGAAAAACAAAACAAAAGGAAAAAAAATCATTGCATTGTTGGTGGCTGCACTTGCTTCTTGTGATTATAGCGACTGGAGTTCTCTCACAAAGAGTTTAATAATTCCGAAGGAGCAAAACATGGCACAACCAAATTTTTAACACTTATTATGAACAGTCTATAGTTAAAGAAAATCATAACAAGATGAAAACCTTGCACAACCTAAAATACTTTAACTCCACTTGAATAATAAAAAAACCCTAATTTTTTAACACATATTTAATATACATAAAACAAAATTTTTTAACATTAACTCAAAAAGCTTTAATGTAGTAAGAACCACAATTACCTGAAATTAAAGGTTCCATTAAAATTTTTTCCACAAAAAACTTTTTTTTAAATAAAAATATATTTTAAAAAAGTCAAAAAATTCAAATTTTTCGCAGCGCGCGAACGAAAGCAAAAAAGTTGATTTTCAACCGCATATAACTTTTTTACTGGTAATGTTAGGTCAACAATTTTTATTGTTTGTGACGCAGAATTTAATTATCTTTAAAACGGTATCAAAAAAAACTGGTACTTCAAAAAATTTTTTTTTCAATTAAATGCGTAAAAGCGCATACAATACCCCTTTGTGCGTCGCTTGAATGATGAAAGTAAAGAGGAATATTATTTTTTTTTTTTATACTATAAGGCTTGTTTTCATTATTTAAAGTAAGGCTGTGGTTGAAAGATCCGAAAAAAATTTTAAATCAGCCCGACAGACTTTTTTTATGCCCGTTTTATTGAGAAAATGTTCTGAAAAAACCAAAAATCAATCAATCAATAATCAATTTCGAGAATCTCTACCGAAAATTCACGAATGCCTTGACGATATATCTTCGTGGAAGGACCTTCAGACTGCTGCAAAGGCAAAGATATTAAAATCTGCTATATCTGACTCTGGCTTTCTTGTGTCGACCGTTTGCTTATCAGAAGTACTTTCTTGCACTTTGCCATTAAGTCGTTTTTTTTTTTTTCAAAAATCAAAAATCGATCTAAAATCAGCACGTGATATGCTCAATGATGTTTTAAAGATTTTGAATCGAAAGCGCGATAAATGTGATAAAACGTTTTCAAGTTTGTATGACGAAATTCGAGGCATTGCTACTGAACTCGGTATAGAAATGAAACTTCCTCGGCTAGCGCAAAAGCAACGAAATCGAGCAAATTATCCATATCAAAATCCTCAGGACTATTTTAGACGATCTATGTACATACCGATAATCGATGCCATGAAATGATTTAATTTTCGTATATAAAATTAAAAAATAATTAAATATGAAAAGTTTTGTACAGGGTTTGATCTGCTGACTATAAAATAGCTAAAGCAACGAAAATTTGCTGAACTGTGCTGCGTCAGTTATTGCGTTTTACATTTTGGGCTTACTGCTTGCTGTGCTTTTTTTCAACGAACGAAGTCAAAGCAATTCAAGCAAGCACATTTTTGTTTTTGTGCTCTGCTATTGCTTTTGTAATTGAAAAAAGTAAAGTTTTAACCAAGCAAGCACAAACACGAAGCGAAGCGTAACTCCGTTTGTGCTTTTGCTTTTTATTTAACTCGGCTGTTCGAACTTCTGCTTTTCGCTGTACACAGCAGAAACAACTTTCAGGATTGCCATATGTTTTTTTTTTTTTAAATTTGCTTAAACCATACATCTCAAAAAAATAAATTTAATTTTAGCCTTAAACCGCTTATTTAAACTTATAAAAAATCCAACATATTTTTTTAGGGTTGCCACCTGGTTTTTTTAATAAAATCAAAATTTTTTTCAATAAAATGCTTAAAATCATAATTTTCTCTCTATAAATTGACATCTTGGGTCCAAAAATAACGAAACAAAAATTTAGGGTAGCCATATTAGGGTTGCCAGACGTTTTTTCGCAAAATTGCATTTCTTTGTTAACTTTCTTTATTGAATGTTATAGAATCGACCCAAAAACTCATAGTAAATTTTTTGGGGTTGCCACCTGGTTTTTTTGATAAAATCAAAATTTTTTTCAATAAAATGCTTAAAATCATCATTTTCTCTCTATAAATTGACATCTTGGGTCCAAAAACGACGAAATAAAATTTTAGGGTTGCCATATTAGGGTTGCCAGACGTTTTTTCGCAAAATTGCATTTCTTTGTTAACTTTCTTTATTGAATGTTATAGAATCGACCCAAAAACCCATAGTAAATTTTTTGGGGTTGCCACCTGGTTTTTTTGATAAAATCAAAATTTTTTTCAATAAAATGCTTAAAATCATCATTTTCTCTCTATAAATTAACATCTTGAGTCCAAAAATAACGAAACAAAAATTTAGGGTTGCCATATTAGGGTTGCCAGACGTTTTTTCGCAGATTGCCTTTCTTTATTAACTTTCTTTATTGAAAAGTTATAGGATCGACCCAAAAACTAATAGTAAATTTTTGGGGTTGCCACCTGGTTTTTTTTAATAAATAAAAATTTTCTTCCAATAAATTCCTTAAAACAACATTTTCACTCTATAAATTAACATCTTGAGTAAAAAACAACGAAAAAAAAATTTAGGTTTGCCGTATTTTTTGTTCTGTTATTTTTGTCAATTTATAGAGTGAAAATGTTGATTTAAGGAATTTATTGGAAGAAAATTTTGATTTTATTAAAAAAACCAGGTGGCAACCCTAAAAAATTACAATGGGTTTTTGGGTCGATCCTATAACTTTTCAATAAAGAAAGTTAACAAAGAAAGGCCATTTTGCGAAAAATCGCCTGGCAACCCTAATATGGCAACCCTAAATTTTTGTTTCGTCGTTTTTGGACCCAAGATGTCAATTTATAAAGAGAAAATGATGATTTTTAGCAATTTATTGAAAAAGTTTTGATTTTATAAAAAAAATCAGGTGGCAACCCTAAAAAAATATGTTAGATTTTTTATAAGTTTATCTAAGCGGTTTAAGGCTAAAATTAATTTTTTTTTTATATGTATGGCTTAAGCTAATTTTACAAAATAAAACCAGGTGGCAACCTGAATGTTTTTGTATCCTTTTGCTATTGCTTCGTTCTCTTTCGAAAAGCATAGCGGCAGCGAAGCAAACATTTTGAAGTTATCGACTTCAACTGTAGCAGCAAGCGATCGGATTTCGTAAAAGAGCTTCGGCTCTACTGCTGCTTATGAATTGAAAAAACAGCACAGCACAGCAGACAGTTCAATTTTAAATTTGTGCTTCGACTGTAGTGCTGTGCTGCGTAATTTTTCTATAGTCGCAGCACAGCAAATCAATAGGCTAAAAAATAGCTCAGCAAAATCAAACCCTGGTTTTGTACTGTCTACATTTTTGCGCCTACATGATTATTATTATTATCTAGAAATGTGGTCAATCGCCCCCCCCTCTTGACAGTGCTGGATCCGCCCCTGCACGAAGTGTTAAGGTTTCGAGGATTATTTGGCCGAACTAGTAGACAAAACGCGAAGAAAACACGAAAAAACGAAAAAAAAAAAAAAAAAATGTTTGGTTCCGATATCCTAGGAGGGACCTTTAGGTGAAAAAAAAAAACCGAAAAAACTAAAGATGCAGAAACATGCGCCGTACCCGAAAGCTTATACAAATAAATTTTCACGGTGATCAGTCCAGCAGTTTAAGAGTCTATAAGGAACATATATAGATACAAAAATTCAAAGAAATATATTCTCGAGTGATTTTCCTAGAAATTCAAATATTAAGTTTATTAGATTAAACTACTAACTTTTATTTATTCATAATAGAAGTATATTTTGTTCTGAAGCCGAAATTAACACAAATTCAAAAACTTTCGAAGCTTTATAATAATACCCTGCAGGCAAACGGACTAGTTTAAGTTTAGTTTATCAACTAGTCCTCTACCAATCAGTATTGGCCAGACTTCAACCCTTTTTACATACAAGGAACTGTTCTTTTTTGTGCGTTCATTTACTACGAATTTTCAATTGACCTCTTCTGCGTTACATTCACACCAGTCCAGGGCTAGTTGTGGTATGAAGTAGTAATTTAACGACTAGTTTTGAACCATTGGTTATGAATGTAGTAATATTTTTTTTCTTGATTTGAATTTCCATTTTCTTAAAATTTATTTATTTCCTTAAAATTATTTCAAAAGCAATAAAACGAAAATTTTAATTTTTGCCACGATTTAAACTTGTTTGCCACTGCAAACTGATATCAAACTGGTCCCCATTGCATCCCTTTTTCACTAGTTTCGGGGTAGTACTAACCGTGAACTAGTATTTTTTGTAGACTGTCTCATATTTTGCCTGCAGGTTATTTTCTTTATAAAACAATTGAGAGCATTTTCAACAATTATGTTACTTACGTTTGGGCTACTTAAAATAATTAGGTATAAATTTGAAATTGAGCGTTGCATACAGCGGAATGTTTTACGTACAGTATTTGACTATTAAATTTATAAAATATAAGGAATGATTGCACGTCGATTTTTTGGATAGTTTTTGAAGTTCTCTTTGTACCAATTGTGCGTTAGCAATGCATTAGAAATCTACAATTTAAGAAAACAAGTATATATTAGAATGAAAGGCTTTTAAGTATATAGTAGCATTTACCTGATTACTAACAACCCAAAACGCAATATAATACCAGGTGGTGCAGTTTGGCAATAAACCCAATAGCACCAGATACATGACAACCTCGAAAAACATATGTGGTGAGGAAATCATATCGAAGAAACCACCCTTAGGTAATAAATGACGCTCTGTAGTTACTTGTCCCGTTTTTTGATCTTTACGTAAATTGACTAAAATCATATTTGATTTGTATTGCTGCGTCCAGCTAAAATGAAATATGAATATGCAAAGATATTGCAGCAGCGATATCTTTGAAAGCGAAAATGGTGTAGGCGTGGTACCTGCAATATAAAAATGTTATAAATAAGTAATTTACACTCAGTGAACAAATTAAAAAACTAATGTTTGTTAACAGATTTTCTACTTAATAAGCCTACTGCGCAGAATTTAAGTATCATAATGGTATGTTTGATTTCCATTTTACTAAATCAGCACTAGAGACTGTTTAATTCAGGGTCACAGTTTTCATGGAGAGATATTCAGTTAAAAGCAAAGTAATGTGGTGTGTGAAATTTTCAAAGGTTTTGCATTTGTTCAGAAAGCTCTAATGTATCTGATGGAAAGGTTTAAATACTTGATTCCACATGAAACATTATCTCACCTCTTACGAATCCTTCGGTGTTTGCCAACACAGCAATTATTGCTCCGAAATAGTGTGCATATCCGACAATGTAGTGCGATAAATTAATTTTACTTTTCTTTGAAAAAATCTGCACAAAATTTGTCTCGTAAAATCGCCGCATACATTGCATTGTCATCAACACTGTTGCGACCAGTCCACATGTGGAATCAACATGCACTCTTCTATTGCTACGTCCTCCAGCAACACAATCCAGAAATAACAACACCCATTCAGGTGCTGCTGTGTTAAATACTATTCCTTTTATAACTAGTGACAGCGCCAATCCTGACCAGATAAATGCGAATATATAGAAATGTCCAAAATAGCTTTTGGGTATTTCTAATTTGCTGACCAACTTATCTTCTTTTCCTCTGAAGCTGTGTTTGCCATAACGAAATGATTGCCGTACAAAGGTTGGCAATTTATCTTCGATCGAATTTATGAGACTTCCGAATATCACAATTGTTACAGTCAAAATGATGAATAACAAGTTGGTCAGATTAATATTGTAGTCATCTACGATGTCCTGCAATTGCAGTAGCAATTCACTTACTGCAGCCATTTGAAGATTTATGTCCTGAACTTTTAATAAAAGATCATTCGAAAATACAAAATTTATTATCAGTAATTAAACTTTCTCTTTTTGTATCAGCGTGCAATTTTTTCTTGTCAATGTGCCGATCACAATTATTTCCAAATCAATACAAAATTTATTGTGAATTGCTATATTGGTGACAACATCGGGTGTTTCAGAGTTTAATCACTAGGATTATTTGCAAATCCGCCGTAGAATGGAATATAACTTCTGAGCCAAGCACTTTAAAAGCGCTTGCCCCCATAGAAATTTAGAAATACTTACACACTTACACAATGATTTTTTGTAAGGCTGCCGTAAGAACAACATGGGTTCGAACCCAGCCCGGGTAATTTTTTTTTTTATTTTTTTTGCTTTATTTTTTTTTATTAAAATATTTTTTCATCAACATTTTTTTATTTAACTTTTCTATTTTCCTTTCTCTTATTTATTTACTTTTGTTTAATTGAATTGAAACTGATTACACAATCATGTAAGGCTTAATATACAAATTTAATACCTCTTTATCGTATCGGGCAATGTTGTAGTAGTTTCAATTCAATTCAAATAAACAAAAGTACAAAACTAAGAGAAAGGAAAATAAAACACTGAAATAAGAAAATGTTGAATAAAAAATATTTTATTAAAAAAAAAAATAAAGCAAAAAAAAAAAAGTTTCCCGCGCTGGGTTCGAGCCCATATTGTTCTTAATGCTGCCTTACAAAAAATCATTGTGTAAGTATTTCTAAATTTCTATGGGGACAAGCGCTTTTAAAGTGCTTGGTTCAGAATCGCTTGAACTCTTGGGTTATAACTTTTCTTTAACAAAAAAAAAAAAAAAAAAAAAACATATGTATGTATATGCCACTACCCAAGAGGAAAAATTAATAAAAACTACCAAAGTATTAATAAGAAATATTCTAATGCTTTTATCTATAACAAGTCAAGAATAGAACCATTAATGAGATATTCTCTTACTTTAATGAAAAAAATTACTTCTAACTTGTGCTTTGTAGATAATGATTTAATTAAAAATATTGTTGACTCTTTAAGTAATTCGCCTTGGGATAATCAATATTACTTATCACCACTAAGTATCAACTCTATTTCTCTAGATGAGGTGTTGGCAGGTTCTCCTACCTCACCTCTGGTTCCAACTTTTTACCAAAAGGTACTTACTAGTAATAACCGCGGTTAACGTTCATGAATTTTTCATCACATTGAGATTAAATTATATGTCATTGGTAACTTTTTTTTAATTTTTGTGAAAAGAAATTTGAATGAGTAACTGTTTCTAGCAATTTTCTCGAGCTAAGTTTTAGATGATCTATTACTTAAAAAATAAGCTCGATTTTGTGTTATTAGTTTTAAGTTTAAAATGTTTTCTTCATTAATTTGAAGTAACTTTTTATAAGCTCCGGGAGCAAGAGCTTAATTTTAAATCTTAATTCCTGCAATCAATTTGCATTTTGCTAATATATTTAATTTTTGCATCGTAGCATGTTTCATATAATTTTATCGAAGGCCATACCTTTAACAGCCCTGAATATATCATTTATTGTTATTGTTCCATATTTGTATATATGAGTTAAATGTTTAAGTATCTTTTGTCTCAATAAATCATTTGAACTTTTGAGGAAAAATTTCTAGCGCTTCTGATCCAAGCACTTCAAAAGTGCTTGTCCCCATAGAAATTTAGAAGCACTATCGCAATGATTTTTTATAAGGCTGAAGTAAGAACAACGTGAGTTCGAACCCAGCCCGGGAGTTTTTTTTTTACTTTTTTTGCTTTATTTTTTTTTTTTTATTAAAATATTTTTTATTCAACATCTTTTATTTCACTTTTGTATTTTGCAGTAATAGGCGAGGAGCCGGCAATACTAAAAGTGCCGTCATCGCGGATTCTGAAATTTTTAATGCAAAATGGTTGTTTACATTAAGACGAATAAGAAAAGCTTGGTCAGCATGGTTGTAGCCTGGCAGAAATATTTTTAAATGGTTTTTGAATTATTAAATTTACGGAATGTTTTGCCGTCATCGCGGATTTTGATCAATCTTAATAATAATCGATGGTAAATTTCATAACCATTTAGAAAAAATCCGGCCGACCAAATTTTTTTTGCCGAAAATGACCGGCAGACCTATTTTAATGGTGCGACAGTGGGTACTTCCGGCAGTTTCTAAGCTCGCATACCAAGATATTTTTAAATTTGACATTAAAACACGTAAATTAAAAAAAAAAAATCCGTGATAACAGAGAAATTGTACCCTCTGTAGCACCATTTTCGGCAAAAAAAAATTGATCGGCCGGATTTTTCTGAATGGTTATGAAATTTACCATCAATTAATATTAAGATTGATCAAAATCCGCGATGACGGCAAAACATTCCGTAAATTTAATAATTCAAAAACCATTTAAAAATATTTCTGCCAGGCTACAACCATGCTGACCAAGCTTTTCTTATTCGACTTAGTGTAAACTACCATTTTGCATTAAAAATTTCAGAATCCGCGATGACGGAACTTTTAATATTGCCGGCTCCCGGACTATAAGAACAACGTGAGTTCGAACCCAGCCCGGGTGATTTTTTTTTCCTTTTTTTATTTGTTTTTGCTTTATTTTTTTGTTTTTTATTAAAATATTTTTTATTCAACCTTTTTTTATTTCACTTTTCTATTTTCCTTCCTCTTTTTTATTTACTTTTGCTTACTTGAATTGAAACTGATTGCACAATGATTCTATGTAATGCTGCAGGAGCATTTGTATGTCATTGCTTAATATACGAATTTAATACATCTTCATATCATCGGGCATTGGTGAAGTGGTCTAAAGGGTTGGTAAATGTAAGAAACAATATCTAGCGCGCGGGACGGTCGTGGACTCAAATCCTGGCGCGGCCAGTTTTTTTTTTTTGTTTTCTTTTTTTTTCTTTTTTTTAATTTTATTGAAAAAACGCTTACCGCAGGATTACAAATAAGCGCTTTAAAAACTCTTTTTTGGTAAGGCTGCGGTAAGCTTTTGCTCACTTACATCCTATGACATGCAATGTTAAAAAGAAAGTATTGTACTTACGGAGCGGAAGCGCTTTTTGGTGAAAAGGATGCACTTCAGAAGGGTTTTTGAAGCACTTCTTTTCCCCTTGGGTATGTACTTATATCTGCATACGGATGGAAAAATATGATACATCTTATTTTTTTCTCCATCTATTTAGTCCTCAGTGAGATCTAGGAGCTGGTAAAATCGTATCTTTCGACGCTCTCTGGTTCCCGAGATAAAAGACAATTCGAATATGATATAACAGATTTTTCATGGTTTTTCCTACCAAACTTCGTATATATGATAGAGCAGCTATCAATGACATCCAATATAGGACATGTCGATATTAACGAATATCGAAATATGCCTGCGTTGCTGCCTTCTTCGTAGAAGCAAACGTGTCATGTGTAAAAAAAAAGATGGGAGGGAGGGAAGGCCTAATTTGCTGCCTTCTTTTAGAAGCGAGAGTACCAGGCCTTGGCGCCCAACGACAACATGTGCAAAAAAGAAAGAAAGAAAGAAGGGAATGCAGCATGCCTGTTTTTGTCCTTTCATATTAGAAGCGATCGTAGAAGGTCTGCTTTGCAGCCTTCTATTAGAAGCGAGAGTGCCAGGCCTTGGCGTTCAATGACATCATGTGTAAAAAAGAAAGGAAGAAAGAAGGGAAGACTGCAGGCCAACTGGCATTCAAAGAAGGCCTAGTATCATGCCTATTTGACTACTTTCTCTCCTACTGGGTAAAGTTTAAATTGTGTCTCCAGAAAAATTTATAAAAATATTCATATCACATTTTGTTATCTTAGTACAGAATTTGTACTACAGATATATACCAGAGTTTTTCAAAATATGTTGTACATTTTACGCATGGTACGACTCAAAGAATTAAAAAATTAAAACAATTTAAATTTAGCAAGATTATATCAATTATATACGTTTTTTTTTTGTCCAAGCAAAATATGTTTTCTTAATATTCAGTGATAGTCGAGAATTATAAAACAACATTAAAGAATGTCGTCTTATTCACATAACACTGTTAAACGAATTTCAGGCTTTAATTTTATCTGAGTTCTGATTATGTAAATAACATTCGTTGCTATTGACATAATAGGCCTGCAATTAAGAAATTTTTCCATCGCGTCTCAGTTTTCAGATAAAATGACAAGCCCAAAATTACGACTTACGATTTTTGCCGCCAAAATGGCACATCAAATTCAATATAAATTATATCGGGGGTATTAGCTGGATCAATTCTTGTTCCAATTTTGTTAAGAAATTTTCTAAAAACAACGTAGTAATATAATAGAATTTAATTTCGGGCAATGGTAATTGAGGAGTGGCCGCACCAAAGGGCCTAAGTACCATTTATACCATTATATGAAACGGGTGATATTTTGTTAGAAATTAATAAAATTGTTTTCGGTTTTCACTTAAAATTAACTTGATAGTGTGAAATTGATGTCATTATGTTGAAAAAAATATAACACTCAAATAACTGACTATTAGGCACATAAAAAGTATGACATTACTTTTGCCTCGAAATGGTACTTAGGCCCTTTGGTACGGCCACTCCTCAATTGTAGAATTCAAAAATCTATAACATTTTCAGTAACAAATAAGCTCAACATTACAAATAAAGTTAAATTACTTATCTTTATTTTCTATATTCACCGATGGTTCCTTAACTTGCTGACCTATCTCAATAGTTGATGAAATCAAATCACCCCTTATATAAGTATGTATGCTTGTTGTATACATATTTGTTATAGCTCATTTACGAGTACATATCCAAAATATTTTCTTTCAGTTTTCTCATGGATTTTCCGCTGTTAACATCTACGAAGAAAAAAATCTTAAATTAATTTCAGTTTGCAAAGCTTATAAAACAATAAGTTTTAAATAATTTTACACAAATTAACATGAAATTGATTAAAGATCTGTATAAATTAACCTAATATTTGTGCAAATACTTAACGGTTAAATAATTAAAATACTTATTTTATTGTAAGATGAAAAATCAATACATACCTGCACACATCATAAAAATGAGTGCGCAAACTTTATTTATACATTTGGCATTGGCACTTTTCTCACTGCTGGCACTGAATTGCCCAACTTGTATAAATGCCACGGAACAAGCATCTGTAGGTGAATTATTTACATATAAAATTGAGCCGCTACTCTTTAATTGGACTCATCAAGTGATAAGCGAACAATTTCGCTATCGTCCTTCGTTAGCTGGTTATCCTGATTTACCATCGTGGATGCGTTATATGTATAGCCATGAGTATCATGCGGGATTTCTATATGGTACACCACCAGATCGTTTGGCTGGTAAAATGATACATTTGGATATTGTTGCATTGAATAAAGAAAACTACCAAACTCGTGAAGTTGAGCTATGGATTTTTGTGGCCCATAAATTTCCATCACCAAATGTTATACAGATGAAAATTGATAATCTTGATTGGGTGCATCTTATGGATCCCGGTAGAGTGGAAAACCTGCGTAATATATTTCGAAAAGATCTCTGGCCTGAAAGTGAAAATGATTTGAGTTTGGTTTTCATGGAATCAGCTGTGAATATGGGAGGACGTTTACCTTTAAGGCCACAACAAAGAGAAGGGTAAGAAGCATTAGGTTACCTTAATGACAAGTTTTTTGTCCATTAGAAAAACTTTTTTAATGTCAGATAAATTTTTATTTTTTCCTGATACCATGAGGAACTTTTTCTCTTTAAATGGTAAAATTTTTATTAAGAAATTTGGAAATGTTTGCCAATTCTTGCTAAAAACAGTAGTATTATGTTGTTAGTAAAAAGCTTTTTTACTAGTTACGCTTGTATTCTATTAGATTCTTATGGCCTCTGAATGTAATGACCGAGTCAAAATTACTGAGCCTTACAGCAAACATAAGCAAAGAAATTGGGATTCCCTACAAATATTGCAGTATACATATATCCAACTAAGAAGCAAAATGTTATTTCGAATTAGAAAGTCTATCCACATGTAGAAAATTTAAGTTTCTCTTTTTTTTAGAAAAAACTTACTTCAAGGGGTTCTACTAAATGTTGAATTATGAAAAAATATTCGCATATTTTGAGAGAAGTCCTATAGTTCTTTATGTATGTATATGTTATCCTATTGTTTAGAGAAAAAGTTACTCATGTTTTGAGCCTTGTGTTTTTTTGATGCCTCAAAAATTTATAAAATTTCCTTGTAATGATAAAGTTTTTCACCGTTCTTAAAGTTTAAAGACCGATACTTCATTTTTTCCTTGCTTAATTTTATGTTTTTCATCATCATTTTCATGTTAAGTTCTCGACTAGACCTACAATAAATATCTCACGGCCAGGTGGAACCGATTTTAATTTTAAAGGATATCACCCACGCATTTTCTTCTGAATTGGTATTTGGGGATCTTCAGGTACAATACCCCATTTTCCATAAAATCGTACGTGTGGCCGTTTTTGAGAAAACCCAATTCAAATTAAATTTTCCATATTAAACGAAAAAACAGAAAAACTAAAATCAACAAACAAAAAGAGTAATTTTAAATGTATTTTTCGATGTTGAATCCGAATTCAGCACCGGAATTGCGTTAGCTTGTCTGGATTTTAAGGTATTTTAATCCAAAAGTTCAAAAAATACCATAGTTTTCACACTTTTAGGTTAAGATATCTCAAAAAGCTAGCGCAATTCTGACACTGAATTCGGTTTCAGCATCAAAAAATACATTAAAAATTATTCTTTTTGTTTTTGTTTGTTACAGCCTGTTTCCACCGAAGATTTAAAATGGGATTTACGGCTATTTTCAGATTTAGTTGACGTTTAATGTATGATGACTGAGGTGAGTTGCGGCTTAATCTCATTTTAAATCTCCGGTGGAAACATGCTATTAGTATAGCTTATTGTAACAAAGTAATTAAATTTATATATTTTTTTTTCAGCGTTATAGTGCACTTGGGTAGCTTTGCACGATTTTCATCACGTTTAAAGGAGTTGCAGGAAGAAGTGCGCCCTCTGTATAAATTGCAAACCTGCACATACAAGCGTACTTCAGTACAGAAAATATTTGAAAATGCTGGCTTTAAATTGGATTGGTGCGCTTTTAAGATTGTTGGTACTGAAATCTCACCAGAAATTCTATTCCACAATCATGGTATGAAAGGTGTTTATCCAAACACTGAAGCTGGTAATTTAAGACGCACTGATCGTTGGCATAGCATTTCACGCGATGAAGTTCCATCGAGAAATTATATTGATGAATTTGCCTTTGCGTTTGCTATACCAGGAATGATTTTTGCTGTGTTGCTTGGTATATTATCAGCAGTATTTTGTTTTCATCATGAAAAATTGTAAGTACTCGTAATTTAAAAATCAAATTGCGGATAGTTTTATCATTTTGTCCGAAACACTTGCAGAATATTAAACTAAAACATTATTACTTTTAACTTATTTTCTTATGATTATTATTTAGATTTTTTTTTTGTTTTTTAAAGACATGATCCAGAATCAGAATATTTTTTTCAAAACATTTTTCATATATGTGAAGAAAAATATGCTAAGAAATGTAAAACTGATACTGAAGATGATACAAGGTGAATTTTTCTATTTATTTTGTAAATTATTTTACTTTATTCAATTTTCAGAAATCAGTAATAAACAATTTTTTTGGTTAATATATTACGTAATACATATTTTTAGCACAAAAGGTGTATCGTATCCTACCACGTCCACAGTGCAAATGGTTCAGTGTTCGGATACCAATACAAATCAACCCGTCACAACTTTGAAAAGTTTAAAAGATCCAAACTGCTTATTGGACAACACTAGCATGCGTTCACAAAGGTATTGTCTTATTTAATAACTAGAGATACAACTCATTTGGATAATATTATTCTTAAATTTTTTATATTTAGTCCCAATAGTGGATTTTACCAGGCAGAAAGCCCGTCAAATGCTTATTTGCGACCAAAACCACCACCATATAAAGGGGGCACGTTGGGAAAGAGTAGCGTGGACATTTGACAAACATCACCAAGAGTTTTATATTGCTAAACTACAAAAAACTGCATTAATTTAAAAAAAAAAAAAAAATTTAAGAAATTATTCTTTGCATTTCAAGGCAATAAACCTATTTTTTTAATAATAGTGAGAAAAACTTTATGAACTATAGACCTGCTTCTTTTGGAGCGTATATACAATTGTGCTAGTTTTCAAATTGCGATAACTCAAGAACGGTGAGTCGCACAATAAAAAGTGCAGAGCCTTTTTTATGGAGAATCACATGCTCTACAAATAATTTTTATTTTATGTAAAAGAAATTTACTTAAAAACCGATAAACGTAAAAATATAATAACCCATAAACGATAAATTTTTCTTTACAAATAAAGAAAATTATTTGTATTGTGATTCTCCGTAAAACAAATCCTTGCACTTTTTATCGTTCGACTCACCGTTCCTAAGTTAATAGAACGTGAAAATTAGCACAATTGTATAAGTAAATGCAATCAGAGGGCTATAGCAAATAAGATCAAGCTCCGCAATGGATTGGTCACACTCTCCGGAAGCGAAGTCTGTCGCCAGACTCTTGAGTTGAATCCACAAGGCAGTAGAGGACGTTGTAGACCGAGAACCAACTGGAAAAGGTCGATGGATAAGTCATTGCAAGGGATCATGACAAATAATGGCGTCGTATCATTTTGGCCCTATGCTCCCCCAAGGAGTTAAAGGAGGATACATACATACATATACGCGTTAAAAGAAACAGGCTTTATGGACAACCCATTATTATTTTTTTCTGTATAATTATAAAATTGTTCAGTTCATTTTACGTTTATGATGCGCTTTATAATATTGTTTGTCTAATTTATAGTGTTTTTTAATATAGCTAATTAAGTTATAATTAGTGATGAGCAAACCAAGACCATAGCAGTCTTGGTCTTGGTCTTGTTCTTGCACATTGAGTTTTGGTCTTGGTTTCGATATTGAGTCTTGGTCTTGATCTTGCTCATTAAGTCTGGGTCTCGGTGTTGGTCTTGAAAAAATTTTTAGAGATATTCAGCATTCAAAATTTTAAAACCATATTTTTCCAGAGCAGTTGAGTTTTTAATATGCCAAAATTCAAATCAAGAGACGATTTTATCTTCAAAACGGGCGTGAAACAACTTTTAATTATAAATTACCAAGACTGAAAAGCAGTCTTGATCTGGACGATTATCGTGAGCAAGACCAAGACCAAGACTATAGCAGTCTTGGTCTTGGTCTTGCAAAAATATCAGTGTCTTAGTCTTGGTCTTGGTCTCGCAAACTTACCAAGACCAAGAATAATACGCAAGACCAAGACTAATTTTGCTCATCACTAGTTATAATGAATGTATATCCTTAATAATGGAACTATTAGCTTATTAATACTATAACACTGAGGGAAAAAACATTTAAAATTTTTCAATAATGAACTAAAATGTAAAAATTTCGGTTTAAAATCTTTAGTTTTATTTTAAAATTTTTTCAATTTGGATGTTAAATTGGATATCTAATTGAAAAGTTTCATTATAAGATAAGAGAATTATCATGAATATTTATTTAAGCCGCGACCAACAATGCTATTCATATGTATTTAGGTATAGTTCAAGTTCAACCTCTTGTAATAGAGAGCATGCATGGCAGCAGTCCAAGCAAGCACTTATAAAGATTCACTCTCTTATGGCCATTGCTCACATTGGGATTCTAATTGAGATCAAAATTGTCTTAGTATTTCATCTTAAATTAATGTACATGCTATAAAAGCATAAGCGATGAAAATGTGAAATTTAAAGAGTTTTAAATCAAAATTTAACTGTGGTTTCAAATATCCCTCAGTTTACTTGCATTATTCGGATATGTGTTTTTATCTCGTGAACCAGAAGACGTAAAGATATACGATTTTGCCAGCTACCACACTGAGATGAAGAAAAAAATCCCATTACAAAATAAGTAAAAACCGAATTTATCATAATTTGCTATCTTAGCACAGAAATATTCGGTAGTAATGAATATAGTTATTAATATATAGTAATCCAATGTAAAACCGTAAGGTTGCATCATTATAGATTGAATAGTCAAACTCTACAGAACCCTTTAAAAGAACACACACAGTATTATAATAACTCATACTTACATATTATTATTCCTTTACAAACATGCATATAGCTGCGACCTATTAACTAAACGTACAGAATCACTAGTTGTGTTACATATCAATATTACTACATGATATTAGTCGTAAATTATGAAATAAATTATTAAAACATCAAAATAAAAATAGTTTTTTATTGAATTTTATCGACAAAAAATATTCTCGAGGAAAACATATCGAGTTATTACACTTAGGCCCGTTAACTAATTTCAATTTAATCGTAGTTTAAGCTGCTATTTGTCCTTAGTCCCAATAATAAATGCCCTTTAATCGGCGATTAACATCCGAATCGCGGCTCATGAATCGTTTTCGGATAAATTTCCTAAATAAACTAAAATTTTTTTACTAAGTTCTTATTTCTTAGAAAGAATATACATTTCCATTGGAAAGTTTGACATTTTTTAGCATAAACGTGCTCAGAACGTTTTGACGTACGACCATCATTTGTGTTGTTTACAGTGACTTGAAAAATCAATTTGGCAAAAAAATGCAATTAACTCGTGAACATTTTCGTGCGATCATTTTTCACAACTTTCGACGTGGATTATCACGACAAGAGTGAATCGATGAACTTAAATCTTTGTATGGCGATAAAGCACCATCCAGGCATGATATTCGCACTTCTCCAATAGTACTTTTTTTTTAAAAGCCAATAGTACTTTGGGTACTTTTTGTTTTTGCAGCCTTGGGTATATGCCAAATTTAGAAAAGAAACATTGCGCACAGTAAAGTTATCCGCTTCACCCGCGCATTATTCGATTTATTTCTATTATTTAATTATTATATAGCTATTTTTAAAATCAGTTTGTTTTTCAAATTAAATTAGTCTAAATTCAGTTGCATTACATATAAAAAATCTAAAAACTTGAGTTATTTACTTGAATAAAGTTCATTTTTATAAAAAAAAAACTGAAATATTTGATGTCGAAGTTCGGCGAACGTTGCACACAAATATAAATAAAATAAGGGCAAATGAAACACAAAATCGTGAATCAAGAAATCCACTTTCGTGAACTGAGATTTCGGGAATCGAGAATTTTCGATAAAAATATGAAAAAAAATTTATGGATTCAGCTTTAGTTTACCGACAATTATTCATAAATGATTTTTGATATATAAAATATCAAAACAAATGCATTTTTATAAATCTGTGGAATTTTGACATAACAACCTAACTCAAAATTGGCAACTTTTCAGGAGGGCTAAAAAACTACTTTGATGCTTCTCAATTCTTTCTGTGTAGTAGTTTGAACAAATGTAAAAGTTTTTTATTATACATGAATACTACACGAATATTTTCCAGTCACTTTTTTTGTTCTAAGGTCAATAGTTTCTAATAAAATTGAAATAAGATGTTTTTGTCAGATATTTTTTATTTAAGAAATTCAGTTCTTTCTATAGGAAAAGTAACTTATTTGTCAAACTTTTTTTGCCATTTAACAAGTATCTTATCTCGAATTAAGATGTTTTGTGAAGAAAAACACCCTTTTCTTATGTCGACACAAGTTTTTTTGTGAAAAATATTTGTTCAAGTTTTTGTTATTGCAAATGCTTGAAATTTTTAACCTATTTGAGATAAGTTGTTTGTTGTCAAATGCAATTTGGAATAAAACATCGAGATAGGTTTATTTTCTAAAAGTCACAGAGATATGACGATTGCACCAAAAGAAGCGTATTTAAATTTTGTATTTATGATTAAAATCCTGGAAAATTGTCTTAATTCGAGTTAGGTTGTTTTGTCAAAAGTCCACAGAAATACATACCTACAAATAGTAACAATATTATTCATGAGGATATGAGTAATCTTTGTAATTTAAAAAGCACTTTCGTGAATAGAAAAACTCCTTATTTTAAACACTACAGTATCCTGCACCCAAATCAATAAATGTAAAAAGTTATGTTTACTATCTGTGGGCTTTTAACAAAACAACATAACTCGAAACTGACATATAAAAAAATTACCCTTTTCTTACATTTATAGAGATAGCGAACCGACGAATAGCCAAAAAAGCATATTCGAATTCTATATTTACGACTATAATCATGCAAAACTGTCTAATTTTGACATTGATTGTTTTGTTAAAAGTACTTAGATATTACTCTAATAATTCTTCTTCCAATGGTTGAGTATTTGGTAAATTTATTTGTAAAATCTCAGTACCAATATCAAAGTTTTATAACTTTTGTTATCGACAACAATTTCTTAATTTAATTAAGTCTTTAGCTTTTATCAGAGCTGAGCACGTAGATACCGCCAAACGATTTCGACATCTAGTTTTTATCAAGTTTTATTCAGAAAATATTCTCTTCACATTTGCAGAAGAAATCTCAATTGATAAAATTCCATGTGCAATTCTGTATATAAATAGTTCATTTTTTAATACATCCTACAATAATCCTATATGTCTCAGTGAAGTATTTTGTGAAATGCTACAGCCAGTTTACTTACTAATTACACAAAAAATTGCGAAAGGACTTTTTCGAGGCGAAAGTACTTCAGTACTTTTGTAAAGTCAATAGTACCAAAAAAAGTACGATTCCACTACAAATATCATCCCTGGCACCATCCTATAGCACTGTGAAAAACTGGTTTAATGAATTCAATCGTGGCTGACGCTCGCTTAAAGACGAATTCCGCGAAGGTCGTCCAGGATCATTTGTTGTGCCACAAAACGTCGATACAGTGCATGAACTGATAATGCAAGATCATCATGTGGCATATTGTGAGATAGAGGCATCCTTGCACATTAGTTCCACTCCAATACATTCGATTTTGCATGAACACTTAGTTGTAAAAAAGGTTTGTTCTCGTTGGAAACCCCATAATTTATCAATCGCTTAAATTATCAATGGAAAAATTGATTTTCTGAACTCACTGTAAACAAAAAAAATAGCACTTGTGCATCAAAACGTTGTGAGTACGTTTGTGCTAAAAAACGGCAGGTGGCACTCGGGGAGTGGCCGATGATATTGGAAGCTAATGCTTATTATAAGCTAATATAATAAGCTGGTGCGCGGACATAAGAGATATCCATATGTGAAATGTATATATCTATATATATGAGCGCCCCTCTTACGTTCGAAAAATAAGTGAGAGAGAGAGAGAGAGAGAGAGAGAGCATGAGCGCAATGTTTATAAACATATATATATGTATACATACATATATACTGTATACTGTACTTTGTATACAGTACGTCTCTATTTTTATATGTGTGACGCATTTTCGTTGCAAACATCCGTTACACTTTTTCGTTGCATGTTTTCGCTGTTCAGACTCTGCCTCTCAAAACGTCCGATAAGGAAGCATTAGCTTCCAAAAATGTCAAACTTTCCAATGGAAATGTCAGATTGCACCTGGCAACACTTAGTGTTGCCTAGGCCAGAAATATATATAGCAGCCTACGTATAGACAGAAATGTTGACAAGATTTGATTTCGCAGATATAATCCAGATATATTTATGAAAACCGTTATAAGTTGGGAACACCTGGATTGATTTTAAAAATATTGGGGTCAAATTAATAAGCTAAGTATTCAGTTTATTTTCCAATTCGGGTCATAGTTTTCGAGATATGTCGATTTCTCAAAAATCTAAACCATTATTTTTTTTTTTTTCAAAGAACCATTATTTTTTTCCAAAAAATTCACTATTAACCTATAATAATTAGGAATTCTTTTCATTTGATATGCGACATGTACTTGAAATTAGTTGCGAAATCGATATAAAGTCAAAAGAGTGTTTCAATATTTTATGGAGAAAAAAAGAATGGGAGCTGCATGGAGCAATTAAACTTTCAGAAAACTTCAATAGCTTGAAAATAGTTACTGCTGCTTCAGAAACTAATCTTGCTGCCTGAAAAATAAAAAAAAATAAATAATTTTCACACCTTAGCTAGCAGGTTCGCCTACAGACGGTGTGTCTTTATTTCTTTCTTGAAGTTCAACTATTCATCGATTGGATACAAATAATTTGACTTTAAACTTTTCAGATCCAAAGTTACCCGACTGTAATTTGTTCGTGTAAAAAGAAGAAATTGCCCGAGTAGAGGGTTAAAAGTTGCTAAATTTCAAGAAAATTGTTATGGTCTATTTTTCTTTTTTTCAATAAAAATGTACTAACTAAGCAATTTCAGGTACTTGTCGCATATCAAATGAAATGAAATAATTTAGGCTTCCTAATTTGGTTTTTAGAACTAAGGGTTAGTAGTGAATTTTTAGGAAAAAGTTACGGTTCTTTGAAAAAAAAAAAAAAGTTTAAATTTTTGAAAAATCGTCATATTTCGAAAATTATAACCCATAGGGGAACTGATGCTATTGTGGTATAGCTAATGCTTAGGCAGAATTTGAGAGAAAACCGTTAAATCAATTTCAGCCAAATTTTTCCATTCTGATCATTGAAGTATTGGCTACAGAATATATTTCAATAAAATGTGTGCAATTTCATTAAAAAAGTTATTGAGCAAAATCTGAAAAAAGCCAAAAAAGCTGTTTTAAAAAATTTGGCAGGTAATGTGGTATATGCACTGATGAGTACTTGTAAAGTGGGCTGGTAATGTGGTACATTTTAGTAGGGTAACGTGGCATATTTAAACATACAACCAAATATTAAGTTTGAAAGGTATGAAATAAGTTCATAATAACATTTACATTGGTTCTCAAACTCATAGTTCTTATTAAAAAATAAACAGCCATCAAATAATTTTAAGAATATCAAGAAATGGTCATATACATTTGCGAAGCCCGCTATACCACACTGGCCAATTTTAAAAAGAGTCTGTCTATACGGGGCGTTCCGCGTACGCGAAAACTCCTCTCTCTCTCAATTTACTCAATTAGCGTACGCGAAATCCAGAGAAGTTTTTTCCCCCGGAACGCATCTTCGTTACAACAGTAATTTTACATAAAAGTAGGGGTAAGTGGGCGGCCTGCGGCCGCAGCTCAGGATTTAAACCCGTCAGACATCCAACACCGGCTTCGTGGCGGCCTTCGGCCGCGGATCAGTACATAAATTAATCAAGTTCCCCGGGGGAAAAAACTTCACTGGATTTCGCGTACGCTAATTGAGTTTCGCGTACGCTAATTGAGTAAATTGAGAGAGAGAGAGGAGTTTTCGCGTACGCGGAACGCCCCGTATAGACATTTCCTTTTAAAAATTACAAAATTGTAAAAATTATTTTAGAAACTTTGTGAATTTACGCAATTAAACACTTACTTCGCAATATTTTTCACTTACCTTAATTGAATATATATAAAACTTCCACAGAAAAAAACTTTTTCTTAACAAAACTTTTTTGCGATAAATCCAAAAAAAAAAACGATCACAAGCGATTTACTTTTCGTTCAACTGACATCAAAAAAATTTTCTTTGGTCCATGACAGCAACACATCCCTGGTTTTTCATGTTTTCTGACAGGATAAAAGCAGTGGCGTTCGCAGGTTCTTTCCCAAATCGGAGATATGCGACCATACCACATTGAAAAACTATACCACAATAGTATCAGTTCCCCTATGGAAAAATTTCACATGACACCAATATTTTTAAAATTCATCCTGGCATTCCCAACTTATACCGGTTTTTAAAAAAATATTTCTTGGTATTTGTCGATGGCTACTTATATCTCCGAATGTAAATCGGACCCCTTTTGATTACGGATACATATTCTTTCTTAGAATTAAAAGTTTAATAAAACAAACTTGGTTTAAAAAAAAGGTGTAAAGTAAGCCAAATTATACAAAATCGCGAAAGATAGCGATATGAACATTTTCCGTGATCCAATAATAAGTACAAAATGGACTGAAAAATATCTTCTAATGCTTTCGCCAGCAAAAATAATTAAATTAAATTTTTTGTTGAGCTGAGATTTCTTATAGGGCGCTTCCACCGAGATTTTTGAGGTGATTTAGTCGTAACTCACCTTATTCATAATTTATTCACCTCATTCATCATGTATAAAACGTCAACTAAATCTGAAAATAGCCGTAAATCACTAAATAAATCTTCGGTGGAAACAGGTTAGAAGCGTCAAACAAATCTGGAAACAGCCGTAGGTGGAAACGCACCATAATAAATTTTATTATTGAAATCAAGTTCACAAATTCACAAGTATTGAGCAGAATTTGAGTGTGGACGCAGCCTTAGAGTATTATGACTTATGATTGACATTTGACGTTAAGGGTTACTTAAGTATTCGCTGTCAGTCGTTCATGAAAATTAAATCTTTACTTAAGTGAAGCTGAAAAAGTAAATTTGAATTAAACAATAACGATGCTGACTTAATAACTGCAAATCAATTAAATTGAAATAAATAAAAGAAATATGTAGGTAAAGACATAAAAAATGTAAAGTTTACTTTAGCGGCGATTGTCCAACTTTTGTTAATCATTTTTTATTTATGTATTTTTTAACTAAGAAATTAAAAAGTGTCACCCGGACCTGGCCAACGGAAGTGGCATGTGAATGTGAAGCTTTTATAAAAAGTTTGGGATCTTTCGGGCGGTACGTAATAAGTAAGGTTTACATACAAGCTTAAAAAATAGTTAATACACTTGAAATCTGACAAAGTTTTGAAGATGTAACGATTTTTCAATAATCTGATCTTATTCAAAAAAAAAAACGGACTAAATTCAAAATAGCCTTTCATGCAATATCCATAATTTAAAAAGTACACACGTTCTCAAGTTATATTGATTTTAAGAAAATCTGTATCCATAAATTCCGGTGGCTAGAACGCCAAAACTAAATCCAAGTGACACCTTTTGATTACAAATTTTAACTCTTCAGAAAACCATGGCCATCGCAGCTAAAATAAACTTCTGCCAAGATTTTGTTCTGCCAATCTCATTGAATTTATATTGCCAATAGTGAAAAAATGAATTCAAAAAGATTACCAAATTTCTCTATAGAAGAGACTAAAATCTTGATAACGGCGATTAACGAAAAACGAAACATTATCGATTGCAAAAAGTTAGATAAATACTCTGTTTGCCTTAGAGCTGAGGCCTGGAAAGATATAGAAACGGCATTCAATAACAGCAGTTCTGTTTTTCGACCTGTGGCGTTGCTAAAAAAGAAATATGAAAATTTAAAGAGAGAGCTACGAAGAAAACCATCAGGGGCATATAAAATTCAATTGAACGAAACAGGAGATGGTCCGCCACCAACTAAAAAAGTTTTGCAAGCCAATTGCGAAAGTTTAAGTACAATGTCCAATGACAAACCAAATGGTGTCTTCCAGAGCGCTTACGATAGTGGTTATGTTGCTGAGAGTAATGGTGAGTAAAATATAAAATAACGAATTTTATTTTGAAATAGTAAATATGCCGGTCATTTCAATTAAAGATATTACAAAGGACACAACAACATGGTTAGAGGAGAACACAAAACAAGAGCCAGAATCTAATGATCAGCTTCTAATTGATAACAATGAAGAATCTGTGGAATTGGTGGAAAGTAAAGATACAGCGGTAGTGGAACTTTTAAAAGAGCAGCATGAATTTAAAGTGAAATTTATGAAAGAAGAGCATGCATTCAAAATGAAATGTATGCAAGAAAAGCATTGCATTGAAATTAAAATTCTAGAGCAACAATTGAAAAATGCTCAGAGTAACAAAAAAACTTAAGTATAGTCTGAATTGTTAAATTGTCAATATTAAAAATGTAAAATCATTTGTAAATGGTAGCTGACTAAACTGCCATACTCTAATATAGAAGAAGGATAGTGCATTGTAGAATTTTGACTTCAAGGACAAAACCTACATAATTTACTACGTGAGGCAGCTCCAGATTGATGCTACGAATAGTTTTAATAACAAAAAGATGTTTCAAAAAAGTAAATTCAATCTCGATCAACAGATGTATTAAATTACACTCAGTTTAACTAAAAGTGTTATATCTCAAAAATAAGAATGTTTTTTATATATAGACTAAAATACATATATTAAGCATGTTTTACCGTATTAACAGATCTCAGGATACATATGTGTAACAGTAGTTAGAATGTGTATTTGGAAACTTCTTAAAAAAAAAAATAATAGTGTCATATTTTCCCAAGTGTTTTTCAGAAATTGATGTCTAAGTAGTCGAAGCAAATAAGTTTTTTTTTTTTTTTTGTTTAGTTTTGCAGAATCATCAATTTTAATATACTACATGTGATACATCAAATTATAGGCCATAAATTAAGTTAGTGATGTTAATATGTTCACAATATGCATTCCTATAATAATATTAATAAATGAAATAAAATATAAAATCACTTAAAAAAATAAGTGATTTTGAATTTCAATAAGTTTATCTGAAAATTAATGATATACATATGAGCCGTTTAGATTGGACATTTCTTTCACACCTTGAAATATGTACATATCTTAAGTTACCAAAGATTTTAACGAAACAATACATTTGTATCGGAAAATGCTAGGATAACAATAACATTCCAATATCCTTTAGAAAAATTTGGTATGCCACGCCCCTATACAAGACAATGATATATCCGGACACCGCGATATGCTAGCTTACATTTTACATTATTCCATCGCATCTCTCTACTCTTTTTGGATAATTTTTGATAGTCCCCTCCTTGAAACGCAGTTGTAACTCGAAAAAGTTCATTTTTGTAACGCTGGTCTAGACATTTTTTTCACCTCTAGGAGGGCCTCAATTAATTTCAAAGTACAAGGGTACTAAATCAATTAAAGCCCACTTCTTTTTAGTGGTAAATGGGTTCTAGGGGTAAAACATACCAATTACAATAAATCTCTCGAGTTTAGTTTCGGAGATATGAGACCTTAATATGAATAAACAATGTGAAGCATGCAATCGCAAAAAAAGAAAAAAATTCTGGAAGGGCAAAATTCACTTGAAAGTAAGGTTATCGGCAATAATTTGGGAAGGAATATTTTGAAATTTTTTTAAAGATTCGATGAGCGAATAAATAATATATAAAGCTAAAAACTTTTTACAACATTCTAATAGCTTATTAAAATACCTTTCATATGACAACAAACTTTTTAACATCAATCAAAAGGGTTTCCAAATCATGCCGGTTTTACTAAATGCTATGTCAGGATCTTCCTAACCACCAGAGACAGAAAGTAGATTCAAGCGACGTTTTTTGATTAAATATTCATTATTAGAATTAAAAGTTTGATAAAATAAACTAGTTTTAAAAAAGCTAAAGTAAACTTGACTCAAATTTATCAATAAGAATGTTAGGTATTCAGGCCTGTTCCGTAATCCGTGTTGTTTCAATTACTTTTCATTTAGGAGGCTTTTTCATAAAAATTGTGAGCCACACGACAAAAAGTATTAGAAACTTTTTTGTGGGGAATTACAAGTTCTACAAATAACATTGATTGGCATTATCAAAAAATTAACCGTTTAGGAAATAATATTAAAAACTGCAAAAAGTCGAAAAATTCGACTTTATCGAATATTTCCGAAACAGTTACTGTTTCGTAAATACAAATGAATATTATTTGCAGCACTTGTAATTCTCCACAAAAAAGATTCTAATACTTTTTATCGTGTGACTCACCATTTCCATTAAAAAGCCTCGTAAGTGAAAAGTAATTGAAACCACGCGGATTACGGAAGAGGCCTGATAGTTTCTTTTCACTTCGTCACTTTTTATTCATCAGGGCTTTCCCACGACAGACGGGATAGTTCCGCAACTATCTGATACTCCATTGCGGCATATGAGAGCGCCGACACTGGTGATTTTGCTATCGCCTGTGTGTTTGCTGTACAAACACGATTCAGACAAGATAGTTGCGCTACTATCATATCTGTGGTGTAAGCCAGCTCTTAACGGTATAGCCTGTTTCCACCGAAGATTTAATTAGTGATATTCGGCAATTTTCAGATTTATTTGATGTTTAATACATGATGATTGAGGTGAGTTACGGCTAAATCCATCGATGATTAAAAATGAGATTTATAGCCTGTTTCCACCGAAGATTAAAAGTGGGAATTGCGGCTATTTGCAGATTTAGTTGACATTTAACGGATGATGACTGAGGTGAGTTGCGGCTTAATCTCATTTTGAATCTCCGGTGGAAACTGGCTCAAAGTGATATTTACAGTGTACATATTGGCAAAACACGATGATTGTGTAAACAGGCAATACCGGCATTGACACTAGAGATTTCTGTAAAAAAAATCTGACTGCTTTAAATATTTGTTAATTGCATCTATTAAAATTAAAATAAAATTAATAGATTCAGGAAAATAACTCAAACAAAATGACAGACGAAGCACAAATTCCCGCCGAAGTCTTAGACAACAAAAATAAATCAAACGTTCTCTGCCAATTTTGTAATTCACTTATGTTGAAGCCGCAACAGGGTAACTACTTGGAAATTGAGGTAAGGATCAATTAATGCATAAACTGGGCTCGGAGTTTGGAACATTTTTACTTTAGCGATACCTGTCCATTTTTTGTGATAATAGAGCTGTAGGAGTTAATTACAACAAAAACAAAAAGTGACTCGATTCTAGTTTCGGAGCTATAGCCATCGGAACATGCGGATGTATGCAGTTTTTATCGAAAACGGGTATAAGTTGAATCTCGGTATAGATTTCAAGAATATCTATGTCATATATAAAATATCGAGCCCTAACCGCCAAAAAGACTTAACTGACAAAAAGTAAATTTTACAGGAGAAGGTTTTTTTTTTAAATATTTGTGCATTTAGTATAGCTATTACAGTGAAATTTAGTATGTAAGCTATATTTTGTGTTAGACATGCGATGGAACTAGTTTCATTTACCTATTTATAATATAACGGCTATTTTTCAGTGTTTTGTCAGTTAAGTCTTTTTTTCTTTTCCAGATTCCCCATCTGATCTTCAGTTTTTGTACCAAAAAACATTTGTGGTCACATATACTGTTAACCCTCATCAAGAATTTTGAATAAATTTTCCTTTTTATTACATTATTTGCAAATTATTTTTGACACAAAAAAAAAAAAAAGACTTTACCAACAACTCGCAGTCACAAAAAAGATAAGCAAAATACTTCGAATGTCGGTTAAGTCTTAATTGCTTTTGCTATAACTCCGTAACGGTACTTTTTACAGCTACGAAATTTGTAGAGAAGATGCGTATGGTCACGAATTATAGGTTTTCATCAAAAAACGAAAATCCGAAATCGTGTCAGTTAAGTCTTTTTGGCGGTTAGGGCTCGATATATTGATTAGCTATAAAATGTGTATGCAAAAATTTTCAATTTGAATTATAATTTTCGAGATGTAACGATTTTTAGTTGCTAAAATTCAAGAAATTTGCTTGGGGTCCATTTTTTTGTTTTTTCTATAAAATGTACTAATGAAGCAATTTCTGGTAAATATGGGTTTTCAAATGAAAGGAAATAATAGTGAATTTTTTGGATAAAATAACGATCATTTTGAAAAAAAAGTGGTTTGAATTATCGCAAAATAGTAATATCTCAAAACTTATTACTTTATTCAAACCATTTTTAACGATTTATTACACAGGCCCGCAAATTCGACACTTGTTTTCTTCTCTTGATTGTTGGAGCCATTTATGGTGGTTTGGGACCTCCTTATCACGAATCTGAACTTGGTTTATTTCCATCACGTCAGGATTTTGAGATATTCCAATTTTCATAACCTCAAAAATAATGAAAAATCGTGCGTTTTTCACTGTTATTTTAAAATTTCTCAAAATTCTGACGTGATAGAGCAATTCTGTAAACGGATTTAAGCTCAGCATCAAAAAATACATTGGAAATCACTCTCTTAATTTTAAGTGGGGTACCCTTGTTCCTCTGTGGAGCATTTGAAAACTTATTAATTTAATCTTTTGTGCTTATGTACTCTTCGATATCACGCTAAAAAAACTGAACATATTTAAACCATCCATGCACCATACACTTTGCTGGTGCTCCCCGTACGATCGAGATAGTTGCTATGCATAATATTTATCCAGATATCAAGTTTCATAATGCAGGTAAAGTAAGCAGATATGCGTTTAATTTGTATGTTTTCTTGGTATACCGAGCGCACCGTACTTTCATTCAATACCCACATTATCAAGACAAGTCTGTCGGAATATCAGACGGATATATGGTGTTAATATGGTTTCAATATACCTACTGGTATAGGCGTAGGAGCACTCAAATAAAATGTTCAATTGTTTTGAGTTTTTTTTTTGTATGAGGGGTACAACACCCCCTTGTCAAATCGTTCCCATATTTCTTGTAAATGTGTTGGAGCATCAAAAAAAAAAACATCTGGTGCAAATATGGTTTTGATACGTTCAGTAGTATAGGCGTGGTAGTCTTGTATATACAAAAAAGGCTCATAAGTAAAACTTAAGTTACTGAGAATTGTGACGTGCTGGAATTTTTTCTCGTAATCAGCACACTTAAATCTATAGAAATCGCTTTTTAAAATTCGGAGAGGAAAACCCATGCGGAACTGTGTTATATATATATTTCCGCAACTAGATCCGAGCAATACTTTTTGCTATTATTGTAATTAATTCAAAATAAAAAAATTGTACATGTGTCGCCAACGTTATCTTAAGCTCAGAGTTTTTATTGAAATGTGCCTTCTTCTATTCTTCTAAATAGTTTCAACTTCCATTGATGCATCAGAAGCATTCCAAAGACGCACAAAGTGTTGAAACAGAGCTGCAACGCCACTTTTGGGTTGTCAACGACATGTTCACTTTTGAGAATATCGGTTTTTCGAATACAGTTGATAATCGAAAATTTCTTACTTGTGCCGATTGTGATATGGGACCGGTGGGTTATCATGATATTAATAATAAAAAATGTTATATAGCCTTAAAGCGCGTTCGACATGACAAGACGGTACCACCTCCTTCACCAGCAGCTGCAGCTTTGGCAGAAGCATTTACCGTTTGAATTCGGGAAGTGCCATTAGGAACAGCATACGTGATTTATCAACTTGAATTTGAATACATGTAAATAAATGATTGAATTTCATGTTTGTATTGTTTCTTATTTATGATAGTACATTAATTTTGTTCTTAATATTACAATCCTGTTGCCTCAATGCCGATTGACCTTTTTTAATAATAAAAAAACAACAATGAATTCATTAATCTCATTACTTTCTTTTATTTTAATTTTGAATCAGGCGGTTGAAATTAATGATTCTCATACAAAGAATTAAAGTGGATAATGCTAAAAGCAGTGAATATGAATTTACATTCTATCAGACAAATTTAAAAGGATTGATGTGTTATTTAATGTGTAATAAATAAATTTCCCAATTTTCGTGTGGGAGCTTCAAAGAACAAAATATCACGGTATGTAGTAAGATTGACTTGAGGAGAAATTCCGTAATCCGTGTGGTTTAAATTACTTTTAATTTCAGAAGCTTTTTGATGAAAATGTTGAGTCGCAAGCTAAAAAGTATTATCTTTTATGCGGATAATTACAGGTTTTACAAATAATATTGATTGGTATTTACGAAAAGGTAACCGTTTAGGAAATATTCGATAAAATTTAATTTTTCTACTTTTTGTGATTTTTTAAGAATATTTCTCGAACGGCTACTTTTTCGTTAATGCAAATCAATATTATTTATAGAACCAGCAATTCTCCACAAAAGAGATTCTAATACTTTTTATCGTTCGACCCACCTTTTTCATCAAAAAGCAAAAGAATGAAAAGTAATTGAAATCACACTGATTTCGGAACAGTTTTGCATATACAAATTTTGGCTTGGAAAAACTAAATTCTAAAAAACCTCTTCCGAGATAAGATTATAAGCCTACTCTACAGATCAAAGTAAATTATTGCATTTTCCATACTTTAAGAAATTTTTTTTTACAAAATTATGACAAAAATTTATTGATAATTGAATATTTGTTAAAATATTAAAAATCGAAACTGAAATATTTTAATTTTTTTTTGCATTTAATAAAGAAATACAAATATTATTATGTCATATGAACAACCAGCATGGGGGGTCAAACTTTCGAAAAGTAAGATGAACTGAATTGTGTTCCCTATAACTGCATGGGGCAAAATGGAATTAATTTACTAACTAAATAAAAATAAACAACGTTAATACTTTTTCAGAATTTCCAATACCTCAACGTTACATGATGACTTTCTTTGGTACAACTTCAATAATGAATTGCTATTGCATGCGAAATTGTATAAGTGTCGCAATCACGAAATTGGTTAAGCCTATAAATCATACACACCATGAGGCAGCATGCCCAAAACAAGGGGAAACAATACATTCAGCGGCTAAACTTGAGGTATAGAGTCTTTTATGTTTTGATTTCTTTAGGCAAATGGATTTAGGTTAAATTAATAGAGACACAATTGGAAAGTGGATGGTACTTGCAGATTTTATTGACTGACTCAATGAAAGATTAACGAGATCATATGGGTATGCACTTAAATGAGTGTAAAAGAAAAATTGTAATTTTTTTTCCGATCAAGGTATGTGTGGAAATGCGACATTGAACAATATTTGTCTGTCCAATGGCAAAAGCTTGATCTGGTTGCTGTACTTCTGGTGTCTGTACTATGGAAATCGTTCATTTCATCAGACGATGATGAGTATCTTCCTCTTCCTCCTCATAATCGTTTTCATCGAAATCAGAATAGTTTTCCTCCTCCTCAGAGCCTTCGAAGTTATCGTCATTTTCACTATAGGATTCTTCATAGTCATACTGATTTAGCGAATTGAAGTATCTATCGTTGTCTTCATAAACGTTAAGGTCTTGCATAGATGAAGATATGGTAATTTGGTCTTATTACCATGGGGTTATACCAGTGAGGATCCTTCCAATTATGATGATATGATGGAGGTATCTAAGGGTTTTGTCGATATTGCAAAAGTGAAATATGGTACTGAGTTTCTTTATGGTGCCAGTGGTCGTGTCCTTTGTAAGCTTCTTAAGGCAGGTTTTCACCTTGTGGGGTCAAAAAGTTCACTTTTTTTAGGAATTTTTTCTGAGAAAACGGTTAAAGATACAGCGCTGAAATTTTTGTCTGAATATGAACATATATTTATTCAAAGAATACAATTTTCGAACTTGAAAAAATCCAAAAAGGGGGGGGGGGGAGGGGGCGCCCATTGGTGGCGGCATGCATTTCGCTGCCGGACGTGATTGGCTGAAAACCCGTGATCTGAAACACAAAAACCGAACACATTCTTAATTTGTATCGTATTATCTATTGAATGAACTACGATCATGAAAAAAAAATCAAAATTCCAAAAGTTATGAGGTTTTGAAAAAAAATGTCAATTTTCGCATTTTTTTCTTTACTAATTATTTTTTTAAATAAACAATTTTCAATATTTTTGGCTGATCGTAGTTCATTCATTAGAGGAAACCCTAAGGAACATTTTAACATTTTTTTTTGGTGACGATTGGTTCATTGTAGCGTCTTCAATCACGTTCGTAAGGTCCGAAAACATGGTTCCGAGAAAAACGCGTTTAAAGTGCCAAAGCGCGTTCGGCCGGTGCTCGACAGTGCTCTACGTAACGGGCTATAACTTTCGAAATTTTTCAGATTTCGATCTGAAACTTCTACAGCACATTTTTGGAACATATATCTACACGATAAGACAAAAAAAAAAAATCGATTTTTTTGACCCCACAAGGTGAAAACCTGCCTTAATACTCAATGATTTTTCTTGATACTAAAGGGCCTATTCTGGAAAATTGACAATAGTCAACCAGTATTTTTTAAATTCTGTGTGGTTGTTGTAGTTTTCTAATTTTTTATTGAATAAAAATCAAAAAAGGTTAACACATTGTACACCAAATAAAAGGTTGTCTTGTCAGCCTTCCATATAAGTATAATATCTTTGTTTCCTCTTAGCATGGGAGTTTTTAGAGTAAATTACGGATATAAGAAAAACTAGTAAGGGTGTTACCTTTGGCATGGCCAAACATTAAATTCCCTACACAGCAGTATTTTGAAAATTTTGCTTGTATGGGAAGTGCCATGCCCTCTTATTCGAATTCACCCAGTTTTTTCTCAAAGTTTGAATTGATAGTTCTTAGCATTTGAGTGAAATTTGGTTGGATTATCTCAAAAAATGTTTTCAACATAGCGTTTTGAACCTTTTGCTTTTATGGGAGGTGCCACGCCCTCTTTTTCGATTTTATCCAGTTTTTGCTTAAAGCTTGTATAATTAGTTCAATATAAAATTATTATGCTTGTATTTATAATTCTTAGTGTCTGAGTAAAATTTAGTTCGATTATCTCAAAAAACGATTTCAGTATAGCGTTTTGAAGCTTTTGCTTATACGAGAGGTGCCACGCCTTGTTGTCCGAATTCGGCCAGTTTTTGCTTTGAGCTTGCGCTTAGAATTCGTAGTATTTATGTGTATTTTGGTTGTATTATCGTGAAAAATACTCAAAAAATTGCATTTTGAATATATTTTTTGTATGGGCGGCAGGCGTGTCCGTTGACCGATTTCGCTCATTTTCAATCCCCCGAGACAATGGAGGCTGTGCACCAAATTTCATTGAATTATCTTGCTTAGTTTTTCCAAAAAATGTATTTCCACACACAGCCAACCAGCCAGCCAGCCACCCAGACAGACGGACATGGCTATATCGACTTAGGAGGTGACGCTGATCAAGAATATATACACTTTTCTATATCTGCCACGCCTCCTTCTCTGCGTTACAAACGGAAGGACAAAGTGAATATACCCTGGGTGTAGGGTAAAAAAGTATGCCGAAAGACCGTCTGTAGCGTGTCCGGGTTGAAAAAAAAAAAAAATTTTGTTCTATTTTTATATTTAATCTCTAAGATATTTAAATTATCTTTAGAATGGTACTCGAATCATCCAGATCGGTGAAATATTGACAAAAATATAGTCAAATTTTCATATAGGTTTTGTAAAGTGGAATATTTTTTGAAAAATTGATAACTGGATAATTTAAATTTATATCCATAATTCCTTATTTTCTTAATGAGTACTTCAAAACTGCATTTTCAGATCTTGGCACCCCGAATATCGTAGTATCCCCAATACTTTTTTTGACAATTAAAATAGCAATCGAAACACAATAAAACAACTTACTTGTCTTGGGAAAACGCTATGTTACTTTCCATATAATTGTAATCTTTTTACACTTCGCTCGTTTTTTTTTTTTTTTTTGATTATTACCCATTTTCCTTACTTCAATTTGAATTTCACTGGAAAAATTTGAGTGAATAAAATGTTTGCACTGTGTACACTTTTTTGACGTAAAACTTCATTTCTCATCGTTACAGAATCGCATACTTTGCGTTTTCACGAATTTTCGTGTACACTGAGTTCTCCACAGTTACAGAATCCGCCCCCAGGTCACATAAATATTCTTGATCAGCGTCACCTCCTCGGCAAACTCGGACAAGAGGACATTAAGAAAAAGTTTCAAAATGCTGTATAGAAAGGGTTTTTTGAGAAAACCCACCTAAATTTCATTCAAACACTAAAAACATTATTTGCATGCTCGGAAAAAAAACAAGGTGAAGTCGTGGCACCCCCCGTACAAGAAAAATTTTCAAAATACCGCAGTGTAGGGTATTTATTTTGCTACTAGTTATTGTTTAATTTTAATTATTTTGATCCAATTAGTTGAGTCATTTGGTAGTTTTACCTAGAAAGTTTTCCGGGATTTTTGAAAATGAGTTATTTTATAGATTTCGATGTGCGCTCCCGCCACCATATTGGAAAAAATGGCACCTAAATTCAGTTATTTCCAAATATCTCGCTAACGAATACTTAAAGAGAAAAATATTGTGCGACAATTTTGTACAAGTTTTGTACGTTTTCTTCAATTTTATGGAATAACTCCTAAACGGTAATGGTATTTGTACACTTGTGGCTTATCATTTATCATGCACCTATAAATAGGTAGTTTTGTTTTTTTTACACCATTTAAAAGTCAAATTTGATAATTTTCATTTTCAAAATTAGTGGGATGCAAAATTACGTCTTTTTTTTTATGGAATCGCCCATGTGCTTAAGCTAGAACCATGGATCAGATGACATTGTTGATTTGAGCTTACTGTTTAATGTGTAAAAACACAAAAAAAGTTATAAAAACAAGGCAAAATGCTTAAAGAAAAATAAAGAAATGTTTGCATATTGGGAGGCAGGTTTTCGTTACGTTTCAGTGATCACCACAATCATATCAGACGAATTTACCGACATCAAAAAGAACTTGACGATCATAATATATTTAACCTTTTGCATAGATTTGTTGAGAATCATAGCAAAAAGTAAATGCAGCACATGCAAAATTTCTAATTTTATTGTTTTTCCCTGGTTTTCTCGCCAAATAAGCTTGCAAACGAAGGTGCTATGCAAGAAAAGTATAATGTAAACGAGTTACAGCAGCAGCGCGATGCATAACAAGGAAAAATCAGAAAAACTAGAACTTTTTCATGTACTGTATTTACTTATTGCTGTGATTCTCAACAAATCTATGCAATAGGTTAAATATAGCATGATTATCAAGTTCTTCTTTATATCGGCAAATTCGTCTGATGATATGATTTTATTTTTCTTTAAGCATTTTGCCTTGTTTTTATAACGTTGATGTTTTCACACATGAAACAGTAAGCTTAAACCAACAATGTCATCTGATCCATGCTTGTGTGGTTGCTAATAATGTAAATCATTATCTGTTCCAGAAAGCAACTAAAAACTTAGCTAGAACTTTTTAATGTTTTATTATTAATTTTTTTTTGCAGCCCGGTGAATATGACTGGTCTCAAGAAATGCAAGGTTATATTTTGAGTGCATTTTTTATCGGTTACTGTATATCACATTTACCTGGTGGTGCTTTGGCGGATCTCGTAGGTGCCAAATGGGTCTTAAACATAGGCATTTTGCTTGCTGGCATCGTTACATTACTTTCACCACCCTTGATAGATCTTGGAGGATATTGGGTTCTAGTGACAACACGTGTACTCATTGGCATTGCTCAGGGTGTAATTTTTCCAGCATGCAGTACGCTAATGGCGCATTGGGCTCCACCAAAAGAACGTGCATCAATGGGTGCAATGGTTATGAGTGGTGGTATACTTGGACAAATAATAGCAACGACAGCATCTGGAAGTTTGTTATCTTTTTATAAATGGCCAATGGTATTTTATGTTTTTGGCATTTGTGCATTGCTATGGTGTATATTTTTCGTAAGTTTATTTAATTGTTCACTTAATTTTTATAAGTCTTACCACTCAGTGGCGTAGCTAGTGAGATATTTATCTTAACGTCTTAACATATATGTGGCGAAAACGAAAAACGGCTTAAGTCGGCTTGATGGGAAAAAATGCTCAAAAACGAAATTGTAATTTAAGCAGCTTTTTCTTTTTGTCATGTATACATACATATTGGGGGTTATCGTGAATCAAGATTCCCGGGGAATTTCCTTAAACTACAATAGAGAATGCACGGCAGTCCGAGAAAATTCCGCGGGAATCTTGATTCACTATAGCCCCTCTTATGTATATGGGGTATTATTCGTCAAATTTACACTTTAAAAAATGATTTTATATTTATAATTTTATAATGATTCTCTGTTAGAAATGATCGAGTACGTATTTTTTAATTTTTCGTTTTGATGAAAATTAACAAAGCTATGATTTTTTAAAGTTTCATGGCTTGGCAAAACACTTTTTTTGTAATGCATTTATCTCAGAAACAATTAGATATAGGGAAAAAGGAATCATAATGTAAAATGTTGACAATTAAATTAATTTTTGAAATATGTATAAAAAAAAATTTTTAATTAAAATTAATGATAGTAAACTTGTAACAAAATAAACAATTCGATTTTTTTTAATGTCGATGTCTTTTTATTTTGCTTAAGTTTTTAACATTTAAATTTTTTTGTCTATTCAATTCTGGGGCTGAATCGCTGTATGAGTGAATAAACAGAATTGAATAGAGAATTTATGTTAAAAAATTAAGCAAAATAAAAAGACACCATTAAAAAAATCGAACTGTTTACTTTGTTACAAGTTTACTATCATTAGTTTTAGTTAAAAAAAATGTAAGTTAATTATCTACATTTTACATTATGACCACTTTCTCCCTATATCTAATAGTTTCTGAGATAAATGAATTACAAAAAAAAGTGTTTTCCGAAACCATGGAGCTTTAAAAAATCATAACTTTGTTTATTTTCACCAAAACGAAAAATTAAAAATACAAAATCGATCATTTCTAACAGAGGATCATTAAAAAATTATGAAATTAAAATCGAATTTTTAAAGTGTAAATTTGACGAATAATATACCCCATTTACATACATAAAGTACTCTTTCGTACGCTATATATGTGTGTTATATATTCTATAATTTTAGACATTTATGGGCTACAGTGATCCACACTTACATCCCTATATAAAACAAGAAGAACTGGCACATCTAGAGGCGGAATTGGGAGTTGTCAAGGCTTCTAATTTCAAAGGAATACCATGGGGGGGAATTTTTAAAAGTATTCCTATGTGGGCATTACTTTGCTGCCAAATCGGTCACGATTGGGGACTTTTTACTGTTACCAGCGATCTACCAAAGTATATGAATGATGTTTTGCAATTTAATGTGTTCACCACTGGATTAGTTTCGTCTGCACCGTTCTTCTGTATGTGGGTTTGTTCGGTAATAACTGGTTTTGTGTCTGATATAATTATAAGATCTGGAAAGATGTCACTAACAAATGTGCGAAAACTTATGACTATTATTGGTAAGCATAAGGATATTCTAAAAATTTCAGGTTGCTTGGAATAGCGCTACTACGGCACTTAAATATTCTCTTTGCTGTAAATAAGAACCATAAAAAATTAGGTTCAATTCAGAGAAATTTTGATGCATCCCAAATCATTCTTTTGAAAAACCGAAAATTAGTCCTGAATATGAATAAAATTTTTGCTTCAAAAGCTTAATTCGAATCTGTAATTTATTTCTCCGTAAATTCTAAAGTTTTGAAGATATTGCCCATTCAATAAAGATACGAAATAGGAATGTCCAATATCTCCAAAATTACTGAATTTATAGAGAAATCAATTTTGGATTCAAATTTAGCGATTTAAAATCCATATAAAAGAGTTGAACAGTTTAAATTTTGAAACCAACATTTTTTTTCTATATTCCGGACCTATTTTTGCTTATTTCAAATGGTTTGGGTTGCATCAAATGTATTCTGAAATGGAACAATTTATTTACATCAAAGGGAACATTTTGGTGCAGTGGGTGCGTAATTCCAGCAACTTTTTTTTCTCATAAAAATTTAAACTAGTAAAAAACTTTAAATATATCTGAGTGATTTTTCAAAAGGGCGTATTTCCACTGCCGACCTCGAACAAACCTAAGAATGCAATTGACATTATCAAGATATCCTAACTTAAAAATGCAGAAAAAAAATTTTTTTCTAATACTATGCATAATCAAATTATCTCTTTAATTACTTTATTTTAGCTCAAGTTGGACCTGGAGTTTTTATGGTGGCTGCTTCTTACGCTGGCTGTGACAAAACTGTTGTACCAATATTTTTCTGCATCTCTTTACTTTTGATGGGCCCATATTTTTCTGGAATGAAATTAACAGCAATTGATATGAGCCCCAATTTTTCGGGCATATTGATGGCCATAGCAAATGGTACAGGTTCATTATCCGGATTTTTTGCAGCAACCTGTATTGGTTGGTTGACTCCAAATGTAAGTTAAATGTTATATTGTTCTATAATTCTTTAAAGTTAAAACAATGACACATTTGGGTTAAAGAAAATTGTGCATTGAGATTGCGATTTGTTTGAATGAAACAAATGCAAAAGCATTTCCTTGAATGTTAGAAGCAGACACGAAAATTTCTCAAGTGAGTGACTAAAGAATTTAAACGTTAAAAAGGCATTCAACAAAAGTGATTTTTTGTAACAACTACACTGAGAAAAGAGCATGTTTCCCTCAAAGAAATATATTTGATTGAACATTCTAGAAAATATTTGTTAATAATTAACAAATTTCGGTAAATATTAATATGCTTTTAATTGGACCTTGAAATATTGTTGATTGGGCCAAAAATGATATATGTTTGATGGAATGTCAAATATTTGCTATAACTTATAAAAACCCTGTCTGGGGCTCGAAGATACTTCCCTAAGCTATCAGTCAAATGCCTTCTACATTGAGCTAACTCTATCTACATTAATTGGAAACAAAAAGTCATACAAAAATTCAACAAGTATTGAAAAACTTCAACAATATACTGACATTATTTCAAAACAACATCAATCAATACTTGTTTCATTTTTGGTTTGACTTTTTGCTTGAAAATAATTCAAAAAAACAATCAATACATATGTAGACAGAGTTAGCTGAACCCAAGATGAAAAATTTCTAGCGCTTCTGATCCAAGCACTTTAAAAGCGATTGTCCCCGTAGAAATTTAGAAGCAGTTATACAATGTTTTTTTGTAGGGCTGCCCCGTAAGAACAACATGGGTTCGAACCCAGCCTGGGTAATTTTTTTTTATTTTTTGTTTTATTAAAATATTTTTTATTTAACATTTTTTTATTCACTTTTCTATTTTCCGTTCTCTTATTTATTTACTTTTGTTAAATTGAATTGAAACTGATTGCACAATGATTCTACTTGTAAGGCTTTAGGAATCTTTCGAATGTCGAATTCTGTTTGGACAATATTTGCTTAACACATTGGCTGCCAGACCAATTTTTGTACTGTTTCCCAGGGTGCCAAAATTTTTTTTTTTCTATTTTCATGTTTTTTATGAAATAACAGTCATTGTTAGGTATTTCGTTGCGTTTCTACAACTTTTGGAAGTCCTAAAATAGATTTAGTCCTGGCTATTGAATATCATAGCCACGGCACCCTGTGTAATGATAGACGTTTATCCGTTTGCCAAGTGCCATGGCTATTATTTTCAATAGCCAGAAACAAGAAAGAAGTGTTATAAAGTTAACAGTCACGTCAATTTTTAAAAATTTCAATATGGCGACGGTGTAAAACGCTCCGAAAGAGGGCATAAAATAAATTTTTCTTTTTAGTATTTTGGAGTAAATTTTATCACCCGGGGGTTTTGGGTCGCTGATAACGAATCTAAAGCCAGAATTTGAGAATTCTTTAATCTAAATTGGCGCGTCTCATAGTGTGGAAAAATCCAAATAGCTAGAAGTCGAAAAAATTATGCTAGAGTTCTCAAACTAAGCAAGCATGATTCCTAAATATTTCTAAGCTATATGTGTAAGCTTGTACGAATTTGAACAATTCTTCGTGATTCGTGATCAGCGCGCCCTAAATCTCCCGAGTTTACGCCAAAATGTTAAAATTTTTATAAGCGCCACTCGGCTTTCGAAAGCTTTTAAAAAAAGAAAATTTTGGTATCCCAAACGCTATTTCCCGCTCGCACAAATCCTGGAGGTGGCTCGGTTAACATGAAACGTCCCGTATGTATGTATGTACAAACTCTTTATAATAAGTAATTAAAATATGAAATAGTTTTTATTACTTCTCAAAATAAATCGCTATAAAATCTGAACAAACCACAAACTCCTCAAACCAAGTTCATTTAGCACTAAGAGTGGTACTAGGCTTTTCGTTTTGTATTGAATTTTGTTTCTAGAGGCTATGCATTTTTCATGATGAGGCAAAATAACAAAAAACTACTGGCTATGGAAATCCATAGCCACAAGCATGAATGAAACTGTACTGGCTATTGAAATCAATAGCCATGGCAGCCAATGTGTTAATATACAAATTTAATACCTCTTCATCGTATCGGACGATGGTGTAACGGTCTAACGAGTTGGTAAATGTAAGTGAAAATAATATGTTTCTATCTATCACACGGACGGTAGTGGTTCAAACCCTGGTGCTGCCAGTTTTTTGTTTTTAATTTTATTAAAAAAACGCTTACCGCAGCATAACAAATAAGCGCTTCAAAATGCCTTTGAAGTAAGCTTAAGCGCGCTTACATCCTATGACATGAAATGCTAAAAATAATGAATAGTTCTTACGGAGCAGAAGCGCTTATTGGTGAAACAGATGCACTTCAGAAGAGTTTTTGAACCACATCTTTTCCCCTTGGGAATGTATGTATAAGACGTTTGACTGATAACCTGGGAGGGTATGTTCGAATTCCAGACAAGAAAGTTTTTTTTTTTTGATTAATTATTTTATTAGATTTACTTTTATTGACTTTGTGATTCGTTATAACTCTTTTGTATTTCAATCTTTAGTTATAATATAGTTCTGACTGTTAAGCTGTAAGATTCAGTAATTTACATTCTGTCATTGCATCCAGAGGTTTAAAGAATTCAATATGCGCGGCATAGTTCCAATTCGCTATACATGGATTCCCTCTTACGATTGCAATGAACCAAGGTTACAAATGTAGCTGGTAAATATATCAAACAAAGAACAAAAATGATCTGGAGGAATGAGTTCGATCCCCACACAGACTGGATTATTTTTTATTTTTTTTGCAACTTGACGAGTGCATTCAAATTTCAGGGAAGAGTTTCTTTTTTTAATTTATAACAAATATTATATTTTATGATGTCGCCGTAGTAGTAGCAAATATTGCCATGTTAGTTCCTAATTAATAAAAAGATTAATAATAATAAGGTCTATATAGAAAATAGCAGACGTCTTTAGATTCAAACATATATTTGGTAATTATTAACAAATATACGATTGAACTAATAAAATTGCTCAAATATGCCGCTCATTCAATAATATCAAATATTCGATTCGCCTATATCAAATATATTATTTGTTAATTATTACCAAATTTTTATGTATGTATATAATTATACTGTTTTCTATACTGTTTTTGGAAAAAAATTTGTTTTTAAAATATTTAACATAGAACAATGAATAAAATTGTATTTTTTTTTTTTTGACCGCTTGAGAATTTTTGGCCAACATTCTTTTCCGCATTATTATCGTTTCTTGGTGCTTTGGGAACTTTTTTGAAAAGATTTCCCTTTTCTTTTGATATACCAGTTGAACATCCATTTTTTGGAGCTCCATGAATCAGTGATCCGGATGATTTTATGCACCTATGAGCCATAATTTAACTCAATTATATGTACTTATTCTAAAAATGTGTCCTTTTTTTTTTGTTTTCCGTATACATATTTAATTTTGGGTATTCGCACCAAAAAATGAAACTTATGAACGATTATTGTAAAAACAACACACCTGTTAAATATAAAATATCTCTTTTAACCGGGATTCTCTAATCACCGCAATAAGCCTAGTCCCGAATAATCTGGATAATGGAGGTTCAACTGTGTGTTGCTTAAGGTACATATGTGAGTGGAATTCTTCCTTTACGTTGCTTAAGAAAGGTTTTCCTAATGATTTTTGGATGATTTCAGGAGGTTTTCGAAAGACTTACAACCCTCAATGTATATTTTTCATGTTGTTTTTTTTTTATTTTTTTTTTGATAACTAAGCTTTGCCAATAATTTTTAACAAAACATTTTTCTTTCTTTTTTCTTATAGACCTCACTCACTGAATGGCGTATAGTTTTTTGGTTGACTTGTATAATTCTCACTGTCACGGGTATTGTATTTTGCATATGGGGCACTGGTGAAGTTCAGCCATGGAATGAGGTCAAAAAGAAAGAAGCTGAAGAGAAAAAAAATTAAAATTAAATAAAGTACTCGTAATAGTTATTGCTATAAAATTTCAAAAAATCTATTTAGTTTAAATCTAAAAGAAAATTTTGATGAAATAGTCTTGCAACAAAATTAAAAACAAGTCAAAATTAGTATATTTGTGCTGTTGTATCTGTGTGATTTATTTTATAATATGTTTATGTACACAAAAATAATTAAAATAAATCATTTACGCTGTCCTAAAATAGAAAATCTGTATTTTTGAAGTACATTTGTATAACATTTTGTAGCCTTTGTGATTCTAGCCCAGAAAAATATGGATTTTTTTTAGATATTCTTAAAAAACCAGTTTTTTTGAAACTTTACTGGCTTTTGAAGAATATCTTTTTCGAAAGGCCTTTACGGCAAATGAAAAATTTAAAGGAAAGCAAAAACTCGCTGCTATTCAAGTCCTTGGAAAATACTTCAGCACCTACTAGACTCCATTTTCGAGCCGTCACACAGTGGTTCCGTTTGTAATGGAACGCTGGTCATAAATAGTAATAATAGAGCTAGGCTCTTGAAACAAAGTGCAAATGGTTCTAAGGTGGACGCAATGAAAGTGCATGATTTTGAGCAAAATCGATCCACAGACACGCCTACCTCCCATACAAAGTTGGTGCGTGGTCGACATTGTTTTTATAATATGGGTATCAATTTTTTATTATATGGGTTTCTTCCATTAACTTGGCAACGCTGAACTCAAAAATTTTTAAAATTTTAATTTTTAATTTTTTCATAGATTTCAAGTTATAGTTTTCAAGTTATTTCGTTTCTGAGACGTTTTAGTGTTTATCGTCGTCTCGTTTCTAAATTTTGAGTCTGGAAATATATTGAAACGACGAGGAGTGTTTATTGAGGGATTAGAAACACGAAGCATACATAAGTATGTTTGATTGCTTCGGTTTTCTAACCCCTGGATAAAATCTCCTCATCGTACAGTGGGAGGGTTTGTATGGAACGGCGGTCATATATAGTAATAATAAAGCAAGGGTATTGAAATTTTGTACAAATGTTTTTTATATTAAAATATCAAAAATCTGTGAATATGAACAAAATCCGCCGACGGACACGCCTACCTCCTATACAAAGTTGGGGCGTGGTCGGAATTTTTTTTCTAAATGGGTATCACTTTCCAATAACTTGACCTCGCTGATTTCAAAAATGTTAAAAATTCTGAGCTATCTTTTATAGTTTTCAAGTTATGAGAAATAAACAAAAATCTACTTTATAAAAACTAGATTTCGTTTGTGTATTTGTCACTTATCCTAGTTTCAAAAATAAACATTATAGACGCATGCCTCTTTGGGGTGCTTGGCATGCATGCCGTCCTAAATGCTCGTTCGTTTTTTTTGTACAGGCATGTCATAGGAAATCATGCATGCTCAAAAAATGATCTAGAACACTAGAATCATGTTTTCTATTCATGATTTGCTCATGCTCTAGAATGCATATATCATATTTTCTATTCTATACTATCCATGACTCTGTCATGCTTTCGAACAATTGTTTCATGACAACCCTACTACACATGATTCACTGTAGCTAAAAGACAACTTCTTCATGTTTTCTTTTCCATACATGATTCATTCATGCTTTTTAACGATTGTTTCATGGAAACCCTATTTTAAAAAACTAGGTAAGGATTTTCATTATAAATATTTTTATTAATAGTTATTATTGACATTGTTTCGTTATAATAAAAAAATTATGCCAGCACCACCAGAATCTTCTCAACAAGAATCATGAAACTCTTTACCCGCGGAGCAAATGTGATAAGCATATGTTTTGCACGTTTAAAGATATCTTGACATACTGAAAAATCTTTATGTTGCATTACAACACACTTTAGGACATCAGAGTAGAGCCTGTGAAATAAATACAATAAATAATTTTGCTAGAAAGTTTACCTTATGGTGTAAAATTGATATGTGAAAATTTGATATCGGTCAAAAAACAGATTATAAAGGCACATTATGTATATGCCATTACTTTTGCACTTCAATGGACTTGGGTCATTTTCAAAATAACTATCTCAAATATCAAAAGAGAATTAACAATATATTTATTCCAAAAAAATACAAATCTTACCATTTTCCGTATGACCGTAACCCGAAGCAAAATACTCGCTGGACATTGCTTTTGCTCTAATATGCTCTAAAAATAAATTGATTAACATTATATTACATTCTCCGAAAATCACTAGACTAATATAGAAGTTTGCCTTTGAAATCCACTCTACGATTGAGATGTATCAGCGCTATATCATTTATTATCTTATGATTCTCCAGATGATTTATGAAATGCTTACATATTCTATTGGAGGCGCACAACGCACTCTCTAAGCGAATCTCTGACGATCCATTTCACTAGTGATATTATGGATGATGTGGAGCAAATTGCTTTTAGCGTCTGATCGATTTATTTTTATTTTTTGTGACATTAAAATGTTGACTTCACTTCATATAAAAACTCAAGTTAAACATGATTAAGGAGTACAAAAGAATATCAAAAGGAGTGTTATATTATTTGATTTTCTATCGTATTTTCCTTAATGTGATTTTAAGATGAAAATTGTTTTCAAAATCAGGTTTAAGTAATTTGAATAAATTTGAGACATTTTTTTTTGCTCAAATCTTCCGTATTGCTACGAAATGTATGCATGATTCATGAGTGCTGCAAAGCATGCATGCTGGGTTTTGCAACTGGGATAGTCTCGGAAACTAACAAACCGTTTTTAAAGAAGTTGTTACATTGTGTTAGTACAGAAGATGGCTAAGTTATATGCTAATAAAGTGGGCGGTGCCACGCCCCCCCCAAAATTAACGAATCATACCTTCGAAATTCTGCAACGCAGATAAATGAGATTTAGTCAATATATAAAAATCATCAATACAAATTATATTCACTGGAAAAATGTGCGGTACCACGCCCTCAAAAAAATCAATTTATCATTTCTCTGACAATATTTGACGCACTTAGATATGATTGGGTACACATGCTAAGATAATTAGAACAAATAGTTCTCATTAGAAAAGTGGATGGTGCCACGCTGATTCATCATATTTCAGAGAATGCTATACACAGATAGACAAAATCTGGTACATATGCAAAGGGCATTTGGAGAAATAATTTTCAACGAAAAAATGGGCTGTGCCACACCCTACGAAAATAAAATTTGCCATATTACTGACACTTGATGCAAATTATAAGATTTGGTAAAATGTTTCACTATGGTATGTCTAAGTAAAGAGAGGCCAATTTCCAAGGGGCTTAAAAGGGGGGAATATACCCCTTACCAACTACCCTTTCGTTAAAAAAAGCATCTACCGAATTTAAGCAGACTGTAAGCTTAAAATTGTTAATCTATTGTAAAACGTTGAAGAATATAAAGGAAAAAAAATAATTTTTTTCCCAAAAACTGCAACAGGAAAAAATTCATAGAAAAAAAAGTTCTCAAAAAAGGCGTAGGGACTTTGCATTTCGATTGAGCATACTTTCCCACATATTATATTGAAAAATAATGAAAATCGGATAATGTTTAAATAATGTATAAAGTATTATCTGACGATTGGCGTAAAAATTTTTTAAGTTCATAGCACTTTAAAATTTTACCTATTTATGGCCACGATCTTCGATTGTGCCATTGCACACTGGTTCAAAATCCTAAAAAGCTGGCCAAAAGTCAAAAAATAAAGTTTTTTTAAATTAACTTTTTATGAACCGTATTGTCTAACAGATGTTCATAGACCTCAAAAAATGTGTAAGAAAGATCCAGGTAATCCTACATTGCTCTTGGGATCCCTCCAAAAGTACGCTTCTCAGATACAAAATTCTGAGAGTTAAAAGTAAAAATTAAGTGTTCACTGTAGAAATTGTGTGGTTACTGTAGAACTGAACCGATTTTAATGTTCTAATATGGAATCTCTTTGTAAAAGAAAATAATATCAAATCTCTATACTCAAATAATTTATAATTTTACGGTAATTATGATTTACGTAAAATCAAATTATTTCACAAAATCAGTTTGCATTGGTTATGAAAAAAGCCCAGAACTAATTTATGCCACGTCATACCACCAAGATTTTTTGGATTTAAGATGACTGAAACCTTTTCTAACACATATAAAAAAATTGAGGTGCCTTTTATTGCCCTTTTTGTGTGACGCGATTTTTTCTGAAGCACCCATAGGAAAAATGAACTCATATTGCTTACCAAGTGTCAATATGTGTTGCTCGCCTGAAATGGAAAAATTTTTATATTATTATACAGCTTATACCCCATGATAACGGAATCTATAACCCATTTTTATGTAGATCAATTTACCGCTGCACACAACTCTATCAAAGTTAAAGTTTTGAAATAAATTTTTAAATTAGATGTAAAAACTGTGCAAGTGTTGTTTTTTTGCCATTTCGAATCCGTCATTTTGTTTTTTAAAAATCTAACATCAGATTCGTAATCAGTGACCCCAAAAACCCCCGAGTAAATTTTTTTATTGGATTTGGTTGAATATTTATGCAATTCGTCCGCCATTTTGAATCCGCCATTTTTTTTTTTAAATCTAACATCAAATTCGTAATTAGCGACCTCAAAAATCCCCAGGTAAAAAATTTCGTCTCAAAACTTTAATGATTTCGACTTTTGGCCAGCTTTTAGGGATTTTGAACCAGTGTGTATTGGCTTGATTCGAGTACTCCTTGTGATTTACAGGCACAACTGGCGATAGCGAAACTACGTTCATGAATTTGGGTCTGCGTATCTTTTGTTGATGTGGTCGGAACTTCATCTTCTGAACAGTTATTCGTGTTGAATCCACTACTTTGGTTTTCTTTTGTTTACCCGGGTTGACCGAAGAGCTGCTGCTTTAACTGCATTTCATTGTTATATGCAAAAATAATCTTGGTACTGATTTTGCTTTATGAAATACTAGTTGCCCGAGAGCAACTTCGTTCGCCCGTTCCCGATACCCTTTAAAAATGTATGTACCTTATCTCATTCAGTCTTTTTTCGAACTATATCGAATCAAGATTTGCCATCGTATATTTTGATATTCAGAATCGGAATCGAAAAATTTTGCAAATACCCTCCGGAATATTCACCCTTATCAAGTATTTCGATTTTGATTGCAAAAATTATCGATTTCGATTCTGGATATATGAAAATATATGACAGCAAAATTTCGATGCGATTCAATTCGAATCGAAATCGAAATACTTGATAAGAGTGAATATTCCGGGTGAAGCCGAGGGTATTTCATATTAGTTTGTCCTGGAATCTCACCTGATGGCATGTATTCAAAAGAAAAAAATCATGCAAATCGTATGACTGATTTTCGGAACTATGGGATTTTCCAAGAATCCGGATGAAGCCGAGGGTATTTCGAAATAAAATGCATCCTAAAACCTTGCGATGCAAAATATCTATAAAGGAAAGAAAAAATCATGCAAATCGGAGGAATGGTTCTCGAATTATGGAATCACAGACAGACAGACAGACAGACAGACTATTTTATATAGTAGTATGATTTACTTATTTATTTTTTCCTATTGAAGTCTAGAGATGGAATTTTTTCCATCAAAAAGTGCAGACATTGGGAGACTGTGCTGCAAAATCACATATTTACCAGCCTAATTGTGAATACTCCAAAGCTTATATGCACGATTAATATCTAAGCGGCGATTCATACCGCCGACTTATTTCCCATACAACATTTTTTTTAAACGGGTAACCTGGTCAAAAAAAACAGGCCTACTGTGAAATCAAAATCGTTGACTTAAGTAACATCAGTTACTTAAGTAGTGACTGTGAAATTGGGCCTAAGTATAACAACCATACCTCTGTTTCGATATGCTCCATATAAATTGTATGGGCATGAAACAGACAGAGATGGTAAAATACGGCTGATGCTGGTCTAACGCTCCAAGTTTGCAGTGTTGCCACTTTGAGTTTTGGATATCTCAACTCAATTCCATTACCCAATTCGGAATCAGAATTGATACGACAAAAGTGATTAAATTTGGTTTTCCTAATTTAATTTTGTTAATTTTTTGTTTGCAGTTCAGCTCATTTTTCTCAAAACTGTGACTCATTGAAGAAGTTCACTCACACATTTGTCTGCAGCATGTCCAATTTAATAAGTAACCGTTATCTTGTCCAAAAAACAAAATAAACCATTTGTTACACAGTATAATCATCTTTATTTTAAAATATTCGGTCTCTTTTGTTACAAATTAATCATAACATAAAATTATATCATCGGCCTATACCATCATTAGGCAAAAAAGCATAACGGCTTGGATCGTTTGCAATGGATATGCACCTGCATACTCCAAGCCAAAAAGTACAATAGCCATCTTTATATCCCTGCTTTTTCGAAAGGCAATCCTTTTTGCATTTGTCGTGATTCCTACTAAAAAATCCAGAAGACTCACAGTCCCCTATTTCTGTATCTGCAGTTGTATATTGAATGTAGGATACACAAATCAAAAGGCAAATAAAAAGCACAATTCCGTTCTTCATTTTATATTATGAAATGTTTAGAAGTCTGGCCGCTTATTTTTTGTTTTTAACAAAAACTTTTCTAAACCTATTTATACCATGAATTGGGATGTGATCGAATGCAATATCCGACAAAAGCTTAATTGATGCGGAAAAAATGTTAAGGTTTTTTATTTTTTGCAATTAAGTGAAACTAATCTTTTGTATCACATGTACACTCACGGTAAAAAAAAAACCGATTTTAATTTTGTAAGATATTTTAAAATTGTTGTGTAAAACAATAATTACCCTTATTATTAAGGTTAACATTATTAAGTTTAATATTATTAATAATATTTGGTTTTTTTCTTTTTAAAATGGCCTAAATAAATAACTTGTTATTGTAAATTCATCGAAAAAATAAAGCAAAACATAATGGTAAGTGGGACATCTGGCGATTTCCAATGATGACAAGGTGCAGAATCATCTTGAAATATGACTTTTGCCTAACTGCTCGCTTAATCGGTCGATGCTAGGTAAAACGCCGATTTTAGTGATGTCAATATAAACTACGGAGTTACTATAATCTTCCAGAAGAGGAATCTCTTCAACCCATTGGCTTGTTATTGCCCCCCATACAACCACATATGGAGTGCTTAGTACACATTGAAAGCAATATTTTTAACTTTTTCTGCGGCCTATAGTACATCCCAAATCGGAACTGATGAGATTTGTTTTGCACTCATCAGAGAATATGACTTCAGCCCAATCGTTATACACCCAATTCTTTTTTTCTTTACACCAGTTTAATGAGATAGACCGCATTATTTGTGTGAGAATCGGTTTTTTCGCAGGTTTGCGAACAAAAAAGTTATTTGAGCTTACGCGATATATCCACATTTCTTAAACTTTGCTGCTTATATGCAATCATTTCAATTTTTCGGTCAAATCCCTTTTTTTAAATATCGTTGTTTTAACGCCAACAGATATGAAGTAAATGCATTATTTGACAACAATTTGTACTTACTTATTAGGCGTACTACATATCAACAATCATAAAGCAAAGGGCCAAAATGAAACGTCTCCATTTGTTGTGATCCCTTGCGATGACCTTGATCTCTTGCCACGACTTTCCCGATTCTTGGATTTCCTTTTCCAGCAAACAACAACTAAGCCGCTTGATGCTTTTTCTTTATTAAAGAAAAACCATACAGGGCTACCATACAGGGCTACCACCTTCCGGACGGTATTTTTTCTCTAGTGAACCTTAGTGAAATTTTTCATAGAATTTTTTTGTGGAATATTTTAGCCCATTATAACCAAGTTTTTGGATAAAGGAGTCAAAAAAAAACCTAAAAACGTGATATAATTGGTTAAGATGTTCTACAAAATTATTCCTTGCTTGATTTCATGTTAATCTTCTGAAACATATTAACCCATTATATCGCGTTTCTATGGGTCTTTTTGACCACTTCATCCAAAAACTTGTTTATAATGGGTTAAAATATTTGACAAAAATATTCTATGAAAAGTTTCACTTAGATTCACTGGGAAAAAAAAATACCGTCCGGAAGGTGGCAGCCCTGTATGGTAGCGCACGCGCACCAACGACTCATGATAAACACAATATTATACAACTTCAAAAATTCATAACTTGATAACCTTGAAACATACCACAATTTTGAGGACTGAAAAATAATTCCAATAAAATTTATTTTGAAAAAATAATATTTAAACAAAAATAAAAAGGGTGCCCCAAGTCCCAAAATGGCTTTGAAAAAGGAAAAAGGTTTTTTTCATACTTTTCTATAGAAACCCTGAAAATTTCATTAAAATCGGTTAAAATGCCGAAGGGGTATAAATTTTCAACTCCAGTTGGATCGAACTTAATATGGCCGCCATCTTGAAAATTTTCGGAATTTCGGAAAATTATTTTACCACAGTCATATTTGTGTCAAATACTAACTTTTCAACAATTTTCATCTCTGTCGATAACGCAAAGAAAGTCTCATCCATGACATTAGGTACTTACATTTTTAAAAGGTGTGGCGAACGGGCAAACGAAGTCACTCCGGGGTAACTAGCTTTTATATAATTTCATTGTCACACTGTAATTCACCAAAAGCAAATCGAAATTTTGAATTTCAAAAACAACGGCTACATAAAAGTGACAAAGGCGCTAACATTTTTAAAATAACAAACAAAATATTTGCGCAGAAAAGTGTACAAATTAGTGACACTCTGCGGCGTATTTAGTGTTTACCTTATCGTAATTTTCCACTTCGGTTAACCTTTTGTACATATAATTACCGTATCCATATCGTTTTGACCAGTGGCGGATCCAGGATTTTGATAAGGGGGGGTCCAAAATTTTTTTAAGGGGGGGAGGGGGGTAGACATTTTTTCCTTGAGATATATGCATAATTACCACGTATATACAGGTCACCATAACGGCTGGACTACCGTGTTATAGAAAAGCCATTGGTGCTGTCCAGTCGTTATGGCAGTGCATATAGTTTGTTCGCAAATTCAAACTGCGCGCCAACCTAGTCGCGATGACAGCGCCGTGCGATTTTTCTTTAAGTTTTTCCGACAAGCTCTGGCAAATTCCATCAGGAATTATCTTACCGATATCGGCGTGGATTGCTCATTCATGTACGGCCAAGGATACGACGGAGCTCCGGCAATGAGTGGCGAATTTCATGGAGCACAGGCTTATTTGAGGTCTCATTTTCCTCTCGTAATTTATGTGCATTGCGCCGCACACAGCTTCAGTTTGACCATCAATGCAGCTTGCGAAGTATCTGGTATCAAAAACGCGTTGGGAACTATTGGAGCAATTCAAGCATTTTTTCACTGGCCCAAGAGACAAAGCATCTTGAAGTACGAAATTTCAAAAATGACAGAGAAAAGTGAGCGAAGAAAAGAAAAATTGAAGTCCATTTGTCCTACAAGATGGGCTCAGTCTCATGAAGCTGTATCAAGATACGTCGAACTTCAACCGGCTGTTATTGAAGCGTTGGAAGAAATAAAAACGTGGAAGGATCGAGAAACTTCACGGGCAGCATCTCAACTTTTGACAGCGATTTTCACAATCGAGTTCCAAATTTGCTGTCATATTGTGGAATCAATTAATTCCATCGTTTTGCCATTGAGTCGAGAATTGCAATTGAAAAATCAAGATCTGGGAGAGGCCACGAAATTGGCTGATGATGCTTTGAACGACTTTAAGGAAAAGCGTGAAAACGTGGATTCATGCTTCCACATTGTTTATCAAAAAGTTTCTGAAATTTGTTCGGAGTACGAGATTGAAATGAAAATGCCTCGTCGATGCAGTCGACAAAAAAATCGTTGCAACGTTGAAGCGAAAACAGTTGAAGAGTATTACAAAATCGCATTTTACATCCCATTTCTCGACACCTACATTTCTCATCTTCAGAGTCGGTTCGAAAAACACAAAACAGTTTTTCAAAGTTTTGGACAGCTATTCCTCAAACAAGAATTCGACGAGAAGAAATGTGCAAGCCTCTACCAATTTTACGAAGAAATACTGGATTGTTCCGAGAGTAATTTCATTTCAGAAGTCAAAATGTGGAGACAACGGATCTGCAATCAAAACATCGAAAATGCACTTGATGCATTAGCAGTGAGTATCTCCCAAATTCAGATCATTTTTGACTAGAAAATAATGCCAGGTTTCTCATATATTGTACCAAAAAATCAGATTGATTATAATACTAATAGATTATCATTTATTTTCTATTTCATTTCGAAACAAAATTTTTTAATTTAAAAGAATCAGAGAAAAATCACTAATAGACGACTTATTGACAATTAATTGAGTAAGAGATTTTTTTGGTGCAATTTGGAACAAAGTAAAATAAATAATATCCATTGAAAATCTAAATAGAAGGAATTTTTGCAGATCATAAATGGCAGAACTTTCAAAAACGTCATCAAAATCCTACGAGTTTTGGCGGTGATACCCGTGACCACAGCAACTCCAGAACGATCATTTTCGACTTTGAGGAGAATGAAAGATTATCTGAGAAACACGATGGGTCAAGAGCGTCTCAATGGTCTTGCATCTTTGAACATTCATCATCGCATAACTTTGACTGAAGACGAAATTCTCAGAAAGTTTTTTGAAAAGCCTCGAAAATTTAAGAGTGACTAGAACCGTTTGTGGATCATATATTTTTTCTTGATCGGTCATATTGACTATCTTCGTAATTATCTTCTTTGTAATTATCTTCTATTGCATTTATTATTCGAAAATAAATTAAAATTTGTGTAAAACATTCAATAAATTACGAATTTTTATTAATAACTTTGTGTTTCAACTTCACCAACATGCCCAATAAAAGCATAAAATTTGAAAGTATATGATCCCATGGGGGAGGGGGTCCGGACCCGAAAACCCCCCCCGTGGATCCGCCACTGGTTTTGACCGAAAAACAAAAAGTTTACCAAAAATAACCATTTGAAATATTTCGCAAAAATATTCGTTATTAAGAAAAAACTATTAAAATACTCATAAAACAATGCCTACATATGGGCATTTCCCAGGTGACGAACGTGACCGTCGCACACATTTAAGGTGCAAAAAAAGTGGATGTTAATCATATTTTTATATAAGTTTTTACTTTACATTACGTAGGGCCTAACAAAAGTTCCCTTAGTTGGTGTCATGTTATAAATTTTTAGTAAATCAAAAAATTGCGTATTATTTGTTATAGTCTTACGATATATCATTTTAATTTTCAGAAAGATCGGTCAAAACGGAGAGAAGAAAACGTGAAATTCGTGAACCAATGTCAGCAGATTTCCAATGCCAACGCAGCAAGAGATTCGGTTTGCTATTCTTTTTGGATTTCGACGTGAGCTCAAACCTATGGAAATATTTAATGAATGCCAAATAGCATTTGAAGTTAATGCGCCATCCCTCGTGACTATTTCAAAGTGGTTCCGAAGATTCCAGGCACGTAATTTTTCTGTGGAGGACGAACCTCGAGAAGGCCGCCCAAAATCTTCGACTGATTATGAATGTGTAGCGCTGGTTGAGTCTAAAATTGACAAAGATCCAAGATTGACCCAGAAAAGCATTGCTGAGGAACTGGGCTTGAATGCCATGGCTGTATCGCAAATATTAAATAATGATCTTGGATACGCGGAGAAATCTGCACGATGGGTTCCTAGAATTTTAAGTGATGCTCAAAAAGAGGCATGTGTGCGTTTTGCTAAGTATTTTCTTGAAAAATTCAAAAACGGAGGGTCTAACACCTTCAAGAAAATCGTAACAGGTGATGAAGCATGGTTTTAGAAGCATAACCCTGAAACCAAACAACAATCCATGGTATGGAGCCCAGAAAGTGCAAGTCGACCTGTTAAAGTAAAGCAAAAAAAAGTGAGCAACAAAAGTAATGATGTCAGTTTACTTCAACAGAGAGAAAGTTGTAGCTGCTATTCCTTTGAAAAAAGGTCAGACGATTACTGCTAAGTGGTATACTGAAACCTGCTTACCAAAAGTTTTCCAAAGTTTATTGGGAAAACGCCAAAAAAAGGAGCTACGCTGCTACTTTCTACATCACGATAATGCGCCAGCGCACACTGCTGAAAAAACGACCGATTTTATTTTTCTTCCTGGCGTCGAAGAAATTCGTCCAGCTCTTTATTCCCCAAATCTAGCGCCTTGTGACTTCTGGTTGTTTCCAAAAATAAAATAAAAATTTGAGAGGGAGTGTCTTCAACAGCAATGAGGATATAATAAATGCGGTTAATGATGAAATTGCAAAACTGCAAAAAGCCGATTTTGAAGACTGTTTTTCAAGATGGATTTATCGACTTTCAAAATTTATCAAAATAAATGGCGATTACGTTGAAAAAATACAAATACATGAAGAATAAATTTAAAAATTTAAAAAATTAAATTTAAAAGTTTTTTCAATTCAACTAAGCGAACTTTTGTTAGACCCCTCGTATAGCTCTTAGGTAGCATTATAATTAGTGTGAACGTTAATGGCAGCCGAAGTCCTGGTTCCAAAATACATGCAAAAAAAAAAAAAAAAAAACGAACGAACGTGACAAAAATAGAAATAGTTTTCGTGCCTATTCAAAGAAAGTCCGAATTCAGCGGAACAAGTCAGAAATTTTAGTGCGATGAATTTTAGAATCATATGCAATAAGTAATGTTACTTTACCATGCATTTTGTTTGATTCAAATATTTTCTGTATTTTTCTTTGTTTTGGTCATAATCTTGATAGATACGTGACAATATGAACGTGACATTTTTTCCATTATGATTCAATCGGGTAATGATTTGCATATTTGATTTAAGCCAAATTTAGTTTTGGGAAATAAAAAAAACTTGGACGCTGTTCTGGTGGTAATTGTGGAAAATTGCATGTCCGACAACTGCACCACTTTTATTACTTTGCTTACACATTATTCTTAAGTTAAGACTTTGTTGACTTAGCTCATTTCACTTCTGCAATCCCGAAAATTCCGGGATTAGTTGATACGATTTATTCTTTAAGACTTATTTTTAACTTTTTCGACCCGAAAAAAAAACTGTGGGGTACACAATATTTGTGACAGGTTAATCTTAGAAACTTAATTTAAGTAAAATGTTTGACCGTCTCTAAATTCAAATTTTCACCGCCAGAGGCGCTTCCGGTCTATACTCCCAACAGATATTTTTGATTTGAATTTTTTGGTTATAATGTCCTTGGAGTGGTTATAAGAAAAAACAGTGGTTACTAAAAATTGCATTAATTTTATTAATTCCTACAATTTAAGTGACGTTAATAACCGTTATGTATGTATTTATTAAAAAATTTTTGGGATATATTGTCCCAACCGGTTCGAAAAGGTTAAAACAAAAGATTTTTTTAATTTTTAATAAATCCAAATAATATTTATGAACAAAACTATGTCTTCTGTGAAGCTCCATCTTTAAATTTTATTAAAATAGAGATAAATCGTATCCTCTCTTGATTTGAAAGTCAAAATTTTTGCGAAATTGATGACAAGAGCCATACAATTAAAGTGAACGCAGCACCAAACTTGAAAAAAAAATTAAATCTAGATTTGATTACATGTATCACTTCAAAAAATTCGTTTTCCGGAAAGTCTAATAATTTATCTGACGTTTTAACGAAAGAAATTGAAATATTTTGCAATGGTGGAGATAGGCATCAATTCCTCCAAAAATACTTTCAATAATCTTTCTTCAATTCAACCAACTATATGCTATAAATTTAGATCGATTTAGATTAGATGAACGAAATATCCCGGGGTTCAAATTTCTGATCCCGAAAATCCCGGGATCGCAAAAAGTCCAAAAATTGGAATCGCTAGTTCAGATGCATGAAAGTTAAAATTATTGTATTAGTTTAGCTATAGTTTAGTGATTGGGGAGAACAAATTGGGGTTACATAGAAAGTTTTCCGGGATTTATAAGATGTGGTTATTTTGAATAGGTTTCGATGTGATCTTTCCGAATTTCGACCTTGACATCTCGTATCTTTGCCACTCGTGCAGCCGCACTACAAGGGCACATTTAAAAAAAAAAAAAAATTATAGGTTATATATTCACCTATCTGAAAAGATGCCCACTTTTTCCAGCATCTGATCCACAAAATAGTGACACGGGTCGAAATCTCTTTAATTTTGAAAAAATCGCTTTTTATGTTTAAAAATGTTAGTTGCGTTAAACGCAGGAGTTATATATGAATAAATTTATATGCATTCAATCAAATCAAGTAAGATGAAATCAACTCAAAGTTAAAATGGGCGGTGCCACGCACCTAAAACAAAATCGTCATATCTCCGAAACTATTAGACACAGATAGATAAGATTCGGTATGTTTGTAACAGGCACAGAAAGAAATAACATCCACTGAAAAAGTGGGCGGTGCAACGCCCTACATATATAAAACATCATATCTCCGAAACTATTTGAGCCATAAGGTGAGTTTCGGTATATATAAAAAGGGTAGTCAGATACCACACCCAACAATGAGCATATACTTAGTAATTGACATTCTGTTCTATAGGAAACAAGTTTGTTCATTTAGCTCTGCCTGTGGGCGTGGAAGCACATATTTTTTATCAGAAGTTATTTGTCTTGATGACTTTTGTGTATAAACCGAATTTCATTCACATGGATCAAATAGCTTCGGAGATATGATGTTTTATATTTTTGGGGCGTGCACAGCCCACTTTTCTAGTAAATGTTATTTCTCCCTGTGCCTTTTACAAACATACCGAATCTTATCTATCTGTGTCGAATAGTTATGGAGATATGACGAATTGGTTTTTGGGGTGTGGCACCATCAAATTTTTACTTTGAGTTGAAAAAAAAAAAAACCTTAAAATTTTTTCCGCATTAATTAAGCTTTTGTCGGATATTGCATTCGATCACATCCCAATTCATGGTATAAATAGGTTTACAAAAGTTTTAGTTAAAAACAAAAAATAAGCGGCCAGACTTCTAAACATTTCATAATATAAAATGAAGAACGGAATTGTGCCTTTTATTGGCCTCTTGATTTGTGTATCCTACATTCAATATACAACTGCAGATACAGAAATAGGGGACTGTGAATCTTCTGGATTTTTTAGTAGGAATCACGACAAATGCCAAAAGGATTGCCGTTCGAAAAAGCATGGATATAAAGATGGTTATTGTTCTTTTTGGCTTGGAATATGCACGTGCGTTACAAATACAAGCAGGAAAATTTGGTTTTTCGATGGTATGGGTCGATAATATTAATTTATACTATGATGAATTTGTAACAAAATAGACTGAATACTTTAAAATAAAGATGATTATACTGTGTAACAAATGGTTTATGGACATGCTGTAGACAAATGTGTAAGTGAACTTCTTCGGTGGGTCACAATCTTCAGAAAAATTGGGCCGAAATGTCAAAAAATTGCCTACAAAAAAATTAACAAAATTATATTACGGAAACTAAATTTAATCCCTTTTGTCCTATCAATGCTAATTCCGAATTGGGTAATGGAATTGAGTTGAGATATCCCAAACTCAAAGTGGCAACACTGCAAACACTGTTATCTGTTATTTTTGAATTTATATTATTTGACAAGGCATATCTTATCCAAAACCAAAAAGGTTGTTACCTTTGGCTTGGCCAAATATTAAACACCCTACACAGCAGTATTTTGAATATTTTGCTTATATGGGAGGTGCCACGCCCTCTTGTCCGATTTTGGCCAGTTTTTTCTCAGAGTTTGCATTTATAGTTCTTAGTGTCTGAGTAAAATTTAGTTTGATTATCTCAAAAAACGCTTTTAGTATAGCGTTGCTTGCGCTTACAATTCGTAGTATTTATGTGTGTTTTGGGTGCATTTTGTAGAGATGTTTTGTATGGGCAGCAGGCGTGTCCGTTGACCAATTTCGCTCATTTTCAATCCCACGAGAGACAGTCTAAAAAATTTCATTGAATTATCTTGCCTAGTTTTCCCAAAAAATGTATTTCCACACACAGATAGCCACCTAGCCCACCAGCCAGACAGACGGACATGACTATATCGACTCAGGAGGTGACGCTGATCAAGAACATATATACTTTTCTATACCTGCCACGCCTCCTTCTCTGCATTAGTAACGGAAGGACAAAGTGAATATACCCTGGGTGTAGCATATAAAAACTTACTGCCATACCATTGATACTTTGGTAAAAGGCCAAACGTTTCTAAAATTTTTAACTAACGGATTCCTTGAATCCAATGATTGAGCACTGATCATATTCATGAGGCACTCATCTGACTTTAGAATAATGGCAATGGCAGTACCTAGCCAGAGCATATCTTAACTGTAGAAGTGAGGAACTGTGTCAGTTTTTGTTTTCGCATGAACTCAGATTTTCATTTAAGGCCCTGATTTCTATCGATCCCAACGTATTATCATCCAGAATATTGAAACAAGTTTCATGAAATGATTTCTTTTAATACTGGATGGGTATGTGTGTTTTGGAAATTTTTCATTCCCTAATGGGTATCATAAAAATGTCAGACTGGTTACGAATTTGTTTTGATTTTAAATTTATCAAAAATTGTTATTGCAGTCATTTTAATAGACATTTTATTAAGGAATATCGGCTTCTTTTAATATTTATATTCTATTTAATTAAATAGCTTTAAAAAATAATATATATATTGCACATTTAAGAATAAAATTTGCGTACAGGAATAATGCCGAAACAACAAAAACCACGAAAAGAATGGGCAACCAAGTTATCGAGGCGTAAGTAGAATAACATTTGTTCACTATTCGAGAAATTGCATACGTATAACCAGACCACTTAATGTCCGCGCTCTTGAATCACCCTAACGTTTTAGAAAAAACATTTCTATGCCAAAGTTTTAGTTAATTGCATGAGCTTTCGGATAATGCGTATGGTTTATAAGGTTTAAAAGGATTTCGCAAAGTTCTGGACCTTTAAAGTTGATATTTTATTTTTTATTTTCCTATTTTTGACTTTGGCGGCCATTTTAGTATGAAAAAGGTCCTATTAACATATCCCTTTAAATTTTTTTTTTTAAATTCTCGTTAAATTTCCTTTAATCCGATGGTGCATTTGTCATACCAATTTTTTAATTTGAGGTCGGAAAAAATACTTTTCAATGTAACACACGGGTTACTCACATGCGTTGCGCTGCATATGATGTGCGCGCTACTCGTGCTGCTCTTTATCTACGGGCGCCCTCAAACGGAAAAGTATTTTTTTCTGACCTCAATCAAAAAAATTGGTGTAGCAAATGTACCATTGGACTAAAGGAAATTTAACGAGGATTTAAAAAAAGGACCTTTTTCGGCGTTAGGAAATAACGCCCCAAAAAAAAAAACGAAATAACGCCCAAAATAAAAAACGAAATAACGCCCAAAAAATATAAAATAACGCCCAAAAACAAAAACGAAATAACGCCCAAATTATTTTCATATAAATTTGGGCGATAATCAATTTGGAAATAACGCCCAAAAATTTGGGCTTTATTTCGCTTTTTTTGGGTGTTATTTCGTTTTATTTTTAAAAAACGAAATAACGCCCAAAAACGCAAAACGAAATAACGCCCAAATTATTTTCATACAAATAAATTTTGGGCGTTATTTCCAAAATAATTATCGCCCAAGTTTTTATGAAAATAATTTGGGCGTTATTTCGTTTTTGATTTTGGGCGTTATTTCGTTTTTTATTTTGGGCGTTATTACGTCATATTATTTTTTGGGGGTTATTTCGTTTTTTTTCTGGGCGTTATTTCGTTTTTTTAAAAAAAAGGAAATAACGCTCAAAAAAAAAAAAAAACAAAATAAAGCCCAAATTTTAGGGCGTTATTTCCAAAATGATAATCGCCCAAATTTATATAAAAATAATTTGTGCGTTATTACGTTTTTTTTTTTGGGCGTTATTTCCTTGGGCGTTATTTCCTAACGCCACCTTTTTCATATTAACTATATACACTTTCTGAAAGCTCATACAGTAAGCTAAAACTCTGCCATAGAAATATTTTCTCTAAAACGTTAGAGTGATCCAAGAAATTTTTTTTTTTATTTGTAATAGCCCAGAAAAATAAGAATATTTCTGCGAAAAAATTCCAAGTGAATTTTTTTCACCGGAATTGTCTTTAATAAAGCATAATGAATAACGTGTAAAAAGTCCATTGAAGTCCATTGTGCGCATAAAAAGTTATTCAGGCTCGCTAAAATCAGTTTTTTGCAAATATCTCGCTAACGCAAAAATTTACAGAAAAATTTTTCTCCACAATTTTGTAACACAGGAAATTTCCTATGTAAAGATGTAAAAAATGTTTTCGTGTGGCTTATAGTTTACGAGATAACCCAATTTAAAAAGTTGTGCACAGTTTTTATATGTGAATGCTACGTTTAAGTTCATATTAAAATATTTTACTTTTAAAATTGCGAATTCTCTTTAACTAGGAGTTGTACAAAAAAATTAAAACACCGTTCGAAAGATAATTGGATTTTGTAAAAACCGTATTAAATTTTTTTTGGAGCCGCTGATGGTCTAAAAGATATTCTTCAAAAACTGTTAAGGTCTCGAAAATACTGGTTTTTGAAGGATATCTCTGAAACGGTAAGTCATACGATAAAAAGCAACAGCATCAATTTTGAAGATAATTGGATTTATTTCGCACAGCAGCTCTTTTTTCGTCTTATTTTCCTGGGCTATAAAACAAGTCAGAAAATCAGTTCTAACCCTATAACTAAACCTATAACTACTTAGGGGTAAATTTTAGACCCCCCAAGTGCAATTTTTTGTTAGTCTCGGCCTCCTCTATCTCTTCGTAACCTTATGCGATACACCCTGTGTATAACATAATCAAATATTACTAAAAACGGAAACATCAAAATTTTATACATGACGCTTCACGTGAAAAATCCCAATTTACATAATTTCCCCGAAAAATTGCTAGGACCTATTTTGATATGTTGTTCAGGGAAATATTCTCTATAGATTAGTATACGTTTTATAAACTTTAGAATTAGTGCGAGCATCACATATTTAGCCAGTCTCTTATTCGACTGGTCTAATTGTACAAATTTTTTGTAGGGCGTGGCACCCACCACAAAACTTTAATGCATTATTATTAGAGATGCTATAAAGTAATCTTTCTGAATTTAAATATATGATGTCTACTAACTAGAAAGTATTTCTGAACTAAAAGTGGGCGATATAACACAAGTGGGCGTGCCATCAATCTTACAAGTAAAATACGTTAAGTGAATGGCATGTATTGGACGAAAAGAATTTGGACTTTTCCCGATCTGGCAAGAACCACAGAAATTTTTTTTCATTTAGATATTTAATTTAAGTATACTAATAGTCTGAACTGGCTTTTAAATGATTAGATCAGATTATCGTCCAAGAAGGGTTTGATCTACAGCTTCAAGAGTGTAACGGTTTATAGCTGTCGCTGGGCTTTTTAATATAATTTTACTGCAATAGCTAAATTATAGAGTTATTGAAGTGGCAGCGTTATTTAACCATCTCTGCCTATTTCACGTACATACAATTCTTATGAAGCATACCGAAACAGAGAAGGTTTAATAACGCTGCCACTACAATAATGCTACAATTTAGGTATGATTCTTTGACTTAAATAAAAAAAAAAGGAAAAAAAAGGAATTTTTATAGTTGTAACAATTTTTTCAGTTTGTTTTATACCTCAACGTTATATTCTGGCTTTCTTTGGTTTTACCGCTACAATGAATTGTTTTACACAGCGAAATTCATTAAGTATATCTATAACGCAAATGGTTAAGGAAAGAAATTACACAGAGGAACATATTCACCCTGCGGGAGTATGTGCAAAGCAAGATACAAGTCATATACAACATTTACTGGTGGAAAAGGAGGTGCGTATCAATTTTAATAAACAAAATTATATTAGTAGGTACCAAAAAAAAGAGCTAATAACAGAGCTATTCTGGCAAAGGCAGCTGAAAGTCTTTCGAAATACATGTAGTTTATAAGACAGTTTGAAAGACTTAAGCTTTTCCTAGAGGTAACGGCTTTCAGAAATTTTTTTTTTCTAGTCAAAAGCCTAACCATAAAAGTGACTATGACCATTGAAATCAGCGAGACCGAATTATGTTTACTGTATGGGTTCCATCAATTTCAGAAAAAAAAATTCTCGGAAAGAGCACAAATGCAAAGTGTTTAATCCTACCATATAGGAATTTCAATTGCATTTCTAGAAAAAAAGGCTTCTAAAAAACCACGTGTTTTTTATGTTTTTTTTTTTTAAAGAAAATAATGTGCATTTTTTTTTTTTCAGGAAGCAGAATTTGACTGGGACCAGGCAGAGCAAGGTCACATATTGGGCGCTTTCTATATAGGCTATATTATAACACATTTACCTAGTGGTTTGTTAACGGATATTTATGGTGGCAAGTGGACTTTGAACATAGGTATTTTTGCATCATCTGTAATTTCAATACTCACGCCACCTCTGGCACATATTGGAGGAGGTACAGCTCTATATTTTCTGCGTATTTTAATGGGCTTAGGTCAAGGCGTTGTCTATCCAGCATGCAGTGCCTTAGCCGCACGTTGGATTCCAACACATAGTCGTTCATCACTTGGTGCAGTCATTATGAGTGGTGGTTTATTTGGTCAGGCAATAGGCCAATTAATTTCAGCATACTTGGCACACTTCCACGATTGGAGATTGTCTTTCTATCTCTTTGGCCTTTCAGGATTAATATGGTGTGCTTTTTTCGTAAGTATTAGCCGTGTTTCTTTTGACGCGTATATACAATTGTGGTAATTTTCAAATTGCGATAACTTATGAACGGTGAGTCGTACGATAAAAAGTCCAAGGGCCTTTTTCATTGAGAACCACATGCTCTACAAATAATTTTAATCTTTTGTAAAAAAAAAAATAATTATTTAGAAGTTATTTAAAAAAAAGTGATTTTTTGCCGTTTATCGGCGCTTAACCAGTTTTTATAGAATAACTCCTAAAAGATAAATTTTTTTAAAAATAAAATGAAAAGTTTTTGTAGAGAATATGATTCTCCATAAAAAAGTTCTTTAGAGTTTTATTGTGCGACTCACTGTTAATGAGTTATCGCAATTACAAAATATCCACAATTGTATGTACGCGTCAAAAGAAACACGGCTATTATTACTATAGTAATTAAGTATGTATTTATGTATATGAGATATCGGTTCACTTATGTAGGTACTACCTTCACTTCATATTGGACCTTATTATGCAATGGAGCTCATTAAATGAAGTATTAATTTGGCTACTTTATTTATTTGATTTTAACTTTTGTCGGCTGGATAATGGGGTTCGAACAAGTACGTATCTGCCGGTCAGTCAAAATTTCAAAACCCTCTAGCTCATTTACTAGACCTTATACTTGAAATCTTATGCTTGTATCAGAATCCAGGGTATATACAGGTATAACAAGTAAAAACTACTGCAATCGGATGCATCAACATTTTTTTATGTCCGCTACACGTATAATGTCCCACGTTTATTCTTGATGAGCGTCATTTATTGAGTCGATATAGCCACCTCTTTAAGCCGCTACATCTCGTCAACTAAAAGAGCTAGAGGGGGGTAGGTAGAGCACATATCGAAGCATGCATAACGCTGAGATAAGATAAAGAATACAAAACAATGAAAATGAAGTCTAGCCATCAAAGTATGGTCGGTCCGATGCACTTCGTAACCACCTTTTGAACTATTTCGTTCCATAACTCGAGACCTGGCGTTGTTGTGCACATTGTAAGACCCAATTTCAGCTCTTCAATTGAGAGAAACAAAAAATTTATGTATTGTTAAAAGTATTTCAGATGGTTTCTTCAATTTATTCTATTTCTAGTAAGCTTACAAGAAAAAAAAAAGGACATTAATCTATAAACTAAACGTTAAATTTTAGACCATAATGTGCTTCGATGATCCAGTTGTACATCCCTATGTAAGAGACAAAGAACGAGATGAAATAGAAGATGAATTGGGAGGACTTCACAGAGCTCATATATTGCGATTTCCATGGTTAGCAATGGTTAAAGCTGAACCTGTGTGGGCATTAGTTACTTGCCAAATTGGCCACTCTTGGGGACTCTATATAATGACAATTGATTTACCTAAATATATGAACGATGTACTGCAGCTTCATGTTCTTGACACTGGAAAATATTCATCTATACCGTTTCTTGCCATGTGGATTACCGCAATAGTTTCGGGCATTATATCTGATTCTAAAATAGCATCCGGAACGTCAGTAACAATAGTACGAAGAGTTAACACTTTAATTGGTATGTTGTGGTAATACTCGAAAGATTCTGAATTTAATTATTTGTTTTTAATTCATGATTATATATATTAGGTTCTTTTGAATAAATTTAACATATTTGTTAATAAGACTGATTTAAAACCAAAAAAAAAAAAAAAAGATTTTTGAAAATTCCACGATATCAAAAAAGTATGCTAAGAATTTTTTAAAATTTTTTGAAGGTCGCTACTCTCTGTCTTTACTACACAGATCCAAAAACTTGCTAGAATACTTCAGGCGCTTTTTTTAGGCTTCGTGGGCATTCTCTGCATTCATCTTGCGCTGACTTTACTCATGCCAAAACTATTGTGAAGAATTTTAGAAATGTTTGTATCTGATACTCCAACCATTCTTGCGAGCTGTGTCTTCTTAAGTCAGACATTTTCCAATACTAATTTTTGGACTTCTTGAATGATTTCCTTCATATTTGAGATTTTATTCGGGATTGACTTGTTTTGTCGACCATAGTTCAAAGTCTAATGAAAAATGAAATGAAAAATGCATTAGGCTAGCAGAAGAATATATTGAAGAGGAAAAATAAATTTGTATTTCGCTGACTTAATAATTTCGTCTCGTATTTAAAAACTCATTCGGAGCATTTTTGAGATCGTAATTAAATTAAAACCGTATCAAGCCGAGATTTTGCATAAAACGGCGAGTAGCGACCTTCAAAAAATTGGGAAAAATTATCAGCCACTTTTTCTGACATCCTCTTTCCGATTTTTGGGAGTAAAAGTGGAGTTTCCAAGAATCGCTTTAATTTTTTGTTAAATCACTCTTACATATCTGTGGACTTTTGACAAAACAACCTAAGTCGAGATAAGACAATTCTCCAGGATTTTAGCCCTAAATATAAAATTCAAATGCGCTTCTATTGGTATAATCGCCATGTCTCTATGATTTCTTGTTCCAGAGATATAAGTGGTGTCCGATAGTTCACGCAAGATTTGAAATTAGCGCCGGTGAAGTGTTATGAACCAAAAGAAAAAAATAAATTAAGATTAATAAAAATGTATGGAAAGAGGAGATTCAACGCTGCATCAACAAAATTGAGCCACATTATTGAAAAGTAGTTAATCAGTTTTTAGGCGCTCCTGAAACGTTGCCAATTTCGAGTTAAGTTGTATTGTCAAAAGTCCACAGATATGTAATAGCCTGTTTCCACCGAATGTTTAAAATGGGATTTAAGGCAGTTTCTGGATTTAGTTCTTAATCTGGGCGTTGATTCCATGATTTACCATACAAAAATAAATCTGAGACTTAAGTTAAATCTGATATTTAAAGTTAAATCTGTGCCTTAATCAACAAGGCTACCGATTTTGGAAATTTTTGACCTAGTGGCACCCCTGGAACTTTGACAATTGGCATAAACACAAAGCAAATGGAAGATAAATATTAGGAAGAAAATGAAATACAAGTTAAATTTTACTGCTTCTGACTGCTGACAGCTAAATCTTCGGTGGAAACAGGCCGTAAGGGTGCCCATAAGTCATCACGGGGGAACGAACCCCCCTCTGTGACGCACTTGCTAGGCTCTTTGGGCATCAAACTGCATTGAACTGAATTACCATCGCCAATTTTCATATACAAGTATGATAATGAGACAGATTAAAACGAGACCATAACGTCCTCACTCATATTAATGTCTCTAAAAAGGGTTAATATTCCTAAAATAAAACTTTATATTTATAATTTTAAATTTTTTTTTTTTACGTTTTAAGCTCAAGTTGGGCCCGGAATTTTCATGGTAGCTGCTTCTTATTCAGGTTGTGAAACGTTCGTGGTTATTGGCTTTTTTACCCTAGCTTGTGCTTTAATGGGCCCATACTACAGTGGTATGATGCTAACACCAATGGACTTGGCACCTAATTATGCTGGCACGCTGATGGCCATATCACACGGTCTTGCTGCATTTTGTGGCCATCTTTCGCCAACGTTGGTAGGACTAATGACACCAAATGTAAGTATGCTACACTTTCATATTCTATACATATAGTAAATGGGCATCAGAGATTTTAATGAAACTCAGGATAGCTAAGTGGATGTTAACTTTCTAGATACTCAGGATATCAGGATTATAACTTTGTAGATACTCATGAGGGGCACCGCCCTTAATTTTTAATTTAATCTGGTCATAGTTCCCAAACCATAAAGAATATGTTGATGAAATTTCAAAGGCGTATACTGCTTAACAATACCTTATAACAAACGATAAAAGGGCGGTATTGAGAAAGTGCCACGCCCATTTTTTAACCCTTGAAAATTTTGATTCAATATTACTCGAAATCGACTACAACAATTTTGATGAAAATTTTAGAGATGAAAATAAGTATAAATATGTGATATGCCGTTTTATTGGAAAAACTCGTTGAAGAGCGTGGCACCGCCCACAAAAATATAATTCGCTATAAAAAGAAAACTGCCAAAGCAATCTGTCTGAATTTAACTGTAGGTAGTCTACTTGCTATTAGGAACCTACGAGGCGTTTGATGAACGTTGTATACTCCTGTGTACAAAGTTTTGTAATAACTACTATAGGCGCAGAGATATAGCGTTTTGTTAATCCTTTGGATTCGATGGTGGACTTTTTTTCAGGTACGATTGAAAAAAAAAAAATTGCATAGTTTTAGGTTGATTTTAGTTTCCGTTTTTCATATTTTGCACTGAAGTTTTAGATTCGCTATAGTTTGTTCAATTTCAACAATTTGAGGAATCTTTCTATAGATAAAATTTATGATTTTTAACGGGTTTTAATTTCATGACGTGTACCACCCTTGGTACCTTAGGGTGGTAGAAACTGAGAAAAAATGTACAACTAGGCGTAAAAAACATTTCAGATAAACTACCCCTATGAATGTAAGGTAGCACACATCGGGAGAAAAAATCAAGCTGCTACTTAGTTTAAGGTCAAAAAAACATTTTTTTTCTTAAAAACTATATTTTATCTTAAAAATTATTTCAGAGAAGCTTTCAAAGTGGTCGGTGAAAACCCAACTTTTTCTTGTGATACTATCTACTTAGTGTACATACAGTGAAACCAGGATAAGTGGGATCGCCCCTCAATTAAAGAGGTTCCCATTTACGCAATTAGGAAGAAACTTGAATAAGTTTGTTAATAACCATTCACAACCTACATAAGTCAATGATTCTATGAAATTTTATAAAAAAAAAAACGTGTGCATACAAATTCAAAATAACAAATTATACAGACATAAATGTTTTTCTTGATGGAGGGAAAACCCCATGTTATAGAGGTGAAAATGCACAAAAACTTCAAAAATCATATCCCAGATATGGAGGTTTGATAATCCCAGTAATAGAGATATTTTGATGCAAAAGTGCTTGGACTTTAAAGTGAGCCCCACTTATTGTGGTTTCCCATTTATTCAGGTACCGCTTAATCAGGTTTCACTGTCTTATACATATCTAGGATAAAAACTAATACAATTTAAATACCCTACAGTAAGGGCATATTCACTTTGCACTCAATTATTTCACTTTTTCCTTGTCCAGACTCTGTAGAGGGATAGTTAGTGCAAGTTCAACTCAAAAACGAGGTGAATTTAAAAAAAGGGCGTAATATTGATATTTGGCCAGGCCAATGGAAACACCCTTGCTAGTTTTACTTAAAAACATTTCATCTTTATTTTATTTCTTTGTAGACTACTCTGAACGAGTGGCGTGGTGTTTTCCAGTTATCATTTGCTATTTTATGCACGACAGGTATTATCTTTTATATATGGGGAGCTGCCGATGTTCAGCCATGGAACGAAATTGAAGGTGGTGATTCTGATGATGATGATGATGATGATGATGATAAAAATTTATAAAAAGAACTGCTATCAACCAATAAAGAAACAAGATTTCATAGTTATTATTTTTTATGTAGCTAAAAAGGAACATTTCCCTACATACGAGTACATACTCCTAATGGGCGTTAGGGAATAACGCCCAATGAAATAACGCCCATATTATTTTCACATGACTTTGGACGTAATTTCGTTTTTGATTTTGGGTGTTATTTCGTCATCAGAGACAAGAAAAACATCAAGGAGACTTGACTCACAGTTAACAGAAAAACGAGTCGGCGCACAAGAGTTAATTAGACTTAATCCACAAGACGTTAACTCATTCCAAAAATTTTTCGATACATTATCATCCAATAATAAGTTAACGTTAAAGTCACCTGTTACAATCAAATAATCATAATCAGTGAGCCTGTTACTCAGATCAGTGAAAAACGGATCAAGGTTATTACTCTTATGGTTGTTATAGACACAAGACAAAAAAATTTTAACAGTATTATCAAAAATAACAACATTTAAGAACTCACAAACATCATTATTACTATTAATAAATCTTACATTAACCCTTTCGACCCGTTTCGGACAATATATCCCAAAAATTTTTGAATAAATACTTTTGAATAATATAACTCGGTTATTAACGTCACTTAAATTGTAGGAATTAATAAAATTAATGCAATTTTTAGTAACCACTGTTTTTTCATATAACCACTCCAAGGACATTGTATCCCGAAAATTCAAATCAAAAACATCTGTTGGGAGTATAGACCAGAAGCGCCTCTGGCGGTGAAAATTTGAATTTAGAGACGGTCAAACATTTTACTTAAATTAAGTTTCTAAGATTGACCTATCACAAATATTGTGTACCCCACAGTTTTTTTCCGGGTCGAAAGGGTTAAGACCAGATCTACAATAAATTGCTATCCCTCCACCCCTTCTGTCACACCGATCACATCTAAACAATTTAAAACCAGTAATGTCATAACAAGAATCAGGTCCACTACTATTAAACCAGGTTTCAGTAACACAAACAACATCAACTAATGGGTTATCAAAAACAAACCTAGCATTCAATTTTACGCCATTCAAGCTTCTTGCGTTAAAATGAAACACCTTTAAGCCTTCCGACTGTTTGCACAGCACATTAACCAAGGTCTTGTGGCTCCCACCAGCACCAGAAGGTGTATTAGGACCCAGTACCATCAGAGCCATATACATACAACAGTTTCAAACATGCTTACAATAAAAGAAAATAAAGTTAATACTCTAGTAAATAATGAAGAAACAAAAATTATTAAAAGAAACTTAAATACAAAGTAAATTAAATTAGATAAAAATAAAAAGTATAACATTTAAATATAATATTAGTTCAACTCTCAGCAGCAGATCCAGCAGCACAATCAACGCCATCAGTATTTAACACGAGCACGGCGTTACTTTCTCGAAAAAGCAGCAATTATTGAAAAATCATCTGAAAGCAAAAAACCACAAAGATTATTAAAATAGATACTATAATTTAGTAGTTGTCATAGCCGATTTTGAAAATATCGATTTATGACAAAATGGCGAACGTTTGAACATAATTAACACTCAAATCCACATCATGGGTAAAATTTACCCATGCGAAGTTTGTTTTCGTAATAATTCGCTAAAAACGAACAAAAAAACGAAGTAAGCGCATGTAAATTACCTCACTGTATTCTCCTTTTGTTGTGGGCTTTGTCGCAAGCGGTCGTCGTCGGTTGTCGGAGGTATAGCGTTTTAATTTTTTTTTCGGGTAAATTTTACCCATGTTGTGGACTTATGTAAGTTTTTTTTTTTTTTGTTTTGATTGAAAATAGAGAAAAATGGCACGAAAAAAAGTAAAACATGACAACGAAATAATTAAAATTTTGAAAAAAATTGAATTCTCATTGTTTTAACCAAAGTTAAAAAGCAGATACCAAATCACACAACTTCGAAAAAGTTTGCAGGAGCTTATAATGAAAATTTTTCGTACTTTAAGTCCACTCTGAAAACAACCAATGTTGTACTAGAAAAACCTGTCAGATGTGTCTAACGTCCGGCAAAAAAGACCGAAAAACTAAAAACCTTTGAATTTGGTGTAAAAAACTTTTATGCTTTGAGCATAGGGCTATGATATGCAGTACATGCACATCCTTATTTGTTTTATTTTTTTGGTACTTTTTTATGAGCTTGTACAAAAAATTTTAAAATTGAATTGATAATAATATAATACCCCGTTTACACCGGAGATTTACGAGGCGATTTACGGCTATTTTGAGATTTAGCTCTATATCTTGCCAAATATCTCGTGACTTACCATACAAAAATATATCTACTTTCAATGTGATTTATTTTATATCTCCTCATATATCTCGGCAGGGCTACCTTTTTTTCTTATTTTCAAGCATGTGGCACCTCTAAGCTTTGATAATTTGAAGTTTTGTTGACATTTATTTGTCATTTAATTGTTTACTTTCGTCAGAGAAGCAAAGAAACGCGTAAGTTTTGTATTTATTATTATTAAAAACTCTTTAATTATTGTTTTCTGTTTAGCTACACAAATGGAAATGGACAGGACAAGTGTCCTCAAGAAAACACACAGCAAAGTTTGCCGCCGCTCCAATAGTATACCCTAGCAAATGTCTTTGTATGGACATCGTCAAGTTTATGGCTATAGTGGCACAAATGATAGTGGTGCTCTTCTTTGGTTCTTCATAGTTTTGCAATAAAAATACATCTTAGTTTTCATATTTATTATGAATTTTTTATTATGTAAGATTTTTACGGAATAAACCATGCAATTGACAATGTATGAGCAAATGTAATACTAAATACTATGATTTTTTGATACTCATAGCGCTTAATTCTTTAAATTAGTTCTTGTTAAACTTCTGAGTGTTCCAACTTAGATTTTGGTTACTTAGCAAATGTTTAAATGCATCCCAAAGATCAGAGTTTTATTAAATGAATCAGGATTCCACAAAGTTTTTATATTTCTTTATGAGCAAATATGTAAATTAAAACAAATGTCACTCACTAATTGACATTTACTGTCAAAACTAAATCTCTTTCGGCCGGTGTAAACAGGTAGGATTTAGCAACGAGATTTATTTATATCTTCATAGCTAAATCTTTGGTGTAAACATAGTATAAAAATAATTTATTTTATTTGTATAAAAAATGTAATTTGTTACAAAAAACAATATATATTTTTTTTTTTTTGTGTTTCAAAAAATTGCCAATGAATTAATGTAAAAATTATTTATTTTCAAAGTTTTCTTTAAATATATGTAAAAAACACCAGATATGACTTATTTTCCTTTCAATTCACCTTGGTATTAGATTGCTAAGGTAGAAATAACTAAGTTTCGTTAAAAATTTGGGATATTGACCAAAATAGAATGTTTTTAAGTCATGGGTAAAATTTACCCATGATGTGGACTTGTGTTGCTAAAAATATGTTGGGGAGATGAGGGTTAATGATTTTTGGGCCAAAAATTAATAATTATTTTGTTTATAAGAAAAAAACTAAGTAAGGTAAGTGTACCGAATTACGGTATATTAAAATACTCATTACTTTTAGAATGGCTCCTAGCCATGCAACTCAATTTTAAGACCGGAAATATGACTTCTCATCACAATTGATTTATCCGTAGTCGATTGTAAATCAATTTGAGCATCATAATGCTGATATTGTAATAAATTTTTATATTTTAAGAAACATTGCATTTGAACCTAATTCCGGACTAATATTTTGGGTTGAACCTAACTCCGTGCTTTCGTGCACCATTTTCCGTGCTAGCTTAAAATATGATGCATTTTCATTTTACAACAATCAAAAACGTCAAATTTCCTCATTTTACATATGTTAACATTTATTTAACTTTAATTATACTTTTTTTTTCTTTAAGAAACATATATGGGCATATCCGAAAATAACACGAGTTTACAGCCAAAATTCCCAGTGAATGCCATTATTCATTTTATATCAGTGGTCGCCAAGCCATAGCTCAATTGAGGAGAGACACTTCACACGCATTCTTACGCTCTTTCATTCAGTTGTCGCAAAACCATCGCACATGCACATGAAAAAATTTCTTTACAGCTATGACAAATTCTGAAAAATATTTTATTTCATACTTTTTGTGACTAGGTTCAAACTTTCAGTTTAGGAAACGCTCAGAGAAACTTTTTAAAAATTGTGCAAAAACTTTCAGGGTTGCCACCTGTAAATTTTGCTTAATCCATATATTTAAAAAAAAAAAAATGAATTTTAGTCTTAAAACGCTTAGATAAACTTTTTAAAAATCCAACATATATTTTTAGGGTTTCCACCTGGTTATTTTAATAAAACCAAAATTTCTTTCAATAAATTGATAAGATCATCATTTTCTCCCTATAAATTCACATCTTGGGTCCAAAAGCAACGAAACAAAAATTTAGGGTTGCCAGACGTTTTTTTCCAAAATTGCGTTTCTTCGTTAAGTTTCTTTATTGAAAAGTTATTTTTTCGACCCAAAAACCCATAGTAATTTTTTAAGGGTTGCCCCCTGGTTTTTTTGATAAAATCAAAATTTTATTTCAATAAATTGCTGAGATCATAATTTTCTCACTTTAAATCGACATCTTGGGTCCAAAAACAACGAAACAAAGATTTAGGGTTGCTATGTTAGTGTTTCCAGACTTTTTTTAACTATCTGTACTACCTGTAGCCATCTGACCGTTCCTGAACAAAATTTTGGAAAATAACAGATGGTAACCCTAATATACGAGTACTTTGGATTTTTAAAAAGTTTATCTAAGCGTTTTAAGACTAATTTTTTTTTTTTTTTTAAATACATGGTTTAAGCAAAATTTATAAAAAAAACGAGGTGGCAACCCTAAAAGTTTTGTATAGTTTTTAAAAAGTTTATCTACGGATGCGCTCGATGTTGCTTTATCGATGGTTTTTTTAGAAATCAATGTATTTCGCCGAAACTGAAAAGCCAATCAAAAAGTCATGTGGATATTATTTGTAAGTAATTTAATTACCTTTAATATGACATATAATATGCTTAAACACAAACATTGATTCTTGAGATATTTGTATTTAAGTGGAACTATGTTTTCTTTTTGGTCCAAAAACCGAAAATGACCGATATCTCGAAAACGACACGAAATAAAAAAAAAAGAATGCAATTTTCGAAATCAGCAGCCTATTTTATTTATAAAATGAATAATGGCATTCAATGGGAAATAAATGTTTAATCATTTGTAAACTAGTGTAATCTTCCCTTTTATTACTTTTTTTTTATGTTCAATAACCAAATGTGGTAGCATGTATTTCTAGACGTATCAAATGAAATCTTCAATAAGTGAACAAAAAAATTTCGACCCGAGAGGGTGTCAGGAGGTCGTTTTATCTGAAAATTTTGGGCATATCGAAATTTCCGATATTATACGGGAGAGCACATATTTTAGAAGTAGTAGATATGATACGGGGCACCTTTCCAAATATTCTGAAGTAAAATTCAAAAAAATCGTAAGTGGGTCGTGGCGACAGAATGGGTTAAAAAGTTTAAATCGTTCATAATGGCCGCATGACAGGTCTAAAGATTCTGAAAAAAGGTCAAGGAAATTCCTTGATAAAAAATAAATCGACTTTGGTTAAAATGTTTTTTTAATTATAGCGCCTCCTGCCAAGTAAAAAACGAATAACGCGATTTTTGGCGATATGCGATCGAGCACACATTAGCGACACATACGGCAAGATAGCGGGATATCTAACAAATATTCTGAAGCAAAATTCAGAAAAAATCGAAAGTAGGGCGTAGCGACAGAATGGGTTTAAAAGTTTAAATAGCTCATAACGGCCGAAACGGAATTATTATATTACTCGTTTTGTCTTTAACTTATTAGTAATCGTTTCTTTAGGTCAATATCAATTAATAATTTCATAAATTAATATTTGAAAACTGTAATTTACTTCATAAACTTCGATTACACTGTGGAACAAAATTTGGTCGAAAAAAGTTAACTCGGATCTGACGCTGCGGGGTGAAAATATAGGTAAAAAAAAGACCATTTGGCCCATTTTGTTCAAGTTGGCTCTAGTTTTCGAGAAAAGGCCGTTTGAATTTTGGACCTTGAACTATGTGGTATTTTTGATATATCTCTTAAGCAAATTAAGTTTTATTGCATCTGATGATGGGGTTTTGTTCGTCTCGTCTATATCTACAACTTTTACCAACAAATTGGTCCTTTAAAATGCATTTCCGGCAAGTTAGAGCACAAAATTCCCAAAAAAGGCTTTAACAAAATGATTTTTTGTAAAAATGTTTTTTTAGAGATATTTAGCATAGGTCGGGGAATAAAATGGTGTTTTTGATTTGTAAAAAAATGTTTCATTTATTATTGAAAATCCCTATTTCAAATAGGTACATAAAAATAAAGCAACTTCTTCGTCTCTGAGAAAACTTTAAGAAAAAGGTAAGCACTCTCCACTTGTCAAGAAACTATATTCCAGAAAAAAATTGGGGTAATCGATATTGGTTCAAAAGTTATTAACAATATAGTGATGTCGTGCAAGTCTTTTTTCAGCATTAGAGAAAAACAAGGCATCCTACGAAAAAAGTGTATATGGCACAAAATGCTTAGAATTATCTAAGGAATACGTGTGAGTTTTTTTGGAACATATCAAATTTTTTTTTCGGACCTTTTGAAAAATTATAAAATGTCTCAGAAAATTCTGAAAAAATTCACACATATTCCTTAGATAATTCTAAGCATTTTATGCCATATACACTTTTTTCGTAAGATGCGTTGTTTTTCTCTAATGCTGAAAAAAGACTTGCACGACATCACTATATTGTTAATAACTTTTGAACCAATATCGATTACCCCAAGTTCTTTTCTATGATATAGTTTCTTGACAAGTGGAGAGTGCCCACATATTTTTTTTAGTTTTCTCAGAGGCGGAGAAGTTGCTTTAGTTTTATGTACCTATTTGAAATAATGATTTTCAATGATAAATTAAAAATTTTGGTCCAAAAAAAAAGTACCATTTATTTCCCGACCTACGCTAAATATCTCTAAAAAACATTTTTTGCAAAATCTTTCTTAGTTGTCAGAAAACATCATTTTGTTAAAGCGTTTTTTACGTTTAATTTCTTAGGTGGCTCACTTGAGAAATTCTTGCCCATATGCCACATGTGTTATATCAAAGTGTTTGTATGGATCTCAGCTATAGGTTAAAAGGCATAAATCCATCACTCGAGTGATTACTATTGAGCCGAATGTCATAAAAGGCGAAAAATATCATTTTTTTGGGAATTTTGTGCTCTAACTTGCCGGAAATGCATTTTAAAGGACCAATTTGTTGGTAAAAGTTGTAGATATAGACGAGACGAACAAAACCTTATCATCAGATGCAATAAAACTTAATTTGCTTAAGAGATATATCGAAAAAACCACATAGTTCAAGGTCCAAAATTCAAACGGCCTTTTCTCGAAAACTAGAGCCAACTTGAACAAAATGGGCCAAATGGTCTTTGTTTTTTACCTATATTTTCACCATGCAGCGTCAGATCCGAGTTAACTTTTTTCGACCAAATTTTGTTCCACAGTGTTATTTATATGTAACCCTTTAACACAAATAATATATAAGAATTTTTGTATAATTGTTCACATTATTCGTAATTATTTAGAGTTTTCAAAGAGAAAATGTTAGGCCGTAATTACGTGACTACATTCACAAAAGTTTATTTCATGACAAATGAATAATAAGTTAATTTAACACCGATTAATAACTAAATTTCGAAAACAAAATGTCTGAATTTTCCAAACTGCGTGATTTGATTTTATATGTCAATTTATGTAGCTAAAAAAGAACATTTCCCTACATACGAGTACATACTCCTAATGGGCGTTAGGGAATAACGCCCAAATTATTTTCATACAAATTTGGGCGATAATCATTTTGGAAATAACGCCCCAAAATTTGGATTTTATTTCGTTTTTTTTTTGGACGTAATTTCGTTTTATTTTTAAAATATGAAATACGCCCAAAAACAAAAACTAAATAACGCTCATATTATTATCATTTTGGATATATCGTCCAAAATTTATTTATATGAAAATTATTTGGGCGTTATTTCGTTTTTTGTTTTGGGCGTCAATTCGTTTTTTTATTTTAAATGAAATAACGCCCAAAAAAACCAAATAAAGCCTTAATTTTGGGCGTTATTTCGAAAATGAATTTCGTTTTTGATTTTAGGCGTTATTTCATATTTTTTGGGAGTTATTATTTTTTGATATAAAAAGTTCACGCACAGTGGTCGGAAAATCGAAACGGTGGCCAAAATTCTAAAAGTCGGTAGTAAAGGGTTTTTGATGATGCTGATTGCGAATCTGAAATCCATTAAAAAAAAAAAAACAAAATGGCGGATCCACAACGGTGGAAAAATAAAGCTTAACCAGATCTATTCTTACAAAAGTCGGTATTTTGAGGTTTGTGATGATGCTGATTACGAATTTGATATCTATTTTATTTTCAATAATGCCGTGCCTTTGTGGTAATAAAGTTGATCGTGATAAACAAAAAATTTCGTGCAACAGGTACTTGGAATTTTTTCATTTACAATGTGTCGATCTTAATGAATCAGATTTTGAATATCTGCAAAAAAATAAAAATCCATTTTTCTGTAAAGCTTGTGCCTTGTTGCGACGGGGTTCTATTCGGTCGCCTCCTGAGTCACAAGAACAACAACAAACTTCCGAGAGAAATAACTCTGCAAACTGTGTTTAACGAAATCGCGTCTCTTAGAAATAATAATGAGTGCGAGCTTTCTCTTATTAATTCTTTAATTGAAGATAAAGAACTGTTATTGCAAAAAACTGATTCAATGCAATCTACCATTCAATCTATGCAAAATATGTCTTCCGCAATTTCTATTTTATCTGCTGATATGAAAATCTTGCAAAAAAGTGTCGATTCTCTTTTGAAAATTAATTCTTTCCAAACAAAAAAGAATAAAACTTTAAAGCTCTCGCGAAATGATGCTGAGACTGTCTCCCACAAGGGAACAGCAAATCTATGCTTGTATGCTTGGTGCTCGCTCTTCGTTCGAAAGGTCAACGAACTCTTTGAACGCACTTTCTAATGCACATGATCAAATTACTGAAACAACAAAAACAACACATGATCTGTCTGCTGCGTCACCTTTTTCGCATAATTCTGCTGTTGTTTACAATTCTTCGGTTGCTGCTTCTGCTGTTGATGCTGATGCTGGTGTTTCTGCTGCTGCTCTTTCGTCTCTTTCAATTGTAAACAATGCTTATAATTCGCAAGTTTCTGTGTCTGATACATTTCTCCCCCCCACTATTGCGGGTATTGATGCATCGGCTGCTACTCTTTCTGACTTAATTACTTTCCGCGCAAATTCATGTTCTCCTGCACCGCTCTCTTTACTTGCGCCGAATGTTGTTTCTCCTACGTCTAACTCGGAGCATCAGTGGAATGAAGTAAGAAGAAAGAAACAAAAAGGTGCAATTGTTTTTGGTAACAATTCTAATGCTGAACTTGGCGTTATTAATCAAAAAAAATGGTATCATTTATCTTCTTTCAAACCTTCGGAATCAGAATTGAATATCATCGAATATGTATCTAGCCGCACCAATATTGAGAAGCACCATATCGAATGCGTTAAATTAATTAAAAAAGATGCTAATATTGATGATATCAAATATGTTAATTTTAAATTGGGTGTATCAATTTCATTATCCAAACTGATTGTCGATCCTAATCTTTGGCCTGTTGATGTTCGTGTGAAAGATTTTACGGTTTTTCCAAGGAAGGAAAAACAAACGCTAATCCCGTAACTGAAATACTTTACAAAAGTACTAATAACTTTCTGAGTGACAACTCTGGGCAAATGATGTCAGAAATCAAAAAAATTAAATAAAATATTCTTTTCATTGAATTTTTTTTATAAAATAACTTTTTTGTTTTTGCCAGTTGTTAAAATTGAAATATAAGTCCACAAAATTCTTTTATCAATACATTGAAATATGGCAGAATCTGAACAGCCAGAATGGGGAAAAAAGTTATCAAAATGTAAGTGTTATTTCTGTGCAAAGATGGCAAAACAAGTTATCGAGCATTTTTTGTGAAAATGAGTTATGCAGTCCAGAATATTGTTCTCGGTGAGATCTACAAGCTAGCAACACCAGATTCGAGCTAGGACTTGTAGTTCCTTAGAAAAACAACTTGAAAAACCGAATTTTGTGATTTTTTCGTATCAACTTAAAATTTAAATTTACTTTTTTGAAGAATTATGAAAACATGCTATAACTAGTTTTGCCATCTTTGCACAAATTTTTTCTACTGGTTTTTAGGTTTTGCCTGAAACAATTCTAGAATTTGCATCGATTTAATTCTCGCGTCGATCATCTCGACTCTATACACTAAATAGTATCGATCCCCATACAAAACAAAAAAGTTTGATTTAAGCCCCCTATTCTGAAAACTTAGAGTAAGTTAGGGTAATGTGGACTATGTGGGTAATGTGGTGCACCCTTTTATTTCCCATATATAACAATTCTGGTTGTTTGTGCATATTAAAGCTCGAAAAACATATTTTTTACGCTCGTCGGCTTTTCTGTTATGCTCCTTACACGTGTGCAATTTCTTAATATAAGCTGTGAGGTCAAATTGACTTTCTTTAGTACATACTGAATAGCTAAATAATTTCCTCAGGACTCTGTTTTCTAAAATTCAAATAACTCTAATGCATTTGTGGAGCTATCTCCACACAACGAAAAAATGCATAAGTACGTCTGATTTTACATTGCTTTTTTATATTTAATGATTATTTCAAAAAAGTGATGTTTTCGGGTAATGTGACCTACCCCATATTATTTAACGCTGATTACTATTACACCTTAAAAAGCTAATTACTTGTGTGGGATACCCGGGTTTGAGTAATATGGTGCACTATTTTACGTATGATTCGGTATTCCTTATGACTTATTCATTTGTTAGTATGAATTTGGTTTATCTTACTAAAAAATATTCTTTAATAAGCCCTTACAGCTATTGTATAGCAATTATAATCTAAAATAATACAACTCAACTTTTAGTCAACAAAAGTTGCGAATAACGGTATTACTTTAGGAAATTGACAGGGTGATCCACATTACCCAACACTTTTCTTTTTCAGCTATTTTTAGGTACTGTCAATTTATCTGGCCTCATGTTTGAAGAAGTTAATATTTTAGTTTATAAATTATATAATAGTAAAATCAATAGAATAACTAATACTAATTAATTGACCAAACTAACCTACTACCATTACTTTGGTAGAAATTGGCGAAAAAGAAAAAAGGTAACCACATCACCCAAACTTACTCCATCCGTTTTGATTTTTAAGGAAAAAAAAATTTTTTTTCGACCTCTTTACAATTCGCTATTTGATTTTTTCTCTACAGCTCCGCTATTTAACGTCTGCTCATCAAGTGCAGTATATCGCTGTAAATGTCTCAATTTGGATTATATGTCATTCATAAAAGTGATTTATCTCAAATGTTTTTTTCGACTATTTGTATTCATTATCTCAGTTTCCAACACCCTAAGGTGCCAAGGATACTTCATAAAATTGAAGCCCATTAAAAATCATAAAATTCATATCTACGAAGATTCCTCAAAGTGTTGAAATTGAAGAATTTATAGCGAATCTAAAACTTTAGTACAATATATGAAAAACAGAATGTTAAAAAACGAAAATCGCCGCCTAAGACTATGCAAGGTTTTTTTTATTTATTTGCATACTGTTAGAAATGTCAACTGTTAAAAAAAAAAAAAATAATGCTGCATAGTTTTACTACCCTCATCGTCTTTCTCGATGAAATATTTTTTTTATTGAATAAAACATACAGATAAACAAAACGTAGCATGATTGGCACTCCATATCCTGGCAAGCATATTTTTAATTAAATATTATTTAATTAATTTTTTCGGGTGACACAGAAAACTATCCCTTAAGGCTTGTTGATAGTTCTCTATAGATGTTTTCAGTCTAGTATACATATATGTATATTCTTCGTTTTAAATGTGAAGCCTTCGGGTGACCATCGGGTGCCCCAGAAAACTTTCCTTTAAGGCTTGTTGATAGTCCTCCGTAGATGTTTTTACTCTAGTGTTCATATATGTATATTCTTCGTTTTAAATGTGAATCCTTCGGGTGACCTTCCGAAATCTTCTTCTGTTTTCACTCTAGTATACACGTATATTCTTCGTTTTGACTGCGAAGCCTTCGGAAGACCTTCGGAAACCTTCACGTACCTGAAATACACTCATTTCGGAATTTTCAGCTCCATTAGCTGAACAGTTTCTCAGTGATAATGCTTCAGACACATAACACAGTAATGTTTAAACCTGTTTGGCAGGTTCGATAAGAAAAAGGATGCCAATAACACAGCGCCATTTTCTATATGATTTTTGCTTTCGATTGCCTCCAAATTTATTGAGAAAAGGAATGAGGGTGATTGGGGTAAAAAACCTTAATTAAATAATATTTAATTAAAAATATCCTTGCCAGGATATGGAGTGCCAATCACGCCTCGTTCTGTGTATCTGTATGTTTTATTCAATAAAAAAAGTATTTCATCGAGAAAGACGATGAGTGAAGTAATTTCTTCACCGGAACTTAGACCAAGGGTATCAGCGTTTTCAAATCACTGAGCCAAACGCATGCAGCGCAACCAACGCAAAATTTTCGCTTTACAACAACTTCAAATTCGAATTACAACAATCACAAAAACAATTTTTTGTTGTATTTTCATGCCTCGTTTACAACAACAATATTTCAAAATTTCTAAGAACTAGGACACACACAAAAAGTAGGGGTATTCACGCGTTGATGCGCAATGCTCTTGCGTCGTTGCGAAAGTTTGACATTTGTAAAACAACAAACACATTGCCGAAAATTTCGCACTACCTCTGCAATTTCTCAAGATGGCAATATTCACATTGAACGTTCAGGCGTTAGTGCGCAAAAGACTTGCATTTTCGCAACTGCGCATCAACGCATTAATACCCATATTTTTTGTTGTTTTTGTTTTTGATGCGACGTAGTCGCTGTTGTTGTTTTATGTTGGTTCGAAATCGATTTTGTGTGTACGCAAAAAAAGCAACAAAAACGCGAAATTTTGACGAGCGTGAAAAAAACACAAAAATTATTTCTGTGATTGTTGCATAGAAATATTGATGTTGTTAGTAGAGCCAAAATTGGCTCACTTTTGTTCTATGCTGACACCCTTGCCTTAGACTATAATACGAGCATATTTTAAAAACCTTTTTTTTTTTTCTTTTTAGATGTTCCATTTCATCAACGTCATATTCTGGCCTTTATGGGCTTGATGGGAATAATGAATGCTTACACAATGCGTAATTGCTTGACAGTAACTTTGACACAATTGGTTAAGATGCGAAATTACTCAGCAACAGATATTGCACAGGAACATTATTGTCCAAAAGAAGAAACCGATTTGGTCCAGATAGTAAAAGTATGTAATATGTAGTCTAAGATGTATAGAATAACATAGGAATTCTGCAACCACATGATGCAAACTGTTGATTTGGTGGAAGTGTGCTGTTTAACTTTGAATTTGTGATTCATATTTTTGCACAAACTCTTATTCGCAAAAAACTGAAAAGGCACCTTTTATTTAGATAAGATCCATGTGCCACCATAAAATATATTTTTTTTTAATCCTATTTTTTTCACTGAAAACTCTTTACAACCGCAAAAATTAATAAAATAAAATACTAGTCGCTAACTTAAATTGCGATGATTGTAGGGAAAATATATCAATTTACGGATAATAGTTCTTTTTTTTTTCCTTTGGGTATTAGACCTTATACCAATTAATTTCTCTTTCAAGCATGGAGACTACGATTGGGATCAAGAATTACAAGGTAACATTTTGGGTGCATTTTATATTGGATATATAATATCGCATGTTCCTGGTGGCATATTAGCTGATATTTTGGGTGGCAAATGGATCTTAGGCATTGGTATTCTTTCTACAGCTCTCTTTACACTTGTAACACCATATTGTATAGAAGAAGGTGGTGCACTCGCACTAATCGTACTACGCGTTCTTATGGGCCTCGGTGAGGGTACGACATTTCCAGCGTTAGGTACATTATTAGCACGTTGGGTGCCGCTAAAAGAACGTGGATTATTAGGTTCAATTGTGCTTAGCGGTGGCATACTTGGACAGATATTAGGTCAAATAATAGCTGGAATCATTTTGGAAAAAAGGGAATGGCAAGATGTCTTCTTCTTTTTTGGATTTCTTGGTGTTTTATGGTTTATATTTTACGTGAGTTAAAACATTCAATTCCGTTTGCATCCTTTAATTTGCTATTTTGTTCCGTTTAGGTCATAATGTGCTTCAACGATCCATATTCACATCCCTATATCAGAGAGAGTGAAAAGGAATATCTTTTGACTGAAATGGGTTCACTAAAGCGGGAAGAACAGAAACAAATTCCGTGGGCACCAATGTTAAAGAGTAAAGCTGTTTATGCATTAGCTATTGCTCAAATCGGTCACGATTGGGGATTCTATGTAATGGCTACTGATTTGCCCAAATACATGAATGATGTTTTACAAGTAACTATCCTACGCAATGGAATTTTCTCATCACTGCCATTCATTGCTATGTGGATCTCAGCAATAGCATCGGGATTCATTGGTGATTTACTAATCAAAAAAAGGTGGATGACTATCACAAAAGTACGAAAATTTATGACTGGACTTGGTAAATATCTACATAGTATAAGGTAAGACATTAGGGTGGTAATTAAAAAAAATCTGAAGAACAAAGTTTGCATATTTACCTATTTAATAATTTGATTATTTGAATTTGATTTGTTTAAGGAAAACATATTTTTTAATCACCACCATTATATATGTCAATACTCATATGTACGTATATTGCGAAAGTTCATGTATCATGGTCCGAATTTCAGTTTGAATAAAATATTTGAAGAATCAATAACCATTTGGCTTTTTTAATTTATTTGAATTAAAAGTGTCTTCATGAAAATTGGCGGCCCTACGCGCGCATTCACTAAATGTTAAATTGAATCGTTTTTTTTTTTAAGCGGAATATGTCTATAGAGAGGCGAAAGTAATATCTGGCTGGTCTAAGACGTTCACGGGTTTTTATTACAGGAGTCGGTCAATGGGTCATTAAAAAAGAAAAAAAAACCATGGAGTGCTATTGAATTAGAGAGTAGAAATCGGAGATAGTGGTGAAAATGCACGCTTTACAGTATTTTCAATATGTCTAGTGAAGGAAGCAAAATTTCGATAACTTTACAAGAAACTTTATGGAGAAAACAATTTTCCATCGAAATACTTAGCTCTAAAAAAATATTAAGGGTATTCCTTAAAATGTGTTAATGCCTCGAAAACCTCGTGAACTCGTAATAGTTGTCAAAGTCAATACGGATTTTCACAGTTTTACGAGGTTTTCGAGGCTTTTACACGTTTGAGGGAATACCCTTATTGTTTTAAATAAAAATGCTGAATGTTGAAACCAAAAAAAAAATTCGAATTGGTTTTCATAATTCTACATCCCGATCTTTGGATGGCTATATCTTTGTCAGTTTTGCTAATTTCGTAAAATGGAACTTAGAAAACTTGTTTAGAATAGTCCCAGGAATCCTACGTTTTCCGGTGTTCTACCGAATCCCAACTACCCTGTATATATAAAAATGACTGTGTGTCTGTGTTAAGCATTATCACTCATGAACTATTCGGCAAATTAAGCTAAAAATTTGGGATTGAGTGTATCTCAGGTATGGGAAGACTTTTATGTTATATACGAAGGTTTCCGAAGACGACCCGAAGGCTTCATAGGGAAAAAGAAGAATATCTAGGTACACTAGAGGAAAACTATCTATGGCGAACTATCAACAAGTTTTAACTCATGGTTTTCTGGTTCACCCGAAGTTTGCCAAAGGTCATCCGATGACTTGATAGTCAAAACAAAGAATATTAGGTATACTAGAGGAAAAACATCTATGGCGAACTATCAACAAACCTTAACTGATAGTTTTCTGTGACACCCAAAGGTCACCCGAAGGCTTCATAATCAAAACGAACTGTACAAGTTCGTTTTACTGGAATATACAAAACGAAGAATATCTAAGTATACTAGAGGAAAAATATCTATGGCGGACTATCAACAAGTTTTAACTCATTGATTTTCTAGATCACCCGAAGTTTGTTATCCGAAGGCTTGATAGTTAAAACGAAGAATATTTAGTTATACTAGAGGCAAAACATTTGTGGCGAACTACAATATCAACAAACCTTAACTGATAGTTTTTTTGGAATTGCCGAAAATTCCAGAAGGTCACCCGAAGGCTTCATAGTCAAAACGAAGAATATATATATACATAGATATACTACATGGAAAACATCTATGGCGAACTATCAACAAGCCTTAATTGATGGTTCCCTAGTTTTGGAGAGTGCTAAACACAGGGGCATCCTTCATTTTACACTTAGCTTAGGAATAGCCAATTATTTTACAAGAAAAATGTTTCAACCGAGTTTCATTGATAGCAAGGGGTTCGATGATTTTATATTCAACAGAATAAGGTTATATCTGTTTTATGCGATTTGTATGTACAATTTGAATATTTATTCTCGAAACTTTGCCAACTATGAGTGGTTTCTTTTTGTGGCCATCAAGCTCAGTTATTCTGGAAAGTTGAGTGGATATTCAACCATTGTGAACGTTTTTTTTTTTTTTTCTTTTTAATTTTGCATTTGTGTGAGAAAGACCATTCGAACCTTGATACATTTAATCCATGGTACGTACATAAATACATATATACATACATGGGTCATTTAAAATAAAAGGTTATATTCTGCCTATGTAAATGTACGGTGGATTAAGATTGTCTAATACGTGAAATGTACAAAATTACAAAATTGAGGGAATTTTTTTTTTATCTCCAAGTGAAAACTACTTTTTTGTAAATAACGTGACACTCATGACAAGTTGTTTTTTATTTATTTTGGTGCCCTTTTCATATACTTACTTATACCAAATTTCATTCATCTGCGTCTAAAGGTTTCAGAGACACGACGAGTTTAGTTGTTAAGGGACATTATTCCGCCCTTTTTTTCAATGGATGCTAATTTTGTGGTACCCTTGTGGTACCCTTGACAAGACTTCATGTCTCTAATGTTCTGAATGTAGACATTGTAGATGACTAAAAGTTTTTCATAAAAAGTTTTCTCCAAAACTTTAGGGTGACCCAAGAAGGTTGGAAATTTTTTTTTTTTTTTGTGACAAAGGACAAAAAGGACTTCTTCCTTTTATTTTTAATGACCCACATACAAACAGAGTTTCCCAACCGTACGTACATACATATTTATTCAATGATATTTTTATTCAATTCATTTAGCTGCATTTGCACCGGCCATTTACATGGTAGCTGCTGCCTATGCGGGTTGTAATAAGAGTTTGGTTTTCGCACTCTTTACGATTGCTATGTATTTTATGGGACCATACTACTGTGGCATAAAACTGACACCTCTTGATATGAGTCCCAATTATTCTGGCATTTTGATGTCATTTTCGAATGGAGTTGGTTCAATAACTGGCTTTGTTGTACCGTGGTGCATTGGACTGATGACGCCCAACGTAAGTAGTATTACTTAAGTTTTTGCTTTTTAGATCTCAGTTCAAACCATAATTTCATTTAGATTATTGAGCAACAATTAGGATTAGGTGGAAGCGAATAAAAAAAATATTTGAAAAACCGTACAAATCTATGTATTAATACGAAAGACAAAAATTTGTCCTACTTTATTTACTAAGTTAGAAATGGAGCACGACCTTTAATTATACACCATTAGAAAGGTATTTGTGTGCAAATGTGCACAAAGTTAAAATTATTTTAATATTTTGTCATCAAGCCAGGTAAAATTAAGCAATATTAACGACAAATTACGCGGTCACACAGAGCTGAAAAGAGGATACAGCACAAAGAGAAAGACAGAAAGCTGACTGACACTGACTTCATGTTTTTGTTTTCTTTTCGATTCATTGTACCAGGGATGATAAATGAGCTTTTCTATTTTGTACCAAATAACAAAAAAAGTACTAAAACTAGAAAAAAAAGAACCAAAATTATTTAATACATTTGTGGTCAAATTTTGACCACTGGGCGATTCTAGTACTAATAACTTTTAAATGTGAATCTATAAAAAATGTTTAAAAAAAACTGGAATAGAGAATTTTTCAAGGACTATAAAAATTTTGGTACTAAGCTTTGTAAGTAGTTACGCGGCATTCACATTAAAAAAAAAAAAAAAAAATAAAAAAAAAATTCGAGTAAAGTTCTGTAGGCTTTCAGTAAAACTCTAATAACTTTTAAGAAAACTTTTTAAAAATACATTAGATGAGGCATACTTCAGAGGTTTTTTAACGAGCAGCATTTTATTTTTTAAACCACTCGGGAATTTACTAAGCAACGTTGACTTTAACTGTATTGTACTCACAATCAGTTTTTTGTCACTTGTACCCCTTTGCTTCAAATCTCCTCATTTATAAAATAATATAATGAGATGATTCCTGAAAACGTGTAAAAGACTCGAAAACCTCGTAAACTCGTAAATCTGTCAAATTTCGTATTGATTTTGACATCATTTACGAGTTCACGAGGTTTTCGAGGCTTTTACACTTTTTCAGGAATCTCCTCAATGAGGGTATTCTTTAAAACGTGTAAATGCCTCGAAAACCTCGTAAACTCATAATAGTTGTCAAAATCAATACGAACTTTGACAGTTTTATGAGTTTAAGAGGATTTTACATGTTTTAAAGAATACCCTAAATATAAAAATATTTGATATTTTATTTTATTTTTTAGACATCTATGGGTGAATGGCGTTTAGTTTTTTGGTTGGCTTTAGCAATACTCAGCCTTTCTGCGGTGGCCTTTATCATATGGGGTACTGGAGATGTTCAAGAGTGGGACAATCCTAAGGATGATGAGGAATAAGATATACATATTTGTAGTAAAATCTTTTTTTTATAATGAAACATAAAATTGTTCATCAGAATAAATGTTATAACTTACAAGCCCAAAATTTTATTTTTATTTGCAAGTAATGCCAAAGAATTATGTACTATAATATTTTTATATTATATATGTCTTGAAAATGCGGAGACTTAACACGCTACATAAAAAAAAAAAAAAAATACGTAAAGCGCACCTATAGCATAAATCTTTGTGAAACTAGAGACACAGATCACCTTGCAAAAAGTGGAAATTGGAAGAAAAAAAAAGTCTTATCTCTACACTTATGGCAGATATCGTTATGAAACTTATATGGAAAGTATATTATGCGAAAAACGGGGGTTCGTACAATGGGAGATGGCACCCCACACAAAAATTTCTTAAAGTGCTGAACCTCTGCACCAATACATAGCAGCCTATCGTTATGAAACTTGTTTAATGAATTTATATTGAGGGTATTCCCTTAAACGTGTGAGTGTCTCGAAAGCCTCGTAAACTCGTAATAGTTGTGAAAACCCATATGAAAGAGTTTCATAACGATATCTGCATACTTACAGAGATAGAACCCATTTAATTTTTTTTTTCATTCAAATTTAAACCAATCATACAAAAAAAAAAAAGCACAATACGCTATATCTCTGCAACTAAGTATAGCAGATATCGTTACTTAATGGGCCTTATTATGAATAAACCATCTTTGGAGTCTCTCGAGAATATTTATTCATGATAAGGCATGTATTGTGTTTATCAAACACCTTGTGAGGATTGGATGAGAGGCGAAACAAGAGTTGTCGAGTCAGGTACTAATTTTATAATTTTTAATATTTTCTATGGTAGCCTTTTTGGTTTATTACGGCGGTTTGGCATCGAATCAACAAGTTTATGTTGTGAAATTTGACATGGTGGTTATAGGCCCAGAACACTTTGTCGCACAGTACCATATCGATGGTTGCTAATTGGCTGCAAGTTCAGTGCTTTAATATTGAAATTGATATTTTTCATTTTGAATGGAAATTGTAAACGAAAAATATCAATCAAAAATTTATTTTTAATCGTTTTTTTTTTCTTTGGGTGTATAACCAATAATATCAATTTATTTCTCTTTCAAGCATGGAAACTACGATTGGGATCAAGAATTACAAGGTATCATTTTGGGTGCATTTTATATTGGATATATAATATCGCATGTTCCTGGTGGCATATTAGCTGATATTTTGGGTGGCAAATGGATCTTAGGCTTGGGTCTTCTTTCTACAGCTATCTTCACACTTATAACACCATATTTTATAGTGGAATTTGGACCATACGCACTGATTGGACTACGTGGCCTTATGGGCCTCGGTGAAGGTACGACTTTTCCAGCACTGAGCACATTATTGTCACGTTGGGTGCCGATAAAAGAACGTGGAAAATTAGGTTCTATAGTGCTAAGCGGTGGTATACTTGGACAAATATTAGGCCAAACAATAGCTGGATTTATATTGAATGATTACGAATGGCAAAATGTGTTTTATTTTTTCGGTATTTCTGGAGTTGTATGGTTTCTATTTTTCGTAAGTTGGAAAATTTCAATTTTATTTTTTACTCTATACACAAATTATTATTCCGTTTAGGTCATATTATGCTGGAGTGATCCATTTTCACATCCCTATATCAAGCAGAGTGAAAAAGATTTTCTGATGACTGAAATGGGTTCAATAAAGCAGGAAAAACATCAATCTATCCCGTGGAAAAGAATTTTTAAGTCTTGGCCTGTGTATGTCCTAGCTATTGCGCAAATGGGTCACGATTGGGGATTCTATATAATGGCTATTGATTTACCCAAATACATGAATGATGTTTTACAATTTAATGTTAAAAGCAATGGCTTTTATTCATCTCTGCCATTCGTTTTTATGTGGTTTACATCAATAGGATCGGGATTCCTTGGCGATGCAATGATAAAACATGGTTGGCTGAATATCACAAATGTACGCAAATTTATGACTGGACTTGGTAAGGGATACAGAACTTTTAGTTTTTCTTACATATTTAATCAATGTTTTTTTTTATTTTTTTCATTAAATTTAGCTGCATTTGTGCCCGCATTCTTTCTGGTAGCTGCTGCTTATTCGGGTTGTGATAAGTTTGTGGTTGTCGCATTGTTTACAGCTGCTATGTTTTTCATGGGACCATACTACTGCGGCATAAAGCTGACACCTCTTGATTTGAGTCGCAAATATGCTGGAATTTTGATGTCTATTTCAAATGGTATGGGTTCAATAACTGGTTTTGTGGCACCATGGTTAGTTGGAGTGATGACACCAGACGTAAGTCTTATTGCTTAAGTTTTTCACTAGATCTCTATTTAAACCGTACACAACAAAAATTTTAGTTTAATTTTAAAACCAAAAAGTATTTGTATATAACAATGCCACAAACAAAATATTAATTTTAAACTATTTTGGAATAAATTTTACACTTTTTTGGAATAAATTTCAAACTTTTTTGAAAAAAAAAAAAACCGAATTTAATACCAAAAAAGTTTTAAATAAATACTAAAGGAAATCAAAATTAAGTCATTTTATAGTTTGTAGTTTTAAAAAGATTCTTGAGGAACAATATACTATTAATCGTATGTGGGCGATTCTTCTCACGAAGGACGGAAAAAACATTATTTTCAGATAAGTAGTCTAAGCTTAATTTCGGTCTATTTTGTAATTTTCTGAAACGGTCCGGTCAAAAAAATAAGATGTATGAATCTTGTGACCGTTTAAAAAAAATGTTCTTAGGAGACTGAGTACCTAAGGAAAACAATGTTATTAAGCGCTGTTTGTGAAAATGCAATTATTTTTAGCACTAAAAAACAAAAATTCCTGGAGACTGAGTCCAAGGTTTCACTCCGTAGTTCGATTCGTAAATAAATCTGTTCAGATTCGAACAATATATACTCTTAAAATCGCTTTTCGTAAATAATTTTTGGATTTTCGGGTTAGTTCAGGCAAATTAGGTAAAAAAATATTTAAAATATAATTTTGTTGAACAAGCACTGATTTTGATTCGATATGGCTCATTTTATGAGTAATTGAACTAAGAAAAACAACAATACTTTGAATTTATGCAGTTTTTGGAAAAAGGTCTAAAAACGGTTTTTGAAAAAAAAAAAAAAAATAAAAAAAAGTAGAAATAATCCAAAACAAAATATTAATTTCCGATGAAGTTGTTAATGCTGAATGCTGCCATCAGATTTGCTATATATTGTATGGTTTCCGAGATATCTTGCCCTAAATGTTCACAAATGTTCAAAAACACGATCTTTGACGTTGTATAGAAGACGCACGAAACTGTTTATTATGAAGTGGTCCTGAGTGATTTTTCCTTTAAAAGATATGACCTCTTTAAAATGATACATGAAAGCTAAAAATCGTATGTAAATTCTCATATGAGACTTGTTTTGTGAAAACATACCTAACGTGTGAAAACAAGTTTTCGAGAAAAATGTGTTTAAAAGATTTTGGTTTTTTTGATTTTCACAAAGGGCTTTTCCAAGGTCAAAAAATTTATAAAAATTTTTGTTACCGACACCATTGGAAAGATCATATCATAATTGACTTAAAACAGTGAAAATCTTAAATCTTAAACAGGTCATACATGATTTTTTGCTCCATGGTGTCATTTTCGAATGGGCATAAATTGTTGCTTTTTAAAAATATTTACGAAAGCCAATCGGAACAGTTCTGATTTCCAGAATCTGGAGCGAAGAGCGTTTGCCAGAAGATTGGCTACATGGCATGCTAGTCAAATTGCCGAAAAAAGGTGACCTAAGCGAGCGCCGAAATTATAGAGGAATAACTTTGCTCTCAGTACCATCAAAAGTACTGACAAAAGTGCAGGGTACGCGAAAAACTTGATTCGGCCAACCTAAGGCAACAAGCAAGATTCCGGCCAAACCGATCATGCGTGGATCAAGTCAACACCCTTAGAATAATTGAGGAGTGGCCGTACCAAAGGGCCTAAGTACCATTTCGATGCAAAAGTAATGTCATACTTTTTATGTGCTTTATAGTCGGTTGTTTGACTGTTATCATTTTTTAAACATAATGACATAAATTTCACACTATCAGGTAAATTTTTAGTGGAAATAGAAAACAATTTTATTAACTTCTAACAAAATGTCACCCGTTTCATATAATGACACTACTTTTGCCTCGAAATGGTACTTAGGCCCTTTGGTACGGCCACTCCTCAATTGTCGAGCAATCGTGTGAGTGGCGTGCAGCACTTCAAATTGCCTTCGTAGAGTAAAGCACTTCCTTCGACAGTGTTTCCAGAGAAAACATCTGGGTTTCACTGCAGCGAAGAGGTATTGCCACAAAGGCCATAAACTTAGTACGTGCACAATATGAAGGCTTTAAATGCAGTGTGTTACACAACGGGTTGTTGTCACCGACATTCACCACTAATTCAGGCGTACGGCAGGGGTGTCTACTATCACCATCACTCTTCCTTATCGATCTTGAGGATATCCTATATAAAGCTCTTAATAAGGCCAAAAGGGAACATCTAGAAAATCTCGACTAAGCTGACGACATTTGCCTCTTATCGTCCAAACACTCAGATATGCAAAGCAAAATTGAAGACCTTGTCTTGGAATCACAAAAAGCCGGCCTAAAAATCAACGTATCCAAGACTAAAAGCATGGAGCTAAACGCAAACAGGAATGACATCACGTTTAGAGCTGGCAGTGATGACGTCGAAAAAGTCGATAGCTTCAAGTATTTAGGCAACATTATCTCCATGGATGGTGGAGCAAAAGAGGATATCAACTCAAGAATAGCAAAAGCAAAAGGCGCGTTTGCTCAACTGAACAAAATATGGTCTTCTTCCGTTACATCCACCAAAACGAAAGTGCACATTGTTGATTCGAATGTGAAACCGGTTTTGCTATATGGGTGCGAAACATTGCTTGTTACTGAACAAATAACGAACAAGTTGCAAGTATTCGTCAACAAATGCTTAAGGCGTATACTAAAGGTATGATGACCTCGCACTATATCAAATGCCAAGCTACATCAAAAATGCAATCAGAAGACTATAGCAAACGAGGTCAAGCTGCGCAAATGGAGATGGATTATTCACACTCTTCGGAAACTACACAGCGAAGTTTGTCACCAGGCTCTTGAGTGGAGTCCACAAGGCAGTAGAGGACGTATGTATGTATGTATGTATTCTCCTTTAACTCCTAGGAGGAGCATAGGGCCAATATGAAATCTCTCCATTTGTCACGATCCCTTGCGATGACTTTGATCTCTTGCCACGATTTTCCCGATTCTTGGATTTCCTTTTCCAACGACCTTTTCCAGTTGGTTTTGGGTCTACCACGTCCTCTACTGCCTTGTGGATTCCACTCAAGGGCCTGGCGACAAACTTCGCTGTGTGGTTTCCGGAGAGTGTGACCAATCCATCCCCATTTGCGCAGCTTGATCTCGTTTGCTATAGCCTTCTGTTTGCATTTTAGCAAAAATCCAACTCCATCCCTGTGGATGTCATCTTGCGATCTACCGGAGTATAGAAATTTTTCGCCGTCAGGAAGTACATATTCGCCGGCACCGTTCCATCTACACTCGCTTAATCCCAATATCTCAAGGTTGAATTTGTGGAGTTCTCTAACGGCTTGGTGTATTTTGCCTGGTTCATTTAGAGTTCGGACATTCCAAGAGCCGATGCGTGTTCGAGTTTTCATCGAAAGGATTTTAAAATTTTGAGAAACCATATTGGTTCCAGTTATAGGAGAATCATTCCAAACTATGCATGTTTCTTGCACCTCCAAATCCGATGTGCATGCTGCCGAGGCAGGTGGATTAACCACACTCTGGTGGGTACCACTTGGAGAGTTATTTCCCATCGTTTTTCGATCCATGCTTCATTAGTATAATCTTCTCGGCAACGCCCCACGCAGTAAGTTATAAGCTTAAAGCTGGATCCGGCAAGCGCTGCAAATATAGTGGCCAAATTCACTTTTAATTTCAGCCGCCCAATCTGGAACAGACGCTGACCTGGGAGCCGCCCACTCTGGATCAGACGCTTCAGGATTTCGACAAGATGCTTATTTTAAGGCGGCATCGACTCGCCTTGTCAGTGCCAGTTACGGGCATTGTGGGTTTTTCTTTCGAGGCGCAACGCTGTCCAACGCTACACCCTTCCACACACTGGCTGGTCACCCGCAGTAGAGGACGTGATAGACCCAAAACCAACTGGAAAAGTTTGCTGGAAAAGGAAATACAAGAATTGGGAAAGCCGTGGCAAGAGATCAAAGTCATCGCAAGGGATCGCAACAAATGGAAACGTCTCATATTGACCCTATGCTCCTCCTAGGAATTAAAGGAGAATACATACATACATACAATCCAAATAATCAAGGGAGCATGAATTGGATTTGGTATTCGAATAGAAATGACGTCCGAATCGAACTGTAGAGTGGCCCCCCAGGTACCAGAGGCATTTCCAAATTTCAGTCAATAAATCATCAGTACATTTTCAATGACGAAATTATGGAGTTCAATAGTAAAATTTCAAGAATTTGTAAACTATAAATGTAATTATAAATATCTACGAAAATAATATCCAGGGACCTTATGAACTGACTGACCGTAACATAATTTCACACACAAAACTCGGCAAATAGACTAAAATATCCACGCGAGTTCATCAAAATTTTTAAATGTTTTGATGTGCCAGGAGGCTGAGATAAAAGTCGAGTGACAAAGTTCAATAATATATTTTTAATAAAATTGAATATTAGCCATGTTCACGATCCGGTGCAACAACAAAATATATAGGATTGAATTTACATTTACTATACTAAAAACCTATAGCATAAAAATATCATGTCATTTTTCAAATAAAAATTTTTTCTTTATGCTCTCGTTCTCTTTGCTCATACGATTTTCTCAGAGAAATAAATTTTTTCGTAGCTTGCAATATTTATACTTTTAATATTGCTCACAATCAAGTGGAAATTATTGCTATTTTGCTACTTTGCAAGTCTAAATGCACCGGATCGTGAACACGACTATTGATTGCAAATTTTTACAGTTACATTGAAAGACTTCACATTATGCACACTCGAAATGAAGTTTAATTTATTATTAAAACTTTAATTTCGGAAGAGAGATATGCCAGGAGGCTGACACATATCTTTGGTATCGAGCTTATTTTAAGTATCATACTAGAAATCATTTAGATGTTTTGTTTTGTTCCTAAATCAATGCAATATATTAATAAAAAAATGTACCCATATACACCAGACCGGGTCGATTTTGTACGAAATCGACTCCAAAGTTAGAGGGACTCTTAAAAACGAGTTGGTTTTTGGGATGAATCTAAATTTGGACCCGGTCTTATTTACATTAAAGAGTTTAAATGAGTATTCAATGAATTTCAATTAGACAAAATCCCAAATAATATTTTATTTTATTTTCTAGACATCTATGGCTGAATGGCGTTTAGTTTTTTGGTTGGCTTTTGCAGTGCTCTGTATTACTGCAATATTCTTTGTTATATGGGGTTCTGGAGAAGTTCAAGATTTTGACGATGCTGAGGAAGAAAAGAAATAATTTATATTTGTGATAAATATATTCTCTTTTTTATAATGAAACACAAAATTACCCAACAGAATAAATTTCATAATTTACAAGCCCAAAAATGTATTTATATTTTTGCAAACCAATGACCAAGAAGTATACTCAAGGGGCTTTCTTCCCGTTGGCGAAAGTTACGATGATTCACCGATGATAAATAGAGGCAACTTTAAATCATAGGTGACAAACGGAGACATTTGTTTGACTTCTTCATGTATGAACTTTTCGAACAAATGTGCCAAAAATCACTGATGAACTATGCTAATAATGTCATTGCATCGTCAGTGTGCTAGCGACTCGTTACAGACAATCTCAGCATGATTTATTTATTAACAATTCATCAGTGCGTACACTTCCGAGTAGTGACTGATGTAGGAAAATGTCATCCAGTTGTGATTAATGACTTTGTCACAATTACGTCAGCATTAAAAAAAAAATTGTCTTTTTTTGTCTTTAGTTGTTATTATTTAGATACATTAACCAAATAGATTTTATATTAAAGTAATTTCATACATTTCATACGACTATCTCGAGAACCATTTGTCCGATTTGCATGCTTTTTGTTTTTCTTTCATAGATATTTTGCATGACAAGATTTTAGGATACATTTTTTATTTCGAAATACCCTTGGTTTCGTCTGGGTTCTTGAAAAATCTCATAATTCGATAATCAGTTATCCGATTTGCGTGATTTTTTGCTTTCAAAGACATGTTGTCAGGTGAGATTCCAGGACTCTGGCTATGCCCGGGATATTAAAAAATTCTGACACCACTGGAAAAATGTTCAACACAACGATATAAAAAAACAAGATTCTGAGGCTGATTGATAGAGATGGAAAGGGTACCTATCGGGAACGGGCAAACGAAGTCGTTCCCGAGGCAACTGTTATTTATGTAAGTGATGAAATAAACTTACATTAAAAACAAGGCACTACCACTTTAGACCTTCAACCATAAATAAAAATAGTTATACCTTAGTCCCGGGTTGAACATTAACTAACTTTTGCCGTACATTAGCTTCCTATAGCTTTGTATTTTGTTGGTAATTTTCAAAAACGCGAACATATCGATTGCCTTGCACCAAAGAGGCCAATCTGTATTTTTGAACTCAATGTTTAAGATTTAGTTGGTTGCAAAAATTCCTTTTTCATCTTTGAGTGGGTTACATGAATTAAAAACTACCGCTTAAACTAAATAATTTAAAAAATCAGCAAAAGCTATTTATAATTTACGATTGATCAAATTTAGAAATGCACATTGGCCCTTTTAGCTAGGCACAAGGCTAGTGATGTTATGATCAAAAAGGGCCTATGTGATAGATTGATCCTTTATTACAAAATCTCTTAGGGTCAAACTAATGTTTATCAGGGCTTACCTTGAATTTTTACCGAATAATAATAATTTTAATGAGATGATAATAACTATTTTCGCAAAATTGATAATCTATAAATTAATACGCAAGACAAAAACTTTTCCATCTTTTTTTATTAAGTGAGAAATGGAGTTCGACTTTAAATTATAAACCATTAAAAAGGTATTTGTGTGTAGATGTGCACAAAATCAAAATTATGTTAATATTTTGACTTTAAGCCAGGTAAAATTAAACACAAATTTTTCAATATTAACAACAGCAGAATACAGGGTCACACAGAGCTGAGAAAAAGATAAAGCACAAAAAGAGTTTTATTTTGTTTATATTTCGCTTGAATTATGCTAGGGATAAATGAGCTTTCATATTTTGCACCAAATAGCAAAAAAAAGTACTAAGTACCAAAATAATTTAATAAATAATTGACATTCTAACGTCAAAAATTTTTTTAATGAGTTTTTGTGCGGATATTAATCGTGATTTTGGATTTGTCATTTAATCTGAAAACTGAGACGTATTCGAAAAATTTTGTTGATGCATATTATGTCAATAATAATTACATAGTCCGAACTCAGATAAAATCAAGTCTGAATTTCGTTGAACAGTGTAATTGACCAAAAAAAAGCATAACTATTCTTCTATGCATCAGAAATAAAAATATTGGCCACGAATTAAACAGACATTTACATATTACATTTTTATGTGTAGTTTTATTTATTTTTTATATCTATATAATCAATAACAATTTTTATTTTGAATTACATTGTTTCATTTGATAGGAATATTAAGTCTTTTTAATCTAATTTATTAGATAAATTAGAAATACAAAGCAAATAATTTTGAAAGCATAACGAATAATTGTTTCAAAAGAAAAAATTATGTTATCTAGAAATTTTTCGCTACTAATAACAATGATATTGCATTTACTGTTAAATACGTATCTTTTAGACGACCGCTCGGTTTAGCGCTTAACAAAGAATTTTTATAACAAAATTTAAATACAATCAAAATTTCAAAAAGGCAAATGCAAATGTTAGAAAAAGTTAAGGAAAGTAAAATATTTATGAAAATCAAATCATCTATGATTGAAGCTGTGAAAAACTGACTTAAATTGTAAGAATTTTATTGAATAATATAACTATAAACTATTAATAATTACAATAATTCCATTATTCAATAAAGTTTTCACAACTAAATGTTAATGTAACACATGCTTGATCTTAATTTTATTTTTATGTCCACAAAAATAAAAGAAAAAATATTTTATGGCAGAGGCGTAGGAATTTCTTAACCTTAGAACTAAACAACTTCGAAGTCTTAATCTAATTTGCTGGCGCTAACGAAGCTGCCGTTGGCATCATACCCGATTGCGCCAGCGCCGATATCGTCGACATATCGATACCCAACTTTCGAGTCACATTTATTTGTGCCACAGCAGCATTTCGCAGCGCATACAGGTGACACATTTCTGTTTGACTCTTTGCCAGTTTGATTGCTTTCTCAAAAAGTTCAACAGCACGATCCAAATTAGCACGTTGCACTTCAACTGTACCAAGTGTTTCATAAGCCAACTCGCATTTGTCATCAACCTCAAGAGCACGATTCATGTATTCAACAGCTCTTTCAATGTCACCCTTCCACTGCAAAAGCATAATACCTCGATGCACATATAATGAGGCGTTTTCAGGTGCAAGTTTTATTGCTTTTTCAAAGAATTGATCAGCTTGATCAAACTGTTGCTGATCACTTAGCACCTGCGCCATTAAACTGTAGCACTCTACACAATCGGGGAATTTTTCAATTGCGTTTTTAAATTCATTCATCACCATAATGAGACGCATTTGATCTTGTGATATCAGCGCCAGTCTGTATTCAGCATAACATTTCTGTACATACGCCATTGCATTATTGGGTGCCAATTTAACAGCTATTTCGAATTCTTTGAGCGCTTCCGGCAGTTGGTCAATAAGTATGAATATTTGTGCACGTTGATGGTAGATGTCAGCATTGTCTGGTTGTATATGTTGTGCCTCTACGAAATCAGCCAAACCTAAATCCTTATTTTCGAGTTGCATGTGTAACGAGGCGCGTTTTATGAGCGCATTCGAGCGCAATTCTGGTTCAGCAGCAGCTAAAAAATAGGGTATTGAAACAAATAAATATTTGTTCTATTTGAGTCCACATTTATTTTAATACTTATAACTTTTAACTCACCATTATTTATAACTGCATCCAAATCTTGTTGAGCTTCAGAAAAGCAACCAGACAACAGTTGGAATGTACCACGCAAGAGGAGCGCTTCCGACTTATACTGTGACTCGGCCTCTGATGACTCAATTTCTTCAGTGCATGCGGCAATAATGTCATCGTATCGTTCAGCTTCCAAAGCTATTTTAGCACGAATGAAACCTTTAGCATTCTCTGTCTGCTGCGGTACTGAACGTAGCTGTAATGGATCTGCCACAAACGAACGCAAATAAGTGCGCACGAAATTTTTCGATGGTAGCACCGGTGAGCGCAATTTAATACCACGGTCTGCATCCTCACGTCCCGTCTGCTTGAGTATACGATCAGCGTACATAATTGTATTATTATTTTGAAACATTTCAAGTATACAAGTTGCCGTAACATCATCCAAACATTCAAGTATCTCATTGGTGGCTTCATAAGCTTTGGCACGCCTAAAGTACGCCTTGGCATAGCGTGGATTAAATTGCAGCGACTTGGTGCAATCCTCTTTAACTTTATTCCATTTTTTTAACATTTCATAGGAAGCAGCACGATTTTGATAAAATATTGCCATATCCGTATAATTCTCAAGCGGACACTTATCAATGGCTTTATCATAGAAACTGATAGCTTCGTCAAATTTACCATTACGATAACAGATATTTCCTTCATTTTTGTACATGGTAGCCTCTTTAAGAGGCGATAATTTTTCACTCTCTAACTCGGCAGTCTTCTTTTTACGTTCTAATTCCTTATCTTCACTTGTGCCATCAATGGAAAGTGACTTCTTTGCTTTTAGTTCTTCATTTGTTTTCTTTTGAGTTTTAGAAGTGGATACTTCAACACTACCATTAGCATTATTACTACCGGCCGATTTTGCTGTAGCTTTCTTGTAAACATAAATGCCAAGACCGACGGCTAATGGTGTGCCGATGAGCAATGCAAGTTGCCACTTGGAAATCTGAACTGACCCAATTCTGTAGGACATGTTTTTCTATTGTTTTTGTTCTTATTGTTGTTTTTCATGCAGCAACTATATTGTAAAATGAAATTTTGTGAAATTAGCATGTTACTAACATGGTTAGCGCATACGATTCTCATCATGTAATTGAGTGAAAATCTAAGATATAAACAAATGAATCATACGATTACATTAGTAACAAAATTCTACCCAATTTTGTTTAGCTCTTAAATTGTCGTTTTAGATTTTACTGTTTTGTTTCTAAACATAACCTCATTAGGCGTCTTAATTTAAATTTCAAATTGCTATAACTCAAGAACGGTTGGAGAATTGGATGATATTTGGTACTTATGTAAAAAGCACTAAGACAAAAAATGTGTACTGGGGATAATGGGGGTATCAAGCCTCCTAAAAATCACTTCATCATATCTCTGAAAATATTTAACGCACATGAATGAGATTTGATACATGTATACAAAGCGCCGGGACAAATAATGTTCACTAGGAAAATCGACGATGCCACGCCCCCAAAAAAATGAATAATTTATCAGATTTGTTACACCTATGAAATGGATAGGGACAAATAAAATCTTATGAATGAATCCTATGATGATGCCATGTCAACTTAACAAGATAAGGTGATTAAAAAAAATGCATAAATAATTTTTGGGTAAAATTAAAACAATTTTTAAGAGACATCAATGCCCAACATTCTAAGGATTCTATTTTATTAAGCTCCTCGCAATAAACATTTCCTTCGAAGAAAGCTTAATCAAAAATTGTATGATTTGATTGAAAGTAACTCCTGATGAAATGAAATATTATTACAAAAAATATGTAAAATTAGGTGAGCCGCAGAGTATAATCACCCAGAAATCATTTATGTTACAAATATTTACAACTTTTTAAATTGCCTTATCTCCTTAACAGCAAATAGTACGAAAAGAATTCTGGCAGGAAACTTTCTGAGCTAACAAAAATGGGGACTAGCATTTTACCGTAGAAGTAAGCATTAGCAAGATATTTACAAAAATAATATCATGTGATTCAGGTGAAAAAAATTTTTCTGAGCAAATTCGTCTATGTTTTAGGAGTCACGTCATGTTATTATAATATCTTGTTAACTTTCTCAATTTTCGAATTCTAATTCTTTTACTATAGGTTATTCATTTTAAACATTTCCAAATCAAATTAACCTGTCATTTTTCCTAAACAATTTAAACTTTTTCCAAATCAAACTTTTTTAAAAAAAAACATGCTTTAAATAATATATATCTGCACCTACAGCAGCTATTGTTATGAAATTTGGTATATATATTACCAAACACCTGCCAAAATGAGGAGCAGATTGGAAACATTTGTAAAGTTAAATTTGATTTGGAAATTTTATTTTGATTTGGAAAAAGTTGAAATTGAATTGAAAAAAGATAAATTTGGCCTGGAAATGGTTTAATTTGGTGTGAAAATCCTGTAACCTAACCGCTTTTGCTACGATACATCTATTTTGCTTGTCATACATATACATATATGATATCTTCCCCATTTAAAGCTTTCTTAAATGCTTCTGAAAACTTAAAGACTTCTATCTTCCATCTTTTTCGCTCAAAAGAACTTTTTTCATTGTGGACGCAAACTGAAGAAAGAACACTTATTTGGAGGTTTGGTCGCAGATAACATTCTTTTGAAGTTTGTGGAGAAATCATTTTTGCTACAAATATTAAGGGCTTGAAAATAATTCTTGCGGCAAATATCAAGAACTACAAGAGAATTCTTGACAGTTTTATGTTCACTTCCATGAATCCATACTTCAAATGAATTGTCGTGTTCATTTCATACAATGGCTTACACGCTTATCTGCAGTTTCCATTCGCTTCGGAAAATGCCATGAAAAGTTCCATAAAAAATTACGATATTTTATTTAGATTAAGTGGTGTCAATCTCCATGACATTGCAACTCATGTCTATAAAGATGGGCTTAGCAACAGTTATGACAAACAAAAATTGAATATATATCGTTAAGTATACAGAAACATGAAGAAAAATTGGCTTTACGCCTCAGTCTAGTCAGTTTTTTGTCCAATTTTATATAAGGAATAAAAAGCAGAAATTTTCAAAATTCCATACAAAAATCGAATTTTAAAAAGTGTTCTTTTCAAAACAATAAAAATATAGATATAGTTGTAGTTTTAACCCAACGATATAAATCGAAAGCAGCTTAAAATCTGTTCAAACTTGATATTAACATCCAATCCAATTTTTGTCAACCTCCTTACCAGCCAGTCTATACTTCTAGCATATTTTTCTAAGCCACCACTCTAACCTTTGTTAAAATGAAGCAAAAAAAAAAAAACTAGTAAAGGTGTTTCCTTTGGCCTGGCCAAAAATTAATTAAATTGTCCAAATTCAATTAGTTTATGCAAGCACAAGCTCTGGCGCTAACTATCCCTAGTTTTTTTGTGCGAAGTTTTGTTGCATTATCCCAAATAACGCTTTCACTAAAACATTACGAACATTTTGCTTGTATGGCAGATGCCACTCTTTGTCCTCAGAGTTCGTCTAGTTTTTGTTCAGAGCTTCTACTAACTGTTCCTAGTATCTGTGGGAACTTTTTTTAACATTACCTCAAATAACACTTTCACTACACAGTATTCTGAAAACTTTGAGTATATGAGAGGTGCCACGCGCTCTTGTTTGTATCAAATGTGTTTCTGATCAGAGCTTATATTTCTTATCTTTAGTATCTAGGTGATTATCTTAAAAAACGCATTCAGAACAGCATTTTGAAAACTTGTTTATATGGGTGCAAATACGCTCTTATCCGAATTCACCTTATTTTTTTCTCAGAGCATGTACTTACTATCCTCAGCATTTTTGAGTATTTTGGTTGCTGCAACTCGGCGTGTTGACCGATTTAGCTCGTGGGAGCTAATTTGATGACGGAGACAGCGGAGCAGATTTCTTCAAATTATATTGCTTGGATTTCCTGTGGAAAATATTTTCACACACAGACCAACACTCAGACAGACGGACATGGCTATATTGACTTTTGAGGTGGCACTGATGAAGAAAATACACACTTTTCTATACGTGTCACGCCTGCTTCTCTGCGTTACAAACAGAACGACAAAGTGAATATACCATGGAGGGCTTAGGGTATAAAAATAAACCGACTTTTTCAAAACGCCCCTACACAGAGAAAATATAAATTCTTTTCTTCTTCCTGTAAAAGAGCGAAAAGATGGCCCCAAAAAGCAAACTAGCTGTGACCTGAATTTCTGCTGCTAAATCGGTCGGAATTAATTTGTGTGTATTGTTTTTATTTATTATGAATAATAAACCAAAAACCATCGGAGCCTACATTCAAAAATAATGATAGTCTATTCTATATCCAGGCCTGATGATCTGCCCGCATAAAGGAATTCCCAACCAATTGTAAAATGTAGGGTATATAACATGTCTAGGTTCAATGTGCCCAACTTTCTCCGAGCCATCCAGAATATAATTTTTGTACTCCTTTTTGAGCGAGCTCAGACTTGATAGGAAAAAAACCATTGCCATCATCATTGGAATCATCTCTTTACCTTTATTGAAATCCTTGATTTTATGCTTTTTGTCTTTCTTTTTCTTCTTTTTTGTGTCCTCCACCAACTGTTGTTCAGCGATTTTTGCGATGCAAATCAAGAAAATATATAAGTTATTTAGTTCATAAAGTATTGTCAAATAGTTCATAAAGTATTGTCATTTAGTTCATAAAGTATTGTCATTTTGCTGGAAAATTGGTCAGGTCTTTTTACAATTTACAAACTTTTTTAACAAAGATTCCAGCATTTCGTTGGGAGATTGGAACGTAGTATCCTGCCGGAGTTCAACACTGAACACTGCAACGGCGTGTCAGCACTTATTAAACACCCAATAAATTTAAGTTAAATTGTATTTACACTTTAACTGCTAGAAATTCTCGTTAGCAGCATTTCATTAAAAACTCAAATAATTCAAAATCGATTTTTCACTGGAAACTAACCTTGCTTCTTCCTCCTTGGCTTTTGCTAGTTTTCAGGCTACAAGAGAACCAAATTCCAAGTAGTTTCGCAAGACGAAGAAATTTTTTCCCAAAATTGCAAATAATTTTTCAGTAGCTTTCGTTTTATTATTTATTATTTCTGAAATTTAAATTTTTTATTTTTTTAATTCACACAAAATAATTTGTTCGTTTTCAACAAAAAAAAAGTAATGAAGACCGCTGACAGCTGACAGCAGAGAGCATGAAAATTTTTATAAAAATTTGTGACAAGAGTTTGAAGGAAATGAGGTGAATAAGATAAGATTTACATGTGGAATTATATGGCTAATCCTCTTTTGTTTCTGCCGAAACTGATACCCGTTTATCCTCAAAATGTACATCGCGTTCCACGAAACCATCAAGGTCACGATCCAAGGACGGCGTCCCCTTTAGCCTTACAAATGGGGCGCTTTCAATTTGTTCTTCTTGAATTTTCTGTAGAGTTTCCTCTTTCATCTCTCCACTTTCAGCAGCATCACTAGGCGTACTAGCGTGTTCTACTTTCTCTGGAGCTTCCACTTTCTTTTTAGGAACAGAACCATCGTCCTTTATTGGGTAATATTTCCTGTGAACAAAACTGCCAACAACCACTCCTAATGGTGCGCCGACGAACAATGCAAGATGCCAGTTGGAAACCTGAGCTGAACCAATTGTGTAGGACATGTTTTTTTATTGCTTTTGTTGTTGTTGTCGTTGTTGTTTTTCATGCAGTGACTATATAGTTAAATGAAAATTTGTGATATTAGCATGTTACCAACATGGTTATAGCCTGTTTCCACTGGAGATTTAAAAAGTGGTTTGGCCATAACTCACCTCATTCTTCATGTATTAAACGTCAAATAAATCTGAAAATAGCCGTAAATCGGCTAATAAATCTCCGGTGAAACAGGCTATTATAATATTTAGTAGTTTTTGTAATGAATAGTAGAGATTATCTGCTTCGATACAATTATTATTCATAAATCCAATAAAGTTAATATAGTGCAGGCAAATTAGGTAAAAAAAGGTATTCATTTCTAATTTTGTTGAACATGCACCGATTTTGATCCGATGGGGCTCATTTTGTTCGTAATAAAATTTTGAACAAAACCAATACATTAGTTTTTTCCGGCCTTTCCCCAAAATTTCTTTAGTCCCCCGTGAACCCTCAAAATCGGATAAATTCAATAAAACTGCTCTAAAATGCTTAAAAATAGAAAATTATGCTATTCACGGGGTTCTCTAGATTGCTGAATCCAAATATGATGTTGGAAAATGAAAAAACTCAAAATGGCGCCCGGAAAACTGCGTACATACCCATTTTAAGCACCAAAAATGGGAAAAAATCGTTACAGGGGGTTTTAGCCTAGAAGTCTTGTTACATTGAATGAATTTAAACGGTCGGTATGGGATATTGTTTTTTATACTATAAAAAGTAAAGTTTACCAAAAATTTTTTTGTGTTTTTGATTTTTTTATTATTTAAGCAATAACTATAAAAAGTTAATACAACACAAAATTAAAAATATTTGTAAAATTTTGCAAACTATTTTTTCTAAACTAATTTGAGGTCGCTGAACACGAAAAACGCATTTATTTTTTTTTCCTTGGGGTCGTTCCCAAGTTATTCGATAATTTATAATTTCGAGGTTATAGCTTCATATACATCAATATATTTCTATGACGCCAAGTCCGATCAATTTTATTTTTCCACATTTACAAAGAATGATTAATGGCGCTTTTAACAAGTATACCAACGATTATGCTTCGAACAAAATTGACTGAATTATAGCAGGAAAAATTTGAAATTTCACAAATTTTTGAAATTTTTCACATCAACTTCAAATGAAACATTTGGTTTTTGGCATATAATTTTTTAAATACTTATTTTTTAGTAATTATATTAAATGACGCATATAATTGCAAATATTTTAAGCCTATGTTGAGCAAAATCGAATGAAATTTTCAAAAGATATTAGGGTTTTAGTGCAATAGGGAAATTTCGATTTCTTGAAAAATTAATATTTTTGATACAATCCGCAATGTTCTTCTACAGAGAATGATTAAAAGTTACTTAAAACATCTTAAAAGTGTTCAATAAGTGTAGGGTGTCCTATCTGGAGGCTCAAAAATTGGATCTGTTGACTCAGGCCGAACATTTCGAAAATTCTCAGATCTTCCTTATTGCACTAAAACCTTAATATCTTTTGGAAATTTCAATCGATTTTGCTCAACATAGGCTTAAAATATTTGCAATTATATGCGCCATTTAAAAAAATTACTAAAAAACAAGTATTTAAAAAAGTGATGTGCCAAAAACCAAATGTTTCATTTGAAGTTGATGAGAAAACTTTCAAAAATTTGTGAAACTTCAAACTTTTTCCTGCTATAACTCAGTCAATTTTGTTCGAAGCATAATCATTGGTATACTCGATAGAAGCGCCATCAATCACTCTTTGAAAACGTGAAAAAATAAAATTGATCGGACTTGGTGTCATAGAAATATATTGATGTATATGAAGCTATAACCTCGAAAATATAAATTAACGAATAACTCGGGAACGGTCGCAAGGAAAAAAAAAAATAAATGCGTTTTTCGTGTTCAGCAACCTCAAATTAGTTTAGAAAAAATGGTTTGCAAAATGTTACAAATATTTTAAATTTTGTGTTGTATTAACTTTTTATATTTATTGCTTAAATAATAAAAAAATCAAAAACACAAAAAAAATTTTTGGTAAACTTTACTTTTTATAGTATGAAAAACAATATCCCACACCGACCGTATAAATTCATTCAATTTAACAAGACTTCTAGGCTAAAACCCCCTGTAACGAATTTTTCCCATTTTTGGTGCTTGAAATGTGTATGTACGCAGTTTTCCGGGCGCCATTTTGAGTTTTTTCATTTTCCAACATCATATTTGGATTCAGCAATCTAGAGAACCCCGTGAATAGCATAACTTTCCATTTTTAAGCATTTTAGAACAGTTTTATTGAATTTATCCGATTTTGAAGGTTCACGGGGGACTAAAGAAATTTTGGGGAAAGGCTAAATTTTATTACGAACAAAATGAGCCCTGTCGGATCAAAATCGGTGCATGTTCAACAAAATTAGAAATGAATACCTAATTTTCCTGCACTAATAAAAAATAACAGCTCAGAAAAATCAGTTGGAAATATTATATTAAATAAAAGCAAAAAATATAAGCAATGTTCACGATACGGTGCAAAAAGTCTTGCATCATAGCAATTTTAAATAAATGTTGAAAAAATTTGCTATACAACAACAAAATATATTTAATTAAATTGTTCAAAAAATTAAGTTTATAGATATATTATCAAGAGACGCAAAGAAGCACTGGAGCAATTTTTTGAGGTTTGTATTGTTCACAGACGGTAGCTTTGGCGAATTTAAAAGTTAAACGGCAGCGTAATTTAACCAAAAAATCTGTATACATCTCTTCTCATCCAGAAGCGAAGAAATATAAATAGATTTTTTGGTTGAATTACGCTGCTGTTCAACTTCTAAATTCGTCAAAGCTACCGTCTGCTCCAGTGCTTCTTTGCATCTCTTGGTTAAATATCTCTTCGGTATTATACCCTATTCTCACTTGCCTGGTTAACCAGATGAATGCTGATTAAGCACTAACCGGTATAGTTTTCCATATAAAAAGCTTATCGATTTGTATGGAAAAGATTAGCTAGTTGTTAAATAATTAGAGCATTTAACCCAAAAACTCGGCAGGTGCCATCTCCAAATTCAAAAAATCCCAGGGAAATTAGGAAATTTCCTTTTCTTTTGACAAATGCAAAATGTAAACAAATAAAACATTTTTAATAAAAAATTAAAGCTAAAATCAAAAATGTGTTCGTCGCAATTGTTTTGAAAAAAAATTTAAATAACGAAATATATAAAAATATCTTTCAAAAAAGTGAAAATAGTGTCGTGATTTGGTAAACGCCAAAAAAGTGTCATTGAAATGATAGATGACTCATCCAGGTAGAAGGTGAGAACGTGGTTCTGTGATTATCAAGATTTTTTGATTTTAGGCTGGTTAACCAGGCAAGTGAGAATAGGGTATTAGCATGGTTGAATTACCCTGGTTGCAGCGATAACAAATGCTGCTTCTTCTTAAACTACGAAAACTTCAAAATTCTTTATTTTGATTCTAGTCTTTTGACAGATAGCATGCTTATACCAACAATGGTTATGGCAAGTTGTCAAAATATACAAAAATGGAACCTTGATCTTGCCTTGCTATCTGTCAAAAGACTAGGAAATTTTGACATTTTCGTAGTTTAAGAAGAAGCAGCATTTGTTATCGCTGCAACCAGGGTTATTCAACCATGGGTATTAGTATTTTTATTGAGGGCCGAAGTAAATCTAAATAGAAACAAATACAAAACCAGAAATTTACGTGTTTGTGACATTTCTCTTTACAAGTCGTAGAGGTTAATGTTTCGTTTACGGATAAATTCGGTAAGATTCTAAACTAATTTTTTATAATTAAGTTTTTAAATCTAAGAAAGAATATGCAATCCAAAAAAAAAACCAATATTTTCCAAATCCATCGAGGGGTTTCTTATAGCCCGTTTTCACCGAAGCGAAGAGATATATTATCAAGAGACGCAAAGAAGCACTGGAGCAATTTTTTGAGGTTTGTATTAGCCGCAGACGGTAGCTTTGATGAATATAGAAGTTGAACGGCAGCGTAATTCAGCCAAAAAAATCTATTTATATCAATTCGCTTCCGGATGAGAAGAGATGTATACAGATTTTTTGGTGAATTACGCTGCTACGAAGCTACCGTCTGCGGCTAATACATACTTCAAAAAATTGCTCCAGTGCTTCTTTGCGTCTCTTGATAATATATCTCTTCGACCGTAGATTAAAAATAGGATTTACGGCTGTCCTCAGATTTAGTTGACGTTTAATGTTCGATGAATGGTGTGAGTTGCGGCTTAATCTAATTTTAAATCTCCGGTGGAAGCAGGCTATTATTTAAAGCGGTTTTCATAATAGATCTATTCGGATCTTCCGATGGCTATATCTCCGAAAGCAGATCTCGCCGATACTTGTTTTTTGTTGTTGCCCTTTTGAGGGACCCAAAAAAAATTTTCCGAATTTATCCGTAAAGGAAACATGCTCCCACGGCAAAATTACGGTACGAAATCGTGTTAATCCTCTCATGCAAAATGCGTAGATTTCGTTACCAAAATCGGTAAGATTTGTCGACATCTCGTCACAAAATCGGATCGTTTATTTTGCTGGGAAGTTTAATGTAGAAATTCTCCTTAGCAGTATTTCATTACAACTCAAATAATTCAAATTCGATTTTTCACTGAAAACAAACCTTGCTTCTTCCACCTGGCTTTTGCAATATTCCAAGCAGCTTCCCGAGACGAAGAAGTAGTCGTAATATTATTTTTTTTTAAATTTTTTTATTTTTTTAATTGACACAAAATAATTTGATTGTTTTCAGCAACAAAAAAAGCAATGAAAAAATGAAATTTTTTTATAAAAATTTGTGACAAGAACTTGAAGGAAATGAGGTAAATATGATAAGATTTAGGTACATTTGGAATTGTCAGGCTATTCATCTTTATATAATAATCTTATATCACCCGTAGCTGATACCCGTTTATCCTCAAAATGTACATCGCGGTCCACGAAACCATCAAGGTCACGATCCAAGGATGGCGTCCCCTTTAGCCTTACAAATGTGGCGCTTTCAATTTGTTCTTCTTGAACTTTCTGTAGAGTTTCCTCTTTCATCTCTCCACTTTCAGCAGCATCACTAGGCGTAATAGCGTGTTCTTCTTTCTTTGTACCGTCAGAATCATCTTCCAGTTTCTTTTGACTTTTAGAACTATCGTCCGGTTTTTGTAAAAATTTCCTATGAACAAAACTGCCAATAATGATGGCTAATGGTGCGCCGACGAAAAATGCAAGATGCGAGTTGGAAACCTGAGCTGAACCAATTGTGTAGGACATGTTTTTTTATTGCTTTTGTTGTTGTTCTCTTTATTGTTGGTGTTTTTCATGCAGAGACTATATAGTTAAATGAAATTTTGTGATATTAGCATGTTACTAATATGGTTATAGCCTTTCGATGTTTTTTATTCATAACTATTTTATTACTTAATCAAAATGATAAGCCCTAAAGGCTCCATTAAACTCTTCAACAGTTTTCTATTTGTAACGTGAGTACCAATGCTTTTCATTCACCCCAGTGTGCCAGACAGTTCATATCATCGCTTTTTTACCCGTTACGGATCCGTTACTGATCCGTAACGCTTTTTTACCCGTTACGGATCCGTTACTGATCCGTAACGGATAAAAAAGCGGAGATTTGAACCGTCTGGCACACTGGGACCTTTCAAAAAAGATTTCAATAAAAAAAAAATTTAAAAAAAAAATTTTTTTTCGAAAAATTAATTTGAAATTTTTCTCCTCGTTTTAAAATTTGTTTTAACTATTTACCAACTTTTCACAATTTTCAGTTACTTCGCAAAAAACTGACTTTAAGTGAGCTTTGTCAAACGGTATTCAATATTTTGGACAAACAAAATGCACATTCCTATGTTTGGAAGTATTCCTAATTAGATTTTAGCAATAGAAATAAAATAACGGCGCTAGCGAAATCTAAATAACATTTTTTGACCTTGAAAATGCCCGTTGAAATAAGTCCCAAATAAAAAAATTGTATAAAAATGAAAAAAAAAAAAAAAACTAAAACTTAAAACGAATTTTTCTCGAGAACATTATGCATGTTATCGCAAAACAAGTCATATATTTATGAATGGGGGAATATATTTTTGCAGAGGTATCTATCAAACTGAGGCCGCTAGTGTTTTCAAATTGCGCTAACTCATGAACGGTGAGTCGCACTATAAAAAGTACAAGAATCTCTTTTATGGAGAACCAGATGCCCTGCCCTACAAATAATTTTCCTGTTTTGTTATAGTGCTATTCCACCGAAGATTTATGAGGTGACTTACGGCTGTTTCCAGATATATTTGACATTTAATATATGATGAATGAGGTGAGTTACGGTTAAATTCCCTCATGAATCTGCGGTGCAAACGCACTATAAACGAAATTTACCGTTTAAGAGTTATTCAATTAAAATGACTTATAGCCTGTTTCCACCGAAGATTAAGAATGTGATTTACGGCTATTTTCAGATTTAGTTGACGTTTAATGCATGATGAGTGCGGTGAGTTGCGGCTTAATCTAATTTTAAATCTAATGTGGAAAGTGGCGATGAACGTCAAAGGATGGGTTTTTATTATATAACTCCTAAACGGTTTTTTTTTCAAACAAACTGTACGTATTGAAAACATAGCCCAATTTTATTAATTTTTATAAAAATTTCACCCTATTCATTACGGCCTTTTCTGTCTTTATGTACTAATTAAACTTTTAAAAATGACGAGCTGGTTCAGACAAAAGAGCCGAGGAACTTTTTTGTCGGGTTGGGTGTTTGGGCCAAATTTTGTGTGGACTTTTAGTTGGCAGATTGCTCACAACTGTTTGAAAGATTTACGAGGAAGGTGGTGTCATCAAAGCATCATCGTGATGTTCGCCACAGAGTATATATTGTAATAGTTTACAATATAAAGGGTGTTTTTTTTAGAGGTATAGAACTTCGAATTGAAATAAAACACAAGAAAATCGTTTTAATGTCCATCAATTTGGCTTTATTGGAAGGATAATTTTATGCCGGCATGTGGCCGCCGCGGCTGGCTCGAATAAAGCCAATTCTACAGGTCCAATTTTCAACCACTTTTTCGAGCATATGGGGCCGTATGTCGGCAATAACGCCACGAATGTTGGCTTCCAAGTCCCCTAACGTTTCTGGTTTGTTGGCGTAGACGAGCGACTTCACATATCCCCAAAGAAAATAATCCAATGGTGTCAAATCACACGATCTTGGTGGCCAATTGACAGGTCCATTCCGCGAAATTATGCGCTCATCGAATGTTTCCTTCAATAAATCGATTGTGACGTGCGCTGTGTGGCATGTAGCGCCGTCTTGTTGGAACCACAACTCATCCACATTCATGCCATCCAATTCGGGAACAAAATAGTCGGTTATCATGGCTCTATACCGGTCTCCATTAACGGTAACTGACTCTCCAGCATTATTTTGGAAGAAGTATGGCCCAATGACACCACCAGCCCATAGAGCACACCAAACAGTCAGTTTTTGTGGATGTAATGGCGTCTCAAGGGTCTCATGTGGATTCTCTTCACTCCAAATGTGGCAATTTTGCTTGTTGACGTAGCCATTCAACCAAAAATGAGCCTCATCACTGAACAAAATTTTGCGATGAATATCAGCATCGAGATCAATCTCATTTTCGGCCCATACACCAAAATCACGACGCATTGCATGGTCTCGCGGCTTTAATTCTTGCACAAGCTGGATCTTGTAAGGTCGCAAGCCAAGATCTTTGCGCAAAATCTTCCATAAAGTTGATGGACAAAGCTCCAATTGCTGTGCACGGTGGCGAATCGATTCATTCGGGTCCTCTTCAACATTTTGCTCTACAGCGGCAATTGTTTCTTCGGTTCGCACTGTTCGACGTCTCTGCGGATGCGTATTATCACATAGAGTAAACGTAGTGCGAAAACGGTCCATGGTTAACCGAATTAATTGCTCTGATGGACGATTATGTCGACCATAAAATGGACGGAGCTTGCGGTAAACTTCGCGAACTGAACCATTATTTTCGAAATAAATTTGCACGATTTGCAAGCGTTGTTCTTTTGTCAACCTGTTCATGATGAAATGGCAAACCAAACTGAACATAAATGACATTAGAGTTGCCAGATTTGACCACAAAATGCCAGTTTTATCTCTCTTCGAAAAACAAACCTCTAAAAAAAACACCCTTTATATGCATGACTCTAACAAATCATTCCGAAAATTGGAACAAGTTTACCAGTTGTCTTAAAGCCCAATTTTTTTATATTTTTTTATTTTTTGTTGCTGTTGGTGTTACTGTTCTTGTTGTTGTGGGTGTTGCTGTTGTTGTTGTCGTTAGTGGTATTTTCAAAAGTAGTATTTGAAAATTCGCCACATCTCGAAAGCCATGACTTGGATGTAAAACTTTTGTATGTTGATTTTGTAGCCAGATATACCTTTTATATGACACTATTATTATTAAAATCCATTCAGGGATTCCGAAATTATACCGGATTTCATAAAAGCTGTATATGGGTATATATCCGAAACTAGGCGTTTATTCCACTTTTTAATTACAGATTCTTTGTTAGAAGTATAAGTTTAATAAGAAAAGTTTGGTATAAATCAAATTGGGTCTTAAGACAAGATGTAAACTTTAGACGAATTCTCTAAGCAGTTTTTCGTTACAAACTTAAATAATTCAAATTCGATTTTTCACTGGAAACAAACCTTGCTTCTTCCACCTGGCTTTTCCAAATTCCCAAGACGAAGAAGTAGTTGCAGTATTCTTTTTTAAAATTTTTTTTTTTTTTAGTTCACACAAAGAAGCAATGACAGCATGAAACTTTTTTATAAAAATTCAAAAACCAATGAAATGAAGTGAATATGACAAGAACAATTTACATAAACAAATTCTTTATATAGCATCTTCACCAAAATTGGAAAATAAGCGATTTTGGGGATTCATGTGAATACATCAGTGGTGTGTTCATGTAACCATTCTCTTATGGTACAATTATAATCAATTGTTTAATGTATTCTTTACTACTTTTTTCTCAACTGGTTGAGATTGTGAAGCCACAATGACGACATTCTCAACTAGAGCTCTCATAGAAGTGTGGTGAGTTGAGTAGAGTATTTTCTACTAGTTGAGAAGTTCTCGCCAGCATTATAGTCGTTGAGTTTGAAGTCTTGCGATTGATAATTTGAAATGAATTGAATTTTGAGTTGAACTAAATTCTTTATTGAGTCTTATATAAACGTGTATACAAAATGGAATTGAATGGAAGATCTCAATTGGTGAGTTTCATTACATACAAAAACACTTGTCTTCTACCGGTAGAGTTTAGCAGAATGGCTGAGCATGATGTCACGAACAGTAGAGCATTTTTCAACTGAGTTACATAAACGCACCACAGATTTGCCTAATAGCCTGTTTCCACCGAAGATGAAAAATGGAATTTACGGCTATTTTCAGATTTAGTTGACGTTTATTGCACGATGACTGAGGTGAGTTGCGGATTAATCTCATTTTAAATCTCTTCGAAATCTAAATCTATAATAGCCTGTTTCCACCGGAGACTTAAAATGAGATAAAGCCGCAACTCACCTCAGTCATCATGGAATAAACGTCAACTAAATCTGAAAATAGCCGTAAATCACATTTTAAATCTACGGTGCAAACAGGCTATTAATTCGCCTAGTAATATTCTGGCGGAATCGTACTATGAAATTATGTTGAAGGCTTGTAATGACGTAAAAAGGCACTAGGAAGTAACGCCCAATGAAATAAAGCCAAAAAAAAAAAAAAACAAATTACACCCAAAAAAATAAAATGACGTAATAACGTTTAGGACAAAAACGAGATGACACCCAAAAACAATAACGGAACCGCTCCCAAATTATTTTCGGCGTTAGGAAAAAAGGCCCAGTGCAATAAACTCCAAAAACAAAAACAAAGTAACGCCCAAATTATTTTCATATAAATTTTGGACGATTATTAGTTTGGAAATAACGCTAAAAAATTTGGGCTTTATTTGGTTTTTTTTTTTTGGGCGTTATTTCCATACCCCATTATTTTCATATAAATTTCGGCGATAATCATTTTGGAAATAACGCCCAAAATTTGGACTTTATTACGATTTTTTGTTTTAAACGAAAATCTTCGGTGGAAGAGGGTTATAAGTTCTAAACAAATAATTAGAGCCTGGCAACATCAACATTCACCACAGTTACACTTCAGTTTAGTTTTGTTAACATAACTGTCAAAATGACAACTGTCAGTGAAAATTTTCCTTCATCAACGGCCGTGAAAATTTTACTGTTGAGTAAAATTCTAATCCATAATAATCTTAAATAAAACAGTTTTGATTTATAAAAAAGTGCACGAAATTAAAAACTAAAAGTAATAATGGCACCAAGAACAACAATCGCAGCGGGAAAACCCAAGAGCCAGGCATTCAAAGATAAATCCAAACCGGCTGATGTTCGTCTATCGAATATTCAGGCAGCAAAAGGTATGTAATGTGAAAAAATAGCAATTAACTACAAGAAAAATAAATTGCTTGAACAAATTTTATTCATTTAATCAAATTGTAACAAATGGATTCAATAGTTTTTATTAATATATGACGAATTAATTGGAGAAATTAGCATTTTCCAAACAGTTGGATCGATAAACAAAAGTATGGTTTGATTTTTAGAGGGAGCTGCGGGGAATTCGTGTGCCGACAGCGTCTCTGGAATATTCTGAAGCTTTGGAACATGTGTTCAATGAATCATCATGTGATTTGAATTGAAAATTAATAATTTACTTATTTGAATTGGATTTATTTTGTCAATGGTTACTAGGCTAATGACATTTGTAAAATGACGCCATAGCTATCGTATATGTACATGTGTACATGGTGGTATTTTCGATTGCAATGATAAATGATAGAAAATCGGCTCGAAATGTAAAAAACGACTACACCAGTGGTCGGCAAATTAAAGAGAGAATTTGTGTTTGAGTGGAGATAGAAAAGATTAGACAGAGATAGATGTGCACAATTGTGCTATAGAATGCCGATCACTGGCCTTCACCCAGAGTATATTCTTTTTTGTTCTGTTATATAGCCATGTCCGTCTGTCAGGCTGGGTGTATTTGCGTGGAAATAAATTTTACGGGAAAACAGCAAGATAATTCAATGATATTTGGTGCACTGCCTTCATAGTCAATGCAAGCTCGTGGGATTGAAAATGAGCGAAATCGGTTCAAGAAAACGCCTACCGCCCATAAAAAAAATATTTTCAAAACGTAATATAAAGAGCAAAATACACAACTATTAGTAACATTATATTGATAGTAAGTACAAGCTCTGAGCAAAAACTAGGCGAATTCGGACAAGAGAGCGTGGCACCTCACATATTAGAAAATCTTTCGGAATGTTATACTGATAGCGTTATTTATGATAATCCAACCAAATTTTACTTAAACACTAAGGACAGTAAATGCAAGCTCTAAAGATAAACTAGGCGAACTTGAAAAACGGCGTAGCATATCCCATACAAGCAAATTGAAACCAAATTTGCGCAAATACTTGGAATACTTAGCCCAAGATCTGAGCAAAAACTGATCAATGAAAATAGCATTGTTACTTTCCACTTCACATTTTTTTATTAACGATACTTTGTCAGCTTATCGCAAAGTATGAAGGTTTTCAGATTTTTTTATTTATTTCGATAGGGAGTTTCCAGACAAATTCATGACAAGGCCCAATATTTAAGGTCTTAGCCTTATTGGGGACCAAAAACGGGAGTGAACGGTTAATGTTCACGCCTACCTGCCATACAATTTTCAAAAATGCTTATATGAAATGTATTACGAAAGTGAATTTTTTTTTTCTGTTATTTTCAGCTGTTTCTGATGCTATTCGCACCAGTCTGGGCCCACGCGGCATGGATAAAATGATACAATCCGGCAATGGTGAAGTATCTATTACCAATGATGGTGCTACCATTTTGAAACAAATGAATGTCTTGCATCCAGCTGCTAAAATGCTTGTAGAACTTTCACGCGCCCAAGATGTTGAAGCTGGCGACGGCACCACCTCAGTTGTTGTAATTGCTGGTGCATTGTTGGAGGCTTCCGAAAAGTTATTGCACAAAGGTCTTCATCCAACTGCCATTTCAGACTCATTCCAGCGTTGTTCCAACAAAGCTATTGAAATTTTAACTGAAATGTCAACACCAATTGAATTGAGTGATCGTGAAACATTAATCAATAGTGCTGCTACATCATTAAATTCAAAAGTCGTTTCTCAGCAAAGCAGTCTTTTGGCTCCTATTGCTGTAGATGCTGTCTTAAAAGTTACTGAACCCGGCAAGGAGGGCGCTGTTGATTTGAAAAACGTTAAAGTTATTCAAAGTTTAGGTGGTACTGTTGAAGATACCGCTTTGGTTGAAGGTTTGGTATTCACAATGCGTTCTGCAGGGACAAATGCACCAAAGCGTATTGAAAAGGCGAAAATTGGCTTGATTCAATTCTGTATTTCGCCACCAAAGACAGATGTGAGTGAAATTTAAAAATTTTAAACTGTTTTACGTTTATTTATGAAAAACAAAATTTTATATTTCGCAGATGGATCACAGTGTTATTGTTTCGGACTACGCTGCGATGGATCGTGTCCTTAAGGAGGAACGTTCTTACATTTTGAATATTGTAAAGCAGATTAAGAAGGCAGGCTGCAATGTTTTGTTGGTACAAAAATCGATTTTGAGGTATACCAGTTTGAAGTTTAGCTTGAAAGTACATGCGTTTACAAATTTTTCTTTTATCTTTCCAGAGATGCGGTTTCTGATTTGGCACAACATTTCCTTGATAAAATCAAATGTCTTGTTGTCAAGGATATAGATCGTGAAGATATTGAGTTTGTTTGCAAAACACTCAATTGCCGTCCCATTGCCTCACTTGATCATTTTGTCGCTGAAAATCTCGTTAATGCAGATTTAGTTGAAGAAGTTGCAAGTGGCACTAATAAATTCGTTAAGATCACTGGTATTCAGAATCCTGGACGCACTGTTTCCATAGTTTGTCGCGGTTCGAATAAACTTGTACTTGAGGAAGCTGCACGCTCCTTACATGATGCACTCTGCGTTGTACGTTGTTTGGTTAAGAAACGTGCACAAATCGTAGGTGGCGGTGCACCCGAAATTGAAATGGCCTTACAATTGGCTGCACACTCACAGACTGTTGAAGGTGTTGACGCATACTGTTTCCGTGCCTTTGCTGATGCACTTGAAGTGATTCCATCAACATTGGCGGAAAATGCTGGCCTTAATCCGATTGCGACAGTGACTGAACTAAGAAATCGTCATGCTCAAGGAGAAAAAAATGCTGGTATTAATGTGCGTAAAGGTGGTATTACAGATCTATACGCAGAAAATGTTGTTCAGCCATTGTTGGTCAGTATTTCGGCAATTTCCTTGGCTACAGAGACAGTTCGTTCAATTTTGAAAATTGATGATATTGTAAGTTTTTGTTTTTTGCGTTATTCCTTTTATTTCAAAAGTAATACATTATTTTCTTTTTTTTTAAGGTCAACACTATAGGTTAAATATTTACATCGTTTTTAGCTGCTTTCTGTGTTTCATACTTAAGCGAAGAACACCATTAATCGTCATTTAATATTTGTTTCTCAACTATACACTATTGCATCTCAATGGTTAAAATATCATTACTACTATTTTTCTAATTTAATATGAAATTCTGTTAATTAAAAAAAGCGTAATTTATAATCACATTTTTCCTTATGAACAACTTAAAAGTTAATTAAGATTGAATTTCATTTTCGTAAAATAAATAAGCTTTTGGCTAAAATTGTATTAACAAACGAACAAAATTGAAATTGATTTCTTGCATGTATTTTTGGACGCGGTCTCCACAAGGACAGTTGCAGTTTCTTATCGTATTGAAAGTAAATTTTGTGAGTTACCAATTTTGTACGCAAACACACTTTATAAAATATAATGGACCTTACATGAATTTTTCTAGAAATTCTCTCGAGAATATATTCCTTTCTCTAGAGGGTCAGACCTTTTGTTGATTTTGAAAATGAAAATTTGGCAATAATGCTTTGACAGCTAAGGTTCAAAAACAATTAAACAAAATGTAAACATCTAAATTTCATTAAAAACAATCAAAACAAAGCAAAATTACAAAATTGGTGATGGTCTACGAGTTCGGTCAAATAAATTGCCAAACCTTCACACTTTGTGAGAAGCTGACGGAGTAACGTTAATCAAAAAAAAATAAAAGTGAAGTTGACAAGCTTTCATTTCTAAGATAGAATATGAATCAAGAAGTGGCGTCGATAATCTTACTCTCGAGTGAATTTTGTTTTATAAGGTATGTTCAGAATGTTGAATGTTAGTTCCATTAAAATTTTAGAGAAAAAAGGCAAGAATCAGACCTTGATATAAACTTTTTTAAGTTAAGTCAGACTTGTTTGTCGTTACTTTGAATCATCATACGCTGCATCGAATGAAAAAGCAATATGCGAAGATGCTTCGTTTTATGTTGCGGTGCATTTTTCGCAGCTGCTTCTGGATCCAACTTCAATTAAAACAGATCGTTATGTAAATGAAACCATCGTAATAAATTTATGGTTTTCTTATAAAAAAACTAGTAAGGCTGTTACCTTTGGCCCGGCCAAAAATGAAATATCCTACACTACTTTTTTTTTGTAAATTTTGTTAGTGCGGAAGGGCCAAAATTCACTTAGTTTTTGGTCAGATCTTGTACTTGTGCGCGGATTTGGTTTCATTCAGACCTGTTCCGTAATCCGCGTGGTTTCAATTACTTTTCACTTAGAAGGCTTTTTGATGAAAATGGTGAGTCACACGATAAAAAGTATAAGAATCTTTTTTGTGGAGAATTACAGGTTCTACAAATAATATACGTATTCATTTGTATTTCCGAAAAAATAATTGTTTCGGAAATATTCGATAAAGTCGAATTTCCCATAAAAAAGTTATTCATTATTTTTATAGTGTGACTCACCCTTTTCATGAAAAAGCCTCCTAAATGAAAAGTAATTGAAACCACACCGATTACGAAACAGGCCTGATTACCTTAAATAACGCTTGCACTGCAGAATTATGTAAATTTTGCTTGTATGGGATATGCCACGTTCTCTTGACCGAGTCCACCTAGTTTTTGCTTAGAGCCTGTGTTTACTGCTCTTAGCATTAGAGTTAAATTTGGTTGGATTATCTTAAAAAACACTTTCAGTATAGCATTTTGAATTTTTTGCTTTTGTGGGAGGTACCACGCTCTCTTGTCAGAGTTCGCTTAGTTTTTGCTCAGAGCTTGCGCTTGCTGTCCTTAGTATTTATGAGTATTATGGTTGCAATGTCGTGAAAAATACTCATAAAGTTGCATTTTGAATAGATTTTTTGTAAGGGCGGTAGGCGTGTCCGAATTTGCTCATTTTCAATAAATCGAGCTAACTTCGACAACGGAAGCAGTGTACTAAATTTCATCGAATTATCTTACTCCCAAACATATTAAAGTGATTTCAAAGGACAGACATCCAGACGGACATGACTGTATCGACTCAGAAATCGACGCTAATTAAGAATATATATACTTTTCCATGCCTAACACGCCTCTTTCTCCATGTTACAAATGAAAGGATAAAGTGTATATACCCTGGGTGTAGGGTATAAAAAAAAGTGAATATTTACAATTATTACCCTTCATTTAATACAGACGTATAAGATGGATACAATTAATTTTTCTTTTAAAATTTATATCTTAAAAAATAACAGCAGAAATAATAGCAGAACCCTTATAGTATAAAACACCTTCCGATATTCTACGCCTTAACACCATAAGCTTCCGGCATTCGTTCAATTGCATACTTATGTGCTGCCACGTACATTAACGGTACACCAGGAATTTTGCGGATGCGATTTTTAAGATCTTTATCATTGGTAGCGACAATATAACATTTGTGTTGCCTGACACGATCCACTATACAGTCATCCGCATATGCACCTTTATGCAGGCAAGGAAGTCGCTCAAAACGTGGATCCGAGATTATGCGTAAAGCCAATTTATATTTATTACCTAGTTTTTCCAACTCAGCGCGCACACAATCCGATACATATGGAATACATTTCGCATACAAACAATCCATCATACCCTGAATAATGTCCAATTTATTTTTTATGCTAAAATTAATGAAATTAGTATCGACGATAATGTGATATGGTGGACCCAATTGTGTGTTGTATTGAAAGAAAAGTGCAGAGCTCTGTTGAGGCGCTTCGTGTACCTTGATGGCATGCGGATCTTCAGGCTTTTTACGTTTCTTTCGTAGCGACTCCTTGATGCGTGTATCGGTAGGTTTCATCAGGCGCTTAAGCTGTGCATTCTTTTGTTTTTGTATTTTTTTCGTTTTCTTATTTTTGCCCTGCAAATGAGTGAGAAATATTGTTATAGTTTAGACACAAAATTTGCTAAAATTTACCATTTTATTGAATAATTCCACTAAATTTAAAAAAATTTATATCTTTAAACTGCTTATAAATGTCACAACACGTGTTTTTGACAGTATCAGCTGTAATTGCATGGCATTGCCAGATTAAAAATTGATGATAAATTTATTTACAATGTAGTTTATTGAAGGTGAATTGTTTTGACGTAGTTATTTGTGTTAAATTGGCTTAACGTAGAAAAAGTTACTCCTAGTTGCTGATAATTGGGGAACTAATTAAAACCGCGGAAAATTCCGCACTTCGTACTTTTCCGCAGTTGATGCCAAAGTGTCGCAACTTTTTATGGAAATTTATTTCCGCAGCTTCCGCATCGATTGAATTTGTGCGGAAGTTTCTTGAATGCAATCAGCTGTTTTTTATCGATTTTTGATTAACATTTAGGTCCCTATTGCGGTTATCAATTGGCAATAGATAAACGCTCTTTCTCAATTAGCGATTGTCTTTTCTATGTGGGGTCACACGAAGGGCACGGGCACGTAGCGCACTTCGAGTTTGTAGGGTAGGCAAACAGAGGAAAACGAGCCGTTTTCGATGCCAGTGTGAAAAGGGTATAAATTTATTCTTTTAAAACTGAAATTTTGAAAAAAACTTTCAATTGTACCAGGAGGTAAGTTATTAAATCTGTAATTTGTAGTTAAAACTGTGAATATGGCAACAGTGAAGAAATGGCTAACTGACGCAAAAGAAAATTACATATTTCTCAGTGTGGCAACATTGTACCAAAGTATTAATAAAAAGAGTGTTCGTTTAGCAAAAAGTTTTTACCCAAATTACAAGTTTAGCAGGTTCTTACCCGAAAAGTTTATACCATTCCTTATATCAAAAAAGTTCCTCATTGCCGGGGGAGACAAGAAGTGTTCACCGCTCCCCCCCCCATTGATATTCCCTCCCCAAAATTTCACTTAAAACATACTGCCCCTTTTTCCACCTCTTAAGGGGGTCCCATAACAAACAAATTCCTCATTGCCAGTAGAGGGTAAAACTGTTAACAAATGCAAATAAAATTTTCTCTTCAACATTTCTCTCAAGCATACTGCCCCCTTTTTTCACTCTTTAAGAGGGCTCTCAAACAAAATTTTGATAAAAATTTAAAAAAACTACTCGTTTCCGAGAGAAGGTATCAATGTTCACCGACCCCCATTAATTTTTCCTCGACAACATATGTCACAAGCATACTGCCCCTTTTCCCACTTCTTAAGGAGGCTCCCATATCAGAAAAAGTCTTCATTGCCGGAAGAGGGTAAAGTTGTTCAACCGCCATTAATTTTTACTCTTCAACATACTCTCGATCATACTACCACCATTTTTCCAACCCTTAAGGGGTCTTCCATGCGTAACCAAGTAACGGTTAGTTTAAAATTATTCTTAAAGATCTCGTTTGACCAAATATGTATCTACTAATTTTATTAGTAAAAAACTTTTATGATGTGCGTTAAATGAATTTAGAAAGAGAAAAAAAAGATTTTATTACATATGTACATTGCAAAGACACTTGAAGTGATTTTTATTTACTTGCGTAACCCTTTGACACTCAATACGCGGGTTACGCATTGTCATCAAAGCAGATAAGATGATATCCTTTTACACAGGGCATTAAGATAACACCCAAACATACCTACCCATCAACCATCCAGAAGCATTGACACCAAATATACAGCACAAACATAGATACACAAGTGTTTTACTGCTTTAACATCATCAGGCTAATAACTTGGCTCAAACCCAATCGATGAACCATGAGCAATGAGTTTGGGTGATGGTAAATATTGCTTGAAGATGCACATATTGACAATCACATTTCACACCATTTTGAATTCATGGTAGGAGAAGATCCTTGTCGACGGATTCCAAAATTCTTTATTCTTTAGAGTAATGAACTGATAGATAAAAAAAAAAAACAAATTGAGAAGAAATCAGTAGAAAAAAATATTGGGTCAAGTGGGTTTTCTTTTTTTTTTTTTTGTTGATAATGTCCAAAGGAACGGCTGTATCATGTCAAATTACTTAAATTGTGAAAAGATTAACGAAAAAACTCTTGGTCCGTTTGATATTTGAACATGAGTTCATTAAATAATTATATTAGTTTAGACGCTTTTATCCTTCGTTATCATTACTATAGATAACAAAAATATAATGAACTAAAGTTTTTCAAGAATGTTTCGTCAAAGTTTCATATTAATATCGAAAAGTCCTTCAATTACGTAATACAAAATTGGATACGCTTTTTTTTGTGACCGTCGGTATTTTTATGCTGCAGGCCATTTTAGGTCTTGCATATGGGCATATCCGAAAATAATCTTCCCTTTTATGACCCAGGTTTTTAGAAAAATTTATTTTTTTTCATATTCTATAACCTAATGTGGTGGAATATATTTCTGGACGTCTAAAATGCAATTCCCAACAGGTGTACAAGAAAATTTCGACATAAGGGGGTCTCAAGAGGTCGTTTTACTGGAAAATTTCGGGAAAATCGAGATTTCCGATAATATTCGGGGAGCACACATTTCAGAAGTAGTAGATATGTTACGGGGCACCATTCCGAATATACTCAAGTAAAATTCAGAAAAATCGTATGTAGGACATGGCGACAGAATGAGTTAAAAAGTTTAAATCACTTTTTTCGGCCAATAAGGCCCTAAAATTCTAAAAAAATTCAAACAAATTCCTTGATGAAAAAAAAAAAATCGACTTTGATCATGAGGTTTTTTAATTTAAGCGTCCCCTTCCTAGTAAAAAACGCGAAATTTTGGGTAAAAAAACGATTTTTTGCGATATGCGAAATTTAGCGGTTATTCGTTTTTTGCTCGGCATGGGGGCTTAAATTAAAAAGACATAATATGCCCATATACTTATAACTTATTATTACATTTTAATAATATTATAATAATATTTTTCGAATATATTTTGTGAGCATCATATATCCCAATGACCAATTAATTTTTAAGACCAAATACTTGAAAAATGAAAGCTTTTTTTTTAAAAAAAAAATCAAAATGGTGACGTTTTAACAAGCCCCTAAAGAGGCCATAATTTTTTTATTTTTATTATTTGGTGGTATATTCTATTACTTGAGAGTTTTCGGGGTGAGAATTTGAACATTCTAAGGAATCGGGAGTTTATGCAACCATGTTAGCTATTTATAATGGTCTATTGGGCGTCCAGAAAACATATTTTAAAATAAATATTCAAAAAATTTTAACTGTTTTTCTGGAATTTTCTGAGACATATGTGTCCCTTATGGTCGTTAAGGGAGACTTTTCGCCATACATTTGTATATGGGGAAAAGATGCACTTATTTCAAAGAATGATAACTCGGAAAGTAAGGGTCCAATTGAAAAATTTAAAGGTGTGGCTTGATAGGTAAGATTAAAAGAATTAAACTACACCATCTAATGGAACTACACCGTAAGATTTTAAACAGAGCTTTCTCAGCTTCAAGCACGGATATCTTGAAATCCTGAAGTATATAAGCAATTCTGCCCTCGGATTCGAATTCAGTGTCAAAAAGTACGTTACAGTACATATGTCTACTAACAAGTTCATTAAAAAATTACAAAAGTACAAAATTACAAAAGTACAAAAGTGAGTTGAAAAGTTACCCTTTACGACCATAGGGACACTGGTGTCCTATTTTGAATTTTATGATTTATCAATATACTAAACTTAAATAATGGTTCAATTAATGTATAAAACAAGAATTTACTAACCTGACAACAATTCTTTCACACTATAATATGATTAAAAACAATTTAACACCTATAAAAATAGCAAAAGTGCACCACAGAAATTGTCACATTCAAATGATCATACAAAAATAACGGTTCTTCTGATGGTGTTGCCAGATTTAATAGAAATGAAGGAAGCGTTTAGAAACTGATAATTGTCAAAATGGCATATATCGGTTTCTTAATTATTTAAATATAATTTATTTTTGTCTTGGGACACATATGTCCCTATGGTCGTCAAAGGGTTAAGATGATTATCTAATGATTATCTGTCGTTTGATTTTTTTATTTTCACAACAATGGAAATAAAATAAATTCGTGTGATGATAAAACATTGCTTTTTGATAAGAAAAGACACCGTTGAAACAAAAGATTGGCTGGATTAGTGTGGTCCGAACTCCGCACTGCGAAAATCGACCATTATTGACTGGCGTGCTGAATTTAAATGCGGTCAAGCAAGCAATAATAATGCTAAACGCTCAGTACGTCCATAATCGGCAGTTGTTACGGAAAACATAAAAGAAAAGACCACAAAATAGTTTTAGAAGATCTTAAATTGAAACTGTGTAAGATAGCTGATACCTCAAGGTGGTATGTTTACAATTTCATATGAAAATTTGAGTATGCGAAAGTTGCCACATTTGCTATTTCTTCAAGACAATGCACCGTGTCACAAGTCGATGAAATCGATGATTAAAATTAATTAATTCCGTTTCGAACTGCTTCCTCACTCACCCTATGTGTATCGTTCTTGAATAATAACACCAGTGAATGCCACTATCCATTTCATATGTAAAATGGGCTGCTGATTCCGAAAAATCGCATTTTTTTCGTGTCGTTTTCGAGATATCGGTCATTTTCGGTTTTCGGAACAATAAAAAAAGATAGTTCCATTTAAATATAAATATCTCAAGAACTAATGTTTGTATTCAAATGTATTATATGTCATATTAAAATTTTCTACAAAAATATTCCTCGTAATATCCTGCATAAGTTTACTGAACACATGATACACCACAAATGTAAGGATCATATAGTTATTTGCATCGATTTAACACAAGAATGCGTTATTTTTGTTTTTTTCATGTACAGTGGATTAAAAAACTTCAAAACTCGATTAAAAAAAAATCTGACGTGCTGGAGAAAAACGACGAGACACGGGTATTTTTTTTTTAACGCTAGCTTTAAGAATTTTTTGGATTTTCTCTTGGGTTTTTAACAAAAAGTTTCAAATTATCGACAGTTTACTAAAAAACACCGAAAAAAATAGGCAAAAACGAATTTTAGTAATTTATCAATGAATTGTATACAACTTTTGCCTTTTGCAGAAGGCAACTTGCAGTTAGAAATTCTATTGGAGCGAATCGTTCCTAACGAGTATATGCCTCTGTACCGTAAATATGCTAAAAGAGGAAGCGATGTGTAAAAATAATCAAAACAGAATATAGTTTTTCATATCCGGAATTGTTTGAGAAAGGCGGATAACTACGTTCGAAGATGCACCTACATCTGGAGCTCCAGGTTGAACCACATTGTCTCCTTTACCGCAATATACTTCGAAGCTATACGAAAATCCTAGCAAATCAGAAAGAACAAACAATTTTATGACCCATTTGTGGGGTTCGTTAGGCATATACTACTTTAGATAGGATTTCAACTTTGTTGCACACATTTGCTCATCTACGCAAACTCTCTGAAGCATTGGAATGGATTGAAATTTGTGATTAAAATGTTTTATTATTGGCCTAATTTTGTACAGGTGATCATAATCTGAAGCTTTCTTTTCGGGCATTTTGCTGTTGTCATTAAAATGTAAATTACTTCGGATTTTGTCAAATCGATTTCGAGGCATTGTGTTTTGTATAGCTTGAAACGCGTACTGGCTCAAGTAGGAACGAACACTGGGGTGTCGATAAACCGACATAAAAAACAAAATCCCTATATATTGTTTTATATCATCAGAAGTTACGACAAATGGCGTTCCGATGTCCTTCTGAGCCGCATACAAATTGGTTTGTTCTGTAATGTGATCACATATTGCATCGTCAAAGAAATAGGCAAAACATTTGTAAGGTGTATCAAGCATCTTAAATTCATCTCCCAATTCAGAACCACGAAAAGTGAGAGCAGATCTTTTGAGTATTAGGTTCCTCTTCTTCCACGGGCGCGATAATTGTCTCTTCTTCAAGTGATTTACGTCTTCGTTAAAATCATCCTCAAAATTTTCAAGTCGCAAGCATTTTGGAAGTTTTGATTTTGAAGCAGCTCTCAGATGGGCAGTCAGGCGGGATTTCGAAGTCATCTTCTACTAAAATAACTGCATATGCAGATACCTCCGATATTGACTCATTTAGAGTTTCATCAATAGCTTCATTCAACTTGCTATCTAGGCTAAAATTTGGTGGATCGAGTAGATCATCGTTGTCACTGTCGATTACATTGTCAGTATCAAAGTCTGAGTCTAATTCTTCCATAACTTGTATTATCTGCTCGTCAGTAAGTGAGGAAAGCTTCATGATTCTCTCGTACTCCATTTCTATATAAGTAAATATGAAATGAAGTGCTGAAATTGGGACAAAAATTACTATTACAAAATTGTAACAACGAAAAAAAAATTGTTGCGAAATCTTACAAAGTTTTCGTACAAATTGACAAAAAAAATCCTTCTTTTCACTTTAAATTTACAATCTGAAGCCTTATTTTGTAAAAATATTCAAGCTTTCTCATGTGCTTATGCTTAAGTATATAACTTTGCAACAACATTATCTTTAACAAATGCTAATGATCCTAAATTCGTGTTTAAATTAGCCAAAAAATGCAAAAACTATGAAAAAATATTTTAATGACCGTTACAACAGTTTTACTCCTATTTGCCCAAGACGGCCCACAGACATTGTACGGTTGGGAGCCACTGAGAGTTATACAACAACTTTTTTTTTATCAACTTGATTGCTATTCTTGTAGTACATTTTCACAGCTACTTACCAATAATATTTTTTTTTTTAATGTCGACCTTTACAACTATTTTTAAAAAATTTTTTTAACTAGCACAAATAACAAAATAATTATTTTTTCACTTTTGAACGAAATTTCAACTTTGACTTGCAATGACGGCTGTTGTGCGCATCATAGCTTTATGCGCATGCACTCATTGAATAAAATGGGGATTTCTCTTTTCACATGCAAAAAATCAATTCTAAAAATCGTAACGTACGATTTACAGAATTTTTTAATATTAGGCTGTCTACAGGCCCGCTTGTGAACTGGAGGGTTAAATTGTATTCCCATTCAGGGAAACAGTTGCTGAAAATTCCAAACGTGATGCTTTCTCAGACCCACAAAAAAAAAACAACAGCGCTATTGAAATCGCTTTATTTTGATTTCGGAAGCACTACTTTTTACGAAACCTATTGTTCGCGTTATGCAACAGCATCCCACCCTAATTTACTTCCATATTTCATGTAGTGCGCATGCAAATTGCCTACATTATGATTTTACAATTGAAAGGTGGCCATTTTTAAAATTTTTAAATCACAATTTCTGATTCGCTGCTACGTAAACTTTGTAATAGAAAATTAAAATTTGAAGTGCATCCACCAAAACTGAAACGGTATCCTTTGATAGATATGATAAGCAAAAAAGTTTAGATGCTGGTATGAAATTTCGAAAATTTTTAACAGACAATAACCTCTTTAAATACCAATAAAATAGGGGTTGTTGCTTAGCGGAGCAATGTCTACTTAATTGAAGAGTTTGAGTTGATGTGGCCGTTGGCATATGTCAAAAACAACTTTTTACAGGGGGTCAAAAAGCTGAAAAACTTTCCACTTCTATGAATAGTTGTGCGCTATTGTTTTTTTTTTTTTTTTGTTTTTATAAAAAGTTACAGTTTTTTCATGTTCTTTTTTTGTGATTTCCTAAGTAAACATAATTTTTAATCTGTGGAAATTTTGTAGCTTTAGTCCATTGTTTGTCGACATGTCTCTGGGCACACATCATTATTGTCATCATTTTATATATTTTATTTTTTTTTTTGTTTATTTCTAAATTCTTTATATTTTTTTTTGATTTTTTTAATATTTTATTTTTTATTTCACTGCTTCTGCTTAAATAAATATTGAACATTTTCATCAAATATTTGTGCCAAAAGGAAGTACTTCCCCATTCCACATACATATGTACATGCTCTTACATTTTGTATGACTTCATATGTATGTAGTAGTATATTTCTTTGTTTCCATCAATTCATGTTGACTTAATTTTTGTATGATTTACTGAAGCTCATATTTTTTCATATTTTAACATTTATTTTTCAGTTTAAGTTTTTTGTTTTCTGCTTTTTTTATGTACTTTTCTGTGCAATCCAGCACTAATTTGATGTTTATTTTATGTTTGCTCTGAATTTTTGCAACAACGAAGTTTTTTTTCGTCATTATGTTGACATAAGTCTCCTTTTTTGTTCACTTTGTCCACTTGGATTTTCACCAAAAATGTCAAGTTTTTTTGGGCGTTGGTCTATTGGCTGGGAATTGTGTGTTATTGAAGAAATTGCTTGGGTATAATTTAAGATTGAGTTTTCATTAAAATTTAACTTTAAGATTTTTGAATTGGAGCTACACGCTGGGATTTCCATACTCTTAAGTTCACTTTCCATGAAGATGACTTTGGCTCATCAGTTCCGAGATGTATTTCAAAAACTAATTACCGCCCTTCAAAATTTTCTGAAAACCATAATTTTCTGAAAAACTAGATGAATTTTTTTCGGTTGAGTTTGTTCGGCATTTTTTTTCTTCTATACAATAGCTACAACATTGCTGAAGTCATCAAAACAATATCTCGGCTCGTTACCGAGATAAAGCCATATGAAAAAATCGAAAAATCGCTCAAAATCCTCAAAATCGCTCAAAGTTGCAATTTTCAGCTGGATAATTATATTTATAATGCTGAAAATTGCAACTTTTTGCCTCAAATTGGATTTTGAGCGATTTTTCGATTTTTTCATATGGCTATATCTCGGTAACGAGCCGAGATATTGTTTTGATGACTTCAGCAATGTTGTAGCTATTGTATAGAAGAAAAAAAAAAAATGCCGAACAAACTTAACCGAAAAATATTCATCTACATAGTGCCTTAAAATGGCAAAATGACCATAAAATCCTTATATGAGTCAACTTTGCAAAATGCTCTGGCAGAATTACTTGTTTCGGCGAGTACTTAGACGCCTTATAACGGATTTCAGTTCACTTTTCGTGTGTCGCACTGTGTAATTGAACAAGTAAAAATTACGAAAACTTGGTTTTAACCCCAGTTTGGGGGAAAATTTACAAAACTTCATAACTCGAGAACCATTTACCCGATTTTTAGGATTTTTGTAATGGGTAGATATGTGGTCCAGTGATGTTCTGTAAAATAAATTTTTCAAAATTCCCTCGGTTTCGTCCGGAATATTAAAAACCTTAATAACTCGAGAACCATTAACCCGATTTGAGTGACTTCTTTTTAGAAATTTTGTGATAATTATTTTTTCTATCGAATAACTCTTTTGGCCTTATTTATCCGTATAAAGTAGATTGAATTATGTTTGTTTAAGTTTTTAGCACCGTCACAACGATATTTTAGCATCACACACTAAAAAATGATAGTTTGCTTTTCTTACATTTATTCCCTTAGTATTGATTTTAAACTTTTTTGGCATTAAATTCCGATTTTTTTCCACACGGAGAAAAATACGCATTATAATTTTTACTCCACTTGGCTAGTCGAAAAATTAAAGTAATCAACACTAAATTTCACGTATAATTTGCCTTACGTAAGAACTATTTGATGGATCCCTAACTTCATATTTACAAATAAAATGTAGTTAAATAATAAAGGAATATTTACTACAAATTTCTTACATTTGACTTTATGTAAAGTAATTTATACTTTTAGAAAAAAAATTTATGACCATTTTGAATTTATAATTCTAGTCAAAATAACTTTATTTTTTTCACGCACAAAAATGAGTGTCATAATTGTCACCTTACTCGAGTAAGGTAAATATCATAAAAATATAAAATCATTTTGACCTTATAATTGTAGTAACAATTTCTATTTTTGGACAGACTTTATCTTTATACACAAATTTTTTTGCTTCTACATCACATGAGTAAGCAGCGCAGAGGATATGTATCTGACTATCATACGGAAAGGCCAGGGTTCGTACCCCGGCGCCCCACACTGGGGACTCCCTGTTCAAAACCACCCACAAATCGCAATTTTCTTGGAAATACAAAAAATCTTAAAGTGGGATATTCGTTTTGTCATACTGAAGAATGGCACGAAGCTTAATTTCCTAAATATGACTCAAGATGGGATTCAGACGCTAAATGGGAGTTTTTGGCTTTTGAACGCCCGCGGAAGGCAAAAATCTTTTTTTACTCAAGAGGAAAGGATCTTACGAAAAAAGTGTAATAAGCATAAAATGCTTAGAATCGTCCAAGGAATACATGTGATTTTTTTGGAATTTTTGGAACTTTTTTTTTTGAATAATTTTTGAAAAACTTTCAACTTCAAAACTTGGACGATTCTAAGCATTTTTTGCCTTATACACTTTTTTCGTAAGATGCTTTCCTCTTGAGTAAAAAAAGATTTTTGATGGTATCTCTATTTTTTTAATATTGAATTACATTTTTCAAGGTCACTCGGCAAATTGATTAAGTCACATTTAGGAAATTAAGCTTCCTACCATTCTTCAGTATGACAAAACGAATATCCCATTTTAAGAATTTTTATATTTCGATGAAAATTGCGATGTCTGGGTGGTTTTGAACCAAATCACTTCTATAGCCCCAGTCTGCGCCGGTCAGCTAATTTTTTTTTTTTGTTGTTGTTTGAACTATATCACGCTAATTTTTTCAAAAAAATTACTAGCAAACATACATTCTGAATTGACTAAAACAGTAAGGTGAAATTTATTTCGGTGTAAAGTTATCACTATTCTGACTTGAAATTCTGGTAAAATTTATGAGAAATAAAGTAGCGAGTATCTACTATTTTTTTCTCCGTGCAAAAAAGTTTGAGATGTATTCCAAAAAAGTATAAAATTTATACTGAAATAGTTTAAAATTAATACTTTTTATGGCGTTGTTCTGTATAAATACTTTTTGACTTTCTTTTTTCGGTTCTTATAGCCGATTTATGGGCTTGAGGTCTAATATCTACAAATTTGTACTTGGTTTCTTTTTTCGCATAAAGATCCTAAGATAACCTTGCGTTAAAGTGTTAAAATCGCTATTTTGAAGCAAATTTGAAGTAATACGACAGTCACAGTAAACATTAAGTATAAGTTATTTTTGTCAACTTTACTTCAATTCGATACTCTTGAGTAGTCCATTGAAGTAAAGGTATCTGAGCTGCAAAAAAATATAATTTTGTTTATTTAATTTAATGTGATTTTTGATCTTTTTTCGTTCACCTTTAGAAATTTCATCTGTAGTTACATAGGTAATTTCCTTGATGTTTATATAGGAATACACTTACAAATATAAGCAGATTCCAAACTAAAGTTTCATTGTATAAGCAAAATTTGAAAAAATTGTGGCCAATACTTTCACATATCTTCAACATAATGGATATTTACTTTAAGAATCGCAACAAGTTCATTAATCATTCCGTTGAAATGCTTATGAAACTGTTTTCTTTTCAAATTTCTTCCTATTCACAATTTCATTAAAATAAATGGAAAAACTGTCCTGGAATAATGAAAAAAAAGAAGAAAAAATGGAATTATTCCAAATGGTTGGTTGCAACGACGACTGATTTGTATTTATTTTCGCATATAAAAGTATTCCATTTAAACAACATCAAACAAAGAAAAGAAGAGAGAAAAATGAATTCAGAGATTCAAATAAAATGCAGAAGCTTTAAATAAAATACTCATAATATTACTGGCGACTAACGTTAAGTGTCCTTTTTCAAATTCAATTTCAATTCAAAAGCTTCCATTTGAAAGAAGGACAGAAAAAAAGACTTGAGTTTTACAGTGAAATAGTCATGAGTGTATTTATCAAGCAAAATCTATTGTATCCGATCTACGCCTTAACGTATGCAACAAATAATGGCCTAAAGTAAGGGTAAACAAACAACAAACCTTCGAAATCAAACCCATTTTCATCTTGTCGTTTGGTTTTTTGTTGTTGTTGTTGTTTTCTTTCTTCCTCTATGCGCTAACATATATTAAAACCCAACTGAATAAACGCAAATGACCATAGGCTATGCGAAGACCAAGATAAAAATATATATATGTGTAAAGTATATGGTATGATTCCATTAAGAGGGCACAAAAAACGAAACTAAATCTAGAAATCAATTGCACACACTTGTTTTCTATGATTTCCTATTACCAACCATATTGTTTTGGAAACTTGGCCCAAAAGATTAAAGTTTCATAAGATATTTAAGATGGAAATAACTATGTTATTAGGAACAAATTTATTTCTAACTGACATACTTAAATTGAAGCGTTAGACCAGCGTCAGGCGTATTTTACCATCTCTGTCTGTTTACGGCTAAATTACGCTTAAATGCTCAGAAAAAAAAAAAAATTTAAGTATAAAAGAAACACCTCGAGCAATGTTTTTTTGAATCATGTGTGTTCGCTTAATATATGATTTCTTATTACGATACTTTACAAGTCCTCTCAATTCTCTTAACCATTCCCCAAATTCATGAATTTCTTGCTTCAGTCCCCCTTTCCAGGATGAGTTACGACAATCATGTTACTCACAACCTGCTGAGTTTCATTGTAATGATGATAAACTTTTTACTTTTTTGGTCCTGAAATAGAGTTTGTATATTATTGTGAGATATCCACTATTTAAAGGCTAATAATTAGGGAAGTGGCGTTCTAACATGTATGGCTTGTTGAGGGTCGTATTTGCTATCCATATTCAGCAAGAAAAATTTATTTCACTATTTGCTGTTTTAGTTATATAGTTTTTGTTAGACCTCAAAATAGTGCAATTTAGCACTTTTGTGCAAGAATAATTCAGGATCCTGACGTGATAGAAAAAACAAAGATAATATTCATAATAAGAAGGTCCCAATCCACCATATACTGCTATAAAAACTGCGGAAGGAAAACCTTGGTTGGACTGGACGGTGGTAGAGGCTTAAAAAATGAACCAACACAGATCCTGGCAATATTCACTTCATTGTTACATGTGGCCAGACCTATAACAATCTCAGCTTAGTTTTCGGTACTCATATTTTACATACTCAAGTCCGTCTGGCGCCCAACTCTGTAAGAAAATTCGGTAAAAATTAACTCAACTGTTAGAAATTATCCCATAAATTGATTAAAAAGTTTACAACTTGATTGCCAATAAATACATCCTAAACAGGAATATATACTTTTGATGAGAAATCATTGATTTGTAAGAATTAAATAAAACATTCTTTATGAAAAAACACCACTTTCTGGACGAAATTTTAATTTCAACTTTTTGTGTGAGGCGATGAGCCAATCCAGAAAAACGGATAGCACCACTGAATTCCCCAAACCCGAATAAGGCAAGAATGACCTAAGTATTTCTCGTCGGACCATATTTTGAGCTAGAACAGTGTAGTCTTTTGAACTTGTCTCAAAAACCATTCGTAGTTATTTAGTTCAAATCCTTGAAAAAGGCTTATTTTCTACATTCATATTTTTTTTTCTCATTTCTTTTCAGTGAAAGTTGCGCCCTCTGGAAGTCCCAGAAGAAGTTGAAATTTTTCTATTCAAAAAAACGCCAGAGACACATATAGGCTTTAGAACCCAATGAACGTAGGAGTGCCGTTCAGCTTTAGTATTTCTTACAAATAATTTTTCCAAGACTAAACGTTTGCCTGCTAGAGGGCTTCATTTGTTTAAAAAAATTTGGATATCATGGAAAAGCAACATTTTTATGTTTTCTATTCTCAGATTATGCCCAAAATTTTGATAAGAAATTATAAAATAAGTCAAGAGCTTTCAAACATAGTTTTCAAAATAGAATCGGTTGAAGTTTGCGCGAGATATGACGGTTTTAGATGCTGTAAGGATATGATTTAAAGTATTTTGGCTGTGCAGTGTATTTTGTATTTTTTATGCACATGTACTAAATTACGTTAAAGCCTGGAAAATAACGATACTTCGAAGCCCAAGCACATCTATATCGGTTCGTAGTTTGCTTGCGAATTTTACCTCGAATGTGTATTAACATTTCAATTCAAATCAGAAACTGCTTTTCTTCTGAGTCCAAAAGACTGTATACCCTAAAAACCATAGGAAATGTATGCAGTTATGCTCCAAAAATTATATGAAATATACAGCTAATACTTCTTCAATCGTTTAAGTGAAACTACAACAAAGTAAAAAACGTGTTCTAAGTTCTATGAGCATCACCTTATAAAACGCAAGTGTCGTGGGTTCGATCCTCCATGAACACGAGATATTTTTTTTCGTAAAGCTTTAGAATTCACAAGAACCTTGTTGATAGTTGCACTAAAGCTTTGGCGATTATCAAAAGAAAACTACATTCACAACCTTTCCAAAAAAAAAAAACTAGTAAGGTTGTTACCTTTGGTCTGGCCAAACATTAAATACCCTACACAGCAGTGTTTTGAAGCTTTTGCTTATATGAGCGGTGCCACGCCCTCTTGTCTGAATTCACCCAGTTTTTGCTCAGAGCTTTCGCTTATAATTTTTAGTATTTCTGTGTATTTTGGTTGCATTGTCGTTTCCATTGACCGATTTCGCTCATTTTCAATCATCCGAGCTAACTTTGACGACGGAGGCTGTGTACCAAATTTCATTGAATTATTTTGCTTAGTTTTCCCAAAAAATGTATTTCCACACACATCCAGCCAGCCAGCCAGACGGACGGACATGGCTATATCGACTCTGAAGGTGACGCTAATCAAGTATATATATACTTTTCTATATCTGCCACGTCTCCTTCTCTGCGTTGCAAACGGAAGGACAAAGTGAATATACCCTGGGTGTAGGGTATAAAAAATATATCATGGCAATATATTGGGCTTAAGCCAAGTTTAAAAGAGACGGAGAGATGTAAATCCTTTTAAAGGTTTTTTGGCTAATAAATCTTTTCTAACATTTAGTGTAATATATGTGGGAACACATCCACTTCAGAATGATTAAGTGGCAACGCATGTAATCCCAACGGGAAACGGAAGCGCATTGAAACGACTTCAGTTGCGCTTCTAGGGAAGCAAGAAGCTGCTTCCAGTGCTCTTCTCACTGCTTATCTTTTTTAACACAGCATGTCCTAGCGGAGATGCACAACTTCAGAAGCACATGAAATACGCTTCCATGGAAGCACACAATTGGAAGAATACGCTTCCGTGGAAGTTTTTCAAAATTTTAAGTTCCATTTCACAAAAATTACTTTTTTTCTGTAACTTTTGGTAGATTTATTAACTTTTATAATAGTACGAGATCCGGCAGTAAAAAAATGTATCGATCGGGTTTTTAGTTAAAATCTAGTTTTTACATATATTTATGAATGGGGGAACATATTTTTGGCGGGTTACCTATCAAAATAAGGCCGCAAGTATATATTTTCAAATTGCGATAACTTGTGAACCGTGAGTCGCATGGAGAGTGATATGCTTTACAAGTAATTTTTATTATATTAAAAAAAAAATTTACCGTTTAGGAGTTATTTATTAAAAACCGATTTTTTTACGTTTATTGTTTATTGCGTGAAAAAATTCGGTTTTTAATAAATAATTCTTAGATGGTGAATTTTTTTTAACATATAATGAAATTACATGTATATCATAGATTTTGACACTTGAGACTCACGGTTCATAAGTTATCGCAATTTGAAAATACTAGCGGCCACATTTTGATAAGCAACCCAGCAAAAATATATTTCCCCATTCCTAAATATATGTAAAAATTAGATTTTAACTAAAAACTCGATCGATACGTTTTTTTACTGCCGGATGTTAGAATATAAGCAAAAAAAAAATAGAATTTGAAAAATTTGTTTATGCTACCAGAGATGTGCTTCTATTGCGCTCTTTTTGGAAGCAGCTTCATTTCTTCCCGTTGGGATGACAAAAGATTAGAATGACAGAAGGAAAAAACCACATACGAAAGCAGTCAAGGTTTTGCATTTTTTAATATACTGAATAGTTGATCTCTAAACATAGCAAATGAAATGAATTATTAGAAGGATTTAACAAAATTGAATTGAAAAGAAAAGGAAATTTACTTTGTTGGTTTCGGCATTCTACAAATATTATTTGGATCCGTGACCAGGTTTGGCAGATATACCACAATGAAAAGAATTTTAACTTATAACAAGCACCCCCCGAAAAAAAAAGGTTCACAAGATTTTTCTCTCTCGGTCTATAAGTTATGTATGGAATTGCCACACAGTAACCACTTGACATTTGCTCCTTTAATTTTGCGTAATTTTGAATTTCACCCAATTTTGAATACCTATGCATTGATAAACGAAATCAGCAGAGAGAGAAAATCGAAGGCAAAGAAATGCGGCCTTTTGAAAGTTTGTAGTCTAAAATGCCCAAATCCACAATTGAATAAATTGAAAATTGAGGCCATTACCAACGATGGGACAGCATAGGCTGGTGCTGACTGGTTGCTGGTTGATAAGACTTAAGGACACAGACGCACACACACGCATAGAATGTGTATTCAAAAACGCTTTTCAATTATTTTCCTGTTTTGGGTTGGAGGGTAGCGCTGATGGTGGTGATGGCTAAAGGTTCAATACAACAGTACTTGACCGGTTTTTACGAGAAAACGCTAAAGGCTAAAACTTTTTTTTTTTTTTGCATTCAAGGTTTGGGGTGAAAGCGTATACTATACATAACAACAAAATAAGAAAGAAATTAGATTAAAGATTAAACTTAAGTAGCCACTTAAGTATTTTAGCTTGGAAAAGGTTTTAAAAAGCATTCCAAATAAACTTGCATATATATGTTGATTAAATAAATTGATTTTTTTTTTTTTAAATATTAGCAGACTTATTATGTTTAAATAGCTTTTAGTTAGTTAGATTTAGTTTTAAACAAAAAAACTTTCTAGTAAAATATGCCATATAAAATTACAGATCAGTTCAGTTTATATGGAAAAAAATGTAAATTATCACGCATGTTGACATTTGCCAATTTCTCGAAGAACTTCACTTCATTTCAGCGCACAAAAAATAAGTTAATTTACCAACATAAAAAAAGGTTTAGTATACTTATTTAACCCTCAGTCAAGTAATCGTCAACATAATCAACGCAATAAAATCATAATTCATATATACAAACCGGGGGGGGGGGAGGGGGGGGGGTGCTGATGGTGAAAAGTGTCATGAGAGATGTCATTGCAATGTGACGACATCTTGTAGTAAGTAGCAAGCATAACGACCTAGAAGATAAAAATGTGAAAAAGGACATAAGGACATAGTATTCATCATCATCTTGGAAGGATTTTCATAGAACTTCGTTCACATACACACCACTTAATACTGCGTACACTATTTGTGAGTCAAAGTGAATTATTATCATGTGACAGTAAAAATGAAGCGTAGCAAACTAAGCTACATACGTACGGTATGTATGTATGTACATTAGACTGATTCAAAAAAAAAAAAAAAATAAATATAAAAAAAAAATATTTTATATGGCCAGCCAAATTTGTTGGCAAGAGGAGGGAAGTGGTGCTTTTCATTTCCCTCCGTTTGCCTACAAACTCGAAGTGCCCTAAGTTACCGTGCCCTTCGAGTGACACCCCGCTAAGAGATAGATAGGTTTAATTTTACCAGTTTTCAGTTAAATGAGAAACTTAGTGCTTAGACAATTGATTCGTGGTCAATTATTTAATTGCAACCATCAATAAAAGCGGTCTTATGAAATCCCACACTTTAAACTTCAATATCAACAAACTTGAGTTTTTCATTTAACGATTTTTAAACGCCATAGCTCAATAAATTTTTGGAATTTTCCGGTAATCCAGCTGACATTTTAGTCAAAATAATATGTATTTTGCAGAAAATGAAGATAAGGTTCCTCTTCCTCTAGACGGTCCCATTTTATGTGTTCAAGTTTTCTTGAAGTGTGATCATCTTGAATCATGTGATTACGATTAATTTGCCACGGGCCTCGAACGGTCTAGTTATGCCACTGCTAGTATGGCTTTTTTTCATTTCTTCAACACTAGTTTACAAATGATTAAAAATTTGTTTCCTATTCCATTCTATATATGTGGAATAGGCTGTTGATTGCGAAAATCGCATTATTTTGTTTTCTTTCGTGTCGTTTTCGAGATATCGGTCATTTTCGGTTTTTGGACCAAAAAAAAAAGATAGTTCCACTTAAAGACAAATATCTCAAGAACCAATATTTGTGCTTAAACGTACTATATGTCATATTAAAGGTAATTAAATCACCTATAAATGATATTCGCATCACTTTTTGGCTGGTTTGTTAGTTTCGGAGGAATAAATTGATTTTTTTTTTTATATCATAATCTATATCGACGGCTTATATTCAATACACTCTATCTACAAAAACACAATTTTTCAGGAGAGCAAAAAAACTGTTTTATTCGCTATTTTTTATGGTGTTAATCAAACGAAGTACTACGATATTAATTAAAAAGAGCCACAAGATCCTTCAAATAAAAAAATTAAAAAAAACCTTGGTTATTCGCCAAATTATAGCAGATAGAGGATATTGCAATTCAAATATAATATAAAATGCGTGTTCAAACAAGCAGATAGAGCCTATTGCACAATAATAAAAACCAATTTTTTTATGAATTATTTATTAATAGATGGTTTTTTAGCAAAAGAAAACTAAAAATAGGTAAGGCGCCTGGCGGACTTGAGAATGCAAAATATGAGAACCGAAACCTGAGCTCAGACTATTATAGGTCCTTATTTTTTATAGCCGTTTATTTTGAACTTTGATCTGCTTATTATGAATCTAAACTTGGTTTTTTTTCTATCATGTAAGGATCCTGAGTTATCCTTGCTTATAGCTTGCTATATAGCTCTAAGTAGGCCTCAAAACAGTGATTTTTGGACTTCTAAGAAAAGATAACTCAGAATTTTTACATGATAGAAAAAATCCTAGTTAATAAGGAATTCCCAGTTAGTGATGAGCAAAATTAGTATTGGTCTTGATTCTTGGTCTTGTTCTCGGTATTAGACGCTGATATCATTGCTAGGCCAAGACTTCTGTGGTCTTGGTCTTGCTCAGGATTATCATCAAGTCCAAGACTGCTTTTTAGTCTTTCGAATTTATAGTTAATAGGTGTGTCACGCCCGTTTCAAGCATAAAATCATATCTCAATTCGAAATTTGACATCTTTGAGACCAAGACTTAATGACCAAGACACAATATGCAAGAACAAGACCAAGACCAAGACTGCTATGATCTTGGTCTTGGTTTGCTCACCACTAGTCCCAGTCCAACATAAACTGCTATAAGAAACTAGGGCGCAAGACTATGGTAGGCCTGGGCGGGGAGTAGGGAATAAACACCCTTGCTCCTGGGTACATCTACTTTCTAGTAACTTGAGGTACATTATATAAAAATCTGAGCTCAGATTTCAGTTCTCATGTTTTGCATTCACAAGTCCGTCTGGATACCGCTCTAATACCCAGTTTCTTATGACTCGTATATACAATTGAGGAGTGGCCGTACCAAAGGGCCTAAGTTATGTGCTATTATAATCAGGTATTTGACCGGTATAATTATTTAACATAATGCCATCAATTCCACGCCATCGAGTAAATTTTTCGTGAAAACAGAAAACAATTATTATCATTTCTAACAAAATGTCACCCCATTCATATTATGACACAACTTTTGCCTTGAAATGGTACCTAGGCCCTTTGGTGCGAACACTCCTCAATTGTTTTAATTTTCAAATCAACTTTAACCGATCACGCCCATTTTTGATCCCAGATAGCCTGGTAATATTGTTTTCATCTGTACCAAATTTCATGCGTCCAGCCTTATCTGTTTGTTTACAGAAGGGCCAATCACGACTCAGCAGGGCTATCAAGGTTCAACATACAAAACTGAAAAACGATTGACGACCGTTTGTCATGACCTTGTATATAACGGCCACCCAATAAATATAATAAATTGAAAAATCTTTCATTTTTCATATGTAGATAGAGGATATTGCATTTCACAAAATCGATTGCTGTTGATAGTGAATTTCTTTAAATGGAAAAAAGTAGCTCTGGAAGCAAATTTTTCGTTTGGAATTAATATCATAGATGCCATTTGTCTCAATGAAGGTTTTACCATCAAAAACTAATTTTCGTGAAAATTGTAGATAGAGGGTATTGAATATAAGCCGTCGATATATTTGTTAAGCAAATAAAATACCATTTAAGAAAATCGATGGAAAAATGTTAAAGTTGTATACAATTCATTGATAAATTACTAAAATGCGTTTTTGCCTTTTTTTTCGTTTTTTTGCAATAAACTGTTCGATAATTTGAAACTTTTTGTGAAACACATGAGAAAATCCAAAAAATTCTTAAAGTAGGCGTTAAGAAAATTACCCATATCTCGTCGTTTTTCTCCAGCACGTCAGATTTTTTTATAATCGATTTTTGAAGTTTTTTAATCCAATAACGCATTCTTGTGTTAAATCGATGAATTTAACTAAATGATCCTTGCATTTGAGGTGTATCATGTGTTCAGCAAACTTATGCAGGATATTACGAAGAATATTTTTGTAAACAATTTTAACCCTCTTAAGCCCCCACATGTAAGTCATTTGGACCTACATGTGGGGGTAAAAATGACCCACATGTGCATATGAATAATGGCATTCAATGGGAATTTTGGCTGTAAACTAGTGTAATTTGCTTTAACATTGGCCTGTTCCGTATTCAAGGAATCTTCACAACTTAGCCGGCTTAGTTGGCTCCCGAAAATATTAAAAAATTGACGGCTCATGATAAGCATTTTTGAGGGCGTAATAAAACAAAATCCGTATTATGATGTCAAACTGCATAAAACAACACTGAGCAACCCCTAAATGACCTTCAAAATATTTTACAAAATTCTTAGCTCATATTAAAGGTAAAATCGTTCAGTTTTTCAATAATAAAATCCGATTTTCCAACATTTTTTGTATGTATCAGTCTAATATATGATTTGTTGAAACCGCCACTAATACAGCTAGGTACTGAGACAGGCAGTAGAGACAACAGCTTTATCAAAGGTTGAATTGTATTGTTGATATGTGCTGAATTAGCAAGTGACAATTTTAAAATAAGAGATAAAATATGGAAATATGTATATCCCTCAACTTTTATTCTGGATATATGGATAAAGACCAAAAAATCCTTTTTTTTTTGAAACATAGAAACACGAATCGATGATTGTTAAAACCCCACATGTTACATGCAAATTGTATTTATCTATGGCGCATGTAATTCCAATTACTATATAGCACACAGTTGATTACTTTAATTACATATAAAGTTGGTTTATCTAAAACCCATTGACTTTGAAATTAATTATCTGGTCGAATGTATTGGAAAGGGTTTTGACAGAAAATAAAAAAAAAGAATTGTTATTGTATATTTGAACAATATGTGTCAACACGCAATTTGATTAAATTGACAAACAAACCCTTTCAACAAAACAAAGAAATTCAATCATTTTTCCTTAAAAAATTTATCAACCTCATCTCATGTATCGAGATATGCGCTTAATCCATACGAAACCCCCTTTCATGTTTGAGTGCGAGAGTGTGCATGCGTGTGGGTATGTGTGTGTGTGTGTGTGTGTGTCTTGGCAATGCAACATAACGGAAAAATTCATTTAAACATTATGTCAAACAAACACAAAACAATCTCTAAACGACCAAAGGACATGCAAGAAGCATTCAAAAGAAAAAAACAACAACCAAAATACTATGAGTTATGTACAAAACTACAGTTGTGGCTAAAAAACTGATACGAGTAGCTAGAAATTGGAATAACCTTCTAAAATTCTTACAAATTTTTATAAATTCTTTAAATTAGAAGTGCAAACTTCATTCAGAACAGATCAATGTCAATTGTTCAAAGATCAAGGTGGCACAAACTAAAGATCTATGCACTTAGGAAATTGCACGTCAGATGATATCAAACCGATTCAATTTTAAAATTAGCCACTACAGAGGACCGGCTTATAAGCTGGCAAGAAAATTTTTCAACCATCCATTTCCATTCCGTTACAATTTGTCTTACTATAGAATGTTCCTGCTCGCCTTCGTTAACGCTGAAAACAGAGATAAAAAATGTCTTGTCCTTATTTCCTTTATCTGTTCTCATAGCAGAAAGACTTGACTAAACTCATCCATTGTGAACGGTGATTAGTTAATGTCTTCAATTCTCTCTAGCATCTTCCCGATTCGATTCCGGAATTCAAAGATCTTGAGACGGCTGCGTCTCCAGCTACCAAAGTACTTAGTTCTATTCCAATGTTTGACGGCAGACTTCCGATGGTGGTCGACAGATGTCTTGACAAAAAAAAAGCGGTAAGATCAAAAAGGTGAAAGCATAATGTACCTAGGTTAGGGTGGCGAAAATTGCGAAGAGAAAAAAACTCACCTATACTGACAAGGTCCATAGCGTAAATAATGTACCTAATCGGAATTCAAATTTGGGAAGAAAATTCAAGCCCGAAGATTGGCGCATGGGAACCACGAAAAAATTTCAAATTCCTACGATTTCTGTAGATTTGAGGCTTGGAGCACCAGTATTATCTTCAATGTTGAATTGCTGATCTAATGCCGACAAGATTCTACTCGTATCCCCAAAATAGATAGAATACGTATTACACAGAACACCAGCGGAAGTTTAGATAAACATTTTTTTTTTCTTCATTTTTTCTCGATTGAGGTCACAAAATTGGATGTGTTTTTTTTTAAGTAAATCATTTTTTTATTGTATATGGGGCTGTCCATAAGCTCCGTGATGCTTAAATTCCCTAAAATGAACCACCCCTGTGTGACGGTAGCTTCATCTAAAAAAAATACACCAACCGTGACGCTTCCTTGAACCCATCCCGCCCCTAGGAACGTCACTGAGTTTATGGACAGCTCCTACATAACGTGACATTCATGACTGTGACACTCATGATATATTGATTTTTCTTTATTTTTTGAACGAAAGCTTGTATTTGGAATAGGTAATACGGCTGATCGGCTTTGAAAGATAAAAGCATTTTCATATCTACTGAGTATATTATATAAAGGATATTTCTCCTACGTGAGACTCTTGACAATGATTCAATAACTCAACTCAGATTGCAAAAAAACTATACAGGGTGGCCATTTTTTATTTCGGTATATAAACATTTAATTATGTTGACATGTTTTTAAAATGTCAATTCAGTACAATTTTCAGCATGTATCACAACGCGCCAAAAAAGTGACGCTGTAAATTGAAAATGGTCGTTCAGTTGTGTTACCTCAATGTTCATATCATCGATAATACCGTGGCCAACAAGCACCGTCAGTCAACACTATTTTTTTTGACTAAAAAGTGCACACAAAAATAACTCACTACAATGACACATTTTCTTTAAAAAAATTAAACGTTAAGTTAAAGGTTATACATTCACCTATCTAAAAAGATGCCCGCTTTTTTCAGCATCTGATCCACAAAATATTGCCACGGGTCGAAATCACTTGAATTTTGAAAAAATCGATTTTTCTGTTTAAAAATGTTAGTCGCATTAATCGCAGGAGTGATATATGAATAAATTTATGTGCATTCAATCAAATCGAGTAAGATTGAATAAACTCAAAGTGAAAATGGGCGGTGCCACGCCCCAAAAACAAATTCGTAATATTCGTCATATCTCCGAAACTATTAAACGTAGAGAGATTGGATTCGGTATGTGTGTAACAGGTACAAAGAGAAATAACATCCACTGAAAAAGTGGGCGGTGCCACGCCCTGTAAATATAAAACTTATTATATCTCCGAAACTATTTGAGCTATAGGGATAAATTTCGGCATATATATAAAGGGTAGTGAGTCAAATAACATTTGCTGAAGAAAAGGGCGGTACCACACCCAACAATGATTTAATTGACACTATGTTCTATAAGAAACAAGTTTATTCATGTAGCTCTGCCTGTGGGCGTGGCACCTCATATTTTTTCAGCAGACATTATTTGTCTTGATGATTTTTGTATATAGACCGAATTTCATCCACATGGGTCAGATAGTTTTGGAGATATGATGTGTTTTATATTTTTAGGGCGTGGCACCGTCCATTTTTCTAGCAAATATTATTTCTCTTTGTGCTTGTTACAAACATACCGAATCTTATCTATCTGCGTTTAATAGTTTCGGAGATATGACGAATTTGTTTTTGGGGCGTGGCACCTTCCATTTTTATAATGAATTAATTTTTTCTTGCTTGATTTCATTGAATGCATATAAATTTATTCATACAACACTCCTGCGTTTAATGCGACTAACATTTTTAAATAGAAAAACAGTTTTTTTCAAAATTTATGAGATTTCGACCTTTGTCCCTAATTTGTGGATCAAATGCTAGAAAAAGCGGGCATCTTTTCAGATAGCTCAATGTATAACCTTTAATTTTGCATTTGATTTTTTTAAAAAAAAGGGTCCTTGTAGTGAATTATTTTTGTGTGCACTATTTAGTCAAAAAAAAAACCATAGTGCGTCGTTCAGTGGCGAATATTGTTAAGCACGGGAGTAGGAGATCGTCCATATACCGTTTATCAACACCGTAGACGTTCCAATGAACTGGTTGAAGTGGTAAGAGAAAGTGTTGCCGAGAACCCAATTGCGTCGTATCGTCACCTATTCCTATTATGCGCAATGAACTTAAAGAATATTGCCTGTAGACCGGCCACGTCGCTTGAAATACGGTCAAACAGTCACACACTCTTTGGCGGCGTTAACGAGCAAAGTTGCCATATTTTGGGAACGGAAACTTCACACGAGATCCATGAAATACCATTGCATGACCAACAGTAACTGTTTTGGGGATTGGAGTGACCCGGCAGGAGATAGTGTTAGTTAGCAGTCTCTCTTATTCCGTAGTTGATTGAATGGTCGCAATGGAGGCGAAAGATGGTGAAGCTTGTGGTGGTGGAGAATCTGGGTCCTCCTCACCAAGTTTCTTGTGAGTTGTTTTTGACGATTAAGAGTGATGGTTGGCCGGCCCTGACCTTCTGTTACCCAGTTATTGGAGAGGGATAGGAGATTTGATCAGACAATCCGGATCTCCCAACGACAAAACTGGTTGTTTAATGTTTGAAAGCGCAGTATCGTTGGTATTGCAGATTGATAGATGATTAAATGGAACGATGAAACGAAGTTTCGAAGATGAAACGGAACTCGAGAGGCTGTTGGCTAGACGTTGTCCCATGTCTAGCCTCACGCAGCCTGCTACCTTCTAGCGGTAACCTTTGGTATTGGTGGTTGGCAGTGACACTGTTGACCGCAGTGTTGCTGGCGGCGACAAAGCAGGAAGGCGGAAGGGCGTGACTCTTGGAGAGATGAGGAATTTTCCCTTTAGTCTTTAATTGTCACGTTAAGCATATGGCAAAGTGGTCAAGAGCAATCAAATATTGGTTTTCGAAGGTTTTCCAGGACTACATCTCCCAAGAAAGTCTTGAGCTATCTTGAAGAGAGAGATGCACCAAGAAACGTATTTCTACAATCCATGATAAATCGACATGGGTGATTAGTCCCAGGCGGATCAGAGTCGAACAAACAGTAGCGTACTGCTACGAAATCTGACCAGAGATGATTCTGGTACCACGGGAGTCAGTAGCCCTTTGGAGCAGCCGGTTCGCTGGATATTCCAACTGGCTATTTGAACAGCTCTTCGGAGAGTTTCGTGGTGGCTGTGGCTTAGACCTTAATTGCAGAAAGAGCTTTAAGCTCGGTGTGGAGTTGCATACGCAAACGGGTGCCATGACCTAAAGAATGGCAGAGGTTTAGATAGTTCTCATTTCCTCACCATTGGAAGGAATTGTGTCTGATCGCATGATTCTAAAAATGGAAACCAGCCATCGGCATTATGCTGATGGAGGGTTGCACTGTCCGTTAGTTTTACTTTAAAGAGTTTGAAGAACACCGTAAGATTAAGCCATCATGGCAGGTGCTCATGTTAAACACAGGAGACTTCTGTTTTGGCCGGCATTTGCATAAAAACCATTATTGGGCAATTTTTCTTTGGTGAAGGTAAAACAATCAATCGGAATCGATATCGGTGGATGTTGGCACATTATGTCTGCCCGAAAATGCGTGAAAAAGGTTTGGACGGCTACTGATTTCAATGACACACTGCGAATCAAGAAATGTCTAAAAAAGGGTACATTTGCTGGCCACCCAGATATTCAGATCTGGCACTTACAGACTTATTTTTTGTGATGTTATTTGAAAAGCAAAATGTACGCCGTCAAGCTTCAGACCATTGACGAGCTCATTCGTGTCAAAATCAACTCTATATAGCCCGAGATGCACGAAAAAGTTATGGAAAGCAGCAAAAAGAACACATTTTGCCGTGGTCGAATGAGACTTGTATTTAATTGATGTCGCATTCAAATGGTATTCCTAATGAATTGGAAAAGACTAAATAAAATCAAAGTATCTTATATATGGAAACAGGTTTTTTTAAGTAATTCACATAATGACATAAGAGATGTCGCACCCTGTATTAATTCAGCTCATTTGAACCTGGGACCGTGACACTTATGACATTTTGCCATCATTTCTACATGCCAAAAATGATTTTTTCGATATTATTTTTTGTCCAAGGACATGACTCATTTCCAAAAATTTTATTTATTTACATGCTCGAAACTTGCTAAACACATATGTGCACAATTTTTAGAACACAACTGTTAGTCATACACTTAAAGGCAATTTTTCTCCACATCCTTTACTGAAGAAATAAAAAACAAAATGAAAAATTACAGCAAACAGAAAAAAAAAGGAAGAAAATCAAAGGCAAAACACAAGCTGTCAATATTGTTAGGCAGCAGCAGCAACATATGACATAACTATGTGCGAATTTATGTCCTTTTAACCCTTTTTTTATGACGACAACTTCAACAAGCCTTTTTACACATTGAACAAGAGAAACAACACAAAAAATGAAATGAAAAAAAAAGTTCGAATGCAAACACAGAACATAAAAAAGCACACACATTCATACAATAAATACTTCAAGGAGCCAGTGAATAAAGTGAATAAAAAAAGGATTTACACGCTTGCTCAAAATACAAATAAGAGGGTAGAAATCAAGCGCAGCATATTGAAGAAGAAAATGAAGTGATTTCTTATCCTGTAAATCCAGTGTGCCTGCACATTGGTTGATGTTTTTCTGCTGTTCATGTTGATCTCTTCACAAGCACTCGGGCCGTGCATTCAGTGAAACTTTCAATATGGAGTATTATGGTAACTGGTTCTAACTAATGGGGTTTGTGTCAAAAGAAGGGTTAAACTGGCATTATTGATTCTGTTGAGGGTTTGCTGTAGGCGCGTGCCATTTTTTTTTCGTTTTGTTTGAGAAATGGAATTATTCAAGTGTTTACTTAAAAATGACATGCAAATATCATTCAATTTCCTATGTAACCAATTAGTTGTTTTCTTGTCTATCCTATGTCTGTGCTGAATATTGTCTTTCCGTTTGTCGTACAATGAAAGGGGCGTATCTGCTTATATGTTTGCGCCAAGACTGAACATGCTTCCGGTTTTGCCCGTAAATTCTATCACAATTTTTAATATAAATCGAAATGTTTCTTATAAATTTCGGGGAAATACATTTTATAAATAAAGCAATTTTTGAACGAGTAAACTTCGAAGTTTACCATGGTTTCTTACCACGAAAAAAACAGACCTGTTTTGTAATCCGTGCAATTTCAATCAATTTTCATTTCAGAAACTTCTTGATGAGCTCTTAATTACGAAGTATAATTGAATCGTTTTTACCGGCTTTCTAAGACGTTTTACTTTTTTACAGTATAATTATGAGCTTTTTGGGTTTTTGGCGGCTATGAGTTGAAAAAATTTGTCCTTTAACAAGGAAATTTTTTGTATGTTTTCTGTGAATGTTGTTGGGTATTTATTTAATTAATATATAAAATTTGTTATATGTAATGAATAACTAAAATCACTCTTTTAAATATCTTCAGCTTATTTGTAGCATGTTCAAATTTTTTTGGATTATATTATGTAATAAAACATCTTTAAAAAAACCAAATTCATTGAAAAGTCACAGCCTGCACTTGGTAGTTTTGCTGACTTTTCGAAATATTTAAATTCTGCTTTGAGTCTACTTCTGTGTGAAAGCAAAAACCTTAAATTATCATATCCCACTAGCTCGAGTGGAATTAAATTTCAGGCAAGAGACCTCTGTATGTAATTTCTAAACGAACATCAAAAGTGGGTAGTTAGTTCCTTAGAAATAGTATCTGAAATATTAAGAAAATTTCCCAACACTGTATTCCATAAACACTTTTTGAACATAAAGCGATCGATAGAAATTTAAGAGCTCATCCAATTTGTGTTCAGTAACGGTTTGATTCGGGCTGTGAAGTTTTCGAAGTTGCTGATGGTAATTTGCGAAGAAACTCTCAGAATACAATCCGAATCTGAGGTTAGGATTAGCCTATCAACTTTCAAGATGTTTGAGGTTTAAAAAAACGAAAATGGCTGTTTCAGATATTTTTGAGGCAAGATGTTTTTTTATTTTTTTATACACCAGGAGCAAGAGAATTCTTTTTTGGGGGAATGTGGCAGAAATGTCAAAGGTTACTTTGCACTTGTCCTTGATCATAAATCGGCTTATTAAGAGTTGCTGTGTGTGCCTCTCTCCACATTAACACCTTGCCGGTACGTTGCTTGAGAGAAATCGCCTGCACGTCGTACTAATTCTTGCACTGATAACACAGGCTTACAAAATAAAAAAATGTCATTGCGTTTTGACCAGACTATGTGTTTCCCAGGGAATTTGACGTCCTGAATCCGCATCCCAAGTCCGCTTTTTCCAGAACGTCTGAGAAAAAATATTTCAAGGTCATATGGAGGTCATGTGTCGTTTAGTGATAAATTCGCTAAAATTCTGAAACTAACTTTTTGTCATTGAACCCTTAGTCTTTTGAAAGAATATGTGATATGTGAAGGGTATCTCGGACCTAGTTTCGGAGATATAGCCATCAGAAGATCCGTATATATCTTCTATGAAAACCGCTATAAGTTGGGAACCCCTGGATATATTTGTAAAAAATTGGTGTCATATGAAAGGTATTTTGACAGCCTATAAAAATGTTCTGAGCATATTTTCAATTGGTTTCATATTTTTCGAGATATGACCTTTTTTGAAATTTTGTGGAATTTTTCAATTACAACAACACCAACAATAACAACAACAACAACAAAATACCTTTCATATGACACCAATATTTTTCAAATTCATCCTGGGGTTCCCAACTTATAGCGGTTTTCATAGAGGATATATATTCTGATCTTCCGATGGCTATATCTCCGAAACTAGGTCCGAGATACTCTTTTTGATCACATATTCTTTTTAAGACCTAAGAGCTTAATGATTAAAAATTAGTTTCAGAATTTTAGCGGAATTATCACTAAACGAAACTTCCATATGACCTTGAAATCTTTTTTCTCAGACGTTCTGGAAAAAAAAGAACCCTGGATTTGGATTCAGGACGTCAAAGTCCTGACATAACATTTTTTTTTGTAAGCCTGTGTAATCATTGGTGTTCCCAAGACTTCGGCACTGCTTAGCGTGATGTTAAACAGGAAAAACCCACATTGGGTAGCGCCCACACGAAAGAAAATTGTTTTTGGTGTACAAATTTTATGATGAATCTCTTTATTGAGTATTAGACTTTAATTTTAATATCTTGATTTTACAATAAAACTTTATTCAGTATGAGAATTAAACTTTTTAACTTTATGCTGCAGCCAATGCTGTTTCAAAGGTGGTTTTTTAAACAAAAGATCAAGTGAAAGAAGAACAAGAAAGAAATTTGACAGCTATGAGCTGTGGGGCAGTGTTTAATTTAGCAATGGAGTTGCGTTGCCAACTACGGGGAATTTATCCCTAATTTTGGGAATTATACTTTTTGTGTTCAAAATGAGATCTGGTGCCATATGAAACTTTCTTCAAAAGTTATAGATTTTATAAAGTTATCTTGAAATTCCCATAACTTTTAAAAAAACCTTTCAAGACTTAATTTTGAAGGAAAAGCGTATTACTACGCACACTTTATATATCAGCTGAAATTCTGCAGACTTCCTTATATTCCTACAGCACTAAAAGAAAAGTAGCTTTATCCAATTTGTTTTATATATGCTTTGTATACATGGTTTTTATTTTCAAAGTACATACAATATAAATTTAAAGTGAGTTACAATATTTTTAGTTTTTAAATACATAATTTATTTAGTTATTGATACATAATTTTGTTAAGTTTTGCAATACATATTTCTTCGACATCGTCCAACAATGTCTTAATGCAAAGTTTCTTATTGAAATGTAATCGTTTCTAATGGTATATAAATTGTATACATTAGTCAGTTGGTTTTATTTTTTTATCTTTTATGTAGAAGGATAAACTCTAGGAACTATATAATTTAATATATCATACATTGTTGATTTGCTCACTTATATTTATTTAAATTTTAAAAATATATTTACAATATTTGAAATATCTTAAATACTTTTTGCACATATGTATGTATATTTTTCTACGACTTTTTTTGGACTAATTTAATGATATTTTTTTGGACTTAATAATTAGTAAACATTCACATTTATGTACTTAAAACTAAAATTACAAAAATTATTGTTTTATGTTGATATGGATTTGAAATGGAATGTTTCAGTAATACTATCAATTTAATGCTTTATAATATATATTATGCGGACGCCTTCTGACAAATTGGACCTTATCTTGCCAAAATAAAATTTTCATTATGGGGAAAACATGAGTTTAGTTCAAAGTTTCATGTTTGCGACTTTTTACATAAAACGGTTACTACATGAAAGTGATTTTTGTCGTCAGATTACGCAACATATTTATGTATTAACATTATTTAATGGCTTATTTACATATTATCTTTAAGTTTGTTTAAGGAGTAAAATAATTTTTTTTTTTAAAAAACAACGTAGCAGCGACTTATTAGATGCGGGAATCATTCACTGGAAAAATTTTTTTGTCTACTCAACATGGGCTCTACAAAAGCTGTCGATATCTATCCATAGCTTTGACTTTCCCATATCCTGATAATATTTTCAAGGTCGGCATTTATTGCCTCCATTTAGGAAATATTCTCAAAAAACCGCAAAAAATCGATAAATTCAATTTTATCGAATGTTTCCTAAATGTTTACTTTTTCGTTAATGAAAATCAATATTACTTGTAGAACTTGTTATTCCCCACAAAAGGAATTCTAATACTTTTTATCGTTGGACTCACCATTTTTTATCAAAAAGCTTCCGAAATGAAAAGTAATTGAAACCACACGAAAAACGAAACAAGTCTGATAGTATCGTTTTAAAGCTTTCCAATGCACATGGATAAAGATGCAGCGTTTCTTCACTGTTTTCGGAACAATCAACGAAAACTTTACTTTTGGATTTTGTCGTAAACTTTACTTTTGGATTTTGTTGTTGAGCTTTTTAATTATGGTTTCGTTTCGCATAGACGTTTCTAATAAGGGGTGTTTCATTAAGACGTGTGGTACTTTGATCTTGAATAAAACGCAAACGGTTTGGAATTTTTCCAAATATTTTATTTCGCTCGAAAGGTCACACAATAGGATTATGTGTGGAAAATTGTTTTGCGGATATGTTCATCGCGCCAACTCCGTAGATATCTCACTCCTTCGACCATATTTTCGATAATATTTTACAGTGTGGCCATCGGAATGGTCCGAATCACCGATGTTATATTGCTTTTCAAGTTGAAACCACATATTGTCCAGACCCTGAGCTTCAACCTGCGGCACAAAATAGTCCTCCAACATAGTGTAGTACCGCTCAGAGTTGGCATTTTCGGTGTGTCCGTCCTCATCTTCGAAAAAAAAAAACTGCCCGACCCATAAACCGCACCAAACGGTGACTCGCGGTGGATGCATTGGCTTCCCTACAATCACTTGTGGATTTTCCGAGTCCCAGATACGGCAGTTTTGCCTGTTAACATAGCCGCCGAGGTGGAAATGAGCCTAGTCCAAAAATATTATTTTTGGAGTTGACTTGGAATTTAAAATCCAAGATTCAATGATTTGAATGCGTTGTTTTTTTATGTAGCGATCCATAACTAAAATCCTATACTGTCACGATGAAAAGGACACAAAATATGGCGGACAATAGTCGATAATGCCGATTTTAATCGATAACAAAATACCACACCTACTGTTGGAACACCCTTTGCATTACTGTATCGATTTCGGTATAAGCCCTCTGTCGACTAGACATACTTTTCTTAATGCTCTTCTTTCAAAGCATGTGAATTGATTTATATTGGTAGTTCTCATGATCCAAAGTGGCGGTTTAATATCTTATTCATTGTGAGTTCTTCATTACGCGATAATATGATTCAGAAAAATAGATGCACATATGATGGAGTAATATGCTCCATCAGCAGCCTCTACTCCAGCATTCATTGCTACTTTTACATACATATGTTACTCAATTATTCAATTGTGTTTGAGAAAGCTCTTTAGCTTTAATGAAATGCATGCAAGAAGTCAACAATCAGTCTGTTCGTTAACTCCAAGTTTTACCTGAAAAGCTCTCGTAAACGCATGAAACTTACATAAACGAGAGCTTTTTGGATAAAAACTTGCAAAAACTTGTTGTATACGTAAATGAACAGCCTGAATATCACCGCATCATCCCGCTTGCAAGTGTTAAAAGAAACACAAAAGTGTGTGTACCATCTCTGGCTTGAAGTCCCTTGAAGTTGATGAAAATGCGTGTAAAAGCACAAAAAAAGCTCACTCTTATGATATTGCTAGCTGGATTGCACAGGCTTAGCCAGTTTTTTGCCGCTGTGCTAAGAATTTTAACTACGAAAACCATACTTGAATATTTTCAATTCTCCAACTAATAATAATAAATAGCTCCAGCTCAACATTTCAGCACGATATAGGTCATTATCCATCAAAGTGTATAGAATTTCTCCATGGCACTGCAATTTCTGAAAATTTCATAGTATCCATATAATGTTTGTTCGCATTCCTAACACCACCTGAGCCCTGATTTGCATGTTGTGACAGCATATATCCATTATTACGGTACACCAATGTCGTTGCTTGACTACTATCAACTAGAAATTGTGGCTGTTCCATTAAAGGACCATAATCATCCGAAAAATACCAGGATCATTCCTGCTTTGGTATATAGTGTGGCGATAAAGAACTAATAGAGCTACCGCATAATGATGATGAACCTTCTAGCATGCCATTAGTCATATTTAGCTGTTGCGGTGGAAAGCCAAAAGCATGACTGCTAAGTGGTGTACCCGTTGGACTGTCCAAGTCTAGAGACGGATTTATGCGCTTCTCCTTCTGACGTCGATTACAGAACCAAACGCGCACCACTTCTTTATCCATATTCAATTGATCAGACAGATGATTAATTTCCTCAGAGGTGGGCTTACAATTCATCATAAAGGCCTTCTCCAAGGTGCTACGCACAGTTGTTTCAATTGATGTGCGTTTTTTACGCCGTCTTCCCAATATGCTATCTGGTGTGCTCAGTGGATTTGTCATAGCAGTTAAACTAAAGATACCACCTGGTTTTGTAATGCTCGAATCGGCATCTTCAAGCCATTTCTGCAGCAAAGGTTTCAATTTGCACATATTTTTGAAGCTCAGATTAAGCGCCTCAAAACGTGATATGGTTGTCTGTGAGAAGTCGTTACCGTATAGCTTACCCATAGCGAGTCCAACATCACCCTGTGTAAAGCCAAGTTTAATGCGTCGCTGTTTAAATGTCTTGGCAAATTGTTCGAGTTCCTCAAGATCAGTAGTTTCTTCAGGTGATTGATCGAGCGTGCGTGCAGCAGTGCTCATGGCGGCAGCGGCGCTTAGACCTTTCGAGTTCTGTGGTGTACTGCTGCAATAGCTAAGTGCACCACCGTTAGGACCAGAGCCTAGTGAACCAGGAAAAGTGCTTGTCATGCCGGGCGTGTTTGGCGTCATAACAGCGCTACCCATGCTTAAGCCAACCGTCGAGTTAGGCGGTGTAGTCTGCTGAGTTGATGTGGTGGTGCCGCACGCTACAGCTGAGTTGGTCATTGGTGTGGATGTGCGTGCGCTACCGTGACGGCTTATTGGACTAACGGAGGGACTTCTCAATGGTGATTTGTTTATGGGTGTGGAGTAGCTTTGTGCTGAAGACATGTCTTTATGTTGTTGTTCGAGTTGTTGCTGATAGTCTTGCTGTTGATGTTGCTGCTGTTGCTTGACTTGCTGCAACGCTTGTAGCTGCGCCATGGCTTGCAGTGAGTTTTGCAACAGAAATTGAGTTGCTGCGGGATTTTGAAAAGCTTCTGGCGATATTTGACGCATCATTTCTACATAATTTTGTAATTGCAATTGAAATGCTTGCTGCATTTCCTGTGGACTAAGAGTAGCTGCTGCAGCTAAACCAAGTTGATTCTGTATTAAGAGTGGCGCTAGGGGACTATTAAGTGCTGCTAAGAGATTGGCTGAATTCGCCGTTATTTGTGGCGTTGAAATTGTGGGAGATTTTTGTTTTTTTGGAGTATCCTTTCTGCTTGGAGAACGTGCGATGCGTTTTGGAGAACTATGTGCAAGGTTGATCACGTTATTTTCTTCGGCTTCTGGTGGGCGCGGGCGTTTGTTGCTTAGGTTTTCTGGTGATGGCGTACGATGTCCATAGGGGAGAGTTTGAGTTGCTTCGTTTTCGTAATCGTCATCCACACAAGCTGCAAGATAAAGAAGAAGAGATGTTGTATAGTATGATGAAATATGTATTTTGTCTAAGCTTATAATATAAGCTTTTATATTATTTATTTTATATTATAATGATGAAGCTATTGTATAAAGTTAATTTATGTGTAGTGTAAGGAGGAAAATTGACAGAGCCGCGTTTTCCTCCTACAAATCATCGCTTCGTATAACATGCATATTATTATACAATATTGTATTTTTATTTATATATCAGTTACTAATTATTTTTGAATTACAAATGAAATGTAATTATTTTGATTAATTAAAATAATGATTTATTGTCGTAATTAGGTAGTTAGCTAAAAAAGATAACCATAATTTTTGTTAAGGGTAAAATCCCCACCACATGAACAAAACTAGACGCACCGGCAACACTGCGCAACAGCTGTTTTTGACACGCAGCTATCGTTCGATCTGTTTGCTGTCACAGAAACAGAAAATAAATTTAGACACTCAGCAGTGGATCGGGACAGTCTTTTCGTGGCCGGCGAATAACAGCAGTAGCAGCAGTAAGCAGAAGTAGCATACAAGGCAGTAAGCGGCAACCTAGAGGGGAACAAGGTATTTGCTGAGTTAAAGTAGTTGTAGTAGTAGTGGGGCGTAGTAGCGTAGAGACCGCGGCACTAAGCACACGTATCTCGATAATAAACCAGTTGCCTGTGGTTAGTCCTAGAGTGAGAGGTCACACAAGTAGCCCGATAATATATCAGTGATTCGTGGGTGCGATCTAGTCTCAAATAAAGTCGGGTATGCACCCAGTAGCGCAGCAAACGGAATAAGTGGAATTAAGTCGCGTACAAAAGAGCATTGTAGTCAATAGCGTGAGCGTAATATAGAGGGATAGTGCTCGGTGGCGGAAAAAGAACCACCACATTAGACGTGGGTAGCCCGATATTTAATCAGCTGCTCACGGCCAAAGTTTAAGTAGGGGGGAACAGCCTTACGATCAAACCCTATAATAAATCAGTTTGTCGCAGGTGTGCTCTCTCTCTCTCTGAGGTGCAAAGGCGATGCGGAAGGATAGATAATAGTGTGGGGTGAGCAAGGAAGCCATTACATTAGGTGTGGGTAGCCCGATAATATACTAGGTGTACAAATATGAAACCGGTAATTTTTATATAAAAAAACACGTTTATTTTGCGAAAATGGTTCCAAATTTTATCTTTAAAGTACTTCCCCTCGCTAGCTACACATCTTTCCCATCTTTCAGGCGATTCATGGATTCCTCGCCAAAAAAATTTTTCGTTTTTTGAGCCTATCAATTCATCGAGCCATTTTTGCACTTCCACGTAAGAATTGAAGTGCGAATCGTTGAGTGCGTGTCCCATCGATGAAAACAAATAGTAATCGGACGGCGCCAGGTCCTGTGAGTACGGCGGGTGGGGCAGGGGCTCCCAGTTGTACGATTCTACCAAGCTTTTATTGACCGCTGCTCGATGTGGCGATGCGTTGTCCTCTTGGAATACAATTTTGTCATGGCGAAGTTGAATTTCGGGCCTCTTCTGACGTATAGCACGGTTCAAAGCGATCAATTGTTGATGGTAGCGTGCACCAGTAACTGTTTCACCTGGTTTTAGTAGCTCATACCAAATAACACAACGCTGATCCCAGAAAATACACAGCATTGTCTTTCGGCCGAAGCGATTTGGTCTTGGCGTTGATTTGGGTCGTTGGCCGGGGCTCAAATATGTTTTTTTTCGTTTGGGATTGTTGAAATAAATCCACTTTTCATCGCCAGTGATGATTCGATGCGATTCAAAAGCGTTTTTCTTTAAATGGAAACAGAAAATCAATGCTTCCCGCAAATGAGAGTTTTCAGGCACAAAATTCGGCATCTTTACGAGCGGAAAAAATGCGTTGTTGTATGAAACTTGAAAAATTGTGAACTGAATATTGTTGACAGATGACAGAATGAACAATTAAGACATATGGTACGGTTCGGAAGCTCATACATATACGGCTATCGACCGCTAGATGTCATTACCGGTTTCATATTTGTACACCTAGTATCAGTTAATCACGGCTATAGAGCTCGCATTCAAGAGAATACCATTGCGTTAGGTGCAAGCAGCCCGATATTATATCAGCTACTCACGACTATAGAGTACGCGTTCAAAAGAATACATTTAGTATCTGGGGAGAGGCAGCTCATTACTACTACACTCAACTAGGCCAAGGCTAGCGGCGGAGAGAGCGACGTACTGGAGCAGAGAGTAGGGGGGGGTAGAGAGACGTGATTTATTTTATATTATTAGAAATATATTGAGAGAAACCGAATAAAGAAATGAAAATAAAGTAAATTTATAACACTCCAACCCGTGATTTTGAATTTAACCAAGAGGACGTCCTTTTCTTTTATAATTTTTTGTAGCCGAACTCCTGGCCACCGGCGAGCAAAACCGCTGGCAGCAAGGTTCGTTACAGGAGGCTGTAATACCTTATAGGACTTCCAAAGCTCAAGGGGTAGTTAATCATTTCACTCATGAAGATCTGTAAGGAGGAACAGCATAAAATTTCATTTGAGTTCACCGGGAAACAACTTTTCAATGTCGGGAACTGTTTTTGTTGAATTAAGAGGGAAAGCTTAAAAGCTTTTCACATTGATAAAATGCTTTCTGTATGTTCATGCATGAAAACCAATGTGAGTGAAAGCGCTTTTAGTTGTGAGGGTACTAGCTGGTCGACGCTACATTAGAGTGTGAAAGCGCCAAAAACTTATGTTTCTTGCGTTTTTACTCATTAACTTACGAGTAAAAGCTCAATTCAGGGCTTCAGAAGGTTTATGTTAACGGTTTATTTTAGTTACTTCTCTTAGCAATGTTAGGTATTTAAAATTAAAAGTTCTATAAATATGCGTATTATTAAAAATGGAAACTCCTTTTAAATTTCATCTTCTCGCTTTGCCACAAAGGAAACTATTAATAAAAAAAAATATTTTGATTTTCAATTTTCCAATTCAATGAAGCTACTGTTGCGCATTTTCCTATTTTTTTTTTTTTTTTTTTACAAAAAACGAGGCATATCGTCTAACTGGATTTTCTTACGCTAAATTGAATATTCGGACATAATGGAGTGAGTTAAAATATATAAAAAAAAACTACCAAAAGTTTCATCATTTTTCAATATTTGCTCTCTTTTTATACACAGAGTAGACGCAAATTTTATTCAATCTTCCAATTGAATGAATATTCCATGTGACTTTTGTGAGCTATGACGGCATGTTCAAGGCAAAATGCTGTTACGCTGTGCTGTTGCATTTCCGATAAGGGCAAAAAGGCTTTTGAATGTGCAAAAGAAGTAATAACATGTTTTCTTTGGTAACCACAAAATTGGGGCTAATTTAAAATGTTTAAGAAAAGTGCACTCATGTATAATAATTGAAAATAAAAATTCCACAAAGAGGTCAAGACAACAGAAATACGCAGTGGATGAATGTCTGTAGACTTATTAAGTTTTAAAATCAACTATTTTGAAGTTTAAAGCTGGAAAAAATACATCTGTAGCCAAAACTAAAATGATTTACCTGAAACCCTGAAATAATCGCGGGGTTGCTTGCTAATTTATTTAAAAAATCTTTTTCATTTATTTTAGCCCCTGAATCAGGAAATTTTCTTTTAGTCAATGTCTATGATAAATGTATTCGTCCAATAGGCTAGACAGACGACAGCTTAAATCCGGATAATAGAAGTAATAATCATTTTATTGCATGATTTTAGGAAACTTTTAAATACATATTTCATAGACAATAGCCGTGTTCACGATACGAAGCATTTAGACTTGCAAAGTAGCAAAATAGCAATAATTTGCACTTGATTGTGAGCAATATTAAAAGTATAAATATTGCAAGCTACGAAAAAATTTATTTCTCTGAGAAAACCGTATGAGCAAAGAGAACGAGATCATAAACAAAAAATTGTTGATTTGAAAAATGACATGAAATTTTTATGCTATAGGTTTTTAGTATAGAAAGTGTAAATGTAAATGTAAATTCAATCCTATATATTTTGTTGTTGTTTAGCAAAATTTTTCAACACTTATTTACAAATGCTATGATGCAAGACCTTTTGCACCGGATCGTGAACATGGCTATTGATTAAAAGAAAATTTTCCAATTCAGGGGCTAAAAAATTCGATTTATCTTTTTTGATGTTTATCTCACTATTAATCTTGTTTCTGATGATTCAAATTACCAAAATTAAGATTTGTTACGTTACTAGGGGGGGGAGGTGGTTGTATGTTTTGTTAAGTTGCCTAACAACCCGAGAGGGGGATCAAAATTGGTCTAAAATTGCGCTGCGTTATATGTGAACAGCCCCTTAATACAAGCTCTAAGCAAAAGCTAGGCGAGCTTGGAAAAAAGAGCATTGAACCTCCCATATAAGAAAAGTTTTCGTCATTCTTTGGTGCAAACGGTACTTGAAGTAATACAAAATCTGAACAAAAGTTATGTTAATAGTGTGGCACCTCGCGTACAAGCAATATTTTGCAAAATTGTGCAGTGTACGGTATTTAATTTTTGGCAAGGCTAGAGGTAACATCCCTACTTCGCCATTAAAACTGTGCAACACAAAAACATGAATAGGATCTCGATAACTTTTTTGGCTAATTTAAGTTCGCTGATTACGTTTCTGGCGACAGTTTCTTCCATCCAGGTTTGTCAATGCAGCAAATGGGGTGTCTTACCCCTTTTTATGGTGTGTGAATTTGTTTTGCGCAAAAGTCTGTAAAAATCAATTCCTGCATTCTTAACGCTTGAAAAAAAGCTATGCGCAATGAATCAAACAATTTTTTTTTTATTGAAGCAATAATTTCCACTGACCATCCCTTATTACCTTTTTGGGGCATTTTATAAACCTATTTTTGAGAATTTGCCATAGCATGTAAACGGTCTTGAAAACTATCATGGTTTTTTCATGTTAAATGTGCCTCATAAAAAAATAGTCAAAAGGATCACTGAAGTCGTCAACCATATAGAGTGTACCGATTTTAAGACCTGGGGTTCCAAATACAAAACTATGCGGTGGACAAGAAAAGTTTTAAATTTGGAGCCATATATTTTAAGATCGGTACACCCTATATGGTTGTGCCCTAACTATTTTTCTATGGGGGATATTTTTTCTCAAATTGACCTTGTTAGTTTTCTGGATCGTTTAACGCCAAATTCTCTAAAAAATGTTTTATAAAATGTCCCAAATAACAGGTAATAAGGGGTGGTCAGTGAAAATTATTATTTCAGTAAAAAAATTTTTTTTTGTTTTGACAAACAAGTGACAGAACACTAAAAAATGTTCGCCGACCTCTTATATTATTTTCTCAATAACATTTCTCTCTAGCATACTATCTCCTTTTTCCATCCCTGAAGTGGGGTCCCATATAAATAACACAGCACAAGAACGATTTTGTTGCATGGCAGCTGAAGGTACTTTCTGATTTAATTTTTTGCGTAACATCTAAATCCGAGGTCAGAATTGTCCAATCAACTCTAGATTTTGAGATATTTGAGGTAAAAAACACAAACACTGCCATTTTTGAGGTTCGCTGCACAAATATTTTTTTTTATTTTTTTTTTTACCTATGTAATTCATCCGTAATGCTAATCTTCTTCTTCAAAATAAGCTCTTGTTTTTAAGTGTCATACGGTGCTTTCTTCAATAGCAAAGTCACCCCCAAAAAAATGTCACGACCCAGAGGGTACACCCCCAGGCCCCATGTACTTATTTTGAAGAGAAGGAGTAGCACTGCGTGATGCATTAGGTAAAAAGAATAAAAAAAAAAAAAGATTTGCGGGGTCTGCATCTAGCCTCAAAAATATCCGTATTCGATGTTCTTAACTTTAAATATCTCAAAATCTAGAGCTAATGAGCCAATTCTGACCTCGGATTCGGATTCTACGTGGAAAGTTCCTTCGGAATTGACAAATAATTGCAATTGAACAATCACAAACCCATTATTTGTTGTGCAGTTTAATATTTTAAAATATAACGATGTCCATTAATTTGTTTTAATCGTAAAAACTGATCGTGAATCCCATTACTGCTATAGTTTTTTGATCCTGAAGTATATAAGTTAGAGTGGTCCAAAATCCGAAAGTGTTAAAAAGTCAAGGTGCGCGCGACTTTTCTGAATCCTTGGATCCTGCTGATTACAGTGGTACCTTACGTCATCCCATTAAGATATCTTATTTCAATGCCTCGAAAACATTGAAATTAATTTTTTTTTTTAATTGAATATAATTAGACTTAATTGTTTTTAGTGAGTAAAACTGTTGCTAAAAGCTTAATTGTTGAAATTATTTTAAAGATAACTTAATGCATAAAAATATATAAATTTAAAAAAAATTGCTACAGCAAAATAAGAAAAAAATCGGTTCTTGAATGTGAAAACACCTCAAAAAATTAACAAATTTTGAAGTTTAAAGTGCTGCTAAAAAAAATTCGGAAAGACTAGATTTTATATTATTAATGCAAAATTTGAATGAAAATATTTTTACAAAAATGCAATTTAATTTTTGCAAATACCTTATCTGGTTAGAAATATATAGCGTTTAAATTAAAAAAAGTACTCAAAAATCAAAAATTCCTAAAAAAGTACCTTCAAGCTCGTTGCGGAATATCTAAACGCAATTTTTTTTTTTGGTTCCAAAGCGTACCTTATCTTTTTAACACTTTTGGTTTTTCCATACAAAATTTGGACCACTCTAATATAAGTATACAGTTCTCGTACGAAATCTATACAATTCGAAGCGCTTGCTTTTTAAACACGCTCATAATATGCGTCACTAATGTAGTTGACAAATGTTCGTTTCAAAAAAGTTCATATTATAGTAAGAAATATTGAACGAAAATATAATTCTCCAAGGGTTAAAAAGGTACATTAAGTCAAATAAGTAGGCTGACCATGCTGCAAACCTTCAAAGCTTAAGGGACGCTTAAAGGGTTCAAAGCAATGGAGATTTAATTAATTGATAATTCATAAAATCGGTTTAAGTATTTAGTTTAATTTATGTTAAAGATAATTTTGTATGCTTAAAACTTAAAAATTCAGGTTAGTAAAAAAATGAGAGTGAAAATTGGTATTACAATGAGTCGGGCGCTACTGCATGACAGCTGGCAAATACTTATTAATGTTCACTTAAAAAATACAAATCCTGTTTAGCTGACATACGCTATCTTGTTTTTTTACTTTAGCTGATTTGCCCAGCATTCGAAAGGATGTGTGCGTTTTCAAAATGTTTGTCCATAAAAATCCTTTTATCTGTAAATGTAACATCAATTTTTGAAATGCGTCTATTTTATTGCAGTTTTAATTTTTATTGTTAAATTTGAAACATTGTAGCATTTAGCTGCATACGCGTATGTATATACGCATATATATGGAGCGCCCTTCTTTCTGCCAACCCCTAACTTGTAGTCCTTTTGCATGTAATGCACACATATACATATATACTCGTAATGTATGTATGCATGCACTCGTTCATTTGAAATCTTTGTTGCAATTGTAAATTTTACATTTCACAGTTTGATTTATTCACAAAAAAAGTCGCAAAAATTAGGGTGCACTTTTGATTGGCTTGTGTTTTTCTGAAATATTTTTTCCATGGTTTGTGTTGTGTCGGAAAAGGGGTTTCATTTTACCCGCTGTACACTCTGTTGGTTAATTTGCAACCATAGCGCATCGTTGGAATTTCACAATGGTTTGTTGATTTTACAATATTTTAAAATTTTCCATATAGGGTAAGTAGAGGAAAGGAAAACCACCCCCTGGGGGTAGGTTAAGGCTGATGTTCTGGTTGCGTTGTTTTGGGTTATATGGCTTTTAAGTATTTTGTTTTTTTTTTGCAACAATTCACAGTTAGTGTCTGAGGGCAGGTATAACTTGAATTGGATTTTTTTAAGCAGATTTTCCAAACATTTGTAAAGGATTGTCGGATATGCTGGTTGCAAAAGTAACATGGTGTCAGCATATTTTTTGTTGAAAATTAGACGCTTATGAAAATCTAACGCTTTGTAACCGCTGAAAAGTCAGGCTATACACATATGTATGCATTTTCTTTTGTTAAAATAAAATTGCTGTATTTAGTTTACTTTATATAACTAACAAAAAAGCTGGCCTGGGTACGACTTTGTGCGCCAGTTCCAGTTGCATTTTACATTGGTACGTACTTATGTCAAAAATTTCATCAAGCCCCCTCAAAAAATTTCTAGAGCTACATGGACTTACGACATAAAATTGAAAAAACGCAAAAAACATGGTTTTTCGTAAATTCAGTTCAGGATATTTCAGAGAAAATAAAGATTTTGATATAATTCAAAATGGGTTTTAAAGGCCAATATAAGTACTTTCAAATACCAAATCAATTATCAAGATTCCTGGCCAGAAACTATCCTCAGTTGTTTTATAACTTCAAAAATAGCTAAAAATGGTGTTGTTTGCACTTTTAGTTTAGGATATCTCAAAAACCTGATCGCATTTTTGGTGCCAGATTAGGATTTAGCATCAAAAAATACATCTTAAATTACTATTTCGATCTAACGCGCCATTCCACCGCCGGGAAATGCCTTAGTGAAATTTGGTTGGATTATCTCGAACACGTTTTCAATATAGCATTTAGAAACTTTTGCTTATATGGAAGGTACCACGCCATCTTGTCTGAATTGAAAATTTGTATATGTGCTTTAATTCTTTATGCGAAGGTTTGGTTCAGAGATGAAAAAAATCGGACAAAATCTACTTGCACCTCCCATACAAATGTGCCTTTTTTTTGTAAAAAAAAATGTAAAAAATTGGTTGTAATGAAGATATCAACTTGAAAATTTGTCTTTACCATTTCAGTGGTAACTGAATACTACTGTCAAAAAATGGGAGTGATTAAAATAGATAACATACATTTTTTTTTTTCATGATTTCAGTGCAATTGTTCATTATAACAATTCAGTCATTGTAAAAAAAAGTAGCCTTTGGGCAAAAAATGGGCAAAATTTTATTTTTTAAGTCTATTCTATGAGTATGTATGCTCATCCTGTATGCTTTGTCATAGCCTAACCACGCCCAAGTTGTAAGTTATAGTCTATAAAAGATTCAAGATTTCTGCAATTTGTCTTACCTTTCAGCTGATTATAAAATAATTTGATTAAAATACTGAAGTACAAATGTAAGGGTTGTGTATAGCAAAAATTTTTATTGAAAGTATTAACCTTTAATGCAAAAAAACGTTTTGCCAAAAACAAACGCGCGCAACCTCATTTGATCGCTCAAAGTTTTGTTATCGATGCACGCTTGAAAATTTGTTTTTGCATGCTGTTCAATAGTACGTGTTTGATAGCTATTATCATGCCAATCACATTTCTTTTATTCTCTTTTATGCTTATTTTCGTCACAATTGGGGTCTTTTCTAACATATTACAAAATATGATCGATTTTCAGGCACATTATTTTTTTTTTCATTTTGACGTCCTAGATTGGCAAAGTCTCACACTGTGCGTCGGCTATATTGGACACATTTTTCATTTTTAATGGAAATTTTAAAATTGGAATTGAAAATGACCGCGTAGAGGATTTGAACCCAGACCTGTACACGCAACGCAAGTCATTAGACCTATGCACTATCGTTTGCTCTTCTTCACAGTCGATGAACTTCCAAACAGTAAATACATACGTAGTCAGTAACCTTATAAAAACAATGACACAATCGATACACAATTGAATCACTTTTGATACTAATGGCGGACTATGCATTACATTCGGACCATTTTTGGTACAAATGACCGACTTTGCATTACATTTGGACCGGTTTTAATAAAATTGATAATTTTATTGAATTTATTCTAGTTTTAGGTGCAGTCCGTTTTGGTCCACTTACAAAATATCTAGACCAAATATGGCACTATTGAGAAAATTGCCTCTGCCGGTCCTACAGGGTAGCTACAAATGGAATGCTTGCGTTTATCTGTGCTTAATTTCTATCCGACTCGGAGCATATGAGAAATGAAAAAACTGATTTCTGCAACATTTGACTTAGACCATCACAAAACTCAGTAGCTTAAAAACGCGAGAGTTAACTTTGACAATAAACCACTGTCTATAAATTATAATTTTTTGGTACGTTGCTTATATGTAGTTGAAAAAGTATTTTTTTTTTATTATCAAATTAATTATCGTCTACCAAAAATATGTCAAAATATAGCGACAACCCGCACTAATGCAACTATCCACTTCATTGTCTATGAAATTGTCCATCTATAGTTCAACTGTTAAAAGAACCAATAACTTTGACCCTACATATTGCATACTTTACGGAGAGTACAATGCATACAAATGAAAACAAGCACTTTCAATTTGTCAACTAAAATGAATTAACATAAATAATTTTCCATAATGCGCACAAAGGCGCATATAGTAAGTCCAAAAACAACAGGCGTAACACCACGATTTACAAACTTCTCCCTCTCCCCACACGCATTGAAAACGGATTTCAAAAATCATGTTCAAATGTATTGTACTTCCGGATGAGTGATATTGTAGAAGAAGAAGAAAAAAAACAAATTAATATGACAATAAGTTATGCACAATGCTCTCTGGCGAGGGTTAAAAACCATAACATATCCCAAAAAATTATGCATAAACTGTAAAGAAATCTACTAAGTAGGTATGCAAAAATGTCTGATGTAGGATGATAAAAATCACCCCTATTTTGTATACTTCAAATTCAAAAATTTACAAATAAACAAATTGTTACCTTTTTGCAGTAGTGAGAACGAAGTGTCACAATTTGTTTACTACCCTTATCAGTTTTAATTGGTTGCATAACAAACCATTTAATAAAAATTTTAAGTTTTATTTAAAACCCACTCCACAACCACCAACCTTTTTAAGCGCAAAAGGTTATGTAAATTAAACGCCATTTAACACCGCCGTAATTAAATGTTATGACATTTAAATATTTCAATAGACGGTCTTTTTTCCTATTCTAATGCAAACAATAGCACTCTTTTTTATCTAAGATATAACAAACTGTTGAGCTTCATGGTTGAAGACACCCTTTTGCCTATAAACAAAAAAAAGGGTGCTTTATTTAAATACAACAGGGTTGCTTTCACAGTTCTTAACACTGTGATGCAAATTATCATATTAAAATTTCCATATAGGAGCCATATTTAACAAAGGGACAAAAAATGGGTAACCCTTTTTTGAACCAACTGTTGATATATCATTTACTACTAAAAAAGGATTTTACATACCAATTTGAATGGGGGTTAATTTTGAAAAGGGTGCTATCGCAACAAACTCTATTTAAATTTGAGGTTTCACTTAACACTTAAGTGCCTTTGTGATTTTCTTTTTTTTACTCATTGTGCTTTCATACAAAAAAAAAAAAAAAGGTGTACATATTTGTATATTTAAATTATACGTTGTAATTGGCGCTTAAAAGTTATTAAAGGGTTCATTTGATTCACTGTCGGTCCTTCGGCGCTTGATTGTTGCGTGTCTGATTTTGATTTGGGCCTTTGTGGCTTTTTAGTTGATTAGTTTGCATTTTTTTCCGCTATAAAAGGGGTTCATTTGTTTATTAAATGGGTGTTGAAGAGGTGTGTTTGGCGCGTTTTTTGTGCGGTGCGAGAACTTTAAGTGGTAGCTATGTAGCTACTTGTTGTCATTACAGTGTTTTGGAAGAATTTGTGTTTGAGGAGGTTGTTTTATTGATATGGTTTTATTTTTTAAGAAAAATTGATTTAAATACCTAAGGATTAAAAGTTTTTCTCATATTCTGATAAGAACTTATTGAAAAGACCGCGTAGGACCGGAGGAGACAATTGTCTCAATAGTTCCATTTTTGGTCTAGTTATTTTGTAAGTAGACCAAAACGGACTACCCAATGGAAAACGGAAGCGCGTTCAAACGACTTCAGTTGCGGCTTCTAGGGAAGCAAGAAGTTGCTTCTAGTGCTGTTCGCACTGCTTTTCTTTTTCAACACAGCATGTCCTAGCGGAGATGCACATCTTTGGAAGCACATGAAATACGCTTCAAATACGCTTCAAATACGCTTCCGTGGAAGCATATGGAAGTTTTTCAAAGTTTTAAGTTCCATTTTACAAAAATTACATTTTTTCTGTAACTTTTGGTAGATTTATTAACTTTAAACAGCAATAAAAAAATAAAAAAAAAATAAGAATTTGAAAAATTTTGTAAGCTACGAGTGATGTGGTTCTATTGCGCTCTTCTCGGAAGTAGCTTCCTTTCTCGTTGGGTACACCTAAAACTAGAATAAATTTACTTAAATTATCAATTGTACCAGAAATGGTCCAAATGCAATGCAAAGTCGGTCATTTGTATTAGAAATGGTCCGAATGTAATGCATAATCCATCATAAGTACCAAAAGTGGTTCAATTGTGTATCTATTGTGTCAGTGAGATTATTACGTTACTGACTACGTACTGTTTTGGCAGTAAGTCGACTGTGAAGAAGAGCAAACGATAGTTTATCGGTCTCATGATTTGCGCTGCGTGGAGTGGCCCAGGTTCAAATCCTCCACTCGGTGATTTTTAATTTCATTTTTTAAATTTCCATTAATTTGTACACCGTTTGTTTGAAGAGTCTTCGGAGCGGAATATAAAACATGGCCAAGGTATAAATAAAAAAATTTGAAAAAAAAAAAATTCATCCGCACTAAGGTTTTTGTGTAAAATTTGTATTTTAAATATAAATTTATAATATTTCAATTAAAAAAGGGGCTAAAAACAGTCAATAAATTAACTTCAAAAAAAATGGTCTTTTGCTGGGCCGAATGTAATGAGCAAAGAGACAATTGACCTTTTTCTGGTCTGAATGTAATGCATGAGGAGATAATTGGTTAGGCCCAATGACAAACGTAAAACGTAAATACTTAGAACTTTATATGTGATGTGACCAGAATTTGGTTCAGTCGGTTTCCCCCATGGAGTAGTTTGCAAACTAATTTTGGAATAGTCCATGACCCTTCTGAGGTTTAAAACAGCATCTACCTTAACACATTGATTAACCTCTTCCCTTGTCGCATGCCCTCTTGGGCTATCCAGTTGACGGAGCGGCTTTCTCTTCCAATTCCCGAATTAAGTCGTTTTTAAAGCTGTTGTTCACTCCGCAGAAGGGTTCTGGGCCTATGAAAGTGTTGAATGGTCCCATGACTCCAGCTCTTTTGCTGCCATCTTCCATTTTGGACCCATCAGTAAACCATAATTGTGAGCCCTGCTTAACATTTATGTCCTTCCTCTTCCATTCGGCGTGGTCATTTGTGACCACTTTGAATTTTCTAGAGAAAACAAACTTTTTACAAACTTATCGGAGTCTGAGAGACATGGTGTGTCGCAGAATACATCCAGGATTTTGACATGTCCTGTTAGATTGCCTTCTTTAAGTTGTTGTGAATGAGGTAGTCTGAGGGCCGCACAGACTGCTTTCTTCTTAACCATAAGGTGAAGAGGAGTAAGTCCCGTAAGTTTGCCTAGAGCACTGTCGGGCACGTCTTTAGTGCCCCTGTGATACCCAAGCAGGCTATTCTGAAGATTCAGTTTAGTTAATTCTGAGCCTTTTTATGATCTACCTTTGCCAACCATGCTAATGAAGTATAAGTGATCAGTACCTAGAGACCGATCCCTGCTCGGACAAGAATCAGATCTTATTATTTTAGTCCATTTTTTTATTCATAGCTATTTTTTGTTATGAAACTCGTACCTTTTCCAATGGTCACGTTTTCAAAATGATAAATTAACCGATGAGAATAATAATAAGAAAAACTCGGAAAGTATCGAATGGTATAGAAAATATAAAAAACTCAAAATTTTTTTTGGTGAAATAGAATAGGATCATAACTCGGAAAATAAGAGTCCTATTGCAAAAATCAGAGAGGATATTTTAATAAGGAAAAGTGTGGCTATTTGATGCCATTAATAAAAAAGAATTTCACCTTTTCTTGTAGCTACGCTGAAAGACTGAACACAGCGTTTTCTTCAACTTCAAGCAAGGATATTCCAAAATCCTGCAGGTATAATGACAATTCTGCTGATGAAGACTGATTCAGCATCAAAAATTAGATAAGACTGCATATAAGAAATAAAAAGTTCAATCCATTTTTTTGTGCCTGAGTTATTAACCAAAATTTTAATTTTGATAAAAAGTGGGAGTGGCAATTATTGAACAAAACTTACATTTCTTTATGCTTTAGATACTCAGGATACAGATCCGCATACCTAATTTCATCAAAATATGTTGTACCATTTGTGAGAAATAGCATTTAATTTGTTTTACTTATATGGGAGGTTCACGCACATCGGCGATATTTTGCCCACTTTCAGATCATAGGTGCCTAATAGCAAGTAGACTCCCTACAGTTAAATTCAGAAAGATTGCTTTAGTAGTTTTCTTTTTATAGCGCATTATATTTTGTGTGGGCGGTGCCACGCCCTTCAACGTATTTTCCCAATATGACGTTATATCACATATTAATCCTTGTTTGCAGTGGGAACATCTCCTAAATTATCATTAAAATTGTTGGAGTCGTTTTTGAGTAATATTGAACTAAAATTTTCAATGGTCAAAAAGGAGGCGTGGCTCTTCTTTCATACCGTCTACTTTTTGGTTATTGAAAGGCATTGATAAGCAGTACCAACATACCAAATTTCATTAAAATATCTTGTAACATTTGCGAGAAATAGCATTTAACGTATTTTGCTTGTATGGGAGGTTCCACGCGCAACGGCGATATTTCCTTACAGCTAATTTCAGAATGTTTGCTTTATTAGTTTTCTTTTCATACCATGTTATATTTTTGTGGGCGGTGCCACGCCCTTCAACGAGTTTTCCCAATATGACATTATATCACATATTAATCCTTGTTTGCAATGGTAACATCTCCTAAATTATCATTAAAATTGTTTCGAGTAATATTGAATCAACATTTTCAAGGGCCAAAAAGTGGGCATGGTACTTCTTCGATCCCGCCCACTTTTTGTCTGTTACAAGGTATTATTAAGCCGTAGCCGCTCACCAAATTTCATCCAAATAACTTGAATAGTTGGCGAGTTATGACTAAATCAATTTTAAAATTTAGGGCAGCGCCACGCCCCCTGGTGAGCATTTACAAAGTTCAAATTTAGCTCATTCTTCATTGTATGTTAATATCTAACACTATTCCAAGTTTCATTAAAATCGCTTTAGCCGTTTTCGTGAAAATATTTGGCACAGAAATAAGAACAAAGAAACAAACAAAGATACAATTTTAGCTCGTATAAGAAGAGAAGATTGGTACAGAGATGGTTTTGTAAGTTCATGCCATCATTTTAATTATGTATGATAGATGACTGTTCCAAGTTAGACTTTAATCTAGGATAACTCCTAAACATTTCTCGGAAACCATTACCACCGTTTCCCCTAAGTTTAAAGCTTCCAGGTTTAGCTTTCTCCTACGGGTAAAGGGCATTAGTGTGGTTAATTTCGAGTCCTTTCTCTCGGTACCAGCCTAGAGCTAAGTTGAGAGCTAGTTGCATCCGTTCAGTTACGGTGGAGTCAAACTTGCCTCTGACCATAATAATCAAATCGTCAGCAAAGCCTTGAAACTCAAATTTGTGATCATCGAAAATTCCTAATAATACTTGGTCTAATAATGGTTTGGTCTTGGTCTCAGTGATTTTTCGAGATCAAGACCAAGAACAAGATGCTGACATAATTTCACGACCAAGATCAAGACTGCTATGGTCTTGGTCTTGTTCACGATGATCATCAAGACCAAGAGTGCTTTTCAGTATTGGTAATTTTTAGTTAATAGGTGTGTTACGCCCCTTTCAAGCTTAAATCGTCTCCCAATTCGAAATTTGGCATCTTAAAAACCCAACTGCTTTGTGAAAATATGGTTTGGAAATTTTAATTACTTAACAATCTTTAGAAAATTTTTCAAGGCCAAGACCAAAATCGAGACCAAGACTCCATGTCCAAGATCAAGACCATTACCAAGAAAAAATCTTAAAATTATGATCAGAGAGGAAATGATCAGTTTTAACACTGCAAAAATTAGGCACGTGTTAGGCACCAACCAAAAAGCCAATCAACTGTGGTACCAACAAACCACCACCTTGAGTAACCCCGTTTGCCAAGAAAAGAAAGAGCATTATGCGAAAACCACAATTTAAGTAGCTCATCCTTTTATTTGTATCCTCAAATAGACGCAACAACCAACATTGATGAAGGTCACATTTAGAGATGCAATAAAAACTATAAATTTTTAAAGCCGTTACAAATTGTGTGATGTACGTTACTTTTGGCACACGTTTAACAGACGAATTTCATATGAAGAAAGAACATTTGTGGAGAGCATAGGGTGTTGCAGCTACAAAATATAAAAAACAAAAAAAAAAAAAAAAACCGAGAGAGAAAGAGACGAAAAGACATGCTCACACAATGAAACGAAAGGATTTATATTTTTACAAAACTTATCTACATAATCTGACACATGATCAGCTGAAATGAAATTGAAAATGGAATATACGTGTATGTGGAGTATTTCAATACGCACCTGATAGTGATCGTAACGGTGATGGTGATTTTGACATGTGTCGTAGATCTGAAAATGGAATGAGAAAAAAGGGAATAAAATTGTAAATATTTTAATATGAAATGTGCATAAATAGAGTTTTCCTGGAATATCCCTAGTGACAATGCAAAATATCCTGAAATGTCACGTTCTTCCAAAAAATCTCTTTATGAATAATTTGAATAAAAACAATTTTGCTGAATGATTGAGGACTTTACTCGTCCATAATCAATAATAATATATGCATAAATTAATAAAGAAAAAAAAGTGCATTTTCATGCAAAAGTTTTATGCATTTAGACGTGCACTGTAGCATTTCCCTTTAGTGTATTATAGTACACTCAAGACCGTAAGTATTTTTGAAGTGTACATACAAAGTGTATATGCAAAGATTACTATTTATCGATTACTTTGTTCTTTTCAACAACTTTATGCTGATTGCAAGTTCGTTCTTCTTATGGGAAAATGGGGAATGTCCTGACGACGGTCGGTCATGTCCTAAGTAAATAGTGAACTGCACATGTGTCTTACTTTGTTGTATTGCAGTAGTAGTTTTTGTTGTTCGAATGTCTTTTTAGGGATGGTTTTTTTAGTGGAGTGGTTCTTGTGTGTATGAACTTTGCTCATTAGCAATGTTAATGTCCATAAAGAGTCCTTGATGTGAAATGTGCGAGTATAAATAAAATGTTGATTTAATATTTCTTAGTTTAAAAATACACTCTGCATTTTAAGTACATGGAAATATTTTCAAAAGTGATTTGCAAGTTTAAGCATCTATATTTTTCTCAAATTGCCTCAGGAATAATAATTTTTGAATTTCTTTTTCACTTACTTATATGCTGTTTTTAGTGATGTGCAAAGCTAGTCTTGGCCTTGGTAATTTATCGAGACCAAGTCCAAGACGTTAATATCTTGACAAGACCAAGACCAAGACTGCCGTAGTTGCTTCAGTCTTGGTTATTTAAAGTTAATAGGTGTTTCACGCTCCTTTCCAGGATAAAATCATCACTCAATTGAAAATTTGGGATCTTAAAAACCAAACTGCTTTGGAAGAATAAGGTTTCGAAATTTTGAATGCTCAAAAATCTATAGAAATTTTTTCAAGACCAAGACCGAGACCAAGTCTTAACAACCAAGATCAAGACCGAGACTCAATATCAAAAGGCCAAGACCAAGACTCAATATGCAAGAACAAGACCAAGACCATAGCAGTCTTGGTCTTGATTTGCTCACCACTAGCTGTTTCCAAGAAAAGCCCAAAAAGTAAAAACAAATTAAAGAGAGTTGTATAAACTTCAAAGTCAAGTTATCAAGAAATCAGAAAATGGAAATTGCTGTGCGTGAACATAATCAATACTAAGAAAAGAATATTTACCTTTTAAATATTTCAAAAAATAGTATGTCAATTTCTTCTTTAGCAATAATATGTTTTTTCAAAAGGAAAATTATAATGATCGCTTCTGTTTATTTTACGCCAAGGCGTTGCAAAGTATTTGAACAAAGTATTTGCGATTCCGGCGTGCAAAATTAATAATACGGGAGGATTTGGCACCATTTCTTGTTAAAATGCAGAGGGTTGAAGTTGGAAATTTTTGTTATTTTCATAAAAATTAAGTTTCTTCAAAAACTCATAGCTTACATTAAACTCTGTAAATAGATAATTGTAAGTAACTTATTCTATTTATTTTGAAGTGTTCTTGTTGTAAAAAAATATCGCTTTTTTCACCAGAATTTTTTAAATTTAAAAATATCTTTGCATTTTTTTTTTAAAACCCCGTTAAATTTTTTTAAAAGCATGTTGTACTTAAGTCGAGTGAGTGAATATTTCTTTTTTTGGAATTTTTGAAACTTTTTTTTTTCGAAAAATTTTCAAAAATTGGTCAAAATTTTAAAACTTTCAAAAATTCTACAAAAATTCGCGAGTATTCCTTGGATGATTGTAAGCATCCCTTGCAAATTTTTTTTCGTAAGATGCCTTCATCTTGAGTAAAAAAAGCGTTTTTAAATATATGGCTTAAGCAAAATTTACAAAAAAAAAAAAACCAAGTGGCAACTCTGAACGTTTTTTTAAATTTTATCTGAGCGTTTCCTAAACTAAAAATTGTAATTTAATCACAAAAAGTATGATTTTAATAAAATTTCAGAAAATAACTAGGTGGAAACCCTAAAAATATATGTTGGATTTTTAAAAAGTTTATCTAAACGTTTTAAGACTAAAATTAAATTTTTTTGTTTTATATTTATAGGAGAGGAGTTATTTTTCAAAAGGGCGTAAAACCATGTTAAACAAATTTTCAGTAATGAGAAAAAACTTTTAGGGGCTGTTTACAGTAACTTATTTTTTTTTTTAATGCCTCCAGTGTTGTAGTGAGTTGACATTTTTATTCTAACATATTTGTAGTAATTGCAAAAAGTAAAAAACATTTGGAAATAAGCCCTTTTGTTTCGAAATCACTCTTATTTCACCATTTGGAAATTTCAACTGCTGTCTATAGGCATGGTATGTAAGCGCCTATATAGACGGGGGCATATAAAAAATATTAAATGTTTCTTCGGCGACTATCTGAAATTCGTCTTTTTGTATCAAACTTTAAAAATTACTATGAAATTATATGAAAATAAGCCCTTTTGTTCCGAAATGCGATTTTTGATCATGATTTTATCTTGGAAAAATGCATTTTTTGTGCTGAATTTTAAATCCTTTTGAAAAATCACTTCTCATATATGGTTTAAGCAAAATTTACAAAAAAACCAAGTGGCCACCCTGAAAGTTTTTGTACAGTTTTTAAAAGGTTTATCTGAGTGTTTCTTAAACTAAAATTTTGAATTTAGTCACATTATGATTTTAACAAAATTTCAGAAAACCACCAGGTGGAAACCCTAAAAATATTTGTTGGATTTTTAAAACCTTTATGTTTTAAGACTAAAATTTGATTTTTTTGTTATATATTTATAAATATAGTTTAAGCAAAATTTACAAAAAAAAAAACGAGGTGGCAACCCCAAAAGTTTTTATACAATTTTTCAAAAGTTTATCTGAATTTACATAGTCACAAAAGTATGACTTTAACAAAGTTTCTGAAAAAAACCAGGTGGCAACCCTTAAAATATATATTGGATTTTTTAAAAGAACCACTCTCAAAGTATTTTTCGTTGCATTCTTTAATAATCCCTAAGCATAAGAGTAAACAAAATAAAATTAGTAAAGGTGTTACCTTTGGCCTGGCCAAAAATTATATACCCTACACAGCAGTTTTTCGAAAATTTTGCTTATATGGGAGGTGCCACGCCCTCTTGTCCGATTTCATCCAGTTTTTGCTCAAAGTTTGCGCTTGTAATTTGTAGTATTTTGGTTGCATTGTCGTGAAAAATACTTCTAAAATTGCATTTTGAAGATATTTTTTGTATGGACGGTAGGCGTGTCCGATTATCGATTTCGCTTATTTTTAATCCTACGAGCTAACTTTAAAATGGAGGAAGTGTACCAAATTTCATTGAATTATCTTGCTTAGTTTTCCCAAAAAATGTATTTCAACACACATGGCTATATCGACTCAGGAGGTGACGCTGATCAAGAATATGTATACTTTTCCATATCTGCCACGCCGCCTTCTCTGTGTTACAAACGGAAGTACAAAGTGAATATATCCTGGGTGTAGGGTATAAAAAGAATATTCGATTCATATGTCTGAATATTTGTACTAAATATTCTCGACGTGCAGAATTGGTTATCGTAAATTTTGACTATACAAAAAGTATACCTTTACCGTGGTATGTATATTATTCTTCTTTTCTTTATAATCCATACAATTATATTTTACTTCAAAAAGGTGTCTCTTACACAAGCAGATAACAGTTTCAGTGGGAATAACTTGAAATTTTATTTTGAAGTTCCTACGCTGATTTATGTGCAGAAATCCTTTGACGTGTCACGCCTTTAACGTTGATATTTTGAGATATTTTAAAATCTAATAAAGAAAATTATGCGGAAAATGAAAATATCATTCCAGTTGATTTCCCAGCTTTATTATGTTTTTTATAAATTAAATCTGTTTCAAATATTTGCGGCCTCGGAAGGAGATTTTTTTTGCTTGTTTTTTCTAATCAAAATTTTGGCCTTTGGTAAAGCCAGAAAAAATACCCTTACTATTTAGTTTTGTTCACAGTGATCTTCAGACACAGGTCTTTCAAATCAGAGCTGGAGTGTGGAACTGGAGTACTTGGTGAGGAAAAGGAATATGGGTGGTCCTTTCAAATTCAATGCCCCGGGGTTTAAAACCATGTTTAAAGTTCAAATTTGATATTTTAAATATGAATACATTAACTTAACAAGAGCTTCCTTACAAATAGCTAAAAAAAAAAATAGTTTTAATTTTGTACTTTAAGTGTTAAAAACACATTCTCCTGCCTGTCCCAAATCGCTGGTTAGTGGACAAAAATTCTTTTTTTTTTATTCGGTCTTAGCATTAAAAATATTGCGCAACTCATTTAAGGAAGATCACCCACTAAAGTAGATCGAAGACAGAAAGAAGTAATGAAAAAAGAAAACTGCTCAAGTAACACTGCACCTTTTATCCTTTTAAGGATATGCATAAAATAATTCTTTTCATTAGATCATATTACAATTATCTATGCTCTGTAAAGGTTTTGATTTGAAATCATTGCACAAAATTTCCAAATAAAACAGTTGGCATTTGCTGTTGTGTTGCTTTTAGATAAAATGCAAAGCAGCAAACGAAGGACATCCTGCAGTGCATGTGATCATTTTTTGCTATTATTTATGTTTACAACATGCTGTGTCTGATATTCAAATGATCAGGCTGTATTGCTTAAAAAAAGAAAAGATTTCTTTTTACCTGCGTTGTCATTTGAGTTCTTTAAGATGTTGCAGTAGTATACTATGCAGGTATTTTGCATGTCCTTTTTAAGAAAAATTTCAAAATTTTTTCTCACAACCTTTTTTTTTTTGTGTGCATTTTTTATATTTTAATGGCAAAAAAGGACATATGCAAAAGAAAAAAAAAAAAAAATAAAAAATATGGGTATACTATGCGGTATTCTTAGCAATTCGTCAAGGATTTTTCTTATAAAAAAAAAAACAAAATAAAAGTAAAAAGGTTTTGCATTTCGCCTAAAATTTGTTTTGAACGTACAAAACGCAAACTGCATATAATACCCACAAAAGGCATTTTTCCTGTAATTATCCTTAAGCAGTAGGTGTAACTATTGAATCATTAGTTTTCTCATTCTTTCTTTCGAATGTTTTATTTTTAATTGCATTTTGCATTGTGTTCTGGAGGATAATTGCAATGATTTTTAGCTTGTCAAAATTATAGCTTAGCTGACTTTTTAAACATTTGTACAGAAAGGAAAGGAATTCTGAGGTTTTCTTTACTTTTTGCTTGAAAAAATGTCATCCAACAGTTTTTCTTTTTTATATGTATATACTCATACCAAATAGCCATAAATATCCTTAATACACCCTCATTTAGCGAAAAAGAAATAAGCAAATTTTATGCAACTTTCATCCCCACCCCCTCCACCACTCCAACATCACACTCATACTAAAAAACACATTACACACATTTACATGTAAGCACGTATTCTTATGCATGCCCAAATCTTTACATATGGAAAAAAAGAAGCTCTCCAACTCCCCTGATAATAGATAATGTAACAAAAAGTACAAAAAACAGCAGCAACAACAACAAAAAACATAAGAAACGTACCCAAAATACATGCCAAACTTGGTGATAATCTGTATATTTATATGTGTTGTCTTAGAATGGACACTGGACACATTATCCTCTCTCCTGCATGCATATATCGCAGTAAAAATATGTCCCCTACATTTTTGTTCGTTGTTGTCCATTCTAGTGAGTCCTTTGAAATTCTTCTGTTGCTATTTTTCGTATGCTCACTTTGCGCCAACACCCATGGGAGCTATAAATTTAATATCTACTTTGCAAAAATACGTTTTTTATCATGCAGAATACTTGCATGGATATTATTACCCGACATACATATCTATATGTGTATGTACTTAGCTGCTATTTACCATTGTATTAAACAACAAAAAAGGATATTCATATATGTATAGCGCAACAATATTTCGTGTTTATTTCTATACATTTGGCGTAATTTCACTTTTATATCCTATGCTAAAAATGCTAAAATACTATAGCTATTTTCATGTCAGCATATAGGGATTTACGAGTTCTATTCCTTTTGGTATTAAGGAGTGAAAGAAAATAGAAAAAAAAAGATTCCTAAGCTTTAAAATTAGTGTTGAAGTGTCCGCAAGTACATTCAAATACTTTAATTTCTTGTAAGAAAATTTTTTTACAATAAAATGTTGTATTGAAAGATGTCAGATTTTTTCAATAAGTGAGACAGTAATGACATTGCTTTTATATTGAAATGTTAAGGGACAGTAATAACATGCTACACAGTTTTAGATTCTTGCGGCGAAGTAGCATAAATTCAGATTACTGGTTTGCTTCAAAGTTTTGGGTGCATTTTTTAATCGATTACGACAGTATTGACAGATCTGCACGGAGAAAAATACGCATCATAATTTTTACTCCACTCGGCAAGTCGAAAAATTAAAGTAATCAACACTAAATTTCAAATATAATTTACCTTACGTAAGAACTATTTGATGGATCTTAGTCATATTTACAAATAAAATGCAGTTAAATAATAAAGGAATATTTACTACAAATTTTCTACATTTCGCGACCTTAGAACAACAGGGTTCTATCTACACTCATATCACTTTCGAGAAATCTATGTTTGAATATTTCGTATCGTATAACTTTTCTGAATTGATTTTAATCACAATAGCCATGTTCACGATCCGCTGCAAAAGGTCTTGCATCATAGCGTTTGTAAATAGGTGTTGAAAAATTTTGCTATACAACAACAAAATATATAGGATTGAATTTACATTTGCATTTACATTTTCTATACTAAAAACCTATAGCATAAAAATATCATGTCATTTTTCAAATAAAAATTTTTTGTTTATGCTCTCGTTCTCTTTGCTCATACGATTTTCTCAGAGAAATACATTTTTTCGTAGCTTGCAATGTTTATACTTTTAATATTGCTCACAATCAAGTGGAAATTATTGCTATTTTGCTACTTTGCAAGTCTAAATGATCCGGATCGTGAACACGGCTAATGTTATTTATATTACAAGCATTAAATTGTCGCGAGGATTTCATTGATACTAAAATAATTAAAATACGTTGCCTAGTTAATAAGGAATTTAAGTTTAAAAAAATCGATAGAACTTTGTTGCTAAACGATAAGGTACTTGAAATTGGGCAACAAAGTTCTAACTGCCAGATAGAACTTTGTGTTTCTGTAAGATTTTTTTTTTTTTCAGATAGAACTTTGTGTTTCTGTAAGAGAGCAGGCAAATTAGATAAAATCATGTAATTTTGTTAAACAAGCCCCGATTTTGAGCCGGAATGGCTCATTTTGCTAGTAATTGGACTTAGAAAAAACCAACACTTAAAATTTATGCAGTTTTTGAAAAATGGTCGAAAAACGGTTTTCGAAAAATTGACATACTTTCATGCATCATTTGAATCGAGTATAACTTTTTAAATAAAAATCACACGAGGCCAGTTTGTATCTCATTTTGAAGAAGAAGAGCTGTACTTAATGTTTCATTCAATAGAAAAGAGAAAAACAATTTTGTGCGTCTTTTAAACAACCTCAAAAATCGTGTTTTTGATCATTTTTTTAACTTTTATGATAGAATATCTCCGAAACCATATAAGATATAGCAACTCTGATGCCAGATTCGGATTCAACGTTGGCAACTTTATCGAAAATGACTAACTTCGATTCGATTTCTTAAATTTTCCAAAACCGTTTTTCGACCTTTTTTCAAAAACTGCATAAATCTTAAGTGTTATTTTTTTCTAAGTCCAATTACTAACAAAATGAGCTATGTCGGCTCAAAATCGGGGCATGTTTAACAAAATTACACGATTTTTTCTAATTTGCCTGCTCTCTTACAGAAACACAAAGTTCTATCTGGCAGTTAGAACTTTGTGAAATTAATTTTAATTTGAATATGTGTAGATAGAACCTTGTGCATCTCAATTTCATTAATTATCTCAGAAACCATACGAGATAGAAATATTTAAGTAGCGGTAGTCGAAAGAGCGTGGTCTATTTAGTACGAAGCAATATATAACTCAATTTCACAAAAAATTTCAGTTAGAACCCTGTTGTTCTAAGGTCGCGATTTGACTTTATGTAGAGTAATTTATACTTTCAGAAAAAAAATGTATGACCATTTTGAAATAACTTTAATTTTTTCACGCACAAAAATGAGTGTCATAATTGTCACCCCACTCGAGTATGGTAAATATCATAAGAATAAAGAATCATTTTGACTTTTATAATTTTAGTAACAATTTCTATTTTTGGACAGACATTTTCTTTATATACAATTTTTTTTGTCTCTACATCACATGCGTAAGCAGCCCAGAGGATATGTATCTGACTATCATACGGAAGGGCCAGGGTTCGTACCCCAGCGCCGTACACTGGGGACCCCAGGTTCAAAACCACGCAGAAATCGCAATTTTCATCGAAATACAAAAATTCTTAAAGTGGGATATTCGTTTTGTTAAGAATTTTTATATTTCGATGAAAATTCCGATTTCTGGGTGGTTTTCAACCAAATCACTTCTATAGCCCCAGTGTGCGCCGGTCAGTTAATTTTTTTGTTGTTTTTTTTTTTTTTTGTTGTTTGAACTATACAGTAAGGTAAATATCACGCCAATTTTTTCGTAAGAATTAATAGGAAACATACATTCTGAATTGACTAAAACAGTAAGGTGAATCTTACTTCGGTGTGAAGTTGTCACTATTTTGATTTGAAATTATGGTTAAATTTATGAGAAATAAAGTAGCAAGTACTATTTTTTTTCTCCGTATATTGACTGTTTTTTAAGTTTTTTCTGCCTTCATATCCAATTTTGCTTAATTAATCATATTATGCTGTTTTTAGAGGAGCACATGTGCATCTACTGAATTTCGATGCTGAAAATTTTCTGCACTGTAAGTCGTAAAATACATTACAAAAGTGAAAATTGGAAGACATAATTTTAATTAAAAAAAAGAAAACTTAAAAATTAGAACTATTGATTAATTTTAATCAGCAAACAATAGAGAAAATGAATTTTTTTTCCGTAATCATTTGTGCAAAATACGAAGTCTGGAAAAGGTACAGTAATGACATGGTTTATTTTGTTATTTATATTCAAGCATTTTTTTCTTCTAAAATGTTAAACATATGTAGTTACGTGTAGATGAAGTTTTAGTAGATTTGAGAAAATCAAAAATTTCTTTGGAAATAAGGATTTGTTATCCAGGAATAACAAAGCAAATTTTTTATTTAAAGCGCCCATATACGCATATTACCATTTAGTCTAAAATTAAAAAGAGTGTAGCATGTGCAGCTTGAAGAGTTTCCACTTCGCTGAGATGTTTCTGACTGATCTTGCATTTGTGCCGCACTTTGTCTAAACTTCTAATGAATATGTGCTTTACAATTCCCACCTATAAAATTTTCACATAATCGCTTTTAAGTATATAAACAATAGTCGGTTGGGGCTGAATCTGATGAACTTGCTCTAGGTGAAATGATTTTGCATCACAGTTAAGCCACATAAAATGAAAATTATGTGTTAAATTATGAAAGTGGTTCCATTTAAATGGCAGTCTCTCATCAACTATATCATGTAGTAACCTAAACTCATCGGATTTTTTTTTATTAATGAAAAGTATATTATTCCAATAGTAGTATGAACCATCTACGGCTTAGACAAGGTATTCATTATAACTTGTACTTAAAGCAGTGCAACAAGGTCCTGACAAGTGCTAGAACTGTTTCGGACTAGTACGAGGGGAGGTCAAAAAATTCGCGGATTGGGGGGTAAGTAATGGAAATAAAATTACAAATTAATTTTTCCTTTTCCTTTTACTACCGTAATGCATTTTTCATTTCATTTTTCGGGTCATTAGTCTTTGAACTATCTTCGAACAAACAAGTCAATCCCGAATAAAATTTAATTAAGGGAAAAAAAATAAATTTACCTGGCCCCCAGTGACCATTATTTATTACCGAAGATGAAGAAAGAGCTACGTGAAAAAACAATTAACAACAATGAAGAAGTCAAGTCAGCAATTGCCGAAATTGCTATTTTGACACCAAAGATAAAACAGGCATAGTTCGAACCTCCTTCCCGTTCATTCCGCGAGATTTTTGACCTTCCCTTGTATGTACTATGCTAGGGTATATTTATTGAGAGATCTAAGATAAAAATTAATGTTTGTGTATTCGTCTTTAATTAACTCGAAAACCACTTGATCGATTTGAATGAAATTTGTACAGTATATTAGTAGGGGAAGAGTACCGGGTGTGGGCACCTTTTTGTTTTCGACTCATAAATGTGTATTGTGGAGACATATAAGTATCAATAGAAAGCTAGAGACCTTAGCTAACTACTGGTGAAGTAATTTGATTTCGTCAGTTTGAAAAATTATATCAAAAAAATAATAAAGTGATAATTTTTGACAAAAAAAAATAAAAATTTTGGTTCGGTTGTGGGCACCCTTAGAAAATCGGCTAAAAATGGGAAAATAAGAAGTTAAATGCAATCAAATGGAGAAGAAAGCAAAATTAATTAATTACGGAAACATTGACTCACACAAATTCAAAAAAACTCTGCTCAACGGATTCAACAGGATCAGCGTCATTGAAAACGTCTGGATCGAATGGCATCACGCCTGTTGACTTGATTGTCTTCGGCGTCAATGCCAGATCAATTATTTTGCAGACTTAGTCGGCTTGGTGACGTAATTTCTAGCCCTTGTTGACATTGCTCTTTTGCCAAGCATGACTTTTTTGTACCAATCCATAGCCGCCATCTGCTCCCCTGCCCACTTGTTTGGAAACTCAATTCCGAAATTTATGCCACCTTACCACCCACACTTAATGAAAACAACTTTTTTTCTGCGATATCTTTTAGGACCTATTGGTTCTTTCCATTCCACTAAAAAATTGTAAAAAGGCATAAGAACACCATTTAAATTAGTAATGTTGGCATCCATGACAATATTTCAGTAAAGTACACGCTTTAAATAAAAGAAGAGGTGTGCCCACACCCGTACCAATTCGTGGCCCACACATTTTTTTCAGCTCTCTGTGACCGCGTATTTTGTTGTTGTTAATATTTGAAAAATTTTTATATAATTTTTGCAGGCTTAAGGGCAACATATTAAAATAATTTCAACTTTATTCACATCTACACACAAATACCCTCTAGTGGTATATAATTCAAAGTCGTACTCTATATCTAATATAGTAAAAAAAGGAGGACAAAGTTTTGTCTTGCGTATTAATATATAAATTTCGTGAAATTTTATGTTTGGATTAATTTAAAGGGTTGAGAAATTTAGTGATATAGCTCATAAAACTGGTGAAGAATAAACCAAACAACGTTTTGGTCTTAGATATTTAGTTTTGGTCTTCGTCTGAGCATTGAGGATTGGTCTTGGTCACGATTTTGGTCATGGTATTCATTTATTAATTGAGTATGTAAAATTTGGAAAACCCATTTTTTCGAAGAAGTTAGGATCTTATGTAATTCCTCAGTTTCAACATGACTTGGTTTGTTATAATTCTTAAATATAATATATTTATAAGTGCGATTCCAAAAAAAAACCCTTAATTATGCTTAACACTAATTCTGAACTGAATTTCAAATTTGGCTGCTAAATGGAACTTTTCAATACTCTCTGACATATGAGTTTTTTATTTTATTTTGAAGCTTTTACTTTCATTTAAGTGCAAAAATGCCTATACCGTGAAATGAAAATTTGATTTCTATTGTTTTTAATTTTTTTATGTTTATTATGACAATTTTGATATATTTTAACTATCTGTCTTGTACTATATAAAAAGTAGATATTGCTTGTTTGTACATAAATGTGTTCCTTATGAATTCGGAAACTAATCGACCGGTTTTAATCAAAGTTGCACATCGTCATATCTCTTAAACTACTCGAGGCAGGTAGTAGAAATTCCACTATGAAAATCTTAAACAAAAATATAAATATAAAATAAACAAAAATCACATACATCGTCGTTTTCCAACAGGTAATACGTTAAGCTCCACCTCTTCCTTTTCATCATCACCATCATTATGGTCATTCTGCAGTAGCACAACATTCTGCTCAATATCATCATCATCACCACCCTCGCTACTCCCAAAAGGAGTCGCTGCAATAAAATTCTTCTCGCAAGGATTTGCATTATTCAAAATGCGTTTGTGTAACTTGAGGCTGTCATCTGGGTTGATGATTGAATCAGTGTTGTTAGAGTTATTGTTGTTGTTGTTGTTGTTGCTGCCTTGGCTACTACCATTTGTAGTAGCATGCCAAAGCATTTGTTGTTGTAGCACCATCATAATGATATGAGAACTTTTTATAAAAAATGAAAATTTTTTTCTTTTGATTTTTTTAAAAAACACAAAAAACACGGAGAAATAAAAATTTATTTTTTTGTTAAATTTTACAACACTGGCTGGATGCTTTGCATAAAGTTTGCATAAAATTAAAATATTTTTAATTCGTAAAAAAATGGCACTTTGCAAAAATTAACATATCAGTTTTTGCATAAAATCGTCGTTATTATAATTTTATTAAAATTTTTATGTAAATTTTCGTACGTAAATAAAAAGTTAAACGGCGTCACATGAGTGAACGAACTCCTGCCGTGTGCGCATACGAAATGCAACTGAAATCGCACTTGATGGACGGCAGGCGGCTCACACTCCAAGACGTCGATAATACACACATGCACATGCACACACGCACACTGCACGAGACAGACGATCATCATCGATGAGTTTTCAATTTCTTCACATTTTATCAAAATTTTTATACGATTTTCTATGATTTCCGATTGAATGTTGTTTGAAATTTCACTGTAAATGTTTGAAATAACCATGTGTTTGTGTTTGTTGCACTCTCGTTTACATGTGTGTTAGTTTTATGTGCACGCGTATTTGTGTATTTTTGCAGATTTTTATTTCTTAAGTATGCAACATTTTGCTACATATTTTCTTCGTGTTCTTTTTGCATGCAGCAGCCACTAAGAAATGCAAAAACACTGTGACAAGGATCAACACGCACACAAACATACACCACATTATACCCTTGCGCTTTGCAGATGCTTTCCCCTTACACTCTGATTTCCCCTAAAACGTTTGACACACACACACACTCAATGAGTAACACAGCGCGCGCTCTCCCTCTCACTCTCTCTCTATTGCACAGTGGACGCAAATCAACCCTTAATTCATTTGTTTGTGGAACGCATTCTTTGTTATGTTTTCTTATTGCATTTCTAATAGGATTTACTCATATTTTTATGCTCATTTTTTTGTTTGTTTTTCTCACACAACACTCTCATACCCTTAGCAGCAGCTCCCTCCCCTTGACAACAGCTCATTTTCATATTCCGTTGCAGTTATGCTCCATGCTACTGCCAGAGTGTGCTCCCCATTAGCATAGCGCATAGTAAACAGTGCTCCTTGCTATCCCTCTCCTTGTAGTCCTTATAACTTTTATTGTTATTTGCTTGAAATGGGTGTGGCTTGCATATGCATGTATGCATGCATATAATATCGTTGTTGTATTTTTATGCTTCGAAATCTGCATGTGATTCCATCCACTCACTTGTGCATGTGGAGTCTGCAGTTTTGTTTTGTTTTTCTTCCTTTTTGCATAAAATTGCAGTTTTATTTTCCTTCGTGTCCTTTTTCTTCTTTCGTACATCCTTTGTTTTCTACATTTCTTGCGCTCAAGAAATTCAATATCATAATTTTAGCTTTCTACCTATACCGAGTGTGCACAGTGATGTGGAAATGTGGTGGTGGCTGTAGCATTTTGTGCTTTTGTTGTGTGTGCACTTTTAGAGCATCGTATCGTATAAATCAGTTTTGATATCCTTATGGACATTTTTATGTACCTATACTGCACAACACACAATGTTCCTTCATGCAAACTTGGAATTCACATATGTATGTATGTACATAGGGACAGGTTGAAGCGATTTAATTTTTTTTGCACTTAACAGTGGAGCTTTCATGAGCTAACTCTGCAAAAACTCTGTAGGACCGGCGGAGACAATTGTCTCAATAGTCCCATCTTTGGACTAGTTATATTGTAAGTAGACCAAAACGGACTAAACCTAAAACCTAAATAAATTCACATAAACTATCATTTGTACCAGAAATGGTCCAAATGTAGTGCAACGTCGGTCATTTGTATCAAAAATGGTCCGAATGAAATGCATAGTCCGCCATTAGTACCAAAAGAGGTCCAATTGTGAATCGATTGTGTCAGTGTAATTATAAGGTTACGGACTACTTACTGTTTGGCAGTACGTTGACTGTGAAGAAGATCAAACGATAGTGTTTCGGTTTAATGACTTGCGCTGCGTGAAGAGGCCTAGGTTCAAATCTTTCACTCGGTGATTTTCAATTCTAATTTTTAAATTTATATTAATTAAAATGGTTTATGATGACTACATGAAAATTATACTAATTTTACGCCGTCCTGTTGAAACCACATTTTGTCCAAGTCCATATCATCCAATTCGTGCCAAAAATATTCGGTTATCATTGAACGGTAGCGATTCCCATTCACAGTAACGTGCCGGTCTTGATCATCACGGAAGAAGTACGGCCCAATGACGCCGCCGGCCCATAAACCGCACAAACCGTAATTTTTTCGGGATGCAATGGTGACTCATGGAGTACGTGTGAATTGCTGCCTGACCAATAACGCATATTTTGCTTATTGACGAATCCATTCAGCCAGAAATGAGCCTCATCGCTGAAGATGATTTTTCGATGAAAATCCGAATCATTTTCAAGTTGTTGCTCAACCCAATTCACGAACATACGACGCTTCTGGTGGTCAAGCGGCTTCAGTTCTTGCGTCAATTTGATCTTGTAAGGATGAAGGCCAAGATCTTTTCGCAAAATTCGACACAACGACGTCACAGGGATGCCCAACGCTTAAGAACGACGTGTGAGAGACACATTTGGGCTTTCTTGAGCTGAAGCCTCAGAGGCAGCAATATTCTCGACACTTCTTTGTCTCACTGGCGCGGGAAAATTTTGTACTGTGCCTGTGGATTCAAATTGTAGACGCTCAATTGTTGATCTGGTAGGACGATTATGACGACCATAAAGTTGAGGCCACTGACTCCGAATTTCGGTAGTAAATTTTATTAATTTCTACTCGTTGTTGGCTCGTATATCTTTCCATGAAAATATGGCGTCGTTTGCTGTCCCTATCGGTCTACTTTTGTAGCGTCCCTATTGAAAAACCCTTTATTTCTTTTAATTTGTACACTATTTGTCTGAACAGTCTTCGGAGCGGAAAATGAAAACCTAGCCGAGGTATAAAAAACTAAAAAATTAATAAAAAAATTCATCCACACCGAGATTCGAACCCAAAACACAATCCTCAGAAATATACAACAAACTCTTTAGCACATTCGTCTATGAAATCTTTTGACGTTTTTGTGTAAAATTTGTATATTAAATTAAATTCTTTGAAATTTATAAATATTAAAAAAAAAAAAACTTGGCCTTTTACTGGTCCGAATGTAATGCATAAGGAGGCAATTGACCTTTTTCTGGTCCGAATGCAATGCATAAGAAGACAATTGATTACGCCCAATGACAAAAAAAAAAAAAAAAAATAAAAAATAACAAATGGACGTAGAACTTTATATGTGATGGGACCAGAATTTGAACTTGTCGGTTTCTCCTATGGAGTAGTTTGCAAACTAGTTTTGGAATAGTCCGTGTTCCTGTAGGGAAGACATTATGCACATTTGTATGTATTTTACCAAATTTGGTAATAATAAGCAAATGGTATGTTTGATACTAAGTACTTTCATTTTCTATAATTCGGCACCATTATGTTCTGGGTCTTTCTTAAAATCTGTCTATCCGTGAGTTTCACCTAAGTTTCGTGATTATATGGTTCAACCATTACCATTGTATTAAATAATCTAAGTGATTCCCCCTGCGGGTAAGGGGTCAGAATATGCCCGAGGTAAGCATGCCTGTCGTAAAAGGCGACTAAAAGCGGGTGACCAGCCAGGGTGTGGAAGGGTGTAGCGTTGGACAGCGTTGCGCCTCGAAAGAAAAACCCACAATGCCCGTAACTGGCACTGACAAGGCGAGTCGATGCCGCCTTAAAATAAGCATCTTGTCGAAATCCTGAAGCGTCTGATCCAGAGTGGGCGGCTTCCAGGTCAGCGTCTGTTCCAGATTGGGCGGCTGAAATTAAAAGTGAATTTGGCCACTATATTTGCAGCGCTTGCCGGATCCAGCTTTAAGCTTATAACTTACTGCGTGGGGCGTTGCCGAGAAGATTATACTAATGAAGCATGGATCGAAAAACGATGGGAAATAACTCTCCAAGTGGTACCCACCAGAGTGTGGTTAATCCACCTGCCTCGGCAGCATGCACATCGGATTTGGAGGTGCAAGAAACATGCATAGTTAGGAATGATTCTCCTATAACTGGAACCAATATGGTTTCTCAAAATTTTAAAATCCTTTCGATGAAAACTCGAACACGCATCGGCTCTTGGAATGTCCGAACTCTAAATTTGGCCCTATGCTCCTCCTAGGAGTTAAAGGAGAATACATACATACAAATAATCTAAGTGAAGATAGGTGATCGAAAGTATTATTTTTGGCATCAGTCGAAAGCTGATGTCCCACTCAGGTACCTAATATCTCTACGGAGTTAATTGAATGAGAAAACAGTATTTTTCTCAAGTACTCATTTATTTATTATGTTGACTTTTTCTGGCCGAATTTCTCATATTAAAAATGTTAACTTAAACGTGTAAAAGCCTCAAAAACCACATACATAAATTTTATAAAGCTCATAAAAAACTTAAAAATATAAATGGGCGCGGTCACCGTTGGTAACGTTATGTTCCTACACACATTTTTGAGACTTATACTCTTATCATTCCATAGCCGCAAATGATCGACAAATACTTCTTTTCTATGATAGAGAGTTTTAGTATATGCATTGAAGAAATTGTGACTTTTAATTATTTTTTGAGGTGATATGAAAAAAAAAAAAAAAAAAAAAATGTGAAAACGAACGTAATGTTACCAACGGTGGCCGTGCTCATGTGAAGCACAGTTCACACAGGCTTCGAAATTAAAAATTTGGTCAAAACCATGTTCTAAGGATTAAGAGCCATTTGCACAATAAGTAGTATCAGAAAAAAAAAAAAAATAAATAATAAAAATCGGTTTACACCACCCATTTTGAAATGATTTTAACGAAAGAAAAGTCATTCAGCCATGTTCTCAATTCCGATTTCGATCGGAATCGAAATGGAATCAATTTTTAGGAGCTCTGCGTTTCGATATTGAACACCACATCGGAATTGCGTTTTAGTAAATTGGATTGAAACCAGAAGCCAATTTTATGTATTGCAATAAAATTCCGATTATATTTTGTTTTTCAAAACGCAGAGCACTTTAAGATTGATTCCATTCCGATTCCGATCGAAGTCGGATATAAGAACAAGACTGATTAGGGGCCGTTCACATATTACGTAACGCAATTTTCGACCAATTTTGCCCCCTCCCCATCTCCGGTCGTAACGCCACGTAACAAAACGTAGGACCCCTCCCCCCTAGTAACGTAACAAATCTTAATTTTGGTAATTTGAATTTGATGTTACGTAACGTAGTTGATGATCCCTCCCACCTCCATGTAACGCTTCGAAACAAGTCCCTCCTGGCGCGTTACGTAATATGTGATCGGCCCCTTAGGTAATTAAGAAAAAAATATTGCATAGTTTTAGGAGTTAATTTTAATTTCCGAACAATCTAAGTTAATCGTCAGTACTTTCCAGTCACATTTGTCACCAGTCAAAAGTTTATGGCAACTTTAAAATAATATTTGGATTTTCTTTCAGTAGTCGACATTTTTCGACTCTTCAAAAATCTTATATAAATCGTCTATCACCGCTGGAGTTTTTTAAAAAATAGTAAAATACAACCAAATTATCGAATTTTTGCAAGATTCTCGGTATATAACCGGCAATTTAACCAGTATGTTAGTTCTAATAACAAAGTGTAATCCTTAAATGGAGCGAATGATAAAAAATTAATAAGCCCTTAAGTTCAAAAATTTCGGAGCTTAACTAAGAATAATCTAGAGTTATTGCTCCACTGTGCAAACTCATACAAGTCAAATGACCCCATCAGGGAGGACATTTGGTGTGATTAATACAAAAGCAAATACACACACGTCGCACAACCGTCGCTAATACGAAAGTTGGGGAGTAATTTTAACAAGTTGTTGTTGTTGTTGCTGTTATTATTATTTTTATTATATCCTATTTTCTCTCATAATAATATTTAGCATGTGAATGTGTCTGTGCTGGTCGGTCTAGGATGCTGACAAAGTTTTTACTCAAACTTCCTTCGTTTTATATGGAAACAAAGAAAGAAAAAGAAAAAACAAACAAACAAAGGAGTTCACGCCTGGTGACCGGAGTTTCTGGCGAGCATGAGCGTAAATACACAGACATGCATACAAGTGTGTACATATGTATGTATAAGGCGAAAAGGAATCAGCACATGCAAGGACACTCGTTGCTGCAGTAAGTGCAATGCGAAGTTTGAGGCAACAAAGTTGTTGAGGGTTTTTTCTCACTTTCGAAGCAAGCAGTGTATGTAAGGAGGAACGGAGTGAATGTTTTAATTAAAGCATTAAAATTAATAATTTTTATTCTTGCGGGTTGATATCGATGCATTTTGGAGTACTACGTTCGATTGAAAGGATATGGCAAAAGTTTGGCAAAATTCATTATACGAATATTGAAGAAAGACTATGAAAAAGATAAAAATATCAGGAAGAAAAAAGTAAGTAGGAGAGAGAAGAGAAAAGTTCTAAAATATATCACAGAAACGATGTGTGCAACAAGAAATACCTGAATCCAGAAAATGCTGCAGAGTAATGGATTCGTTTGATTCCACATAGTAAATTTCTATGCAGTCTCTTCAATTCTGCAGGATATGAATCACATAGAAAAATTATGCGAGTTTCGATGTACTTATATAAAATCAGCAAATGCAAAAATCTGAATTTCCCTTCTGTCTACTATTCCAACGTTATTTGGTATATATTTTAAGAGAAAAATTAAACTGACATATTTACGTCTCTAACAATTTAAAGCAACATTATTTTTTGCGTAATCTAAATTTCGACTAAATTTATTTCAATTGAATGATTAAATGAAACCAACCCTCCTTTCCAACTTTACTGCCTCTAATTTCAATAGCTACTACACCCATCCACCCACCTACACATCATGCTTTTCCAACTTGAATGCTGATTAAAGTTGTCGTTGGAAAAACAAATGATTAGGTCGTAGGGTAAAACTTGATTATTTGCCAAAAACAGACAAAGCTCAGGACATTTGAAGACAATGCAAAGTACACATTCAATTCAAAGGACATTGAAATGTTCGACACAAACACAGATGTCTCAACAGCGTTGGACCAATATGTATGTTTTCCTTGTTAGTTTTTATGTTTGACAATATACATATGCATATGAGAAATTACATATATTGAAGAAGTTGAGAATCCGTTGAATAGGAATCTTCATTATTGGTTCTTAAATTGCAAAAGTGACTCGTCAATACATTTGGATTGCTCCGAGTCATTTGTACATAGAGTGAAAGGAGAGGCTAAAGACTTAGAAAGTTCATAAAGTGTCGGATCGGTATGATCAAAAGAATTTTGAAGCAAAAACACAAATTAAAAAACTTAAGATTTTGTGAGAAAATTTTAATGTTTAGTTATGGATGACGAAACTTATATGAAAATTTCTTGACAACATGCCCAATCAAGAGCGAAATCTACACCAAGAAATGCTTGCAAAATAGCCTTCGACCATTTCTGAGATAGAGTATCGTCCTTTTTTTGGCAAGATCTTGTTTCATGCCACTACAGCAAAGCGGCGCTTGAGTGATTTATGTATGTATGTATTCTCCTTTAACTTCCAGGAGGAGCATAGGGCCCATATGAAACATCTCCATTCGTTGCGATCCCTTGCGATGACTTTGATCTCTTGCCACGACTTTCCGATTCTTGGATTTCCTTTTCCAGTTGGTTTTGGTCTACCACGTGCTCTACTGCCTTGTGGATTCCACTCAAGAGCCTGGCGACAAACTTCGCTGCGTGGTTTCTGGAGAGTGTGACCAATCCATCCCCATTTGCGCAGCTTGACCTCGTTTGCTATAGCCCTTTGATTGTATTTTTGATGAAGCTCGGCATTTGATATAGTGCGAGGCCACCAAATCTTTAGTATACGCCTTACGCATTTGTTGACGAATACTTGCAGCTTGTTCGTTAGTTGTTCAGTAACAAGCCATGTTTCGCACCCATATAACAAAACCGATTTTACATTCGAATCAAAAATGCGCATTTTCGTTTTGGTGGATATAACGGAAGAAGACCATATTTTGTTCAGTTGAGCAAACGCGCCTTTTGCTTTTGCTATTCTTGAGTTGATATCCTCTTTTGCTCCACCATCCATGGAGATAATGCTGCCTAAATACGTGAAGCTGTCGACGTTTTCTATGTCATCACTGCCAGCTCTAAACGTGATGTCATCCTTGTTTGCGTTTAACTTCATGCTTTTAGTCTTGAATACATTGATTTTTAGGACGGCCTTTTGTGATTCCAAGACAAGGTCTTCAATTTTGCTTTGCATATCTGAATTCATCTTTGGTTTCTCTCTCTGCCATCTCGGTGGGCGCGTATGCTTGGAAGATGGTAATACATATTTTTTGCGGGGGTTCAAAATCTGCACCAAATCAGTCTTTTGCTTACAGGTTTCCATTCCATAACTGCTTTTACTGCAGTTTTACTTAACAAAAATCCAACTCCATCCCTGTGGATGTCATTTTGCGCTCTACCGGAGTATAGAAATTTTTCGCCGCCAGGAAGTACATATTCGCCGGCACATTTCCATCTACACTCGATTAATCCCAATATCTCAAGGTTGAATTTGTGGAGTTCTCTTACGGCTTGGTGTATTTTGCCTGGTTCATTAAGAGTTCGGACATTCCAAGAGCCGATGCGTGTTCGAGTTTTCATCAAAAGGATTTTAGAATTTTGACGAACCATATTGGTTCCAGTTATAGGAGAATCATTCCTAACTTTGCATGTTTCTTGCACCTCCAAATCCGATGTTCATGCTGCCGAGATAGGTGGATTAACCACACTCTGGTGGGTACCACTTGGAGAGTTGTTTTCCATCGTTTTTCGATCCATGCTTCATTAGTATAATCTTCTCGGCAACCCCCCACGCAGTAAGTTATAAGCTTAAAGCTGGACCCGGCAAGCGCTGCAAATATAGTGGCCAAATTCACTTTTAATTTCAGCCGCCCAATCTGGAACAGACGCTGACCTGGGAGCCGCCCACTTTGGGTCAGACGCTTCAGGATTTCGACAAGATGCTTTTTTTTTAAGGCGGCATCGACTCGCCTTGTCAGTGCCATTTACGGGCATTGTGGGTTTTTCTTTCGAGGCGCAACGCTGTCCAACGCTACACCCGCTTTTAGTCGCCTTATACGACAGGCATGCTTACCTCGGGCATATTCTGACCCCTTACCCGCAGGGGTTTACTAGTGATACTACACACTAAAAAATTAAAGCTTACTTTTCTTACTTCTGATTCACTTTATTATTGATCTTAAACTTTTTTGGTATTAAATTCCGATTTTTTTCCAAAAAAGTTTGAAATTTATTCCGAAAAAGTATAAAATTTATTCCAAAATAGTTTAAAATTAAATTAAACTAAAATTTTTACTGTGTTGCAAAATAACGTGGCTTGTTTGTAGGTGTTCCAGAAAAAATAAAATAATTTTACGCTTCAAAATTAATAACTTTAAAATTTTAATAATATTTTCTTTATTTGGATTACATTTGTGTTAATAAACCATGAACTTTTTGAAAATTGAAACTTTGGTTACTGAGATGCATTTATTTTTCAGTGTATGTAATACTTAGTTTCTAATGACATACTTTTTATGAAAGTTTAAGCATAACTAGTAAAAACGGCCAGAAAAACATCTTTAGACCAAAAGTCATATAGTCAAGGTCATTGAAGAAGAATTGAAAAATCCTTGAAGGAAAATCAGTAACATCGCTTGGTACCGTATCCAAAGGTGACAACTCATTCAAGCCTTAGCTTGCCAAAAGTATAAAGATAAATGTAAAAGGCTATAGTTGGCTGAGGAAAGCAGCGACATCGAAAAAATCATCAGGAACATACTTATATTGGCGACAGAATCTTCGACTTTTTCGGCCGGCTTTTAAGGTACGTGGTTGTTTTGATAAGTATAAAAAGAAGTGTGACAAAATGGGCAACCAAATTTTCGAGAAATACGTTTTTAATGTTCCCAATTCCTTTTTGAACGGATAGCCCCTGGCCTAACATCAATTCTCAACTTTAGTGGGAGATATTCTGAATCGCAAATTTATGAAATTTCTCGAATAACTCATTAAAAACAATTTTAAGATCAATGCAGCTTTAATAGCTTAGGTCAATATAAATAAATTATGGAGGTCTGCACAAGACGTCTTGTAGAGATTTCCAGACTTTTCGTTTCTAGATAGTTTATGTCTAGTATCCGCTTTTAATTTATCAAATACTTTAGTACAGTGTCGCTTGCAAATGTCTTCTCCGTACTTGAATGTGATCTGTCTTGTTTGATTTGCTTCAGTTCAGTTCAAATGCTGTGGTTGTAGGGTATACTACAAAATGCTTCTTTAGTGACAAAAATAGTTTTTGCACTCTTTTTTGCTTACGCCCCCTCTCTTTATCTCTCGATAACGTATGATAGCTACTAAAATCGTGGATTACCAATGCGTTGCAGCTTGCAAGTGTTAACGTGTCATAAATTTAACTGTATTTTTCTACTCACACTTTTTACACTGACCTGAAGTATTTGTTTGTTTAAAATATAGTTCACTGATTTATTTGTTGGAATCAGGTTTTTTGGGACAAATATCAAAACAGATAAAATAAAACAGTTAACCTCAGTGCCAAAATGAAATCCGTGTACAGTGAAGATTTAAATCTATAATTTTTTGGATCATATTCTTCAGTTCAGTGTTAAATGTGTTAGTAAAAAAAGTACACTGTATTTACATGTCTTGTGTAGGCCCTTAATAAATAATCACTTTGACAGTAATGAAAGGTAGAGCTATGGGTGAAGTAATTTGCATTCACGCTCAGACATCAAAGTTATGTAGAATACAAAGTAACCAGATTTCTGTAGAATGTTCGTGAGTAGTGATTAACAAGCCAATACCAATACTGCTATGTTCTTGTTTTTGGACGTTGAGTCTTGGGAATTAAGTTTTGGTCTTTTTTTATAAATTTTCTATAGATTGTTGATTTACAAAATTTTGAAACCTTATTGTTTGGGTTAGGTCTTAAAGATACCGAATTCCAAATTTATGCTAGAAGTGGTGTGACACACCTTTTAACAATAAATGACCCTGACTAAATAGTAGTTTTGGTCTAGATGGTCATGGTGACTAAGACCAAGATAAAAACCATAGCAGTATTGGTCTTAAAATTATAACAGCTTCTTGGTATAGAAAAATTGCCAATACTATCATCTATTCGTGGAAGGCTGTATATTTGTATACAATTTAAAACTTTCCATGTATTGTCATATGATTTGTGTAAACAATACACGTATGAAAATTGACTCAATACTGTCAAAATACACAATGCAAATACATGAAGAATAAGTTTGGAAATTAATCAAGAAAACAAACGAAACAATGTAAAATGCCGTGTCTTAATAAAAAGGGGAAGTTTTGCATGCAGGACATGCTATGGCATAATGCAGCGCAGGATATGAAAATACATACATAAGAGCAAATGTACGAGTATGGACGTTTGTTCAGTTTTTGATGGAGTTTTCCTTTATATCAAGGGAAAAGCTTAAATCTAGATGTGTGTTAAGTTTACATCTATTATTTTACATATATATGGATGAACTTGTGTGCTTATATGTATGTGGTATACTTGAAGAGATAAATATCTATTAAAATGTTTTTAAATTAGTTGAGAATATCAAATTAAATTAAAGCCCGAGTCATTTATTTAGAGAATCGTCGGTTAATTGAAAAGTGCGAAAAAACTGTACCTAGAGTATTAAAATTACCACTAAATCACTTCACCTATACAGGCTGACAACATTATAATTTCCATCTACATCCCTGTATCCAAAAATATCCGCTTTATTCTACAACGCCAATAAAAATCCATCAATCCGGAAATATTCACCTAAGGCAACATCATATGACCGTAAAAATATGCGTAAAAAATTTTAAAACAATTTACAACTTCATTTAATGGAATTTAAAACCACTTTACAAAGGTTACACATAAAATAACACCCAGGGCTTTTGCCTCTTCCCAATAAACCCCCTTCCCCATCTCACCCAACAGTATTAAACGTAAAATAACATTGAGCTATACATGAACTCTAACCTGTGCAACCACCTTAAGGACAACAGCCACCCTCAAAGTTTTTTTTTTTTTGTTATAATGTATAGAAGAAATGTCTTTGATAAATGCGGCTTTTCAAAAAAAAAAAAAGTCCAAATCCATAAAACTTGCAAACTGGTGTTAACACCAACAGCGCAATATTGTGTGCAATATCCCGTATATACAAAAAAGGACTCATAGCTTTTTTGCATGATGAAAAACACGCGCAATTGCTTTACCCCGTGGGTGGTTGCTTGTGTCAGGTACCAGGGTGTATGTATAATACACAATATCATGGGAATAAAAAACGCAAATCCAATAAAAACACTTTACAACAGCATGTCGAATAAAATAAAAAAAAATTTAAATCCCTGTACAAAAATGTAAAATGGATTTTCATACATTTTGCTGGAGAATGAGTATGTTGTTTTTTATTTGATGGTGGTGAGATTTTCATCAAAATCATTTTAAAAATTTTAAAAGCAAAGGGTTGATTTGCATAACCGTACACTGATTTCATTTAAATACCAAAGGTGGTTGTGATACGCCATTTTTTAATTTTAAAGTTATGGCGCCGATTAAATAAATGCAAATAGAAATCGTAATAAATTAACCCTGTAACTAACGTGTTAATCACTTTTTGTTATAAAAACATTAAAAATTGACCAAAAGTTACCATTTCCTAGGATTTCATACACAAAAGCCAAACATCACTTTTGACAGGAAAACATAGCTTTGGCATTTGGACAAAACAAACAAACTCGAAATTGGCAACTTTTTAGGAAACTTAAAAAACTGCCAAACAGCTTCTCGACAATGTGGCAGAGTGTCGTTGAGTTTCTTCTTAATTAGATTATTCCAATCTTAACCCATCAATGCCTAACGGGAACCACGATAGATAGAAGGCTGAAATTTTTAGGAGTTATCGACCTAGGCTCAAAGTATATTTTTGAAAAAAAAAAAATGTTTCTAAGTAAAATGGGTGCCGTATGGGGCATTAATTTGTTAAACTGTTAAACTTTTTTTTTTGTTTGGTTGGCAACACTTTACCACAAAAATGGCGGCAAATTCAAATCTTGCGTGAACTATGGGACACCATTATATCTCTGAAGCAAAAAATCATGGAGACAAACTTATTTGATAGGAAAAAAATCAAAAGACTTCAAACGAAAATTACCATTTCACATTTTTGATAGGTTTTAATACAGAAAAATATTAAAATTTTTAGTAAGAAAAAACAATTAAAATACAATAAAACAAGGTCTTTAAAAAATTGCGGTGATAGTATAGTACAGTATAGTATAGTATAGTTAGAAAGCATGCCATTTTACTCGTTAGATTTATTATATTAATTTCAGCAGAAAAAAATAGTACCCTACGTCGCACAGTGGGAGGGTTTGTATGGAACGGCGCACAGTGCGAAATTTGGGAGGTTTAGCAGAACTTTATTCAATTTTTGAAATACATAAAACGCATCAGATTATTAGCAATTTCGGTAGCTTAGTATCAGACCTCAAAAACCTCATACTCAGTTTGGTGAATAACCCTGCGAAACAACTGCAAAATGCACCTGAAACTTGCATTACTTTTTCATTCATACTTTTTGACTATAGAAAGCTTTTCGATTTGTTTTAGTTTATAGATTGGTGCATAAAAACGGTAAGTCGGTAGGACGCGAACATTTTTTCATTTATTTTTTAATAAAATTGTCACTTACTGGCATTCAAATAATTGCAGAGTCTTTTTTTACTCGTGTGTGATTTGTTTATGAAAATTGTGCTTTTTAAGAAGTTCATAAGATTTACATTTTCAACTTCATTGGGTACTTTAAAAGGTGTTACCACAAATTGCTATTTTTAAACTTACAAAATTTAAAAGGTAGGTTTATCCTCTACTGGAAACACAAAATATCTTCTGCGATATTTTGCAATCCTCTTTTAAACTAAACCTTTTCCAGAATGTCTTTGGAAATTTCATATAACACCGAAATTTCATGAAAAACTGACATCGGACGCCATCCTTGGTTTTGTTTTGGAAAAAATAAGCTCACCAACACTAACATCTGACACTCTCTATAGTTTTAAGGTAACTATTCGTACGCTAGTTTATAATATACACAAAAGATAAAGGGAATCCTCTCGAAATCTCGAAGCATTTCTGAATAAAAATGCAAGAAACAGCAAAAACCCCTTGTCTTACGCCCTTAATTTTTTATGGTGTTTTGATAAGAAAATGGTTAAATCTATCAAGTTTCATAGCGATATCTGGTATGAGAGCAGGAATACAACGTTTTAAGCATTTCCTTATATGGGGGGTATAACAACCCCTTGTCTGATCCCCCTTAATTTTTGCATGGTGTTTTGCCAATTAAATATATATCCAAGTATTAAGTAACTATATATAACTATAACTGCTATATGTGCTGAGATATGAATTAAGTTCCGCTAGACTCTGAAAATTTTGCACTGTGCGGCGGTCATATATTGTAATAACAGAGCTAGGCTATTGAAATTTGGTACAGATGTTTTTTAAATTAAAGTTATAAAAGTCTCTGAATATGAACAAAATCCGTAGACGGACACAGCTACCTCCCATACAAAGTTGGGGCGTGGTCGGATTTTTTTTTTCAAAATGGGTATCAATTTCCAATAAATCGACTCCGCTGATCTTAAAAGTGTTACAAATTCTGAGCTATCTTTTACAGTTTTCAAGTTATGAGAAATAAACGAAAATCCACTTTATTATTACGTTGTTATTACTATGAATAAGTGGCATGTTAAAGACTAAGTTCTTCTATGCAAACAATTTAAATCAATAAATTAAATTAAATTAAATTTTGTTTGTGTACTTGTCCCTTATTGACTCGGAAACTAGCTAACCGTTTTTAAAGAAGTTGTTACATTGTGTTATTACAAAAAAGGCTAAGTTATATGCTAAAAAGTGGGAGGTGCCACGCCCCCCAAAAAACCATCTTACCATATTTCCAAAACTCTATGGCGCATATAAATGAGATTTAGTAAATATGTAAAATCATCAGGACAAATAATGTTCACCGGAAAATGGGCAATGCCACACCCTCAAAAAAATTAGTTCATCATTTCTCTGACAATATTTGACGCACTTAAATACGATTGGGTACATATGCTAAGACAATTAGAACAAATAGTTCTCACTAGAAAAGTAGGCGGTGCCACACCCCTCTGATTTATCATATCTCAGAAACTGCTTGATGCAGATAGACAAAATCTGGTACAAATGCAAAGAGCATTTGGAGAAATAATTTTCAATTTCAGTGGCACGCCCTACGAAAATAAAATTTATCATATTACTGACGCTACTTGACGCAAATTATAAGATTTGGTAAAATGCTTCGATATGGTAAATCCAAGTAAAGAGAGGGCAATTTCCTAGGGGCTTAAAATGGGGGAATATACCCTTTACCTACTAGCCTTTCGTTAAAAAAATATCTTTCGAATTTAAGCAGACTGTAAGCCTAAAATTTATAAATATATTGTAAAACGTTGGGGAATATAAAGGAATAAAAATATTTTGTTTTCTCAAAAACTGCTACAGGAAAAAATTCATAGAAAAAAAATTTCTCAAAAAGGCAGTAGGGACTTTGCATTTCAATTTAGCATACTTGGTCACTTATTAAATTGGAAAATTATGGATATCAAAACATGCACATTTTTTTTTTTTTTAATGTCAAAATTTTCAAAATTTTCAAAATTTATCGATTGTGGCTTTTTGAGCTCCAATTTTCGAAAAATCACCATAATTCACAAATTATAGGGAGAGTCCCCCAAGGTGGACACCAATCTTTTAAACAATGGTAGAATATAAACAACATAACATATCTTGAACAATTATACATTTCCTGAAACCTTAACTCATTAGCTAACAACCCGTGAAACAGAATTTTGATATCTTCAATATAACCAAAATTATCACCCATTTCAATAATAGTCAAAAATGGCCATATTGAAAAAAGGTCCCCCAAGGTGAACACACCTAAGAAATTCACTCCAGAAGTTGGAAAAAACCCCAAAAATTCATGTTTTGCCAATTTTATTTAATCTTTGATGTTTTTTATTGAAAATTGCATGGAATGCTTATAAAAAGAAAAATTCGTTATACAAAGTAAGATTAGATAGATTTTTCGCCCCGGGGCTTCGCTGACTGTCGCTACGGCACTGGACTCACAGTGTGTGTGACTCACAATCTTAAGTCACACGCCTGTAACTGTATTTGTCTTTTAACATTCATATAAATGTAATTTAATATTATTTGTGCACAAATTTTGATGAAAAACGTAAGTGTTCACCTTAGGGTTTAAAAAGTGTCCACTTTAGGGTAAAAACGCAATTTACTTGGAAAAAACAAAAAAAAATTTTCAGCTCCCAATATCATGCAAATTTGTTTACAATATAGTGCAGGCAAATTAGGTATTCATTTCTAATTTTGTTGAACATGCACCGATTTTGATCCGACATGGCTCATTTTGTTTGTAATAAAATTTAGAACAAAACCAACACATTAGTTTTTTCCGGCCTTTCCCCAAAATTTCTTTAGTCCCCCGTGAACCCTCAAAATCGGATAAATTCAATAAAACTGTTCTAAAATGCTTAAAAATGGAAAGTTATGCTATTCATGGGGTTCTCTAGATTGCTGAAACCAAATATGATGTTGAAAAATGAAAAAACTCAAAATAACGCCCGGAAAACTGCGTACATACCCATTTTAAGCACCAAAAATGGGATAAAATCGTTACAGGGGGTTTTAGCCTAGAAGTCTTGTTACATTGTATGAATTTATACGGTCGGTGTGGGATATTGTTTTTTATACTATAAAAAGTAAAGTTTACCAAAAATTTTTTTGTGTTTTTGATTTGTTCATTATTTAAGCAATAGTAGAGCGTTTTTGCTGGTTGAAGTTCAACTTTGAGCCCACTGTGTTACTAAACTAAAACAAAATTTAAAAATTTTATATTTTTTTTTCCCTAAGTATTATCTGACGATTGGCCTCCATAGCACTTTCAAATTTTACCTATTTATGGCCGCGATCCCATTGTGCGTCGTCCCATTAAAGTAGATTGTTTGAACACCGTGTTGAGCTTAATCGGTTTCACAAATGCTTTGTTTAACTTTCGACTCTTAAGGACTTTTTCGGTACTACTCGATATTCATTAAGATAAACCTATATATGATTTTCAACATTCTTCGTCTTTCATAGACTTTTGCGATAACTTTCGATTGATGCTTTATTGTAGAAAAATGTTACAATATATTTTATTAAAAGTATTGTCCATTGGAAGCTACAACATTTTCCCATCTTTCAGGCAATTTATGAATTCCATCCCAAAAAAATTGCGCCGGCTTGGCGGCCAAAAATGAATCGAGCCAATTTTCGATATCTTGAACTTAAGTGAACCGTATTCATGATAGGGCATTCTGCATTGATCGGAACAAATGGTAGTCTGATGGTGCAAGGTCTGGGCTATAAGGCGGGTGAGGCAAAATTTGTATAGATTTCCCATCCGTTGTTTTCCAGGTAATTTTTGACTGGGGCAGCAATATGTGGTCGAGCGTTATCGTGGTGGAAAATGATTGACTCGTGTCTGGTCGCATACGTTGGCCGCTCTGCCTGGATTTTCTGCTTCAGTCGGATCAATTGTTGACGATAGAGTTGAGCATTAATGGTTTTGCCACCTGGCAACAGCTCATAATGGATCACACCTAGCTGGTCCTGACCAGGACGTTCTTTGTCTTCGACATCAAAATCACCACTTTTAAACCGTCGAAACCACTCACGACAGCTTGATTCAGCTGGAGCATAGTCCCCATAAACTTCTACAAGCAAACTATGACTTTCCGCAGCAGTTTTCTTTGCAAAAAAATGACCCAACAGAACCTGCTGTCTTTTTCTCCAATTTTCGAAGTTATTCATCATGAAAAATAATAATGATGCACACAAGATAAAATTGTTTTGTTGACTGAGTTTGACAGCTGTCAAATGTACCTTCAAAATGACATAAATATAAAGTTCGAGCTTTCACGATATTTGTTAGTACGGACATCCACCGTCAAATTCCGGTTTTTAAGTTGTATTTGATACCGTACGACTTTCAATGGCTTTTTCAGTACTCTTTGACTTCAATAGAATTTTTAGATGGTTTTTATTTCAATCCTTTCAACTTACATACCTTTAAATGTTGCAGCAGTCTTCTGGCTATTGTTGACTTTCATTTTTTGTAAATACAAAAATAAAACTTGTTTGCACAGTTCTTTTTAAATAAATTAATTAAAATGTTAAAAAGGCTTAAAATTACAAAAAGTGCAGTTGTGCCAATATATTTGTATACTGGGCAGAAATATTTCATAAAAAACAAAATCCATATGTTCCATAAAAATATAAAAAAAATTATGTAGGTATAAACTCGATACAGCTTAAGCTCATTAATTGAAATCCTTTATAACTTACATGCAGGTATAGAGTTTTTCAACCTTTGCTTAACCCTTATGGATAATAAATCCCAAATGGAAAGTATATAATTGCAAAAAAACAGTATTTTCCACAAAATCGCAAATTTTTCGCAAAGAAAAGAATAATGAAAAAATGTAATCAGTAAAGAGCACATAGAAAATACCATGAGAAAAATTTCAAGAAAATACGTTAAAAATCAAGAAAATCTAACATAAAAAACTATTTGACAGCTAAACATGCCAATATATTATATAATGCGAAACAAAATCATCATCCTTTTATTCAAAAAAAAAAAAAAAAAAAAAAAATATAAACTTTTGACACGGTTACGGTTTAATTTTAAATTTTTCTGCTGCTTTTGAAGATTTTCATGCAATTTTTTTTTTAGGTAAAAATCCGTTTTTTTAATTTTCCCTACCAAATGAAAAAATGTTACCCTATTTTTGGGGTTAAAAAATGCATAAAAAGCAGTTTTTTAGGGGTTGTTTTTTTGCCACTCCGCTTTTTTTTTTTTTGTTCAATCTGCTGTCGAGCTGTTGATGATCATGTGTAATCTGGGTTTAGGTATCTCTGAATTCGATCACAGTTGAGTTGTGCTGATAGATATTTTTTCAGTTTTTTTTTTTTTTGCTCCTTTACCCTTGATTTTTTTCATATAGTTTTTCTTACTGATGTAAAATCTTAAAGGCAACCTTTTTCTTTCTTAAACTTCATTAAAGAATTGCTGCTTTTTCTTTGCAATTGATTTTATTTTATTTTTTCAAGGGTAAAAAGTGGAAAAATTTAGTAAAAAAAAGAAACGGTTTTTGGGGATGTCCACAAAAAAAAGGAATCATTTTTGTCAATACTCAATAATAAATAGGCAATTCAAAATGTCAGGATTTTTTTTGCTTTGCTGAAAATCGGAAGTTAAAGGCTTGTTTCTTCCTTTTTACGTTTTATTTCATTGTCATTAAATATATCCGTCGTTTGATTGCAATGAGACAAATTTTTTGCTATATGCAGTTGTATTATTCCATGTTATTTTTATTTTTTTGGGTTGGAAAACATTTACTTTGATACTTAGCCTTTGAAAGGGGTTTATTTGTTCCCGTTTTCATTTATTTGTTCTGAAAAACTGGCGCCAAACTTAAAAGTTATGCACCAGGTGTGAACAATATTATTCGTAATGTTTTATTGTCAAAGCAGATTTTGTGCTAAGGGTATACTCGTATTTAGCCTAAAATCTTAGAAAATAAAAAATTTATTTATTTACTGAATCTTTGATACAAATAAGCATTACGTAAAATTTGGCGCATTTCAGAGAAACAAACTATTTTAAAAACCGAAAAGTGGTCCAGAATGTGAAAAAATTCTTGTTTTAAATATTAAGATGTTTAACTTTTTATATGGATATTGAGCTGCTTAATTCGAATTTGCAATTTATTTCTCCATAAGATCTGTAATTTTGGAGATACCGAGCATTCCATTTCGTACCTTGAATGGACAATAGGTATCTTAAAAACTACAGAACTTACAGAGAAACAAATTGCAGTTTCGAATTTGGCGCCACAAAATTCATATAAAAAGTTCAAATTTTAAAACAAAACAAAATTTTCATATTCCGGACTACTTTTCGGTTTTCAAAATGTTTTGGGATGCTTCAATTATTCTCTAAAATAGACCAAATGTTATATGGTGTTTATTTACATCATAGAGAACATTATGGTGCTGTGGGAGCGCATTTACAAAAAATTAAAAAAATTTTAACCACACTTATGTATAGGGTAACTTCGGGGATTGTGATATACCTAATCGTCTTTTGGAATTTGCAAGCGAATCGTTGCATCAATTTCAGCCAAATTTTTTTATGCTGATCAGTGAAGAATTGGCTACAGAATGTATTTCAATAAAATGTGTACAATTTTATAAAAAAAGTGATTGAGCAAAATCTGAAAAAAGCCAAAAGCACTGTGTTTGAAAAGTTGGCGGGTAATGTGGTATGTATGGTAGGGTAATGTGGTATACTATAACATACGTAGGCTGCTATATATATTTCTGCCCTAGGCAAAACTAAGTGTTGCCAGGTGCAATCTGACATTTCCATTTTAAAGTTTGATATTTTTTAGCATAAACGTACTCACAACGTTTTGATGTACAAGTGCTATTTGTTTTGTTTACAGTGAGTTAAGAAAATCAATTTTTCCATTGATAATTTAAGCGATTGATAAATTATGGGGTTTCCAAAGAGAACAAACGTTTTTTGCAACTAAGGGTTCATGCAAAATCGAATGTACTGGAGTGAAACTAGTGCCCAAAGATGCCTCTATCTCACGGTATGTCACATGACGATCTTGCATTATCAGTTCACGTACGGCATCAATGTTCTCTGGCACAACGGCTATTTTTGGACGACCTTAACGGAATTCGTCTTTGAGCGAGCGTCGGCCACGATTGACTTCATTAAACCAGTTTTTCACAGTGCTATAGGATGGTGCTTCATCGCCATGCAAAGATTTAAGTTCATCGATTCACTCTTGTCGTGATAATTCACGTCCAAAGTTGTGAAAAATGATCGTACGAAAATGTTCACGAGTTAATTCCATTTTTTTGCCAAATTGATTTTTTCAAGTCACTGTAAACAACACAAATGATGGTCGTACGTCAAAGCGTTCTAATTACGTTTATGCTAAAAAATGTCAAACTTTATTATGGTGTTGCCAGATTTCAGCTATTGACATTAGTGTTGCCTAGGTTAGAAATATATATAGCAGTCCACGTATACTGATTAGTGAAGTATTGGCTACAGAATGTTTCTCCATACATGGGTGCAATTTTTAATGAAGAAATTATAGACCATAATCCAACACATGTTAGATATATGTCAAAAAACCTGTACTTGAAAAGTAAGCGGGTAATAAGGTATACTTACACAATAGAATCAAATATAAAAGTTGAAAGGTATGAAATAAGTTCATAAAAACATTTACAATGGTTCTCAGACTCATAGTTTTTATTAAAAAATAAACATCAATAAAAAAAATGCTACGAATAACAAAAAATATTAATACACCACATTACCCGCCTTCAACTGTACCACATTGGCCGATTTTTAGAAATTACAAAATTATAAAAATAAAATGGGAAACTTTGTGAATTTACACAGTCAAACACTATTTCGTAATATTTACCACTTACCAGAACCGAATAAAAATAAAACTTGCTTCTTATCAACAAAATTTTTTTACGAAAAATGCGAAAAAAAGTCGACCTCACGCGATTATAAGTTTCGTTCAACTGACAGCGGAAAAATTATGTTTGGTGCACTACAGTTACACATCCCTGGTTTTTCATGTTTTCTGACCGAATAAAACAAATGACGTCCGCAAGTTCTTATCTGAATCTGAGATATATGCGACTATACCACTTTACCCGACTATACCACAATCCCAGAAGTTTCCCAATTGAAAGATTTTAATTTCTAATTTTGGAACATAACTGATTACATTAAATAAGAAAAGGACTTTGATGATGATTGAAATATATGTATGTATTTTGATAGCATAGCGATATGTGTTCTGGGATATCATAGAATTTAGACTCTCTGGATCTTGCCTCAAAAACTAGAGAGTATTATTAAAAGAGAGATATTTTTTGGTGATAAACCCTGTTGTTAGTCTATCGCAACATGATTTTTTATGCAGGCTTGTAGGTTGACGCTACCTATAATGTCTATTCGAAAGCCTTTGATGAAGTTGATCATGAAATTCTTGGGGCTAAGCTTTCATAGTTGGACTTCATTCCAAATTTTTAAATTGGATTAAACCATATCCATCCCGAGTAAAAATGATAAAGGGCTGAACATGGGCTGAACGTGGGCTTTTTTGCTTTTTTAAGGCCGTACGTGGTCTGTACAAAATTAAAAAAGCCCAAAAGGCTGTACACACGGCTGAACAAGGGCTGTACAAAACTAAAAAAGCCCAAAAGGCTGTACATGCGGCCGTACAAGGGCTGTACAAATGCACAAAAAAAAATTTGTGTAGAAAACAAATGGGCTGAACATGGGCTGTACATGGGCTGTACATGGGCCGTACATGGGCTGTACAATTGAATTTTACTATTGAATTGGGCTGAACATGGGCTGTACATCGGCCGTACAATTTATTTTGTATTTTTGAAATGGGCTGTACATGGGCTGTACATGGGCTGTACGTGGGCTGTACGTGGGCTGTACATGGGCTGTACGTGGGCTGTACGTGGGCTGTACATGGGCTGTACAATTGAATTTTACTATTGAATTGGGCTGAACATGGGCTGTACATCGGCCGTACAATTTATTTTGTATTTTTGAAATGGGCTGTACATGGGCTGTACAATTGATTTTTTCATTTGAATTGGGCTGAACATGGGCTGTACAATTTATTTTTTCTATTGACGTCAAAATACAATTTTTTTTTTTCATTTTTTTTATCATATAAAATTGAATGACAGAAAAAATATGATATAGTAAATTTTCAGCCAGCTACTCAATAATGATAGCTTTGGCTGAACTCGTTAACGTGCGTATCGCAGAACACTTGGGATTCCCAGGTTCAAATCCTGAAAGATAAGCCGAAAAAGAAAATTCTTTGAAATGCAAAGTTAAATTAAAAAATAAAAAAAATGTTATTTCATTTTAAAAAAGAACAAGCAACAGGCCAATTTTGTATGGCAGAAAAAAAGAAATAAAAAATAAAAAAAAAAAATTTTTTCCGCCATCCTTGGGTTTCGAACCCAGGCTATCAATGTTCTGAGTCGCACAGCTTAACGATGTCAGCCACACTTGAATTTTTTTCTCTTCGCCCAAAATCATATAAAATAAATTTCAATAGAAAATAAATTGTACGGCCGATGTACAGCCCAATTCAATAGTAAAATTCAATTGTACAGCCCACGTACAGCCCATTTCAAAAATTCAAAATAAATTTACGGCCGATGTACAGCCCATGTTCAGCCCAATTCAATACTAAAATTCAATTGTACAGCCCATGTACAGCCCACGTACAGCCCACGTACAGCCCATGTACAGCCCATTTCAAAAATAAAAAATAAATTGTACGGCCGATGTACAGCCCATGTTCAGCCTAATTCAATAGTAAAATTCAATTGTACAGCCCATGTACAGCCCACGTACAGCCCATGTTCAGCCCATATGAAGCATCGTGTACGGCCCAAATGTCCTGCAAAAACACCATGTTTGGCCCTTGTACAGCCCAAAAAAAGTAATGAAATTTGGCCCTTGTACAGCCTTTGTACAGCCGTAATTTAAAAACTGTTTTTTTTTACTCGGGATGTAATAGACGCATTTTTGTTCTAATTGATGGACTTAGATCCAGTTATTTTGTTGCCACTTCGGGAGTGTAAAAGGGAAGCGTTCTTTGCTCAATGCTTTTCATTCTCTTTATTAATGATATTGATTCTAGTTTTAAGAGTCCTGAGTACCCGAATCTAGACAAAATTGCTTTGCAAAATGACTTAAATAACACTGGCCTGCAAATTTACAACTTTTTTTCCGTTCGAGTTGCGGAAAGCATTTTATTCAGTCATATGTAGTGAGACCATAGCAGTCTTGGTCTTGATCTTAGATAAGTCTTGTATATTGAGTCTGGGTCTTGGTTTTAATATTGAGTCTTGGTCTTGATCTTGGGCATTAAGTCTTAGTTTCGTGGTCTTGATTTTGAAAAAAATTCTCAAGATTATTGAGTATTCTAAATTTCCAAACTTTATTTTAACAAAGCAATTGGGTTTTCAAGATGCCAAATTTCGAATTGAGAGATGACTTTATGCTTGAAAGGGGCGTGACACTCCTATTAAGTATAAATTACCAAGACTGAAAGGCAGTAGGACCTGGGAATTTCATTTGATTTCAAATTCACTTCTGTGAGTCAATTGAATCCATTCCTAAAAAATATAATAATAATATTCTAATAGACTGGAGGAACCCCCCAAAAAAAAAAAAAATAGATAAAAGTTTAACCCATTTTCGGCTACTGCGTACGCGAACAGTAAAATTGACTATTTTCAAATATTTTTTAAACTAAGTATGAAGGTCAATGATATCAAAAAGATTTTTAGTGCCTTGTATTACTTTGATCTTTTGACTGTTCATAAATATTATTTTTCACTTCCCCACCCCCCTCTATTAGTGTGATAGGGGTTGAACCATTTTTTAAAAAAAATTATTAAAAATATAAAATAATCACAATTAAAAAAACTAATGATGAGGTTTAATAGCCAAAGGACTAAGCTATGATTTGGAATCCAAAACTCAACACCTGTCAATACCTCATATTTGCCGCTATGAGTTAACGTTTTCGGTAAAAAGGCGCTTCCCATAAGCCTTGTGACGTTAAAACTCGCAAAAAGTTTTCTCATTCCCGCCTATGTGATGATGACATGGAGTAAAAAAAATCCGTTACATAGGGGGCGGCGGAGAGGGGAAAACGTATGAAATTTTTAGAAAAAAAAGTATAAAAATTTTTTGATGACGAATTTCGAATCAGTGGGTGCTAATTACACAAAAAATAAACTTATATCAAAAAAATAAAATATCTTTTTTTTAGCGTGGATGAAAATGGGTTAAGTTTGCACTATAAAATATAATTTAACTTTACGGAGCTTATTCGATTATTCTACATTATAATTTATGCTGCTTATTGGTCTACAATCTCTATACCACAAAAAAGTTTAAAACATAAAAGTTTGTAGCTTAAGTCTTTTTTAAAAATTGATATCGGATATTGTAGATTTGTGCGAATTTAGTTTTCTACGAAATACCGATTCTGTTTCATAAAAAATTCAGAAAACTCACCTATTCGGTGTCCATTTACAGTAGGCGACTTTAACGTGCCTTCTCGTTGGGGTTGCTTTAATAACCTTTTGCCAAAATTCAACACTTCAAGTGTGGCTGCGTCATTATCACATTCAACAACACCAGCAGCAGGAGCAGCACAAGTGCCAGCAGCATTCACAATCCCAAAACCACCATTACCATCAGCTTCAACTTCAGCATCAGCAACATCATCATCATCACCATCACCGTCATGAACAATGGAGACACCATGCCAATTAGCATTATTAACAACAACATGTGCGTCGTTGTTACCATGGTGTCGTGATTGCAGACGCGTCGTCGTTTCGCCACTATGTGCCCCATCTTCCCTATCACTCAGCCAGAGCTGCTTTAATTGATGCTCACGTATGAGACGATCTCTCTCATGAAAATGTGAGACAAAATGATGCTCTCCATTGTTGCCGTTGCTGTGAACGTGAGTTGCTGCTGCTGCTGCCTTTTCTTTGCGTTTACGTTGGAGGAGCGCACTTGCACTTCTGGATGTGGCGGGGGATGATTGTTTTGTATTTAATTGTTGTCGTTGTGTTAGTGTTGCCATATCGTGCTGCTCCGGCTGTTGCTGGGTTAATGACTTTGTAACGGCGAATGTATCAGTGCTGCTTTCTTCGTTTACTGTTAGGTGGGGGTGGTTTATTGCTGTCGTTGCCAGCATAAAGGGTGGCAACGCTCCCGCATTAATTAGTGTTGCCATTGTTGCTGTTGTTTTTGGTTGCATATTTTGCAAATCGTAACGTTGCTGCAGCAACAACTCTTGCAGTGGAGAAAACAATTCAAAGGATTTTAGTAGATTTACTGGCAGCGCTGCGGCTGCAAAGTCTGGCAATAGTTTTGCGATGCTGGCAACACTGGCACATTTTTGGGAGTAGATATGTTGTTGCTGCTGGTCAAAGGATTTTGCATCGGTCTGACATTTCGTCTCCTCGTTGTTGGTGCTGGCATGCGATGACGATAACTGTACGTTGGGTATATGCAAAGAGATGGAGGAGGGTGGGGCTGGTGGTTGCGGCGATTGAAACAATTGTTGCGGCAATGGCGGCAGCAGAAAGGGCGAGAAATTTAACGGTGAATTTGGTGGAGTTATGGCAGTGCCAGGAGAAAAACGTTTCATCGTCGACTTTAAGCGTTGGCTTCCACTACTTTTGTAGAACTTGTGCGATTGTGGTGATGGTGGTGTTGTTGTTGTTGTTTTTGTTATTGCTGCTGCTGTTCTATTGCCCATTAAGCAGGTCGTTGGCGAGCACAACGAGGTCACGCCAGACGTTGGAATCTCTTCTAACATTTGTGGCCATGTTAATGAGTCCCTTAATGTTTCACATAAGGATATGGCAGTCGTCGACGAACACGACGGTAGTTTTTGCTCCCAATGTTGTTGTTGTTGTTGTTGTTTTTGTCTGTGCGTAGTCGTCAATTCTGACATGGCGTTGGCTACGCTGCCATCATGTCTACACGTTGTTACTTCCGTAAGTTTTGACACTGATGGTGACCCCGCCGCCGTCGCCGTCGTTATGGTGTCCCTCGTCATATGACTTTGATATGTTGCGTTTGGCGCTTCATTTTCCGCCAATTTCATTGTACCATTGGGAATGTTTTCATTGTAGTCATCAGTGAAATTGATGTGTTGCTGTTGTTGTTTTTGTTGTGTCTGGCATTTTTGTTGCTGTTGTTGTAAACTGTGAGGGAATCCTTGCTGTTGCCGGTATTGATGTTGGTGCGTAGAGGGGCATATTGTTGTTTTAGCCATCGTCATATAATTATGATATTTAGCCGTCTCCATTTGAAAATCAGTTGTAGTTGTTGGCGTTGTTGTTGTTGTTGTTATTGTATATGGATTTATTGGTGTTAAATACCATGGATTGACATAAGGCTGTTGAGATGGTGTTGATTGTGAGTCTAAAATGGATAAAATTTATAAAAGAAATTAATTTATTTGTGAAATGTTAAAAGAAAGGGGATTTAACGTATTTCAAAGGAAAGTTTAATTTCAGAGGAGTGTGATGAAAATTCATAATTTATGTTATTCCAAAAAACTAAAATTCTCAATTTAGGCTAAAGATAATATTCAGTTTCAACAAGATGGTAAAAGTTATTGAAATGAAAGTCTCAAAAAGAAGACAAAGGCTGAAAAAAAACTTACTTTAAAAAATTTTTTTTCCAGGTTTTTATTTCCTTTTTGAAATAAAAGTCCCAATGATATGTAGGGTGTAAAAGTTAAGATTACGAAGCTTCTTAGTGGTGACTGAGGAGGCCAGACTAACAAAAATTGCTGCTGTGGTGAGGTCTAAAATGTACCCCTGAGAAGTTATTGGGGAAAAACTGATTTTCTGACTTGTTTTAAAAAAAAATTTTTCTTGGGTCACCCCAACGTTTTAGAGAAAAATTTTTTGGGAAAAAACTTTTAGCTAATTTTAAAAGCTTTCTTAAAGTTTTCTTGATAAATAGAGTTTAGAGTTGGAATTTGAAATTTTTTCCTACTTTTTGACTTTTTGACATTAATTCGTTAGTAGATTTGTCACACCAATTTTTCAATTTGAGGTCAGAATAAAATACTTCTCAAGATTAGTCCGTTTAAAGGGTCCGCTAGATAAAGGGCAACGTATGCAGCATTGAAACAATGGTGTCAGTATGTACACTTGCTTTAAAAAAACTAACATTTTACGGATAAAAAAAAAACTCTTCTTGAAAAGTATTTTTTTCTGACCCCAAACTAAAAAATTGGTATGACAAATCTACTGCCCAATTTAAGGAAATTTAACGAGGACTCCAAAAAAGGGAAGGTTATTAGGACTTTTTTCATACTAAAATGGCTACCAAAGTCAAAAAATATCAAAAAAAGTTGAAAATACCCAAGAAGAAACAAAAACAAGTCAGAAAATCAGTTTTTTTTAGACCCCTCAGGTGCAATTTTTTGTTAGTCTAGGCCTCTTCTATCACTTTCCAGAAGCTTCGTAACCTTATCGTTTACACCCTGTATAATATGTTGAATTTTTCCTTTTTATGTAATGAACAGAAAGAAGCAAACGTTAATATTAATAAAATATGGTTCCGTACTTTTTAAAGACAGCCAAATTCATGAAATGACCAAATTTTGGGGTGTCATAATAATAGCAAAGCTTTATATTTTAAGAAAAATAATTTGAGGAATGAAACTGACAGGAAGTTATATTATTGATATTACCGTATTCCCAAACTCTCTCATGTTTTAAGTATTTTGCTTCCCTCTTCTCTTGACATTACTCCAAAGATTCTCCATCGGATTTGAAGCACATCGATTTATCGCTAATCTGATAGTGTGTTTTGGGTCTTTGCCTTGCTGGATGCACTCATTTCAGAGAAATTTTCCATTCAGCATAAGGCACCTAAGTTGACTACATTATTTGCGCATACAAAAGTACATCCATGGTTGGTTTTATCTCAACAAAACGGACCTATACTGAGATAAGAGAGTCAGTCTCATGCTTTTGTTTGGTCGGACCATAAAATCTTGCGCCATTAAGAAAACTGAACAATTTATATAATCATTTGCTAATTTTAATTTATTCTGAAACACATACTATGTTTCAAGAATTGCCACTCTCCTGGGACTTTTGCCAGAGAGCTTTACTTGAATGAGCTTTTTTTCTAATTGCAGAAGAATTTACACTCAATCCTTATCTCAATCTTTAATTAATTGGAAACCAAAAAGGATTTTCTCTTACTAATGCCGGCTCTGTGTGGTTTAGAAAAAGCTTGCCTCTTAATTCGGTATGATTACTCAATTTTTGACGTTCGATATGGATATGGCTCCAAAAATGCAAATTTTGAGAATATGCTTTCAGAAAGCAGCTTCTATATTATTTCAGGGAAGGGTTCCGGTTGTGGGCACCGTTTTGTTTTCGACTCATAACTTTTGACCAAATGTATATTATGCTGACATATAATTGTCAATGGAAAGCTGAAGACCTTAGCGAACTAGTGGTGAAGAAAGTAAATTGATTTCAACAGTTGCAAAAATTATATCAAAAAAAGAGTGAAGTGATCATTTTTGACAAAAAAAAATTTTGGGTCCGGTTGTGGGCACCCTTAGAAAATCGCTTAAAAAGGGATAATATGAATTTAAAAGCGATCAAATGGAGAAGAAAGCTAAATTAAGTTATTTCGAAAACATTGACTCACAAAAATTTAACAAATTCTGCTCAACGGCTTTAAAGAAATCAGCGTCACTGAAAACGTCTGGATCGAATGGCATTATACCTGTTGCCCCGAAACCAGACTTGATAATCCTCGGCTGATGACAGATCATTTTTTTTGCAAATTAAGCTAGCTAGGTGACGTAATTTCTGGCCCTTGTTGACATTGCTCTATTGCCAATCATGATATTTTTGTACCAATCCATGCCCGCCATCTGATCCTCGGGGTAATTGGCTGGAAACTCAATACCGAGATTTTTTGCAAGGTGTTATGCCACCTCAACACCCACAGTTAATTAAAATAACTTTTTTTCTACGATATCTTTTAGGACCTATTGGTTCTTTCCTTTCCACTAAAAAAGCGTAAAATGGCATAAGAATATCATTAAGATTAGTAACGTTGGCATCTACGATGATATTTCAGTAAAACACACCTTTTAAATAAAAAAAGAGGGGTGCCCACACCCGGATCACTTCGGGGCCCATACTCGACCTTGATAGTCACTTTGAAAAGCAATTAGCAAATTGTGTTGTGTGAACATTTTGGTTGCATTCGGTCTTGAATCACAAAATACAATAAATTTACTACATAAATATAGATTGCACTCAGCTTTTCGATTGATTCACTTCGATTTATCGCACTTGGAAAATTATTGAAATAAACTTTTGTGTTGACTTTTACTCATTCAAAAATTGTTTTCTTCTCAGCATCAAGCAAATGCGTCTGTTTGCTCTGGTAAATGCACAAAAACTTCATACTGTCATTACACGCGCTTAACATTTGTCAGAACAGCCGCATTTGTTTTCTGTCAGAAGTTACGGGAGGTGCCCACACCTGGACCCTGCCCGCTGGCGGTATCCTTACTTTATAGTTGATTTTGTGACCTTTTGAATTGCAAAATTTGTGGATATTGAAAAATTGAAACAAAGTTTTTTCTGTAAGATTGAGGTTAAAGCCGGAATATCCAGAAATTTTAAAAAAAATTATAAAACATATTTTCTTTTGATTATAATCAATAATTTAATTATCTTCGGGTACAATGCCAGTTTTTGCGATATACATAAAATCCATCAGTTATCGCATACAAAATAATAAAGTGTTAACAATAAAAAGTATGTAGTTACCAACCATAAATTATAAATGAAATGTGTGGAAAAAGGGTAAATTTACACCAAAAAAACATTAAATTAATATAACAAAATACTAAAGAGTATGGCTTGACAAAATAATGATAACGCCCCATAATATCAATAGTTTTTTCCATCATCATTGCATTTTGTTCACCATACAATTTTGACTTTTTTCTTCTTTATTAGTTGGTACATAAATATACATATATGTGTTTTTTTTTTTGCCTTAGTCAACCCCTTTTTATTAATCTTTTTTTTTTAGAGAAATGCAGTTTTTTGCATTAGCGTCTGATCATCGTCATCATCATTTATATATCATAATTTTTGTCGTCATCATCAATTATCATTGATGATTGATTGTGAATGTGTTCATAATTTGATTTTCATAGTTGGACCTTTTTTTCTCTTTAGTTTGACACACTTGCAATCAAAAAAAGGGGGAGTGTCATAATTTAACGTACGGTAAATGTCGACATTTGTAAGTAATTAGTTACGTTTAATAGTACACGTAAAATATTTCGCAAAATTAAAATGCCGGACTTAAAAGCATTTTTAATGATATGATATAATGTATAGTTTCCATTCTTTGTAAAATTTCATAATTTTCCATGCATTTTTCTTATATCGAAATTATGACAAAATGAGAATTGACATAAACACGAACATATATGTTTCCAGGCTTTTGTTTACTTTTGGGACTATTTTTATAAACTTTATTGAAAATTCAAGTTACCTTGCGATGCAATTTAAGTATAAAATGTGCATAGAATTGGTGAATGCCTAAGACAAAAGTTACAAAATTTCAAAGCAAATTTAAATACAAATTTCCCAAAACTCACCCTTTCTCATACAAACGTTTTACCTGATACAATTGGAAATTTTGTCGAAACGGAAATATTACTTAACATTAACACCCCGTAAACGAGTTAAATGTTGAAAAAAACGGATGCAAAAGTGTGACTGACACGCGTATGAAAATCCAAATTCATTCGCAACCGAATAAAGAAAAGAAAAAAAAAAAAAAAAAAATCATTTAACTCCTTCTTACGTAAGGGTGTTTCGTTGCATGCCTTGACAGCTTAGAAATTGAAAGGATTTCTTTTTTTGATTTCACCATTTGTGTTTGTACCGGAAAAGAAATTCAAATGTCAAGAAAGTAAAATGTTAAAAAAGAGAAATTTGTGCCAAAGAAAATCAAATGTGAACGCGTGTCAGCGTTTGACGACAAAGCAGCAGTTGGTGGCAGATGAATGCAAAACGAAGGAGGAGGTTGCAGCAACAAGGTGCCAATTTTTGAAAATGAAAGGATTGGCACAATATGCATGAGAAAAATGAGAGTTGTAAATTGATATCGGAACTTTCTGATTTTTTAAAAGAAATTGCATATGTTAGGAATTTTTTGTACGTTACGATCACAGTTCGGGAACTATTGTTCTTCTTTTCTTTCATTAGCGTATGAAGTGCAGGAGTCGCATTACATTTTTGCCCTAGTCATTAAATAGCCTCCATGTATTGAAAATAAAAGTTATACTTTGTTCCAATTACCTTGATTAACCAAACCAAGTCATAGCAGTCTTGGTCTTGGTTTCGAAAAATAACTAAAACCAAGACTCAAGACCAAGACTAATTTTGCTCATCAGTAATGAGGCGTTTAAAAAATGACTCGGGTTCGTTTTGTTACAGCAAATATTTACATATTCGGTATTCGAAATTTTTAACCCGCGGTCACTCGCCGGGTGTATAAATTGGTGCACGATGGATGGCGGGTTAAGTGTGGTACCCCAACTTCAAGCTAAATAAAGATCAAAGCTCTACGCTCCAATTGGCTTGCTTGGTTTATTTTTTGATAGTTGATTTGGGTAACAAACAAAGCATAAAACTATTTGCACAATTATTTGGTATACTGTCTGGTTTATTTGAAACCGACTAAGATAACTCATAAATATCGAAAAGCTCATTATATGGCAAATCAAATTGGCTTATGCATTACCAAACCAGCACAATAGATCTAACCAAGCAAGTGAAAACTGGCTATAAGAAAACATGAAAGAGTGAATAAGTAAAACTTAAGACAGAAATGGATTAACAGTTGAGTCAATCTTTGTGATTAAGATTTGAGTTGACTGCTTCGATTTTTCTTAAAATTGGTGAAAAGTTAGTATTTGACATACATATGACTGTGGTAAAATGATTTTCCGAAATTCTAAAAAAATCCAAGATGGCGGCCATAGGAAGTTCGATGCAACTCATATACTGCATATATTTGAAAACTCGCAGCTCCTTAGTTTTTTATCTGATTTTGATGAAATTTTCAGGGTTAGTGTAAAAATGTATGACCTTTAGACAAAATGGTACTGAAAAAAAAAAAATTGTATTTCTTTTTTAAAGCCATTTTGGGGCTTGGAGCACCCTTTTTATTTTTTCTTTAATGTTTTTATTTAAAAGTAAATTTTATTGTAATTATTTTGCAGCCCTCCATATTCCGGTATCTTTTACTGTTTTCAAGTTATCACATTTTTAAGTTGTTTAATGTTGCGTTTACAACACTGTTTGACACAAAAAAAAAAAAAAAAAAAAAAAACACATGAGAAAATCCAAAAAATTCTTAAAGTAGACGTTAAAAAAAAAAATACCCATGTCTCGTGGTGTTTCGTTTAGATGTCATTTTTGTACCTTTTTAAGAAAAGGGCAAAATGACCCACATGTGGGGGTTAAACAGGGTTAAATTCATCGATTTAACACAAGAATGCGGTATTTTTGGTTTTTTCATGTACAGTGAATAAAAAAACTTCGAAAATCGATTAAAAAAAATGTGACGTGCTGGAGAAAAACCACGAGAAACGGGTATTTTTTTTTAACGTCTACTTTAAGAATTTTTTGGATTTTCTAATGTGTTTTTAAAAAAGTTCGAAATTGTCGAACAGTGTAATGAGTCGTTGGTGCACGTGCACGACCATATGGAGTTGGCACCGTCCGGACTGTATTTTTTTTCGGTGGCCCCTAGTGAAATTTTTTTAGAATGTTTTTGTAGAATATTTTTACCCATTATAAAGTTTTTGGAAAAAGGGGTCAAAAAACCCATAAAATACGCGATATAATGGGTTAAGGTGTTCTCATAAATTAACATTTTATCAAGCAAGGAACAATTTTTTAGAACATTTTCATCCATTATATTCCGTTTTTAAGGTTTTCCAAAAACTTGGTTATAACGGGTTAAAATATTCCATAAAAATATTCTTGAAAAAATTTCACTAGGGGCCACCGAAAAAAAAAATTACCGTAGGGACAGTAGCAAGCCTATATGGTAGAGCAAGTGCACCAACGACACATGATAAACACAACATTAAACAACTTCAAAAAGTCATAACTTGAAAACTGTAAAAGATACAACGATTTTGAAGGTTGCAAAATAATTATAAGAAAATTTAATTTTACACCTAAAAATTTTTTTCATTCTTGCAAATAATGACTAAAAGTTCTTAAAATAAGTATAGTATTCATATAGTCAATATAAACCATTTTAATTTTTTCAAAAAGTTCATATCTTTTTATACTTACCCTGAAAATTTCATCAAAATCGGATAAAAAGCAGAGGAGCTATGAATTTTCAAATATGTGAGTATCCGAATGTACCATGGAACTTCCTATGGCCGCCATGTTGGATGTTTTATTGGAATTTCTGAAAATCATTTTACCACAGCAATGACAAATACTAACTTTTCACCAATTTTCGGAAAAATCGGAGATGTCAACACCCAAATCTTAATCGATTACAAAAAGATTGACCCAGTTACGGAATGACCAGTTTTTTGGGTCTTTAATTTCTTGAAGAGAATAGTGTAGCACTCTTCCCTATCAAAGTATGCCTTGAAACTATTTCAATAGGACTCTTATTTTCCGAGTCATGATCCTTTCAAGAGAAAGTATTTCAGCTCCACACAAAGGATGGAAGTATTACTTAGCATCGAAAAACCGATTTATGGCCAAAAAGCATTCAAAATGAGTTAGCATCTCCGTATGAATGTGTTAGTGCCAATAAGGAGAAGTCTCCGAGTTCAAAAATGGGCGATGCCACGCTCTAAAATTTTTCGTTCTTTTTATGGCCCTAAAATTCTTCTTTTTGGAGAATCAAAACTCGGTAAGTGCGAGTTCTATTGGAAAAGTTCCAAGCAGTGTGGCTTTTTGATGCCTTTGAAAGAAAAGAATTTCACCGTTTCCTGCAGTTAAGCCATAAGCCTGAAAACATCGTTTTCTCCAACTTCAAGAGAGGATATCTCAAAATTCAGCAGATATGTTAACAATTCTAACGATGCAGACCTCATATTAGAAATAAAAAGCTCATTGCACTTTTTTTTTTTGAGGGGCTGTGTTTTTAAGTTTTTTCCTGCCAGCAATTGAAAATCCGCAGAAGTGTTGAAAGAGAAGATTTCAGTGAAATCCTTTACTAAATCAAGCAAATGTCTATTTAACTGATCGGCTTGATATTTCAATTTAAACTCATAATTTTAATGAAAAATTTCAGTGCAAACTTATGTATTTTCCTTCGACAACTTAACCTTAAAAACCCGTTGCAATTTAATAAAAAAAAACTTCCAGATAAAAAAATTCAATTTTTTTTATCGAATTCCTTTGAAAACTCTTTAGTGCAGCTGTGTGGCACGCAAGCCACACAACTGTGGCTCGAACCGCACACTCTTGCGTCGAAGAAAATTGCGCCACGTAGAACCGCTGCACAAAAAAAAAAAAGGATAATAGCAGCAGAAAAAAGAAAAAAACTCAAATTAAATCCTTTTTCAGGCTCAATTTGATTCATGTGCGTAAACAACATACGGCATCATTACACACACACACATACACTTATGCACACAAAGTGTAACCGCCAATCAAAGAATCCTTTTTAACAAATTTAAACTTAAAAGAAAGAAGAAAAAACATGAACGAATCAGAGAGTATCCTTTTTTTGCGCTTCTCGGTGGCGTTTATCCTCAAAAGTAAGTTTCAATTCGCAACAGACAAATGCGCGACACAAGGAAGCGACTTAACGCAAGCTGCTCCCGAATAAAGAAAGACGTTAAAAATTGAATCCTTTGGCGGTTTTGTTGAAATGTTTTTTTTTTCACTCAGTTTTTTTTTTGCATTAAATCCTTTATTGTTACTTAAAGGAAAGATTTAATATCCATGCAATGCATGCGTTGGTATGTAAGCCATACCTGCAACATGACGATTAAAACGCACGCCACACGCAATGGCGCAATGGTAATAAATAGAAATATCCTGCGATGACTGCTTGTCTTTTGTCCATGTGATGTGATGTAATGCACCGACCGTAGCATTGCAATGAATGCGAAAAGGGGAGAAGAATGCAGTGATGTGATTTTTCAGTGAATTTTTTATGTTTTTTTTTTCTTCTTTTTTTTCAATGCCAAGGATATTTGAAAACGAAAGAAATTTGTTAGAGGTAGTACCTACCATATACTGTATATGTTGAGAATTGAGGGTGTATCCTTTAAAGATTAAATTCTTTTTTCACTTTTTTCTTTTTATGTTAAAATTGCTGCCATTGTTGCTGTTTTTTAATGAAACTTTAAAAAAACAGATAAATACCGGCTGGATTTGCACTATGCAATTTTTAATCCTGGCAATTTGGTGTAGAAAAAAAAGTAAAAAGATTTTTTTTCTTTTTTTTTCATTTGGACCAAATTGCAATTTAATCGTACTAAAGTGCTCGGAAACGTTCCCATATTACTTAGTCGTTCTATTGATAAGGTCCTAAAAAATATGCCAAAAAGGAACTAAAACGCTTACGGGTTTTATTACAGAAATCAGTAAATGGGTCATTTAAGAAGAAAAAACCGGGGAGTGCTATTAAATTTTCAATATATCTAGCGAACAAAGCAACTTTTCGATAATTTTTTTAGAAAGCTATTTGCCAAAAATTGCTTATGGGCAATAGTAACGAGTGCGACAGTTCAAGGAAAATTTTTAAAATTAGAGGTAAAATTTGGCTAAATACGCCTTAACTTTAGAAGTGTCAACTATCTCGATCTTGTCAACAAACAGAAGGATTTAAAAAAAGTTAAGTTTCAATGCTTATTTGTACTAAATAGATGGTAACGGGTGTGACGTTACAAATGTGCTATTCGTTTTATGAGACTTGATCCCTCAGATCTGTAAAATTTTGTATAAAACGGTAAAAATAAAACTTTCAAATTTGGTAAATAGTTTCGTTTCATGCCTAATCTTTGAGAAATTGCAAAAACAAAATTTTGTGATTTTTGTTGTGGCTTGTGGAGGGGTGCAAAAAGTGGAAAATTCGGTAAAATGTGACAAACTCTCCTCAAATAACACAGTCCTGCGATTTTGATAAAATTAAAAAAGTATGAAATGAGAGTAGGTAATTTTTATAGATTTTTCATCGCTGAATCCGAATATGACCTGCGATTTGCTCCATCACGACTGAGATCCGAGTTATCCTAGTGCAAGAAACGCAATTTTCAGACATATAGTGTACATCCTGAAAGTAGTCTAGTTCACTTTTGATAGCGGCATTGAATATCTTTGAGCTTCCTCTTTAAAGCGAACTTTTAACTTTTTCAATTGAATCATTAATATCCGAGATATCATCGATTGGAGTAAAGGGATCGCTAATGCTTGTAAAGGACTGTATTCAATTTGTATACCTTTTCTTCAATGGATGATATCTCTGAAACTAATAATCCGATTGGAAAAGTTAAAAGTACGCTATAGAGATTTAGCTAAGGGCTATTAAATGCCGGTGTCAAAAGTGAACTAGACCACTTTCAGGATGTACGCCTTATGTTTGCAAATTGCGTTTTCTGCACTTTAAATTAAGGATAGCTCGGACCTCAGACGTGATGGAGCAAATCAGAGGTCATATTTGGATTCAGCGAGCAAAAATCTATAAGAATCAACTACTCTGATCTCATACTTTTTTTCATCGAAGGACTGTGTGATTGTCAATAATTTCGGCCATTTCTTCTATGGAAACCGCTATAAGTTGGGAACCCCTGGATGGATTTGAAAAATATTGCTGTCATATGAAAGGTATTTTGACAACCTAATTGGATTCATAATTTTGGAGATATGACCTTTTTTGCAATTTTGAGAAATTTTTCAATTACAACAACAAATACATGAACAACACCAACAACAGCAACAAAATACCTTTCATATGACACCAATATTTTCCATATCCATCCAGTGGTTCCCAACTTATAGCGGTTTTCATACAAGATATATCCGGATCTTCCGATGGATATATCTCCGAAACTAGGTCCGGGAGACCCTTTTTGATCACATATTATTTTAAAGAACTAAGAATTCAATGATATAAAATTAAATTCAGAATTTTAGCGGATTTTTTTCGAAATTTTTTTTTTTTTTTTGTAAATCAGTGAAATCACTAAACGACACTTGACCATTTTGACCTCTATATTACCTTGAAATCTTTTTGCTCAGATTTTCTGAAAAAAAAACAGACCCCGGATTCGGATTCAGGACGTCAAAGTCCCTAGGAAACACATAGTCTGGTCAAAGCGCCATGAAATTTTTTTTTTTTTTTGTAAATCAGTGAAATTGACCGAAATATGCCCATTCGAACATAAAAATTTTGTTAATGCGGTCGGAAAAACGGTTTTTACTCAAAACCAATGCCACCTTACGAAAAAGGTGTATTATGTATGCATTTTTTGGAACTTTTTTAATTTTTTTTTTTGACCAGTTTTTGAAAAATTATAAAGTGTCCCAATGTGCACAAAAACGGATGAGGATCCGTTTCGAATCCATTATGAGTTCATAAAGGTATAAAAAACGTAATCCGCGGTAACGGATCCATTTCGAACCCGTAACGTACATCAAAAACGAATTCAAAACGCTTTGTTTAGATGAAAAAAAAAAAAACATTTTGAAACGCTTATTAGCGAATAAAAAAAAAAATTAAATTCCGCAGTGCGGGCCCGTTTCAAATCTGAAACTTATGTAAAAACGAATTCAAAACGGATTTGCTTTTAAATATGTTAATGCTGTATATTTACAGAAAAAAACCGTTTTGATGCGCCTATTAGCAATTAAAAACTAATAAAAATAAAAAAAAGGAAGAAAAATAAAGGGTAAAAATCGACCTCTGGTAGGATTCGAACCTGGGAAAATCCGTTTCGATTCCGTAAATACTTCAAATACGAACTCAAAACGGATATGCTTTATTTAATTTTTATGAAAAAAAAAAATATTTTTGATTTGTTTTTTTTTTTTTCTTTTTATTTTATTGCGTGTGATTTTTTGTAAACTTTTCAAACTCTGTTTGAAAAAATGTTTTTGATTCCAAATTTGAGTATATAACATTTTTTATCAAAAGAAGGGAAGAAAAACAACACAGAATACTTATAAAAAAACAACAGAAATTTGTTTAATATACAAACTTTAAATCTCAACATCAAATAAGTCTACATCAGTTAAGTAAATATCATATCGGTCAATAGCCTAGTTGTCTAACGTCTCGTGTATGAAAGAGTAATGCCCCGGGAGCCTGAGTTCGACTCTCGTCCGGGCTAGTAATTTTTTTTTTTTTTGTTATTTTGTTTTTTTTTAATTAAAAATAAGCGCTTCACCATTTTTCTTTTTTTTTTAAAAGCAGCATTAACATTATTAAAAGCGAATCCGTTTTGAAATCGTTTTTGATGTACGTTACAGGTTCGAAACGGATCCATAAAAGGAGAAAAAACGATTCGTTTTTTTTTTTAGGAATCCTTGCCGCAAACGGATCAGTAACGGATACGTAACGGATTCCGTAACGGATAAAAAGAACGAAAATATGAACCCGTTACGGATCCGAAACGAGTCCGTTTGGCACACTGGGGTCATAAATAATTCTGAAAAAATCATACGTATTTTTGGAACAATTATAAGTAGGGGAATGTGGGTAAGTGCGAAATTTTTTTTCGAAGCTCAATAAAATTAACAAACTTGTTATTTTTCCATGTTTCAACTTCCTATAGTAAAGAAAATTAAATAAGCTATATTTTTGCCGAAGAAACGAACCGAAAATATGGATTTTCTGTTGAGTACGACGCTTTGACCGAGGATGCCCAAAATGGCAAAAATTAAAAATCGTGGGGTAAAGTGGGAAACTTTCAAAAAGTCATTAAAACTTACACAAATGTGGAAATAAAGTGTTAATATCTTTATTGTAAGTCAAAAAAGGTTCAGAGAACACACCCATAAGAGTAAATATGGAAAAAAAAAAAAATAATTTTGCTGGAAAAAAATAGATGAAAAACGTGTTTGAAAAAATATGTTTAAAAAAAGGTGAAATTGTAGCTTATTCGTTGTTCTCTGATGGAATATCCAAGTCCGAGTCACAGTTTTTGCAATAAAAGAAGCTTGTAGTGAGGTTAACGCATTTCAAGTGAAATGGACGTTGACAATCCTTTTTGTTGCCATTTGATGGTATTATGACTGGTCATGATTTCGGGCATGAGTTCCATGCAAATGGTGCAAAAATCACGATCTTCATCAGAGCTAGCACTTCTTTGTTTCTTTGACGCTTACTTTGCTGGTGGTGCTCTATTTTTTTGTGATTCGCTTCCTTCTTTCTTCCGTTTATTGCCTAAACGTTTCTCAACCGCTTTTTACAGCTCGTTTAGCCTTTCCGGAGTTGGTAAAACGGCGCTTTTCATGCTGTCCCACCTCTAGTAGATTTCTGTTTTGCTTGGCCAATAATACGTTGACAAATGGAGACGAGCAATAGTAAAATAGCATTTCCCACTTTGCCACGACACCACATTTTGCAAAAAAATATGAACGTCGGTCTTTCACTCTATGAATTACACGGAATCCTTTTGCGTAATCTAAATTAAGACTACAAAGAATATTTTAGTGTATTTACAATCAGTTTATCTCCAAAAATGTACATATATCGATGTTTAAAAATTTAAAAATGAAACTCAAAATCACTTAAAAACTTTGCATGATTCTAGAGAGCACAAAAATGCGTCTGCTCGCGTCGCGATATCATAAAGATTTGCTTACGGTCATTACAAGTACATGTCAGAAGCGTATGACAGCTATACTTTGCTAGTTTGCCCGGAAAGGGGCATTTCCCACTTCACCCCACTTCCCACTTTACCCCACTTACCCCTATACAATTATATATAAGACACCTTGGTTTTGAATAAAATTTTTTTTTCTCTACAAAAGGTTTTTCTGTAATTCTGTAATAAAAACCCGTTAATGTGTTAGTTCCTTTTAAAATACCAGCCAAAAAAAGTTGATAGTTTTTTCTTTTACTGTCCGCAAGATGTTTGCTTATTTAAAAAATTAAAGACTTTTTCGGCGTCATTGCCATTTCTAAGCTTCTTCTTCTTCGTTTACCTAGACATAACATTTCATCGGACACATCCAATAATATTTATTTGTAGAAAACAAAATTTATGCAAATAAAGAACGCTTTCAGTTTCTAATTATTATCATTTATACAGATAAAATCTATTAGAACAATAGTGTTTTATCAAATCACCAATCGCTTTCACTGTTGTATATAAATACACATTATTGATGAATATTCATCATACGGAATATTTGGGTTAACATCACAGAATATCAATTTCATTCCACAGAGACTTAAGTAAAACAAAACAACCCAACGGGAAGAAATGAAGCTGCTTCCAAAAAGAGCGCAATAGAAGCACACCTCTGGTAGCATACAAATTTTTTCAAATTCAATTATTTTTTATTGCTTATAAAAGTTAATAAATCTACAAAAAGTTACAGAAAAAAAGTAATTTTTGTGAAATGGAACTTAAAATTTCCAAAATCTTCCACGGAAGCGTATTTTATAAGCTTCCAAATGTGGGCTTCCATGGAAGCGTATTTCATATGCTTCTGAAGATGTGCATCTCCGCTAGGACATGCTGTGTTGAAAAAGATAAGCAGTGAGAACAGCACTGGAAGCAGCTTCTTGCTTCCCTAGAAGCGCAACTGAAGTCGTTTCAATGCGCTTCCGTTTCCCGTTGGGAAGAAACAAATATTTACAATTCTTGTTAACAATATCGAAATCAAAATTTATGAATGAAAAACTTACTTTTGTTATGGCTTGTCGTATACATAAATTATATGTATCTATAATTAAAAAAAACTTTTTTTCCCCTGATATTTGTTTATAAACAATTTTGTTTATTAATGTCAAGCAACGGTACTTTTACTAAACAAGTTTCTTTTAACCATTTTTAGTTGTTTATATTTCCGCACATGTCATTGAACTTGAACTGACAAATTGTCGAAATGCGAAAAAAAAGTGTAGCAGATTTACTCTGCTCTCGAGCCTTCACATCACTTTGGTACATTTTTGTTCTTGTATCTGTAAGGTAGTAAAACCGCAATTACATCATATGCATAGGTTTATCTGCGAGTATGTTATCCACAGTTCAAAGCTGTGTTCTAACAATTGTCTGATAAAATAAATTAGAAAACGGTTTTATGGTTGAACAAAACAAAAACAAAGTATTCCTTTAATTAACCGCTTCTGACCATGATCTATTTTGCTGTTGAAAAACATTGTATAATAAATTTGATCATAGAAACTGTTGGTTTGATCTTTTGTTTGGTCTGTCAGCTGATCTACACGGAAAGTGCTGGCTAAAATAATACTACTTATTGTTTTTAATTGTTTTTCTCAAAAAAAAAAAAAAAAAAAAATTTCGATATTAGAAGTTTAAGAATATCTTACTCAAAGATGCCTTTTGAAAAATTTTTTGTAAAGCATAAAATTTTTATGCTTTTTCAGAATTTTTTGAGACGTTTTCAATTTTTATACCCTACACCCAGGGTATATTCACTTGGTCCTTCCGTTTGTAACGCAGAGAAGGAGGCGTGGCAGATATAGAAAAGTATATATATTCTTGATCAGCGTCACCTCCTGAGTCGATATAGCTATGTCCGTCTGTCTGGCTGGCTGGCTGGCTGGCTGGGTGGCTGGCTGGCTGTGTGTGGAAATACATTTTTTGGGTAAACTAAGCAAGATAATTCAATGAAATTTGGTGCACAGCCTCCGTCGTCAAAGTAAACTCGGGGGATTGAAAATGAGCGAAATCGGTCAACGAACACGCCTACCGCCCATACAAAAAATATCTTCAAAATGCAATTTTTTGAGTATTTTTCACGATAATACAACCAAAATACACATAAATACTACGAATTGTAAGCGCAAGCTCTGAGCAAAAACTGGGCAAATTCAGATAAGAGGGCGTGGCACCTCGCGTATAAGCAAAAGCTTTAAAACGCTATACTGAAAGCGTTTTTTGAGATAATCGAACTAAATTTTCCTCAGACACTAAGAATTATGAATACAAGCTTTAACCAAATTTCACTCAAATACTTAGAACTATAAATTCAAACTCTGAGAAGAAACTGGGTGAATTCGGACAAGAGGGCGTGGCACTTCCTATATAAGCAAAATTTTCAAAATACTGCTGTGTAGGGTATTTAATGTTTGGCCAGGCCAAAGGTAACACCCTTACTAGTTTTTTTTAGTTCAGTTTTTGGAAATATGCAGAAACTAAAAGGCAGAAATGATATAGAGTTAAGTATTTTTATATATAGTCCTTTAGACGGAGTTCAGACTAAAGTTTGAATAATTGTGTCGAGACTTAAGTAATTTTTCATTTGAAGGTCAATTTTATAAAACATTTTTTTAATAGCATTTTAATTTTCCGATTTTTTTTTTTTGTAATTTCATACTTTGATGCCATTTGAAATTTTAATTACAGTTCGTGTGAGAGTTTGTCTAAGCCAAAAATCTATTTAGATGGTAGACAATCAATATATATGTTTATGGTCATATGATACATACATATTTACAGTGAGCGTCAATATAAAGAAAACATTTTGCTTTCAAATTTTCAAAAACTAATTGCAACAAAGCAATCCACTTTAAATAAAAAAGTAAGTTTTTATGAAGATCTCTCCTGACGGTTATGACACTCATTGGTGTACATGATGTTTGTGCATTTTTTTCCGAGTTTTAAATTGCACTTGAAGCTCTATTCGATGAATCAAGTAACAGTATCTTCCAACAGGACAACAATATAAATCAAAAGTCCAAAATTACGAGTATCAAAGAACAGTTACAACACCACACTCCTAAGACCCTAGATTACCCCCTCAGTCCCAAGTTCGTTGCTCTAGTGAAAATTTGTAGAAAAATGTTGACAGGAAAATAAGAGAAAGGACCATTTCTATCAAGAAAAATCTAAAACAGGTGTTTAGGGAATAATAGAGCGAAATCTCTCCTGATATTACGAAAAATCTAATCTCTTTACTTTTTTTATCTGCGTAAAATCTGGTAATTTTTTAGTTTTGGTGAATTATTTCTGGTTGTGTTGTGATTTTGTTTTATCTTTATGTTTTGTTCATCTCTCCATAAATGACTGTTGAGTGATGCATTATTACTTTTTATTTAAAATGGATTGCTTTGTTGCAATTAGACTTTGAAAATTTGAAAGCAAAGTGTTTACTTTATTTTGACGCTCACTGTATATACAAATTTATTAGAATAAAATATTGACACACAAAGTTAAATGTAATATGACACTTTAATAAATCAAGTTCATTAACATGACGGTATGTAAAACAAAAACCAAACATTGATGTCATTAAACTTTAGTACTATATATACATATCTGTGATGTTTACTTTTGAGGGGATAGACTGTTGGAAAATTTAAAAATATAATTTTATGCGAAAGAAAATCATAACTAAAGTGTATGTACTGAAAAGTATTGCTTACATAATACGCTCAATCTAGCATTACAAATTATAATCTCATTGTTTTTTCCAAAATTTTTTAGCCATGTTTCTTCAACTTTCTCTGACTTTTTTTAACAATTTCCGATTTTCTAAATATTGGTTTATTTGTTTATTATTTCCAAAATTTTCGTAAGTCCTTCATCATTAGTAAGTGTCATAGTTATCAATAAGGATAAGTTCATTAGCAGGGCTCGGATTTTGATGCCCTTAAAAACATCGAAAAATTACCGAAAAACAATGACAAAATACCCTTAAAAACCCTAAAAAATTACCTATTAAAATGAAAAAATGCCCTAAAAAAAATAAAATCACTGTATATATTTAGTCTTTTTTGATAAAAAATTTTATTAATTTGCGTTCCAATAAATTATAACGTAAATTTTCAAAATTACACGACCTTCTACTCTCAGTTAAAATGAAAAAAGAAAGAAATTGATTTTAGTTGGTCACTTTATAATTTAGCAATATGACACAAACTTTTATATCCAGAATTTTTATCCAGCAAGTAAATATATTTTCTAAAAACATTCCCACCAGCATTAACCCGTTAAGCTTTTCTTTAATACTTTTTATCAAAGCAATTCCATTTTCCAAAGACAATGATGTTGACTGCAAAGATTCTATACCTTCTGGTATGGATTAAGAACTAGTTTTGATGTACGCTAATTAACCCTTTTTTTATGTCTGAAAAAATTTTGTTGAGCCTCTCCAACTGCTTTGGATCAAAACTTTCAAATGAATCTACGACTTTTTTTACTGTTTCGAAAAACAAAGATGTAACGATTTCAATTTAAAACTTAGGTATTGTAGAAAAGTCGCAAAAATATAAAAATCCATTAAAATGCCTCAGAAAATGGCGTAAACTATGAAAAATGCCCTAAGAACTAAAAATAAACATAAAAAATCAAAAAAATGCGTCAAAAGAATGCCGTATACTATGAAAATGACCTTTAAACCAAAAAATTCTAAAAAAAGCAAAAAAATGCCATAAAAACTTTTAGCTTTGGAACGTAGGGATCATGAACGGTGCTTCTGTGTTATCAGAAAATGTCTATGTAAGAGCAGAAAAAGATGATAGGTCTTAAGAAGAATATGTGATCAAAAGGGGTATCTCGGACCTAGTTTCGGAGATATAGCCATCGGATGATCAGAATATATATCTTCTATGAAAACCGATATAAGTTGGGAACCCCATGATGGATTTGGAAAATATTGGTGTCATATGAAAGGTATTTTGTTTTTGTTGTTATTGTTGTTGTTGTTTTTGTTGTTGTTGTTGCTGGTGTTGTTGATTTATTTGTTGTTGTGATCGAAAAATTTCACAAAATTTCAAAAAAGCTCATATCTCGAAAACTATGAATACAAGTGAAAATATGCAAATAACATTTTTATAGGTTGTCAAAATACCTTTCATATGACAAAATACCTTACAAATCCATCCAGGGGTTCCCAAATTATAGCGATTTTCATAGAAGATATATCCGAATCTTCCGGAGGCTGTATCTCCGAAACTAGAACAGAAATACCCTTTTTGAACACATATTCTTTTGTAGGACTAAGAATTACGTATAAATGACAAAAAATTAGTTTCAGAATTTTAGCGGATTTATCACTAAACGACACATGACCTACATATGACTTTGAAATATTTTTTCTCAAACGTTCTGGAAAAAACGGAGCCAGGATTCGGATTCAGGACGTCAAAGTCCCCAGAAAACACATAGTCTGGTCAAAACGCCATGACATTTTTTTTTTTTTTGTAAAGCTGTGTTATCTCTGTACTCATATTTTAACATTTTCGTAACTAAAATGAATTGAAATTTTTCGTTCAAAAAGACTCAAGTTTGTTATTTATGTTCCAATCCTTAAGTTTTTGATGCCAAAATAAAGCTGTGATAATTTTGCACAAAACCATGAAGAGTTCTTTTTAGTTTTGCATTGTTTTAAGCAAGACTCATGTAGTTTCAGATTGGTGGTTTGTGGTTTTTCAGTACATTTTTTTTAAAAAAACGGGCATAAAACGAAGTCTGCCGGACGGATCTAACATTTTTTTCGGATTTGAAGTTCTTGGTATTTCTGGCATTTCAAAACTAAGACGTAATGGAAAAATTTTGTAAATGCAGTCATATTACGTCATTAGCAAGGAATAATAATTACATAATCCGAACTCAGATATTTTTTTGCCGTTGAACAGTGTAATTTGATCGCTAAATTCGGATTTCAGTTTTTCAAGCTTGGAATGTAGAAGGAAATAATACTTCAGTTTCAAGCAAAATAGATTGTCCACAATCGGTCGAATGTATAGTACTTACTGAAAGCGAACAAATCGAGTGTGGTAAATTTTTGCACATCGAATTTCTATGTACTCTGTGCAATTTACTGTTTTATTAATTTTTAATAAGAATTTTTCCCAAAAGTGTTAAAATTTTGATGTGAGGGATATCATTTTGTTTTAATAAATAGCAGCATTTGTACATTAAGAAAATCCCAAATCCCTCTATTTTAATCCCTGATATGAACTCATAAGAATTATTTCATGCAGGTGGGGCAAAAGTTTTCTAATATTTTTAAATTTTCCAAAAATTTGTGATCTCTGAAATTATATATCGAGATTTTTAAAAATTTCCCGTGTATATCGAATAAGTTAATAACGTTTTATCTATTTTATTATATGCAATATTTTTAAACACTTTTAATTTTATCAAAATTTTTTTGATTTTTAAAAATGTTGGTTTATTTAACATTTCATAAAATTATTCAACATTTTCCAACTTTTTCAGCATGTTTTAACTTTTAAACATTTATTGAGTTTTTTTGAACTTTCTCAACATATATGTAGTCTTCTGTTAATTGCAGGAGGACCGTGAGGCAAAAAAAATCGTCTCTATCGAACAAGAGATCGCCTCTTGTGATAACTTTGATTTCTCTCCGCGTCTATAGCAATCTTTGGATTTCCTTCGCCATCGACGAATTCTAGGTGATCTTTATATTTTACTGCCTTGTGATGTCCGGCAGTAACCTATTTCAAAAGAATACCAGCTTAAAAAATCAATTTAATGTTGCAAAAGATTTTACTTCCCCAGGCATGAGTGATAGAAAACAATTAAGATGAATACTAATGCGTTCGGATAGCATCATTAGAGTGATACTAATAATTTGGCCGCGACCGTTGGTAATTATGTAGATCAAGCAGTGTCCTAAGGAATCTATCTAAAATGATTTGTGGTAAGCTTTCAAAAGAAACAAAAGAATCTTTCTGCAAGCGTGAATTATACCATTACCAAGTAATAGTAAATCAAGTTAGGGTCTATAGAAAAAAACACAAATGAGACGCATGTGACTGAGATAATGGAGAATGGCACAGAGTAACAAATCAACTTAATTTGCGGTAATCTTAATTTTTTTAAACAAAATTCTAAATGAAATGCAATGAAATTTTTCTATTTGCCAGTTAGCTAAAGAATAGAGCGAGCGGCTAGAAAAAGCCAAAATTTATATAAATCGGAGATGTCAGCTGAAACTGGAGTTCAGAACGAAAGTAGCTGTGGTAACATACAGAACGCAACGCGCGCGATTTTTTGGATACAAAAAAAAACTTGATGTAAATCTAGATAAAAGAGAGAGATTGAAAAAAAAAAAAAAAAAATTTATAAAAACACGTTGTAGACTAAAAGTGAAATAAACTCTGCATAAATGCCGGCTACAAGTTACGGTCTATTGGCGTTAGCACTAACTAGTGTCATCATAATGTTACTAAGCCCAACGATCGATGCGATGACAATCAGCAATGGCACGGCGGCGGCGCGTCATAATTTCAGTATGTTTGATATACCAACAAAGCTGGATGAAGATGATCTATTGGTGGAATATGGTAAATTCATGTTATCCGCTATGAATCAGACGATAGATCCTTGTGAGGATTTTTACGAATATGCATGTGGTAATTGGAAAAACGCTGAAATGGTGCCGGAACGTTCAAGAAATGGCACATTCCTGAATGCTATACAATTGAGAATTGATGAAATGATGGGTGAATTTCTGCGTAATGCCACCAATGAACGTGGCAACGATACGGCAGAGGCAAAAGCAAAAAAATTCTATAATACCTGTGTGGCGCAATATATGGACTATGCGCGTGGCTACAAAGAATTTATGGAGCTCAAGGATTATCAGCAGGGAAATGCAACAGATTGGATTGATATAAATTTTATTTCAAAACATGGCATGTATCCATTGCTACCCTTGAAAGTCTACTACAGTCCGGAGAGTCGTAAATTTGAAGTGCTGCTAAATGTGCCGCATAAGGTCCTCGGCATTGCTGATATTGTGGATGTTAAAAATCTTACGCGTGATTTTAAATTAGAAAGTAATGCGTCACGTATGGCATTCACACAAGAGCTTGAGGAGTTGATATTATTCGAGCAAAATCTTACGTCACACGCACAAAAACGTAATGAAAGTGAATCGCTTACGATGGCTGATTTTTTGGCGCAACACAAGCAGGATCAGTTGAATTGGACGCGTTACTTTGAGGTCGCATTTAATGGCACGGCGAAGAAGTCCTGGATTGTGCATAACCAATATGAAGATTTTGGCGCCATTGAACGGCTGCTACGCAAAACACCACTAGCAACGTTACGCAATTACGTTAAATGGCGTATGCTGATGAAATTCTACTACACTTGGAAATCCGAGGTACGTGACAAGACGGCTGAGAGCACCTGCCGCGAACATACTGAACAGTATTTTAATTATGCACTCATACCTTGGTTCATCGATATCGCCTACGATGCCGATCGTCGCGCTGATATACTCCAGCTGGCCAAATCGATTAAAAGTAGTTTTTATGATCTTATCGATCGTTATAGCTGGTTGGATGATGAGACCAAGTCGGGCGCAAAAACCAAACTGCAAGCCATGGATGTGCTCGTGGGCTACAGTGATGAAATGCGTAATCGTGCTGTGATAGATCGTGTATATCATGATATCAATATGACGGATAACTGGTTTGAGAACATCCTCACACTGGAGGCAAATCGTGCGCGCGTGCGTCTGCGTTCTGTTGATAAGGCCGCCATACCACCTTTGATGTCTACCCGCGATGTGAATGCCTATTATGCTGATTTTCTAAATCTTGCCTTTGTCACCATTGGCATTGCTCAATTGCCCTTCTATCATATTAAGTTTCCTGCTTCCTTGAAATTTGGCGGTATTGGTAATATAATTGGTCACGAGATGGCACATGGTTTTGATTCGTACTGCTATAAATACAATTATGATGGCAAGAAACAGAACTGGTGGTCAGAGGCATCGTTGCGCAATTTTCGCGAACGTTATCGCTGTCTGGAATCGCAGTATAATAAATATATCTATCAGGGCGTGCAGACAAATGGCACGCTCACTTCGGGTGATAATATTGCCGATAATGTTGGCACACGCCTTGGTTACTATGCCTATTTGGAGAATTATGGCAAAAAGGATGGTGAAAAGAAGCCCATACCGGGTATGGATTTTACAAATAAACAGCTTTATTTTCTAAAATTCGCACAGACCTGGTGTACGGGCAAAGATACGGAGTATAAAGTGAAGAAAATTAAGAGCGATGTGCATGCCTATGAAGAGTTCCGTGTTGGTGGCACACTGAGTAATATGCCGGAGTTCAGTGAGGTGTTTAAGTGTAAGCTGGGCACTGATATGAATCCGATGAAAAAATGTGTGGTTTGGTAATTGAAAGAATGATAAATAAAATTTATAAAATTGACAACAAGATTATTTCGATCTTTTCTTTTTTAATTGATTTATTTGGATTTTGAATTACTTATATTTGCTTCAGAAGATAATTTGATCGCGAATCCGATATCGAATTTACAAAATTCGAGATGGCGAACATAATTTTCAAAAATCAACCGATTTTCTTGAAATTTAGTGTATAAAGGTTTTTTGAGTCGTTGATCATGAATTCGGAGCTAGATTTACCTTATTCAAGATGGCGGATCCTGTATGGCGGACAAAATTTTGTAAAAATCAACCGATTTTCCTGAAATTTGATATAAGGGGGTTTTTCGGATCGCTGATTACGGATCCGATTTTCCTGGAATTTGTGATCAGATCCAAAAAACCCCAACATACCATATTTCGGGAAAATCGGTTGATTTTTGAAAATTGTGGCCGTCACCTTGGATCCGACATCTTGAATTTTGTAAAACCGACCTCGGATTTGTGATCAGCAACCAAAAAAATCCCCATGTATGAAATTTGTATAGTACAAGTTGCTTTCTTTAAAAAAAGTACACCACCATATTGGAACGGCCATGTTGGATTTAGTCACCTAATCACACCAGATATTTAAGGGTATCCTTCAGGTTAGTTTTGCGCCAGAAAACGACTCAATAAGTTGCGTATTTTGTTTTTTTTTTGGAAGACTTTTTTGCCCTACACTTGATTTTTTCCACCTACGCACTGTGGGAAATTATACCCTGTTTGTTGGCCAAAAGTCGAATTTTTAACACTTAAAAAATAAAATTTTGGGTATGCTATTCAAATGTGAATACTTGCAAGAGAAAATCTCCATACTTAGTTTTTTCTTAAAGTTTTTATCCTTCAGCTACACAAGTATCAAAGTTTCTTCTTCTGAAAAATAAAAATTTTGTTGTTCTCGCTCAAAAAATTTGCATGTATTAAAAAGTGAATATTTCTCTTAATTCAAAGCTAATTAAAAATATTTAAAATGGAACGGGAACTAATAGAAAGTAGTTACTCTGTACATAAAAAAATTTGTCTTTTTGTACAGTGGTTTTAAAGAAATTTACGTTATCTTCAGTGAACTTTAAATCGTAAATTTTTTTTTTTAAATTTAAGATTTGGTGAACCCAGAAAAACACAGCCCAGCCTAGGCCTCTTTCTAACTTATATAAATATGTAGAGCAACCAATTTTGAGCTCTTCTGTAAAAAAATTGTTTGTGCTTTTTTGCGATTTTTTAATAATCGACATTTTTCTCAGACAACTTCCCAATACGAAATGCAGACTTATTCGATATCTGGAGAGCCGAAGAAGACAAAGAGTCAGCAGTTTTAAATCATTTGATAAATCTCTTGAATAAAGGTGATAGATCGAACTCGTTTGTGGAATATTTAGGTGAAAAGTCTAAAAGTCTATTAAAGCCTTTTGCAAACATTTGAAAGAAAAATATCCACTAAATTTGCAATACTTTAAAAAAATTTTGTTTTGTGACTGGTATCCCAGGTATCCGGTGACACAAAGTCCTTATTCATTCTAAGGAAATTATTCAAAATATGGTAGTTCCGGTAGGATACTTTGGAAAAGACGCAAATGAGTGTCGGAATAAAATTTTTAAATTAGATAGACTGCATCACGTTCGCAAATGTGACAAAACAATAAATCTTTTTGACATTTTTCATAGAACTTTGAATACCTCAGATCCCGTCATTTCCAGCATTTCTTTAAGTAAACGGATAAAAGAACGAAAGCGAGCGCTACTTGCACTAGAGTCATAAATTTATTAAGTTGAGTTGAAAATAATAAGGAAGATTGTTCAAGCAAACTAATAGAAAATGAAGATGAAGGAAAAAGTAATGATATTTGTACGTTAATAGACGCAAAGTTCGAGAATATATTGGAAAATTTCGAGCTTTTAATATGTGTATTACTCATGAATTTATAATGTTTTCTTATGTTTTTTAAATTAGCTCAGTTTATGTAATGTTTGAAAAAATTAGTTTTTAATATAGTATGCTTTAAGCTATCTATAATTTTACTGGTATTGTTAATATATGTACATTTATGTTTATGTATATACTTAGAAAATATGAATACACCATACCAAATTTTAATAAAAAATGTTTTATAATAATTTCTTTGAAAAGAGGTTGAAAAAGGGGCGTGACAGTTGTCCAATTTAAAAAAATGATGTTCTCTACACTCCTAGAAAAATTTCCAAGAGATTTCAGTTCAATATCTTTATTTTTGTACTTTTGGCCAGAAAAAATTTTAAAATTTCCCATAGTGCTACGGCCGCTATTTTGAATTTTGAAAGCTCTTTTGCAGACGAAAATTTTGATATATCAAACGTCTAGATCCATCAACCCAAATTTTGGGTATACAGGTGTTCTGGTTAACGTAAATCGTTCGATATATATTGAGGGTTATCGTGAATCAAGATTCCCGGGGAATTTCCTTAAACTGCAATAGAGGATGCACGGTAGTGTGAGAAAATTCCCCGGGAATATTTGTTCCCGATAACCCCCATTATGTATTTTGAGCATTACAATGGCCAACCGCGAATCCCATCAAACTATACAAAATTACCTAAAGATTTCATAAAGCAAAAGCAACCATAGGGAATTAACTAAGAGCCCATATTGAACTCGATAGTGAATGCTGAAGAGCTGAGTGGATTGTCATATTTTTGACAATTAAGTAAATTTGATATAATCAACTGCAGGCAAAGTAACTAGAATGCCCCATTTTTTTCCTGTTTTTCCGGCAGTGCCATGAAGAAATAACCCTACAAAAATAGAGGTTTCATTGACATAATCAATTTTTCTTCCTACACCATATTTGATTTCTTGATTCTATTTTGTATCAATTGCAATAAAAGAAATTTTACTGAAAAATACCACAAAATGGAGATTTCCGCGATTCGAGGCCAACCTTGGTTATCTACACCCAAAACACTTTTCTGAACTTGCCCACGCAAATTGGTCTGAAATTTATTTCCAAACTTTCTCCACCGATTGGTCCATAAAACAAATTTTAGCCAAATTGAGAATGAAATTTTCGTAATATAATGGCGGGCCAACTCTGGCCTATTATTAATTGTACTTCATCAATCGGTGTAATTAAATGATCTTCAAAATTTGGCTAGTTTTAATTTATTGTTTTTCTCCTTAATTTTTATGATAAATGCTTTAGCCTCGGAAATTTTTATACTTGGATAATGTGTTTATTCAATGAAAAAACTTTTCTTTTCCGACTTTTAAATTAAAGTCAATGTCAAAAGTCAAAAAAATCTTTTAACGAAAATGTTTTAGATAATTCACTTAAAGTAAAAAGTTGGTTTAAGTGACATGCCCGTGAACTTAAATTAGAAAAGTCAGGCGCTTCTAAGCCCATTATTCGGAAACGAGATAAAAAATAATCTAACTCAACACGCTAAACACATATCTAAGGCAAAGTGAGTTCTGATGAAACTTAACGTATAAATAGGATTATGAAGTTAGTTTATTGACTGTTTTTTTGCTTGTATAGTACTAATGAAAGTACCAACGCGCTTTCTCCAAATTGAAGTATGATAATTTTATATTGAACTAATTAAACAGTTATATAGCCTCATCAGATCAGTTTTAGTTAAATCTTGCCAGAAACCGTACTCGAACCCGTGACTCCGGTTTCTAATGAAAGAAACGCGGTGCTTAAGCATCTGATGAGGCTATATACATGTTTATATATGAAAAATATATAAATATGTATGTGGAAGTAGCCGAAACATATTTAATCAATTTCCATGTTAACACTTGCTTGCGTCTGTTGTTGAAAAATTGCAAAAATGACTGTTTAATTAGGTAAATAGGATTCAGTTACAGATAATTTTCAGATTTTCTTCAGTTTCTTTATAGACATCTTCTTCCAATTAATGATACTTTTTTCAAAACAAATAATTTTAAAAAGTTTCAAGTACTTTTTTTAAGATCCCATTTCTTGATAAAAATGTACTTATGAAACTAAAATTAATTCTTTGAGAAAATTATGAATATTTCCAAATGAAATCGATACAACACGTAATGAAGGTGCTTTGAAAAAAATGTTTCACTCTGCAGATATTTTGCAAAATAATTATTAACCATAAAATTATCATTATAAACTTTTAAAATCAGTAACCTTCCATTAAATATGCACAGATTAGTTCAACTTCCGTTCGTGCTGTAGGTCGTGAAAGTAAGAAAATATACGAGTCCTTAAAGTCAAACCATGATCATGCACTGCAAGATCACAGCATGAGCAATTGGGATCTTTTGCAACCTGCCTACATATTTTAGTTACACCTTTATATTTACTTTAGCCAACTTATTAGGGATGAAATGTAAGGAAACTTATCGAAAAAGAAAAACAATAAAAGTCAACAAAAAATACAAAGAAAAATGTTAAGATTTTAATGATCAGCAGCTATGATCATTGCATATTTTGGTTACTTAGTGCTCAGCGCATGACCCGCATTCAGATTAGGATAATTTCGTTGAGTTGAGGATGCTAGGTGAGAAAGAATAATAAATTTGGAGAAACAAGTGATATGGAAAAGTGAAATGTATCGAAAATGTTAAGTATCGAGTATAAAATTTCAATTGAATAGGATTATACTCACTACTGAATGATAAGGATTGATAATGACCATCGAGGTCAAAAAAATGTGATGATGATTGAGAAATAACCGTATAGATGTTCAGCTTTCATCCTTATAAAAGTGATATGTCATACAAGTACTCATTATTTTCCTGCTGGACTTACCTACCCCGTAACTCCTCCCCTGCAAAAAATTACTTTTTTGTTAAATCTATGAACTTGACTCCCTCCACTTTCAGGATGTTCCTGGTGGGGTAAAGCGTAAATCTAACAGCCGCTTGTTTGGTTTCAAAATGAACTTATGTTTTGGAAACCTCTGGGTTTTAAGTAAAGTACACCACAACATTGCCTGAATATAAGACAATTAAGTTTCATAACAGTTCTAAGTTTTCAATATCTTTCGAAATATGCTCCGACCGCTTTATTCTTTTTAAAATCTATAGACTATCAAGTTTATATTGAAAAACTTAACATAGAGAAAGGTTCGAAAAGAGCTTTAGCTCCAGATGCCTAAAATCGGATTTAATTTGTATTTTATGGGATGTTTCTTATATTTCCATTTTGTTATGGAACTTTTTGCAAAAACTTATCACCGAATATAAAGTATCATCGAATACGATAATTTTATATTGAACTAATTAAACAGTCATTTTTGCAATTTTTCAACAACAGACGAAAGCAAGTGTTAACATGGAAATTGATTACATATGTTTCGGCTACTTCCACATACATATTTATATATTTTCATATATAAACATGTATATAGCCTCATCAGATCAGTTTTAGTTAAATCTTGCCAGAAACCGTACTCGAACCCGTGACTCCGGTTTTCTAATGAAAGAGAACGCGGTGCTTAAGCGATTATGCTATCGCCGAAACATATGTAATCAATTTCCATGTTAACACTTGCTTTCGTCTGTTGTTGAAAAATTGCAAAAATGACTGTTTAATTAGTTCAATATAAAATTATCATACTTCAATTTAGAAAAAGCGCGTTGGTACTTTCATTAGTACTATACAAGCAATAAAAAAACAGTCAATAAACTAACTTCATATCATCGAATACATCAAGCGTGAATATTGTTTCGATACATCATATCCAAAATTGCAAGTATTTTATGTGAAATTTTCATTATAAAAAATATCACACTACTCTGCATTAGTGATGAGCAAAATTAGTATTGGTCTTGCGTCTTGTTCTTGGTCTTGCTAATTTTGCGAGACCAAGACCAAGACCAAGATGCTGATATTTTTGCAAGAACAAGACCAAGACTGCTATGGTCTTGGTCTTGTTCTTGCTCACGATAAGTGGCAAGACCTAGAATGCTTTTCAGTCTTGCTAATTTATAGTTAAAAGTTGTTTCACGCCCGTTTTGAAGATAAAATCATCTCTCGATTTGAATTTGGGCATCTTAAAAACCCAATTGCTTCGGAAAAATATGGTTTTGAATACTCAATATTTCTGAAAATTTTTTCAAGACCAAGACTTTATGAGCAAGATCAAGACCAAGGCTCGATATCAAAACCAAGAGCAAGACCAAGACTCAATGTGCAAGAACAAGACCAAGACCAAGACTGCTATTGTCTTGGTCTTGGTCTTGGTTTGCTCATCACTACTCTGCATACACAGTTAACAACTGTGGCGTCGAAAATCCGCTTGTCTCGCCTGAAACGAAGTGAATCCGTTAGGACTCTTGCGATAAGCCAAATGCGCATAATGCAAGTTACATTTTTATCCTTTACATTGTTGTTGGTATTAATAAACAAATAATGGTCCTAGTATGCTGATATGTAGGTACTTGCTTGGCATCATGTTGCATTCAGTAAATCAATTTGTATGCAACGCTGTGTGTTACTTCTTTGGTCTTTACTGCACGCATTGTTTTAAGGATCTTATTCTGAAGGATCTGTTGCGTTAAATTTGTTTTTTTCTTGCTTTCTTCTTTTTGTAACTGTTGTTTTTATGTGACGACTAATGATAGCAAAATGCCTGTTTTAGTTTTTTTTCCTTTTATTATTTCAGTGCCTTTTTCAAGTATTTTTCTCACCTGTATATCTTTTGTAGTCGGTTGCTTGTTGCATTTTTTTTTTCTTTTTATTTTCAATATCTTTTATGTTGAATTGTCATTAATTTGTAATGAGAAAGGTGTCACCCTGGAGGAGGTAAAATATAAAAGAGAATCTGGTAAACTCCTACTTGCATGGTTTTTATCTGGTGCAAAATTTATAGCTTTGCAGTTATGGCCCAAAATCAATTAAATGTGCAGTTGGTATTGTTATTGTCTCGCCATTGTTTTCTTGGTATTAAATGTGTAAAAGTCAATTTGTAACATAAAGGGACAGCAATATTCTCAAAATACTTAATACTCAAAGGCTCCAAGGTTTGCTTAAACAATTGAATTCCATATTTAAAATTCTATATTTTATGGAACACGCATAGAAAAATCCATGTCATAATTTTTACTCCACTCGGGTAGTAAAAAATTAAAGTACTTAACACTAAATTTCAAACATAAATTACATTAACTTACATAACCATTTTGACTTTATAATTCTAGTAAAAAAAGAAATGTTTGGACAGGCATTTGCTTAATATAGAAATTTTATACCACTTCATCATATAGGTCACTGGTGTGGAGGTCTAAGAAATTGGTAATTGTGTGTAAAAATAATATTGTCTATCCATCACGCGGATGGGCCTCGGTTTGAATCCTAGTGCGGTCAGTTTTTATTTTGTTTCTTTTTTTAACCTTACAGTTAGGTAAATATCACTTAAATTTTTTCCATATTGTAAGGTTATTCGAAACATCTGAATTGACTAAAACAGTAAGGTAAAAATTACTTTTCTTTATTCTATATTCTATATATTATATATTATATTCTATATTCTATATTCTATATTCTATATTCTATATTCTATATTCTATATTCTATATTCTATGTTCTATATTCTATATTCTATATTCTATATTCTATATTCTATATTCTATATTCTATATTCTATATTCTATATTCTATATTCTATATTCTATATTCTATATTCTATATTCTATATTCTATATTCTATATTCTATATTCTATATTCTATATTCTATATTCTATATTCTATATTCTATATTCTATATTCTATATTCTATATTCTATATTTATATTCTATATTCTATGTTCTATATTCTATATTCTATATTCTATATTCTATATTCTATATTCTATATTCTATATTCTTTATTCTATATTCTATATTCTATATTCTATATTCTATATTCTATATTCTATATTCTATATTCTATATTCTATATTCTATATTCTATATTTTATATTCTATATTCTATATTCTATATTCTATATTCTATATTCTATATTCTATATTCTGTATTTTATATTCTATATTCTATATTCTATATTCTATATTCTATATTCTATATCCTATATTCTACTTAAATTCTGTATTCTGTATTCCATATTCTATATTCTATATTTTTTACTCTATATTCTACAAAGTGTATCGAGGAGGCATAAACTAACAAAAAATTGCATCTGGGGGTCTATAATGTACCCCTGAGGACAGTGTTAAAACTGATTTTCTGACTTGTTTGACAAAAAAGAAATTTCTTGGATCAACAAAACGTTTTAGAGAAAACATTTCTGTGGTAGATTTAGCAAATTGTATGAGCTTTCAGGTAGTGTGTATGGTTTATAAGGTTTAAAAGGATTTCACAAAGTTCTGGAGCTTTAAATTTGATATTTTTTTTTCTTATGTTTTGACTTTGGTGGCCATTTTAATATGAAAAAGGTCCTATTAACATATCCTTTAATAATTTTTTTTTTTTAAATCCTCGTGCAATTAATTTCCTTAAATCCAGTAGTGCATTTGTCATACCAATTTTCGAATTCGAGGTTGGAAAAAAATACTTTTCTATGTAACACAATGGTTACTCGCATGCGTTGCGCTGGATAAGATGTGCACGCGCTGACCTTTATCTATTCGAGTTTTCCAACGGATTGTTCTTAAAAAGTATTTTTTTCTGACCTAAAACTAAGAAATTGGTAACGCAAGTGTGTTTCAAGGTTTAAGAAAATTGATCGAGGATTTCAGAAAAAATTATAAAAGAATATGTTTATAAGACTTTTTCATACTAAAATGGCCGCCAAAGTTAAAAAATAGAGGAAAAAATTAAAATATCAACTTTATAGGTCCAGAACCTTGCAAAATCTTTATAAATCTTATAAACTATATACATTATCTGAAAGTTCATACAACTAGCTAAGTTCGTCATAGAAATGTTTTCTCCAAAACGTTAAGGTGACCCAAGAAATTTTTTTTTTTTTAAAACAAGTCTGAAATCAGCTTCAACCCTATAACTCCTCAGAGGTACATTTTAGACCCGCCACAGGTGTTATTTTTTGTTAGCTTCGTTGCCTCATGCGATACACTCTTTATATTCTATTTTGTTCCATTATATTCTATTCCATTCTACCTTTTTCTATCCTATACATTCTAAACAAAATCAGCATATACGCCGCGATTACTTGAATTTTTTCGCTTATTTTTTTCTATGCTTTCCAGCCGTTCATTTTTCTTAAAGTTCTAATTCCCATTTACCCCAGTCTTGCTGAAAACCATATCCCCAGTTGTAAATACTTAAGTAATAAATAAGATATTTATGATGTGTTAACAACCTTGTCGCAACAGATTGCCATTTCGAATTGTACAACAAAAAACGACCTGCTGCTACACCTTCTAGACGACGACGACGACGACGACGACTACTTTCATAGAGACAGCCTATCAAATAAAATAATGAAACCATTTAAATCCTTCTTTTACCCCAAACGAAAAAAAAAAAAAAAAAACAAACCCAAATCGACCCCGTGCCAAAACTTATGCTTATGAGATTTTCAATTTTTTATGCCTCCAAAAAACAGATTTCACTGACAATCAGGGCCACTTTTCTTCGCTTCGTATGCTATAAGCGAGCCAAACAACAGGCTGAATCAACAATGTCTCAAACAACGCAGAGCTTATCGCTTTTTGATATCTTCTTCTGCGACTTCATAACAAGCACCATTGAAACCCATAAAAAATGACGAGGCTCAAGGGGAAACCCTTTGCTTTTCTCAAGAAAAAATAAACCGCTTTAAGTACTCAATATACAAAGTGTCAATTGAGGTATGAGGAGTAGTAGCGAAGGGGGGGCGCTTAGAAATGAAAAAGCAACAACTGTAACTTTGTTGGCAACATACTGTATTTCTGTTATTAAGATTGAAAGGGTTGGCCGTCATCATCTATCTTCACTAAGGGACTATGTGAAGGGTGCATATGTTAAGCGCTAAAGGTGAAGAAAAGAAACACAAAAAAAAGGATGTGGTCCTTAACGGTATCTTCTTCTATTGCGTTTAACCTAGATGATGTGAAAATATTTGAAAATTTTGTTGTTCTTCTAAGAAGCCTCATCTCAGCTCATCATCGTATATTGAATTGTCTTGTCAATACTATTGACGTTATTGTGCTTATTTAAAGATCATAAGTTGCCTCAGGGGAGAAAAACCATTAATACTTTTAGGCACACTTTTTTACAAACGACTATTTATGGTTAAATGCTGGAATAATTTGTCATAATTGTTATGATATGTAATGTAATGCGATTTTACAAAGTTTTCAAGCAGTTTAAATATTTAAAAGTTGAGTTTTATAAGAGAAAAAATATTCACCGGAAATAATTCAACATTTTCACATCATCTTCGCTAAGATCTTAATTCATTCATTCAGTTGGTTGTTTCATTTAAGCGATCTCGTTCAAAATTTTACTCGACTAACAATCTCAAATATACAAATTTCGAAAAAAAGCATAACAATTATGAGAATTAACTTTTAATGTAAAACAATAAAAGTTGGGTAAAACCACACCAAAGTGTACGAATACAAAAGAAGCTGCTGTTACGCACATGATATTTTAGTGCCACACTTCAACATGCGACCGGAAATTAAAGTAATTCCTATAGAAATCTTTAGAGCAATTGTTAATATGTATGTGTATATAGTAAAGTATTATAAAATGTGATATGTAGGTAAATGAGTTTTTTTTTTTCTCAAACTGTAATGTAGAAAAAACAACATATTTTGTTGTATGATTTGAATATCTAGATATACACGTAATCAGTTAAGGCATATTTTTTAGAAATAAGAAGAAAATGGTTTTTGGAAAAATTTTGAGGTATCAAATCACAGTTGCCATAAATAGATGAAATTTGAAAGTGCTATGGATTTTCAAAATTTTTTACTCAGAGACGAAAAAAAAAACTATAAAAGTTTAAAGTTTTTATAACTACATATTTATGACCGCCTTTCCATACAAACCCTCCCTCTGTCGGTATATAAAATTCACACAAAAATTAAAAATAATAGGTGCCTACCTCAAAATTTTTAACCTTAGTGATGCTTCACAGGTTTGATTCCATGCAGCGCATAAACCTTTTTTTGCGATCCTTAAAATTTATTACACTCCTTAAGCATTGCATATTCTTAAGTTTTGAGCATTTCTTGCCTTTGATGAGCCCTAGCGAGTTTTCTGTAGATTATTTATGTGAAACACTTTAACCCATTTAAACCAAGTTTTTGGAGCAAGGACAGTCTATTCTTTGCACCAAATTGTTTTAACTTTTCTACTTTATCGATCAAACCCATTTTGTTATTCATAAGACTAAACTTAAACTTAACAGCAGTGCAATCAAACTAAGTATAACTAGTAAGGGTGTAACCTTTGGCCTGGCCAAACATTAAATACCCCACACTGCAGTATTTTTGATATTTTGCTCATATGGGAGGTGCCACGCCCTCTTGTCCGAGTTCACCCAGCTTTTGCTCTAGGCTTGTATTTATAGTTCTTAGTGTCTGAGAGAAATGTGGTTGGATTATCTCAAAAAATTCTTTCAGTATGGCATTTTGAAACATTTGCTTATATGGGAGGTGCCACACCCCCTTGTCCGATTTCAACCAATTTGTGTTGAGAGCTTTCATTTATAATTCTTAGTGTCTGAGTCGAATTTGGTTTGCATATCTCAAGGAACGCTTTTAGTGTGGCGTTTTGATGCATTTGGTTATATGGGAGGTGCCACGCCCTCTTGTTCGAATTCGCTCAGTTTTTTTTCAGAGCTTGCGCTTACAATTCGTAGTATTTTGGTTGCATTGTCGTGAAAAATACTCCTAAAATTGCATTTTGAATATATTTTTTGTATGGGCGGTAGGCGTGTCCGTTGATCGATTTTGCTCATTTTCAATCCCCCGAGCTATCTTTGACGACGGAGGCAGTGTACCAAATTTCATTGAATTATCTTGCTCAGTTTTCCCAAAAAATGTATTTCAACACACAGCCACCCAGCCAGCCAGCCAGCCATACAGACGGACATGGCTATATCGACTCAGGAGGTGACGCTGATCAAGAATATATATACTTTTCTATACCTGCCACGCCTCCTTCTCTGCGTTACAAACGGAAGGACAAAGTGAATATACCCTGGGTGAAGGGTATAATAACATATCATCCGCTTAACAATTCCTAAGCACTTAATGTGTTTTACCTCTTAACTAGGGGTCTGCACAAGACGTCTTGTTTGGGTTTTAAGACATTTCATTTCAAGATACGTTATAAGTATTTTGTACCTGCTTTTTATTTATCAAATGCTCTAGTTCAGTGTTGTGTGTAAGTGTCTTGACAGAACAAGGATTTGAAAAAAAAAAAAATAAACAAATACTGTGCAGATGTGTCTTGTTTTATTTGTTTCAGTTAATTTCCCAGTCGGAGAATGTTCAATGCCTGCTTATAATCATGCCTTTTTTCTTGCCTTCTTTAAATTCTTTTAAACATCCTCGGATGGCTTCTAAGGAAATGCCTATAAGAACGCCTTTATTTACTACAGATTCTCTAAACATACTATGGTCCTTTCATATTAGAAGCGATCATAGAAGGCCTTCATTGCTCCCTTCTTTGTGGCAGGCGTGGCATGTCTTGATGCCCAAAGACATCATGTGTAAAAAAATAAAGAAGAAAGCGGTGACAGAAGGCTACATTGCTTAATTTTTCGTAGATTTTTTTCAGATATTATAACTCTCAATATATTTCATAAAAGTATTATTTAAGTTAATCTTGCTTGGTACATAATTTTGGATTTCTATGATAGAGTAGCTATCAATGACATCCAATATATGACATGTCGATATTAACTAATATAAAAGTATGCCGTCGTTGCTGCCTTCTTCGTAAAAGCAAGCGAGTCATGTGTAAAAAAGAAAAAAGGGAAGGCAGCATGCCTGTTTCTGTCCTTTTATATAAGAAGCGATTGTAGAAGGCCTGCTTTGTTGCCTTTTTTTTGAGAGCGTCAGGCCTTGGCGCGCAATGACATGATGTGTAAAAAAGAATGGGAGAAAGAAGGGAAGACTGCAGGCCTACTGGCACTCAAAGAAGGCCTTGTATGTATGTATTCTCCTTTAACTCCTAGGAGGAGCATAGGGCCAAGGCCTTAAAAAGGCCTTAAATCATGCCTATTCGACTGCTTTTCTCCTACTGGGCTTGGTGTGTATACTGTAGTAGTAGTGCACACTACTAAATGCTAATGTAGTGATTAGAGTAGTGTATCGCTCTCTTCTTGTGCCTTTTTCTTTTAACGCTCTCTCTCTCTTTGGATTACCCATTTGTTGCTGCTTGCAAGTGTTGCCATATCATATTTTATGTCGTTTTTCTACTCGCACGTTTTACAGTGACCTGAAGTATTTGTTTTTATGAAATAGAGTTCACTGATGTATTTTTTAGAACCAAGTTTTTTTTTTTTCACACCTATAAAACAAGACAATGTAAACAAGTGTCAAAATGAAATCAGTGTACATGGTGATTTGAATCTTGAATTTTTCAAACGCATCAGTTCGGTGTAAAATGCGCGAGTAAAAAAAGTACACTTTATTTCAAGATGTCTTGTGCAGGACCTTACTCTTAACCGATGACATATTGGCGAATGCACGTTGGAATCTTGTTCAGTTATAGTTTGATTGCAACCGACGATATCATTTTCGGCGGCAATTGAAATATTTGCGAATGTTTCAAAACATCTTCAGTAAGGGGCATATATATGGTGGGTGCTTAGGGGGCTGCGGCGTTTATTTCGTGCTTTCCAAACCCTGACAAGACTCAATTAGAAGTCAGTTCATAGACGCATGGAATAAACGAATGATAAGAAGCGCCCACCTCAGCAGCTGAGATTTTTTCAAGACTGTCACAGTGACATAGAATATGTTCTGCTTTCTCCTCTTCTTCGTTACAGAATCTACAGAATTCATCCTGGACTAATAAAAAGTAGCCAGTGTCCCGTAAGAAATCCCGTAACAGTCCGTATACCTTTCTTGTTCAGCATAAAAACTATTTTCTTCTTTGTTTTGAAACTTTGGCATGATTGATTTAAATTTCCTGTTGCCCAGGGTGTGATTCCAGCCTTTTTAAACTTTTCTGTATATTCTATTATTTAAGTTAAATTTAATAAAACTGTGGGATAGGCCGCAGAATAAAGTAGTTCAAACAAATTGTGTTGAAGATCTTTTTCAGGCGAGGTTATCAGTAACTCCACTGCTCTCATATCCACTACGCCCAAGTACCCAAATAAGGTGAACTGTATGTCAGAATGCGAGGCTATAGTAATGAATTCTGCTAGACCTAGAAATTTATTTTAGTCTTCGGCTAGTTTAATGCCCATCATAGGATAGGAGGAGATCTCTAAGTTCGGGATTCCCCACAGCTAACTCTTTCCACTCTAATAACAACATAACTTTTTGTAAAATTTCAAATGCGTGTCACAATTCGTGGTATTTAGTTTGCTACCGCACATTCGCTTCCTATTGCTTTTTTATTGTTTTCTACGCACACGAAAGCTGTCTTGCTGCTCGTAGCTTTTTTCCATATTTTGCAACAAGGAAAAACTGGCGAAAAACTCTTAAAAGATGGGCGATAAACAGTCGAAAAAAGCCAAACCTGACTTTAAAGATAATGGTTACTATGTATTTAGAAATAATGCTTCAGGCTCATCATTCACTTGAAAATAAAAGTAAAAACACAATAAATCGATTATCTGACCACCAAAATCTTTAAATATAATTATATATAATTGCATGTGCTACTTGAAAATCCGATTGAGGCACAACCACATTATATCCTAAAAAAAAAAATTTTAAAAAAATAAAAAAATATTCAAACAAAGCCTAATGTTAAAAAAAAAAATAATCAAAAGAAACAATTTTTTTTGGTAAATCTGAATGCGTTCGCCTTTGTTGAGCCTAATTATCTACAAATTACAAAAATTAAAAGAGCGCGCAGCAGTCACACAGCAGCAGACATCCAAATACCGACAGGTACACACAGATGCAGATAAAGAAAAGAAGAAGAAGCAAAAAAGATACCGTCAAATTCATTTGTCTTCCGCGCTGCGAAATTTGAATGCATCCATCAGTCGTCGTCGAACACAAAACGTCAATCAAAATATGAATGCAATGATGCACCTGAAGAGTGTGTGGAAGGACTGAGAACTTTATAAATTCATTTCCATTTTCCATTCATACATTCATTCGATATCTTTGAATACGCAAAAGATACTTAAAGAAGACGAAAGAAAAATATGAAAAAAACTTAATGAGTTTTATGTAGAAATTAGATCCTCATTCAGTGCGTCGATAATCGCATCCTTTGGTTTCATTGACTGACATTGACGATCGCTACCCGCCGACTGTGTGCTGCTGCTGTTGCTGCAGTAATTTTTCATTTATTTACGTTCGAACGGATTCAAATTGAATGTATCGACATTAGGGATTCCAATTTTTGTACTTTTTGCGATCCCGGGATTTCGGGATCAGAAATTTTTGAATCCCGGGATCCCGGGATTTTTCGGGATTTGTATGAATTTTGTTTTCTTCGTAAATAGAACAGAATTTAGTATTAAAAATTCCTAATATTTTGTCTTATATACCCCTTCTACACCCCTACAAAGATATTTTATTTAAAAAGAACAATTTCTTAAAGCAGGTACATTTTATTAAGCAATTCACGCCTTTTTTAAAAAACAAAAATTCATAAATATTTATTTGCTTCAAAAACAAGCATAAAGGTACATTGCTGCATTATATGCTTAGTTAAATACATATCGATACCTTAGAGCGCTATAGTTCTATCTCCATTTTTTCAATTATTGGGAAATGCAAAAAGAATACTTCAAACAGTGGTTATTTAGAATTGGCTGCGATTTTGAAAAAACTATACATGCAATAATTTTACCTTAGTATATTTTAACAAATTTTGTGTTAAAAACTAATTTTATTAATTTTTAACAAAATCAATTTAACAAATTATATGGAATTGCACTACTATTCAAATAAACGACACATTTAGTAAATTTTATGAGCGACTAGCATTTCCCGGTGTGCGTTGCGATACCTTCTTTTGTACGGAGGGCAGAGCATTTCCAATTAAACCAATGAATGTAAATTGTTCCGATGCAAATTATATGCGTACCAAAACTCATCTATGTGCATTAGATAGTTTCAGAGGTATGATACTTTTTTAAGGACGTGGGACCGCCCATTTTTCCCTTAGACATTATTTGTCCTGTGACTCTTAATACACATACCACATCTCATCCATATCCTTTAAATGATTTCAGAGACATGAAAAATTATTTTTTTTTCGAATCATGGAAAAAAAAAAAGAAATTTTCAAAAATTTCTGGTTCTGACCTTTGGGTGAAAAAAAAATGTTACCACTAAAAACATCGTCGCTCTTAGGCCAGATTCACGAAAGTGCAAATAAAATCCTTTCCACGAGCTTAAAGCCGCTTCAGACTATCTGAGAAGTCATACAGAAACTCGTATGAGTTGTCCAATATGGCAACTCTGATAGTGGGAATGTACATTTATTACACAAATGATTTATCAGAAGAAAACTCATATGAGTTATTTTGGCATTAGATTTGAGTCTATTTGAAAATAGAAGTCATAGGAGTTTTCAAATTTTTAAATGTTGTTTGAAAAATAAAAAATTAAAACAATTTCAACAATATAAATTAAAAACAATAAAAAATTGACAGTCAGAGAAAAACTCATACAGAAAAACATAAGAGAACTAGTCTGAAGTGCCTTTTAGCAAAAATTATATTACTCAAAGCAGATTTATCTTTCTTTATAATATCAATAATGATTTTGATTGGTTGAAGAGTACGAGCTAATTGTTTAATAATTTTAAATTCGCTACAGTGGATCGAAGAAACCTTTAAGTCAATACAAGCTGTTTTTATGCTACTCTCAAGCATAATAAAGCGCTGCAGCATATCTAAAAGACTACTCCATCTCGTTTTGCAATCTAAGATTAACTTCAGCTCTTTATTATGTTCAATTGGTGATTTTTAGAACATTCTAACAATTTTTCTAACCTAAAAAACTTACAAAAGAAATCCCGGGATTGGTAGCACTAATCCCGGGATTTTCGGGACTGCAAAAAGGCTCGAATCCCGGGATCCCGGGATCCCGGAATCCCGGGACTGAAATCCCTAATCGACATGCATCACAGGTGGATGTCTCGACGGATGCGCATTGTTTTCCTTTTATTTTTTTGTACGTAGGCACCATGTAATTAAATCAAAATCAAACATTTATTTAAATTAACAACACCGCCAGGGGTTTTCCGATTGACTACTGAAGGGAATTAATCAAAATTTGTTTGGCGGTTGTTTTGAAATCAAAAAACTTTTGGTTTTAATAAATTTCAGTTTTTTTTTTATGACGTATAAAATCATAGACATTTTTAGAATTTTATCGAACTGTGGGAGATCAATATGAAATATTGCAACGTTTGAATTTTAATACGAGTGACGACTGCACCGGAAGTGGCGTTTTCCTGTCTTCTTTTTCTGGATATAATTTCAAAAAAGTTTGTAAAAACATTTTCTAAGTGCCATTTGGATTTTTGATGTATTTCTCCATTAAAATATAAGAGCCTGCAATTTTTTAATTGGAGTCGCTTGGTTCTGATGTTTCAAAACAAATGTCAAAAATGGAAAATGTAAGCTTAATTAAGCTCTTTACATCTACTTCTAATTTTAAACAATGGGCATCACTTGCCGATTTTATGGAAAAAATACCTTTTGGCTGTTTTTGGAGTGGTAAAATAATTTTTTTTTTTTGTTTCCGAGATTTTCTTAAGGCTAGCTTTTAAATAGGGGGTGGTTTTTCTTTGCTTTTTTTTTGGAAACCGACTCAGCCGACTATTCAATCCCTGAAATGAAAGGAATTTTTGTAAAACTGCATTGAAACCTTTCTTATCACTCGACATTCTTTTATCGGCTCTTGTTCTTCTTTCTCAATTCATTTGTGAGTAGTTCCAAATGGTTCTCATTGGTTTTACGCAATACTTTTAGAAATGGATATACAGTTTTCTTTTTAACCCGAATAATAGTTTTTAGAATACATTGCCTCACGCAGTGCGTTTAGACTCAGAGGAGCCGGTTGCTGGATGCCAAAAAACTATGGGCGCAGCTCCATCTTTGATACCCTGCCAGTCGAAATTTTTAAGTCCCCCAAAACTCACATTTGCCCCATACTAAATTTTGAAAAAATCTTTGGAGTGTGGTTTCACGAAAGAACTAAATGGGGAAACAGTACGCCCAGGGGGCCTGGGGGTTAACCACAAAAACCAAAATTCCAAACTTCAACCTTCCCCGACTAAATGGACAGACTCTGTCACTCGCCAAGACAGCCAAATATCTAGGAATTATACTGAATCCAAAGCTAAATTGGAAAGACAATATCGAACTGAGGTGTAAGAAGGCTTTCATAGCCTTCTATGCTTGCAAGAAAACTTTCAGCAAAAAATGGGGACTTCAACCAAGAATGGTTCTTTGGATGTACATAGCCGTAGTACGTCCAATCCTCACTTATGGCTCTCTAGTTTGGTGGCCAGCTACCAGCAAAGGCTACAATCAGACAAAACTAGAGAGGGTGCAAAGGACCGCCTGTGTCGGTGTAACGGGGGCACTGAGATCATGCCCTACCGCGGCACTTAATGTCATTTTACACCTGTTGCCTCCTACCTTTTTTATTAAAGCTTCTGCTTCATGCAGTGCAGTCAGACTCAGGGAAACTGGCTGTTGGGTGCCAAAGCAGTATGGCCATTCTTCCATTCTCGAAAATCTGCAAGCCGAACTTACTTGCTCTACAGACTACAACTGCCCCATACTCAGTTTTGACAACAATTTTCGGGTATGGCTCCCAGAGAGAGCTCAGTGGGAAAATGGCACCGTTAACCTAAACTTTGAAACCACCATATACACCGATGGCTCCAAAATGGAGTGTGGTGTAGGTGCGGGATTGTTTTCAAAAGAGCTGAAATTATCCCACTCGTTTCGCTTACCTGATTCGGCCAGCGTTTTTCAGGCAGAAGTTTTTGCCATCCTCGAAGCCTGCATATCTTTAGAGAATATCAATACCTTTTCCGGAAAGGTGGCAATCCTCTCGAATAGTCAGGCTGCCATCAAAGCACTCAACTCAACAATAATAAAATCTAAATTAGTAGTGGATTGCAAGGAAAAATTAGTCATACTGGGGCGTCGGTTTGATCTTACACTCGTTTGGGTTCCAGGCCATAGGGACATCGAAGGCAACGAGCAAGAATCTCTTGAGCACTTTCTCTGTGACTGCCCAGCTCTGGCAAGAGCTAGACTTAAATCACTAGGAAAGCCTTTCTTCAATACACTCAGCGAATTCGCCAACATCGAAATTGGCTCGCTGCTCAATTACCTTAATAGGACTAACTGGATATAGATATCGTTAGTTAGGTAATTTTAAAATTTTCACATCCACTTATACCAGTCTGTCGGATCACTTTTGTGGTATTAAAATGGCACTTTTAGTGCTACTTAGGGTTTGGCTTGCATCGCTAAACCGCCACTATAACCATAACCTAACCTAACGCCCAGACTAAATTTCGCAACAACCATATACACTGAAGGATTGAAGATATGTTGTGGCGTGGGTGTAGGTGTATTTTTGAAAATCATTTAGCTTACGCAATTCAGCAACCGCCTTTCAGGAAGAAAATTATGCCATTCTGAAAGCATGTAGGCTAGGAGAGTCTACTAATCTCAGTTATAGGCAAATGGTAGTTTTCTTTGACAATCAGTTGAGTAATGCAGAAAAATGTAATCGACATAAGTAGGACGTAAATTCGTTCTTACTCTCGTATGGCTTCCAGGTCACAGGCATATTGAGGGAAACACAGGGGCTGATTAAATAGCAAAACATTGCTCTCTCTAAGCGAGGCCTATTCACAGTGTGTATACTAGACTGATTAAAAAAAAACTTTTGTACCCAACACCCAGGGTTTATTCACTTTGTCCTTCCATTTTTAACGCAGAGAGGAAGCGTGGCAGGCATAGAAAAGTATATATATTCTTGATCAGCGTCACCTCTTGAGTCGATATAGATATGCCCGTCTGTCTGGCTGGCAGGCTGGGTGGCTGTGCGTGGAAGTACATTTTTTGGGAAACTAAGCAACATAATTCAATGAAATTTGCTACACTGACTCCTTCGCCAAAGTTAGCACGTGGGATTAAAAATGAGCAAAATCGCTCAACAGACACGCCTACCGCCCTTACAAAAAAGATATTCAAAATGCATCTTTAGGAGTGTTTTTCAAGAGAATGCAACCAAAATACACATAAATATTACGAATGCTCGGCTCTAGAAAAAATAGCTCTAAAAAAAAATAGGGCGAATTCGGATATGACGGTGTGGCACTTCCCATAAGTATAAGCAAAAGCTTCAAAACGCTATACTGAAAGCGTTTTTTAAGATAATCGAACTATATTTTACTCAGACACTATGAACTATAAATCCAAGCTCACAACAAAAACTGGGTGAAATCGAAAAAAAGGGCGTGGCGCATCCCATATAAGCAAAAGCTTCAAAACGCCATACTGAAAGCGTTTTTTGAGAAAATCGAAGTAAATTTTTACTCAAATACACGCTCTGAGCTAAAACTAAACGAACTCGTACAAGAGGGCGTGGCAACTCTGATATAAGCAAAAGCTTTAAAACGCTATACTGAAAAAAGCTCTGACCAAAAACTGTGAGAACTCGGACAATAGGGCGTGATACCTCCCATATAAGCAAAACTTTTCAAAATGCTGCAGTGTAGGGGATTTAATGTTTCGACAGGCCAAATGTAACACCTTTAGAAGTTTATTATTAAGATCTCAAGGATGCTTGAAATGTTTTGTACGATAAATAAAATTTTTCATCTTGAAAAAAAAAAAAAAAAAATAATAGCTGGAACCTTAAATCAATCACATACAGGTTTTTTAGCTGAAATACCCACAAAAAAATATTTTCAAAATTTTACCCTATTCTAAATGTTCATTTGGGATTAAAATTGTTTGTCTAAAGTCACCATAAAATTATTCAGTAAACAATTTTCCAGAACATTTTAATCCATTATATCCTGTTTTTGTGGGTTTTTTGACCAAAAAACAAAAAAAAAAAAAGAAAAAACTGGGTTATAGTGTGTACTTAGTTGAAAAGTATTCTACGGAAAATTTTATTTAGCAAAAAATATCAAAAAAATTCCTCATTACCGGGAGAGGGGAAAAATGTTCACCGATCGCGGAGTGCTATTAAATTAGAGGGTGGAAAGCTTTTGCCTATAACTTTTTTAGAGTCAGAGAAAAGTATGGACATAGCTCCATTTAAGAAGAAGTAGATGAAATTTCCTTTAAAATGGATTATTTAAAAATTTCTTAGGTGAAAAATTTACCGAAATATGGCCACTCGAACATATGTAGAAATTTTGCTTGTGCAGTCAGAAAAATGGTTTTTATTCAAAACCAAGGGGTCTGACGTAAAAAGTGCATGAGGCAAAATCGTTAAAATCGTTTAAGGAGTATATATGATTTTTTGCATAATTTTTGGGGACATTTTAGAATTTTTCAAAAATTGGTCAAAAAAAAAAAATTTAAAAATTCCAAAAAAATCTCGCATGTTTCCTAAATGATTCTAGGCATTTTTTGAATTATACACTATTTTCGAAAGATGCCTTGGTTTTGAGTAAAAACCGTTTTTCCGACCTCAGAAACATGTTCCATGTTCGATTGGCCATATTTCGGACAATTTTTAACCTAAGAATTTTTTTAGTAAACCATTTTAAAGGAAATTTTAACTACTTCTTCTTTAATGGAGCAATATCCATACCTATCTCTGACTCTAAAAAAGTTATAGGCAAAAGAGTAAGAAAACACAAGAATTCAAAATTCTTAGGTTATAAAAAACTGTGTTATAATGGGTTAAAGTGTTCTACAAAAGCAGGGGTCACCAAGGACAAGAAACGCTTTAAACTACAATAAAAGTACAATAAATAAGGAACAAAGTTCATTGAAATTCGTGAAGTGTTTTTGTTCCATATTTAAAAGTGGCAAATAAAAATTTCGTTATAACATGTCAGCAAAAATCTAAAATTTTAAAAATTTCCATGCTTTATAAAAAAAACTCAAGATTCAAGCTTACTGCTTACTTATTCATCTCTTAATATATGAATTTTTTACTTTGTGTTTTTTATGAATAACCATAATCAATTTCAAAACATTTATTACACATATGCTGCATTTTCTTGATAATCTGTTACCCATCCGTCCAACAAAAAAGTCAAGAAAAATGAAGCAAACTCCACAAACTCAAACTCGATAAATACGAACATTTTCATAGCTACAGCATAAAGTTAATTTAATATTTTAATTTTAATAAGAAAGCAGAAAAGAAATCCTCAACTCAATCTCAAACAATAAATTGCAGTTCAACATCCAATCAATTGATCAAACTTTTCCCAAAGATCGTTTTACCGTAAACATGGCCGTAATATTGTTTATTGACTACCAATTACTTCCCGTACTTCCACAAATTTTCGTATGCATCTTCCCCAAGTAAGCAATGAATTTTCATTGATCCTGAAAGAGCGATGATCGCGACAGACATTAAATAAGACCATAAAGTGCGCTCACGTGCATAGAAGCAGCGATCGTAGGAGATGAGAATAAATTGAAAGAAAAGAAAAACGAAAAAATGATCGACGAAAAAGAAGAAAAATTTATCTGCTAATTGCTTTAATCAAAATTCGTGAGTATCTAGGAAAATTGACAAGATTAAGCTATTATCATATTACTATATTGCTTGCTTTTCCAACGACAGAAATAAACATATTAGAAGATGTTGAAAGTGGTAACAAAAAGATAACGCACATACTTTCTTGAAATGAAAATACAAAAGACGTGTCCTTATAGCTTTAGCTAATACAAATAAAAAGCTTCCTCAAGTGTACCACCAGTATTAAGCAACTGCAAAAGCAATTTGCCTCTTGATACTTTTTTGGATATGTAAACCAGTGCCGCTGCAAAATCTTGTCTCGTAAATTGAAGGCGGATACAACCACCAAGGAAAAATCCATAGAAACCATCTAAAGAAGTAGAGAAATATTGGTTTCGCATGGCCATCTCCGTAGAGCTGCATGTTTTCATAATTACATGCATAGCTTTGGCGGTTACCTTCTGTTGTTGGGTTGCTCGAGCAAAATCTGAATTCTCATCGATGTTTTGGTTAGATAGATGGTTGAAAGGGGCGTTATAGCAACCGCTACAACCTAAATAGAAACTGATCACGCACAATATCAAACAAAAACAACAACTCGAACTTGGGTGAATTATGAAAATCGTTACGAATTAACTTGGGCCACTTGATAAAAGCAATGTGATCCACCACCACCACTACTAACAACAACAACTGCTACAATAACAAACAGTGTTTGGTTACCTTCGTTCACTCGCTCCTCTTCCATGCCCAGCTACAACTTGCTTAAATTCCCTATAATGTGTTTCAATTTTTACAATCAGTTTCGTTTATGTTGTACAGGGTGATTGAAAATTATTGTAGGTATAAATTATCTTTCAAAAATTCTTAGCAAGTCAATGAGAACTAGTTTCTTCAAAGAGTTTATGAATCTGATCTGTTAATGCTGAGCAAAAGTTTCTTATTTAGAGCTGCTTTATATGATTCGATTCGTACACATATTGATCGGCTGCTTAGTTCCCGGTCTGACGCCACAAAACAGAATTAATACTTTACTTATTTTGGTACAAAAATTTGACTTGATAAGTGTTATCCGTACTCTTCACCAGGAAAATCGACCATTGCATAGGAATACAAAAATAAATAAAATGGAATGAGCATCTTATTTCTTATATGAAGTCCTATGTACTTTTCGACGCTGAGTCCGACTGCATCCTCAGAATTGTTGATATGCCTGCAGGATTTTGAGATATCCTTGCTTAAAGTTAGAGAAAACGCTGTTTTCAGGCTAACGGCGCACAGTGGTCTAGAATGCTATTCTAGCCGGCCATAAGTCTTTCTTGGTTATTTTTAATAAAAGAAAATATCAGATTTTATGTTTTTGTGGTCACTGATTCCGAATCTGGAAACCATTTTTTAAAAACCAAAATGGCTGACAATTTATTTAAAAATTGTTATATTACGACAGAATTGTGGCTAGTGGGTCTTGGCGGTTGTTTACTCCGAATTCAAAATTAAATTTTTTGAACACAAAATGGCAGATCCAAAATGACGGACAATTTTCTTAAAAAATTTTTATACCATAAAAACATTGTTGCTGCGGGGGTTTTTGATACCGATGATAGCGGATCCAAAATGGCAGATAATTTTCTCAAAAAATAGTTATTGAGGTCGCTGATTCCGAATTTGATATTAACTATTTTTAAAACATAGAGGTAGATCCAAAATGGCGGACAGTTCTTTCAAAAATTTATTATATCACGACTAAATTGTGGATTGTAAAGTTTTTGAGCCCGCAGATTCTAAATAATGGATAAAAATTTCGAAAACAAAATGGCGGACAATTTCTGACTATTGGTAATATTGGCGTGTCCTTTATCCGATCACGCCTTTTTTCAGCTAAGAGCTTGATGATACCTATTGCATCTCAGATATCTAATAATATTGTTGTATTTCAAATATTCCCGAAGTTATGGCGATTTAAAATTTCGGGCTATATGGAAGGTGAGCGTGTTCTAAATCCGATCAAGCTCATTTTCAAAAATTAACTGTTTGCTAATTATTATTTCTCAGATATCAAATATTATTGTTGTACTTGAATTATTTACGAAGCTATGGCGATTTCAAATTTAGGGTTTCATGGGAGGTGGGCGAGTGCTACCAATTGTATTTCAGATATACATAAAATAGTATTGTTGTGGTTCAAATATTCTTGAAGTTTTGTTGATTTAAAATTTTTGACAATATGGGCCGACCATGCCCATTTTTAAAAAATGGCTAAATGCTACCAATACTATCTCAGATATCGAGTTTTATTGGTTTACATAATTCGTCGCGCAACCGGCAGAATTGTAAAGTTTAATTATCGACATGAAGATTGCCGCCACCCTAGCTCTGAGAGATGACGGGAAGAGGTGTCGATATATTTTTGAAGGTTGAAAAACGTGGTTTAAAAATGCATGCTCATAGGTCCGAAGTGAATCAATTCTCAGCTTCGTAGTAGGTCGAAAACTAAAATCCAAGACATGGACATGTATTTTTTCCCGTAAAATCGAATGGCATCATTAGTTTTCTGATTTGACGTCCATTTTTGGCGTTAAGTGAACTTTTCAGCTCAAAAAAGTCGAAATTTTTCCAAATCCCCTGTTTGAGCATTCCACAATTGAACAGAAAAAATCTTAAAAAAATTTGAAATGTATATTTTGTTAGGATTTTGCCTGAAAAATCCAGTGGTACTATTTTTTTTGCGCTACGACATTATTTTCATCATGAAAAACGAATTTTTGGTTTTTATTTTAAAAAAATATCACGAAATCGGGCGTAAATATTTAGTCAACGACGGTTCCCAACGTCCGAACGGTTTTATTTTCAGTGCTTCCTAGTAAAATTTTTTTAGAATATTTGTGGAATTTTTTTTAGCCCATTATAAACAAGTTTTTGAAAAGGGGGTTAAAAAGGCTCTTAAAAACGGGATATAATGGGTTAAGATGTTCACATTACTTAATGTAGAATCAAGCATGGAACAATATTTTAGAACAACTTAACCCATTATAACGAGTTCTTAAGGGTCTTTTCGACCCCTTTTTCTAAAAAATTGTTTATAATGGGTTAAGATGTTCTAATATATTGTTCCATGCTTGATTCTACATTAAGTTATGTGAACATCTTAACGCATTATATCCTGTTTTTAAGGGTCTTTTTGACCCCTTTTTCAAAAACTTGTTTATAATGGGTTAAAAAAATTTCCAAAAATATTCTAAAAAAATTTTACTAGGAAGCACCGAAAAAAAAACCGTCCGGACGTTGGGAACCGTCGTTGACTAAATATTTACGCCCGATTTCGTGATATTTTTTGATAATAAAAATCAAAAATTCGTTTTTCATGAATGAAAATAATGTCGTAGCGCAAAAAAAATTGGTAGCACTGGATTCGTCAGAAAAAATCCTAGCAAAATATACATTTCAAATTTTTCCAAGATTTTTTCTGTTCAATTGTGAAATGCTCAAACAGGGGATTTGGAAAAATTTCGACTTTTTTGAGCTGAAAAGTTCACTTAACGCCAAAAATGGACGTCTAATCAGAAAACTAATGATGCCATTCGATTTTACGGGAAAAAATACATGTCCATGTCTTGGATTTTAGTTTTCGACCTACTACGAAGCTGAGAATTGATTCACTTCGGACCTATGAGCATGCATTTTTAAACCACGTTTTTCAACCTTCAAAAATATATCGACACCCCTTCCCTTCATCTCTCAGAGCTAGGGTGGCGGCAATCTTCATGTCGATAGTTAAACTTTACAATTCTGCCGGTTGCGCAACAAATTTTAAACTTTCGTCCAAAACGCTCCGGTCTAATGTGCATATTACAAAAAAATTTATAGAACCTTCAATTTTTGAACATTCAATAATTGAAAATTTACAAAACTTTGAGGCCTTGAGCATAACTTAAAAATTTTAATTTTAAACTTAAATACGCATCAAACTTCAGCTTATGAATTATAATTTTAAAATCTTAGAGTGCCCGTAAATTTTTAGTATATACTCATGTTGTTTCCGATGTGTAGTGACTTGACTGGTTAAGGTTTCTGTGGAAAAAGTTAAAGTTGCTCCGAATTTCGATTAGCGAACCGAAAAATGCTTAGGTTTGCTGAAATGGGGTAAACTTTGCATGGTGCTTTTTTAGACCAAACACATTTTTTGTTGCTCGGTGATCGAAAATCGAAGAAACTTTAATTTTCCCCATAAAAACCTTTTATTATGCATAGTTTTTTTTAATTTTTTACTTTGAATGGATCATATCTTTAAAACTACAGAACTGACAAAGAAGTAAAAAGCAGATTCGAAATAAAATATTTTTCCATTATTTATAGTACAGTCATTTGGTAGTTTTACCTGGAAAGTTTTGCGGGATTTCTGCAAATGAGTTATTTTATAGATTTCGATGTGCTCTTTCAGAATTTCAACTTTGCTACCTCGTATCGTGTTCGCTCGATCCGCCATATTGGAAAAATGGCGTCCAAAATCAGTTTTTTACAAATATCTCTTTAACGGTTATATTTAGAGAAAAATTTTTTAGGACAATGTTGTAGCTTATAAAATTTGCTATAAAAATGACCTTTGAATTGTTTTCGTACGACTTATAACTCAGGAGATATCTTTATTCAAAATTTTAGAAAAATTAGTAAATTGTGAATGCCACTTATGAGTAGGCACAGTGATGTGTCAAGCTTATAATTACGATAACTTATGAACGATGAGTCGCACGTTTAAAATAAAAACACCTATTTATAGAAAATAATTTGCGCTACAAGTAACATATTTTTTTTTCATATCACCTATAGTTAAGGAGATATTTTGCCACAAACATAAAATTTTGAAAAAAAAAAGTTTTTTCAAAATGGCTCCTAAACGGTTCGTCCTAGAAAAAAAATTGTCCATGCATTTTGTAGAACGTTCAATTCCCTATAAGGGTCTCTTCGAACTATTTTTTCGTCAGACTTACCTTTCATGAGATTTAGCGTCTTGAAAATCATTCAAAATTGAATATTGTTCTATGCGCCGTACTATGTTCAATTTTGAATGATTTTCAAGACGCGATATCTCATGAAGGGTAAGTCTGACGAAAAAACAGCTCGAAGAAACTCTTATAGGAAATTGAACGTTCTAAAAAATGCATTGACAATTTTTTTTCTAGGACGAACCGTTTACGAGCCATTTTGAAAAAACTTTTTTTTCAAAATTTTAGGTTTGTGGGAAAAATTTCTCTTTAGGTGATATGAAAAAAAAAATAATATGTTACTTGTAGCGAAAATTATTTTCTATAAATAAGTGTTTTTATTTTAAACGTGCAACTCACCGTTCATAAGTTATCGTAATTATAAGCTTGACACATCACTGTGCCTACTCATAAGTGGCATTCACAATTTACTAATTTTTCTAAAATTTTGAATAAAGATATCTCCTGAGTTATAAGTCGTACGAAAACAATTCAAAGGTCATTTTTATAGCAAATTTTATAAGCTACAACATTGTCCTAAAAAATTTTTCTCTAAATATAACCGTTAAAGAGATATTTGTAAAAAACTGATTTTGGACGCCATTTTTCCAATATGGCGGCTCGAGCGAACACGATACGAGGTAGCAAAGTTGAAATTCTGAAAGAGTACATCGAAATCTATAAAATAACTCATTTGCAGAAATCCCGCAAAACTTTCCAGGCAACATCATTTTTTTCTCCCAAATGATTGTACTATTAAAGCTTTTTTCGATTTTAAAAAAGGTTTTAGCTTCATCAAATGGCCTCTGAAAAGGAGCAAATTACATAGTGCCAGGAAATTGAAATTCGGAGCAATATAAATTCTTAAACCAACCTAGCAGTCACCCTGTATATCCACCTTTTAAACTTTGTGTTGTTTTTGCAGTTGTTCTTTTTCTTATTATTATTAAATGAAGATGATCAATTTAAATATTCTTCGCATTTTGACTACGTTTATCGGTATGGTACATGCTTTGTATATCCATCCATCCCAACCATTCCAAGCCATTCATATTGATGTCCTCCTCCCTTTACTGCGCTACAATTGAGTTAAAATTTGTTTCATTTTATTTTCGCTGTTTTGGTAAACGCCCTGACGAAACGCCCCAGCTGCAGAAGCAGAAGCAGCAAAATTCGATGCGCTTCATGCGAACGCACGCAGAAGCTGCTGCTGCCGAAGTGGCTGCTGCTGCCGAAGTGGCTGCTGCTGTTGTGTCTTGGGTTTTTCTGTAAATATTTTCGCATGCAATGCGCATGTTTAGCCGCGATTATCTAAATTGCATACGAAATTATTTTAATTAAAAATCTAATTTTGTTTTTCCTTGTTCTTTTGACTTAAAATGCTATAACCAATATTTGTAGCAAGTGGTGGTGCATTATTCCCAGGGATCTTATGAAGACACATATGTCTGTTACTTAGTGCAGCATTGATCTTTTGCCTGTTTTGCTCTTTATGATGCCTTCAAGACTTCGCTCATTTGTGGTGATTAAAATGATATTAACTGAAATTTGTGTCATAACAGAGTCGGTCTTCTTACTTTCATCGAAGAGTAGCATATGCTACCTTTACCTAAATGTAGCTAGTTTGATAGCAGTTCAATAATTTGGTCAGACAGATAGCCCATGAAGGTGTGAAAATGGCGTCATATGGTTAATTTAGGTAAAGGATATCGATTTAGTTTTGTGCCTTCTCCGTTTTTTCTGTTTAAAATTCTATTTTAATGGTTTATCGTTGTTAATTGCAGCAGCATTAATGATTAATGATATATATTTCATTTAAATCAACTGGTCGTACTATTGACCATTGTGAGAGAATTTATGCATAAGTGCATTCTAAATTTGAGGGAATCATTCTTTTTTGTGCAGTCTAGGATAATCCCATTGAAAGACTTTCTTTTATGTTTCATGTTGAATTGAAACTCGAGCCACTAACATCATGACTTTTTTGGTCTCAAAGTATACGACTGAAGATCCCATATGGTTGTGGGAGAAACGTATCGAAAACCAACCTACCAACAATTTTTTTGGTTTTTTTACCTATGCATTTTGCCTTGTTTTTGTAATGTTGGTGTTTTTACTCAAAAACACCCCAATGCATTCCCCATCAATAGCGGTTCTAAAGCGCTCTAAAGCAGCAGTGAAGCGCATCCCTTTCGTATCCCAATGCGCTGAAATTAACATTGGCAAGTCATTGGAAGGAAGCGCTTCGTTCTCGCATCCAGAAATGCTGTTTGGATGCGCATCGCTCTTGCATTCAGAAATGCTCTTTGGATGCTTTTTGGATGACAATAAAAATATTTAAAAAATTATTTTTTAATTGAAATTTTACGTCTTTCGCCACAAAGACACATCAGACTATTATTTTTTTTTTTTGATGAAATTATAATTATTTTCATTTTACTAAAATAATTATAATTGAAAAATTGCAAGTTGTAAAACTTTTGTGTTAGGTCTGGGCCGGAGTTGAACCGAGGACCTCACGGTTGCTACAACTCTCAATCGCAGTGACAGTCGCTAGACCACTGCTCCATCCTTGCGCTCTTACGAAGCTGACTTATTGACATATTTTGTTTTGTGCGTAAATACGTGACCGAAAACGCTTCGTTCTCACTACCAGAAATGCTTTTTGGATGCGCACCGCTCTCGCATTCAGAAATGCTCTTTGGATGCGCTTCGCTCTCGCTACCTATAGCGCAGAAAATATGCGCATACAAAACAGCTCTTAAGATGCGAGAAGGACGCGCATCGCTATTGCATCTTGGGGATGTGCATCGAAATTTTCTGTTGGGACAGAACTGTAAGCTCACACCACAAAACCACTTGACACGTGATTTGTTGGTATCTAGTTAATGTAAATCATTATCTGTTCAAAACAACAAAAAAAAAAAAAAAAAATAAAAATACCAAACAGTAAAGTTTTTAAGATATAACTAGGCATAAATAAATTTAGTGAATAAATAAGTCGGCAATCAAAAACTAAAAGCACTTTAAATATTAAATAAATACACTTCGAAAAGTTTTGAAAAGTGTTTTAAGTGTACTTTGATCTCATAAATATGGATATGCTAATTAAAAAAAAAAAACTGAAAAAACAATTTATGGCTAATGTTAAGTTAGAGATATTACTTTTTTATACCTCGAATCAAGGCGAAAATTTGAGATATCGCACTACTCATTCGGGATGTTTTTTTGCAAAATCATGGTTACGGTATTAACAGTGTTTGGGAGATCAAAAAACAATAAAAACATTTTTCACTTGTTGTTTTCGAAAAATTGTTGTTGTGTTTTATTTTGTGGAACACTAGTGCTGTATAACAGTTTCTCAAGATGTTGTAGAATTCAATTATGGTGCCAAGTGGGATTGTAACGGAGCTTCACTTTCGCATCCACAAGGGCGGAACTTCCGCACGAAGTCGAACCTCCGCCTCCGCAAATTTTGAGGTCAAACTATTTCAATAACCGTAAAGTGCTCCTAAATATTTTTTTGTCAGTACAATATTTTAAATGAATTTTGAGCCTCGAATTTCGAATCTGCAAGTTATTTTTATTTATAGTATGTTGTGAAATTTTTTAATAGTCTAACCATTAGATGGATACAAATGTTTTTTAGACTGGTATATACTACCGTCCAACCATATGTATATTTTATTCAGTTAGTTTTGTAAGAAATCCTAATGTACGAGTATATTTAAAGGTAAAATTTAAATAAAATCTTGAATTTCAATTATTTTCAAGTCAAGTCAAGTCAAGTTTTAGAATTCCGCATCCGCCTTCGCAGATGACTTCCGTTACAACCCTAGTATCAAGATCATAATTTATAACTGTACCATAAAATTTTGAATCAAAACATCAGACATGGGTCTTTTGAAATTCAATGTTCTAAGGCACCGTTACTTAATCGTGTAAGGAACATTTCGCTGTGCAGAACAGATGCTCAACTGTAACTTGGTTTTACTGATGAACAAAATCTGTCTTGATTTCGAGTATTGGTAATTTTTCGAGACCAAGACACTGATATAATTTCAAGAACAAGACTGCTATAGTCAAGATTCGGTTTGAGTTTTTTAGAGATTCTGCAAAAAATGTTTTTCACTCCGATTTCTATAATTTCTTAAATATACGTATGTATGTATATCAGTAGTAGGAGCGTTAAGTTATTGTGCCAGACCATTGATTGAACTAGACCTTGAAACTTTTATACATTTACACAATACATTTTTTGAAAACTTCTTTCGTATAAAGACCCTTCGAATGTCATCGTATTGCAGCACGGCGTATTTCGTTTTCAAAATCTTTCGAGGAGTTTAAAGTGATGTAAATTACAAAAAACTTACATAATGCGAAGTATTGCATGTACTGTAATGTTCAAAAAAATCATTCCTCGAATACCATTAAAGATATCATCTTAATTTTAAATTCATGGGAAAGGTAGTTTTGTTTTCTATTATAGAAAAATATTTTGGAAGGTCGAAAATAAGTACTATAGCATTTTTTGTCGTTTAATATTAAAATAGTAATAAATTTAGTACTTTTTACCAAATACAAAAAAAAAAAAAAGAAATTACTTTGTGCGCATAGCGTGCTTCAAAACCTTTTTAAAAATGGTCCAAACATGAAAATGGTTTAAGAAATGTTCCAGTTATTGGGCATTTTGTGGTGAGAACTTTTTTAAAATTTTCAAAAAATCATAACTTCTAAGTCTCGAGACATTTCAAATTTTCCCTCTTCTTCATATGAGAGATTATTTTTTTTTTCTTTCCAAAAAAATATATTTTGGAAAATAAAAAAGGTGTTCCTGTGCATGTTTTTTGTAGTTTAGTACTAAAATGGTAGTAAATTAAGTACTTTTTATCAAATACGAAAAATTTTATTTTGAACTTATAGCCTAATTTCTTTCCAAAAGTGGTCTGAACATAAAAATCGGTTAAGAAATGTTCAAGTTGTTGACAATTAACATATTTGAGGAGATTTTGTCTTACAAGCTACAAAAAAATCGCAAGATTTTTTTTTGCCATTTCTAAAAGATTAGGCATGAAATGAAACCATGTACCAAATTTCAGCGAAATCGGAAGGTTGCAGATCTTGTTACGCTAGGCATGGAATGGCTAATTTTCTTATAGTCAATATTAGCTATTTTATATAAAAATATTTTTAAAAAGTTTTCTTCAACTTTTATCTATAAAATTTTTCTTAACTCTACAAAATATTTTAAAAGTAAAAGTTTTAATAAACGTAATTTTTAATTTATATTTTAAAAATTTGACTTGTTTATTTCATTGTATGGATTGCACTACATTACAAATAATTAAATTTTATATGCAAGATTTTGCAAACCATATTTTCTAAACTAATTTGAGGTTGCTGATAAAAACCTTCAACAAGGAATATGCCATATTACGTTTTCAGTAAACATTACGACTTCTATTTGCATGAGATTGAAGGAATACTTCTTATCTAACACTTACCATGCATATCGTTGGGCGTTGAAAAATCATCCTCCAACCCACCACAAGCGTCATCTGTCTCATTTGTCGTTGTGCCCAAGTCAATAAATTCCTGTTTGACATGAATGAGAGGAAAATGTTTTTTCTCCGCCGCTGTTAACGACGCATAGTCAACATTGGAGGAGGAATCTTTTGATGTCTGCAACATGTCGGTGGTGGTACCATTAGACGTTGCTGTCCCCACCACAACGTTATGTCCATTTAAATTTAAATACGCTGACTCGTGCAGACTTCTAGCAAGCAAATGATGATACTGCGCAAAATGCATTTGCTGCTGCACATCAACCTCATCATCACGGTGATGGTGCGAGTAATTATCAACAGCATCATCATTGCCTCTATTGCCATTCAAATAATGTTGTTGACTTGATGAAGTGTTGACCACACTAGCAGCACCAACATAATTGGTAATGCCAGCAGCAGCAACATCCATTGACGACGTTGCTGCGGACGAAACGTTGCAAACGCCAACGCCTTTGGCAATAATTTGACCATTAACACCTGTCGTCGTCGTCGTAGTCATCGCAGACGTCATTGAATGTGTAGCTGTTGCTGCTGATCGTACATTGATTGGCAATGTAGCTGTTGTTGTTGTTGTAAGTGCTGTTTGGCTGCTATCATAGATATGCGCTGTCGTGGTATCTTTAACTATTGCTGCTGCTGCTGCTGCCATTGTTGCTGCTGTTGATGACGAGTCTGATGACGTTGTTTCGACCAAGTGTTGCTGTTGCTGATGAGAATTTCGCTCTTGACCAAGTGTTGTTGCCAACAATAGTGGCATTTTTGTTTTGTTTTTTTTTTTATGCTGACTTGTTGTAGTTGTTGTTTTTCTTATTGTTGTTGCTAAGCGTGCGTGCGTTGTTCTTTTTTTTTTTTTTGCTGTTGCTGCCACAGCTCAACTCGTCAGTTTGCCGGTCGTCAATTTGGCGTTTTTATGATTTATGACTTGAACGTTTGCTGCGTTGCGTTTTAAATGAATCAAGTGGAAACTTTGGTTTGCTCTCAAGATTATGATGTTGACCCATGCACCAGTGGCAATTTGTTACCCACTTCCAACTGTTATTGTTGTTGTTGTTGCTGTTGACGTTTCGGTAGTCGCGCGGTACCAGGTTGTTGTACATACGCATGCGCGTTGTTGCTGCTGCTGCTGTAAATGGTCAATAATTAAATGTGGGCTTTTAAAAGGTTGATGAAAGCTTAATTTGTTGTTAAATGGTTTTTTGCGTTTCTATTAAATGAATGGGGGCGGAGGGTGGCAGCATTGCAGGAAATTAGTTTTATGACTGTGAGTAGGTAACAATGACGATGGATAGGCCGCCATTAATGACAAAGTAGGTACTCATAATTGCTCATAAATACGCAATTTAGGTCCATAGTGGCTAAAGTATTTTGCAGATCTTTAAAGGTATACATCAGTGAATAAAGGAAAAAAGTTCTTTATAAGTTTCTGCGTACTCAAAAATACTTTAAACTGGTTGGTATCCTTGACATAAATGATCACTTTGCATGCAATGATCGTTGCTTTTGTTTTATTTTGAAAAGTTTGACCCTATTTTTCTCAAAGTGCTACAAGAAAAACATTAACGTCAGATTGAAGAAACTCTGTATATTCGAAAAAAATATTTTCTTTAATTATTCAATATGATTAAATTTTAAATATGCTTAAGATTGTTTTGCCATATTCACACTGTCTTGGTTAACCAAATTTAGCGATATTCTCACTGATTTTATTTATATTTTGGAATAATTTGTTATTTAATTGAAATCGCAATTGTTTTTTACTTTATCTTTAATTTGTTTGTTCATCATACATAAGATAGGGTCGAAATTTAGATTCATCCCTAAACTGCAATTTGTGATATGCAGAACTGTTTAAATATGTACACTGACCTCACGAAATAGAATGAAGTGATTTTGACGGGGGTATAGGGTTTAGCTCCCATACAAAAAAAAAATAATTAAACGCTGTATGGGTGATTCTCCGAAAAATGTTCCATTAAATATTCTTGGGCTCAAAACCATGTTTAAGTTTAGAATTTGATATTTTAACTATTTACTACATATACTTAACAAGAGCTTCTATACGTATTGCTTAAGGGGGGAGTAAGGGTTTGCATTTTCTTAAAATCGATTTTTTTTTGTCTTTTCTTTTTGTTAATTATTTCAAGAATATACTCTCAAAATTTTAAGTCGATCTGAGCAAAGTTCTTGAAGTTATTGTCTGGTTAGTCTCATATCCTTTACTTTTTATACCCAACACCCAGGGTATATTCACTTTGTCCTTCCGTTTGTAACGCAGAGAAGGAGGCGTGGCAGATATAGAAAAGTATATATATTCTTGATCAGCGTCACCTTCTGAGTCAATATAGCCATGTCCATCTGTCTGGCTGGCTGGGTGCTGGCTGGCTGGCTGGCTGGCTGGCCGGCTGGCTGACTGGCTGGCTGGCTGTGTGTTGAAATACAGTTTTTGGGAAAACTGAGCAAGATAATTCAATGAAATTTGGTACACTGCCTGCGTCATTAAAGAAACCTCGAGGGATTGAAAATGAGCGAAATCGGTCAGCTAAAATGAGGTGAAATCGGACAAGGGGGCGTGGCACCACCCATATAAGCAATAGTTTCAAAATGTTATAGTGAAAGAGTTTTTTGAGATAATCCAACCAAACTTCACTCAAATACTAAAGACTATAAATGCACGCTCTAAGCGTGCACCTGGCCTGGCACCTCCTATACAAGCAAAAGCTTCAAAACGCTATACTGAAAACTTTTTTCACTCAGACACTTAAAACTTTAAATGCAAGCTCTGGACAAAAACTGGGTGAACTCGGACAAGAGAGCGTAGCATCTCCCATAAGAGCAAACTTTTGAAAATACTGCAGTGTAGGGTATTTAATATTTGGCCAGGCCAAATTTTACACCCTTACTAGTTTACTTTCACTTTTTTTATCTTTTAAAATTTTAAAAGCGTTTTTTTTCAAAACTACACAGTAAAAAATGATAGTTTACTATTGATTCCATTCGGTATTGATTTTAAACTGTTTTGGTATTAAATTCAAAATTTATTCCAAAAAAGTTTGAAATTTATGCCGGTAGGTTTTATTTTTATCACAAAAAATAATTGATTTTAAACCATTTAGTTTTTTAAATTTTTTAATACCAAAGAGGCTTAAAAACAATCCAAAGTTTTAATTTACGAGTAGTTTGGAGAGACCTTCCTAGTTTCAAAATTTGCAAAGCTTTATTTATCAAAAAGAGCATAAAAAAAGAACGAGAACAAAATAAAAAATTGTTTAAATACGAATTTCACAGAACTGCGTCATTAAGCTTGATAGCCGAATGAGCTAAAGACTTCGTAATTTATCTACATAGGTATAAGATGTTGTACCCTTGGTTCGAATCTCAGTATGGATGGTTTGTTTTTTTTTTTTTCCAATTATACTTAGTTTAAAAATAAAATTAATTTTTTTTCATTTTTCCCTCTTTCTTTATGGACTCCAAAATAGTTTAAAATTAAAACTTTTTTTGGCATTGTTCTATAAAAATACTTTTTTTGGTTTTAAAATTAAACTAAAATTTTTACTGTGTACTTTTTTAAAGTCAATTTACATTACCGATTCATTTCAAACTTGGTACACATTTTCTACATATAAAATACTTCCCCCAACGTATAGTTTAGAATTTTTTTTTTACATTAAGGGCGTTTCCCACCCGAAAAATGGTGGAATTTTTTTTGGAAAATAGCAGTTTACAATTTTTAATGAAAAAAATAATAATCAGAGAACGTTGGGGGAAGCCTTGATGATACTTTAACTAAATTTTAATGGTTTTTTGTTCCAGATAGTTTCCGATCGAGATATAGTGATCACCGCAAACTGTTTTTTTTTTTTTTTTTGAGATGTTCTTGGACAAGCTCTATTCCCGGGTTGTTTTTCAACATTTCCAAATGAAAAAATTGCAAAATATTGCTAAAGGTATACTTAATAATGTACAAAAGATTTAAATAAATTTGTTCAATCCATAAGTTTAGAAAAAATTCGCAAAAAAGTGTTTTTTTTTTTATGCTGAAACCGTTACCTTACTCTTAAAAAAAAAATTAATTCTGAATATTTTACTATGAAATTATAACATAAAGTGTTCGAAGTCATTCTCCCTGCTGTCCCTAACCGCTTCTTAGTGCACTTAATTTGCCCGTATCGCATATTATGTTATTCTCTAACAAAAATTTATGCGACATTGTAAATACATATGGGCTAATCCTGCGTTGCGAACGTTACATTCGTACGCATATTTTTTTAATCTTGAAGGCGCTTTGAATGTTAAATTCTAAAATAATTTACCTGCAGTGGTATGTTACCATTTGAGAGTACTTTCAAAAGGCATTTAAAAACATTTCCTGGCTTTTATCGGTTACAATATGATCGTGCATAAAGTGATGTTCGCACGTTACAAAAAACAGAAGTCGTTGTGGAGATCAATGTACATTTTCAAAATTTTTAGCGAATTTTCCAGTATAAACAAAAAAAGCAAAATCCTCCAAAGAAAGAAGAATATTTAAGCATATCGAAACTGCTTTTGAGGGAATCAAAGAGTCCTTCCTTCGTTCGTACAAAAATTTAACTTTCGTGTGTTGCGCACGTTACGTTGCGAACGTTACAACTTTTATTTTATATATGTACATAGGCTATCGAAAATTGATGCAGCCCCTTTTCAACTAACTTAAACACATTATATTTGCTTTATTTATCTCTGGAAACTCGGAAAAAGGAATGAACCCTTAGAAAGCGTATTAAAAATTCCTAGTTATTTAAGGGCGATCTCACTTACCTAATGCCAAAATGCGCTGTTAAGGCAACTTTATAATTTTTCTCTTGGTTGTCCTTTTTTCGGATTTGCCCATGTATGTATTTTATTCACTATTTTTCTGTGTTAAATCTTAAAAAAAAAAAATTTAAATTGCATTGACATACATAGATGTTGGTCCCTTATTTCAAACAAACTGTAAATTTTTTAAATATTTAGTAAAAAGAGAACTGAAGGTGAAGGGAATGAAGAGACTCAGTTCTTTTTCCGCTCAGTCAGTTTGGGTTTTTCGATAGTGAGTGTTAGTGCGTTTTTTTTTTTTATAAGTATAAGACTGTTGTCAAAAACGCAAGTATATGTCATTCTCCCTGTAAGCTTTTTATATCTTACTATGCATATTCTTTTTTAAAAGTAATTGTTTTTTTCATTGTGATATTACTGTTTTGCAACTTTCTGTCATTCTCCCATATAGCATTTTTGATTTGATTTTTATTCTAAGTATAGCTCCGCCATTTGATGTCCGATCATCAAGTGTAGTAAACTAAGTTGTTGTATTCATTATCTCAGTTTATACCATCTTAAGATGCCAAGGACACTTCAGAAAATTAAAGCGCATAAAAAATCATAAAATTCATCTCTACAAAGATTCCTCAAATTGTTGAAGGATTTACAACGAATCTAAAACTTCAGTGCAAAATTAAAAAAAAAGCTCAGAATTAGAAAAAAAATCCTTATGTTGACCCTCCCAAAATGTCTCGCTATCTTCTTCAAATTTCTTGCCTTGGAGGTGTTCCTTGAGGCGAAGAAACAGATAGAAGTCACTGAAAGCTAGTGTTCGAGCAGCTCAAATCACGTTTCTTGAATGGCAGCCATCGCAACTGCAGCTTTATGAGCTGTTCCTTCTGCTCGTCTGCTAACATTCTCGGTACCCAACGCGCAGAAACCTTTTTCATATGTTATTCATTAACAAGGATTTTTTAAATGCTGCCATATGAGATCCCTGTGACCTCAGCTGAAGGTAACTTTCGATCGGCCAATAAAATTTCTTCGACTTCGACTAAGTCAAGCTCTTTGGATCAGCGTGCAACTGTGTTCTATAAGTCATTGTGTTTATCTTTGCTAGAAATTTTTTTCAAAGATAGGTATGTGATGACTGCTCTTATTTCGTTTTTCTTCATTTCAATAATATCTCTTTGGCAGTTCACTTATAAATTGATGTACCTCACGGGAATCGTCGTGTATTGATATGATTTTTTTATGCTGACTTAGCGAGAATGCAAGCAATCGTACTGGAAATAACCGATTACTCAGGCAACACTGATTATGCAGCATAATGTTTCAGAGTCGATTTCGAGTAATTATGACCTACTGAACAACAAAATAAAATCAGATTTGCCGAATTCACTTTAGTTCCCAGTTATCCTCATTTAAAAATGCAAAAATAGATGTTTTGAAGCATATTTGAAGTAAGTAGTAGACGGTGTAACAAATTTTTATTAATGAAATCGAAAAGACATAACCTTTCTCATTAAACCTTACGTTTCAATTTTTCCAACTAAATCTTTACTTTTCGAGTAAATTTGTTTGAAAAATAAAAATGTTGTCCCTGCAAAAGTTTTGCTATTAATAATTTTATTTTTTTTTTTTTTTTTTTTGTAGAATAGATAATATACGGTCCCAAAAATCGAGTTTTTAACGTTTTTGACGCGTAATTGATCCAAATATTATCTATACTACAAAAAGAAGTACATAATTTTTTTGACACTTAAATTTTTGCAAGGGCATAATCTTTATTTTTCAATTAAAATGCTCCTCAGGTTTTTCTCGGAACGAAAAAAATGATGCAGATATAGTTTTTAAGTGTCGCTCTAACTTTTGAGACGGTGTGGGGAAGACTTTTTTTGGTTCATAAGTTTACTTCTCAATTTCTCATAATATTAAAATAATCAGTTAAGCCCGTGTCAAACCAAGCTCTCGAATTGTATTCAAAATTTTCCCTTTCTTTAAATTTCCCACCCACTTCTCAACTTACATTATCACTTAAATATTTTTGCGCTATGCGATCGATTACTTTAGATTCAAGTCGTTCCAACAAAAATGCTAGATGTTAGATATTAAATCTAATTTCGAACTAATTTTTCTTTGTATACGAATAAAAAATTTAAAACTTTAAACACTTTTTTCCGGATTTTAAACGTTTTATGAACAATTAAAGATTTCCCGTATTTAACAATACAAAGTAAATCACGAAACTAAAATTCATTCATTTCATTATTGACAAAAAAAGCAATTAATTTGGCGCTGCAAGCCAAAAAATACAGATATTAAGTAAATCAAATTAGTAAAAACATTACCAAAAAACCAATTGCCAAGTTTCTTTTGACGTAGGTAGATGCTTACAAACAAAAAATTCAAGATTTACATGTGTTCCTAAAAATGAGAAAAATAAACAAAATTTTTTTGGAAACAGACACATTTCTGTTTTAATAAAAATTATGGTAAGATACCGAAAAAAAGCAAAATGATAAAACAAATTTTGGTTAGTGGAAATATACCTATAACCATACCAAGTACGTACGTATGTATGAATCTACAATCTCGATATAAAAAAATTATTCAAGCAAACAAACATTTGATAATAAATAAACTCTGCAGATACACAAATGTGATGTTAATTGATTGATTTGATTTGCAATAAACGTTGTTGCTGTTTCTACAAAATTTGACTACAATTAAAAGCGGCAATTATGCTGATATCGTCCGTCTTGACTTTGTCGCATGGCGCGCAAACTTTTCCCCACAAATGATGATAAGATGGCACACATATATCACACCGCTCTTGAGGGCGGCAATTGCTTTTGACATGCAAAGAACATGAATTTTTAAGTTGATAACATCAAAAGTTTTCGCGCGCTATATACGAATATTGTGCATATTCATATCGTATGTGTACTATATATCATTGTATCTTTGTATCTCGTACAATTTCAATTGATATTGCAATTGCGGCGATAGTTATAAATTTTAATGACTAATTTGCGTTTCTTAAAACACAAAATCAAAGAGAAAATAGCGACACATTGGTGGTGACAAGTGCTTTCGTAGTAATAAATTTTTGTTTTTATAATGTTTTTACCCAATATAGTTCGATTATTCTGAGAAATTGTACTTTGCATTGCTTTGAATACACCCAAACAAAATTATTCTTACTGTGAGTTTAACAATTTATACATAGTTTATGAGAAAAGCGCAAACAGTGAGACAATGCAATCATTTTTGGAATATATTTTTCTTCAAAAAAATATGTTATTTTTTTGTGTTTTCTGTTATTAAAAAAAAGTTCAAATTCAAAAGAAAATTAAAATGTGAAACCCGTCAAATGCGAAACCCCACAAATGTTCACTTCGAAACTCTGATATATGGGCATTTCTCAGAAACTTTTAACCTATATACTTACATTTGAATGTCAAAATTGTAAGTTGTAATTACTCAAAATAGTAATGATTTTTTGTGAACATTGGCCCGCGCACATATTGTTCAATCATTAACAAGTATGTGGACGGGCCAATATTCACAAAAAATCATTACTATTTTGAGTAATTACAACTTACACTTTTGACATTCAAATGTAAGCAAAGGGTTTTTCAATAAGAGCGCTACAAAAGTTTTTTTCAATAAAACAAAAACGGTTTTGGATATCAATGAAATTCTTTATTCCTGTGAAAGTACATTTGATGCCATTATGTATGGAACTCGATTTCTTTCACATGGCCACCACGGGCACGCTTGCAGAAGTCCAGACGCTGAAGCCAATTTTCGACAGTTTTCAAGCATAAATCGGCCGATACTGCTGCAATTTCACGATCGATATTCGTACAAAGTTAATCAATCGTCGCTGGCTTGACTCGTCTAACGGAGTCAAATCGCATGACCGAGGCGGCCAATCGACTGGGCCATTTCGTGAGATAACACGATCACCAAACTTGGTTTTCAACAAATTGATTGCGACATTCGCTGTGTGGCTTGTGGCGCCGTCCTGTTGAAACCACATATTGTCCAAGTCCATATCATCCAATTCGGGCCAAAAATACTCGGTTATCATTGAACGGTAGCGATTCCCATTCACAATAACGTGCCGGTCTTGATCATCACGGAAGAAGTACGGCCCAATGACGCCGCCGGCTCATAAACCGTACCAAACCGTAATTTTTTCGGGATGCAATGGTGACTAATGGTGTACGTGTGGATTGCTTCCTTACCAATAACGCATATTTTGCTTATTGACGAAGCCATTCAGCCAGAAATGAGCCTCATCGCTGAAGATGATTTTTCGATGAAAATCCGAATCATTTTCAAGTTGTTGCTCAGCCCAATTCACGAACATACGACGCTTCAGTTCTTACGACAATTTGATCTTGTAAGGATGTTGGCCAAGATCTTTCGCAAAATTCGCCACAACGACGTCACAGAGATGCCCAACGCTTGAGAACGACGTGTGAGAGACACATTTGAGCTTTCTTGAACTGAAGCCTCAGATGCAGCAATATTCTCGACACTATGGGCACTTCTTTATCTCACTGGCACGGGAAAATTTTGTACTGTGCCTGTGGATTCAAATTTTTCCACTAGACGCTCAATTGTTGATCTGGTAGGACGATTATGACGACCATAAATTGGACGTAGCTATCTTAAAGTTGAGGCCACTGACTCCGAATTTCGGTAGTAAATTTTAATAATTTCTACTCGTTGTTGGCTCGTATATCTTTCCATGATGAAATGGCAAACCTTACTGAAGAGAAATGTCAAGAGAGCGGGAAAAAATATAGCGTCGTTTGCTGTCCCTATCGGTCTACTTTTGTAGCGTCCCTATTGAAAAACCCTTTATATAGGTTAAAAGTTTCTGAGAAATGCTCATATGTTACCAAATTTTTCAATATAAACAACAACATCCGCGGTCATACAGAGCTGTTCGTGTCTTTTGTTTACGTTTCACATTTGTCATTGTACCATGGATAATAAATGAGCTTTTCTATTTTGTACCAAATAGCAAAAGAAGTACTGTGTGTCCAAAAAGTACCAACATTTTTTAATATTTTTTTTTATTATTTAAACCAACGCTCAGGGGATAGCCCCTATGAATGCAATGCAACGTGTTAATTTGTAGAAAGGAAATAGGTTAGAGTGATGGGGGAGAAAAGGAGTAGTGTTGATAATTATTTTTCTTAAATCTTCCGATATCACAGCTATCGGGGAAAACGCTCGCAAGGAGATTATTCCACAACTTAATCGTGCGACCAAAGAACGAATTGTCCCAATAGTGCGATGTTCTATTAAACACCGTTGCAACGCAATAGGGATGGGTCTGATGAGACGCCCGAGTGCTGCAAGAATATATACGAACTGACGGAACCAGTCCATAAATTTCTCTAGAGCACATCCCATGATAATATCTATAAAAAAGGGTAACACACCCAACACACTACGGTGTTCAAGAGAGTCAACAGAAGATACCAAATCCATTGGACCCCCGGCCCAGATGTGCGAATTGTACTCTAGCTTAGGTCTAATATAGGCGAAATAAACAGTCCGAAGATCAACAGGAGTGAAGTATTTCATACACCGTTTTAGATAACCTAAACACTTGGCCGCTTCTTTCGACACAACGAATACATGATCTGTCCACCTCAGATCAGCTTGAATCGATATGCCCAGAACATCAAGAGTTGCTGATCTCATAGTGTCTACGCCGGCCATATTGAGGGGTAGAGGGGGACAATCCACTCGTCTGTGAGACAACCGACAGCAATGAGTTTTGCTAGTGTTGAATTCGACCCGACTAGCTCGATCCCATTCGGAGATTATTTTGAGGTCATTTATGAGTGTGTCATTCATATACCGCCTTTTATACCCTACACCCAGGGTATATTCACTTTGTCCTTCCGTTTGTAACGCAGAGAAGGAGGCGTGGCAGGTATAGAAAAGTATATATATTCTTGATCAGCGTCACCTCCTGAGTTGATATAGCCATGTCCGTCTGTCTGGCTGGCTGGCTGGCTGGCTGGGTGGCTGGGTGGCTGGCTGGGTGATGTGTGTGGAAATACACTTTTGGGGAAACTAAGCAAGATAATTCAATGAAATTTGGTATCCTGCCTCCGTCATCAAAGATAGCTCGGGGGATTGAAAATGAGCAAAATCGGTTAACGGACACGCCTACCGCCCATACAAAAAATATATTCAAAATGCAATTTTAGGAGTATTTTTCACGACAATGCAACCAAAATACACATAAATACTAGAAATTGTAAGCGCAAGCTCTGAGAAAAAACTGAGCGAACTCGGACAAAAGGGCGTGGCACCTCCCATATAAGCAAAAGCTTCAAAACGCTATACTGAAAGCGATTTTTGAGATATTCGAACCAAATTTAACTCAGACACTAAGAACTATAAATGAAAGCTCTCAACAAAAATTGGGTGAAATCGGACAAGGGGGCGTGGCACCTCCCATATAAGCAAAAGCTTCAAAACGCTATACTGAAAGCGATTTTTAAGATATTCAAACCAAATTTAACTCAGACACTAAGAACTATAAATGAAAGCTTTCAACAAAAATTGGGTGAAATCGGACAAGGGGGCGTAGCACCTCCCATATGAGCAAAAGTTTCAAAATGCCATACGGAAAGAGTTTTTTGAGATAATCCAAACAAATTTCACTCAAATACTAAAGACTATAAATGCACGCTCTAAGCTAAAACTAGAGGAACTCGGACAAGAGGGCGTGGCACCTCCTATATAAGCAAAAGCTTCAAAACACTATGCTGAAAACATTTTTCACTCAGACATTTAAACCTATAAATGCAAGCTCTGAACAAAAACTGGGTGAACTCGAACAAGAGGGCGTAGCACCTCCCATATGAGCAAAATTTTAAAAATACTGCAGTGTAGGGTATTTAATGTTTGGCCAGGCCAAATTTTACACCCTTACTAGTTTTTGTTGTTTTTGTTTTTAATACGACGTAGTCGTTGTTGTTGCTTTATGTTGGTTCGAGTCCGATTTTGTGTGTACGCAAAAAAAGCAACAAAAACGCGAAATTTTGACGAGCGTGAAAAAAAAACAACAAAAATTATTTCTGTGATTGTTGTACAGAAATATTGATGTTGTTGGGATTGTTGTACAGAAATATTGATGTTGTTGGTCGAGCCAAATTGGCTCACTTTTGTTCTACGCTGACACCCTTGTTCTTAAACCACGTTTTGGATAAAACTTATTGGCCTAAGATCATAACAAAATCATATTTTTCTAGAACATCTTAACCCAATGTATCCTGTTTTAATGCGACTATTTGACGCCTTTTTCCAAAAACATAGTCAAATTGGGCTTAAATGTTTAACAGAAATATTCTCTGAAAAATATCAGAAATATTCTATGAAAAATATCACTACGGATCGCCAAAGACAAGATATGCTTAAAACTTAAGGGTGTTGGATCAAAAATGAAGAAATGCATGAAAACAGGTTATAATGGGCTACGATGTGCTACAAAAATGTTCTCTATGTGATAACGTGGAATTTCCAACATTCAAGGTAAAGAAATGCCACAAATTCCTTTTGATGAAAATATTAGCTCATATGTACATCTTAAGGCTACGAACTTTTTCATATGGCGTATGTACGAGTATTTATATCAATCAATCTCTAAGGTGCAGTCGATCAGAACGATCAATTTCTTATCTAATCAATTTTAAAGTGACAATCAAAATTTGTTTACGTTCTTCCAGTCGAAGACAGAGGAGAGAGTTTCACTGCACTTTCAAACGACAATGTTTCACTTTTTCTTCAATTTTTTCCGCACAATTTTCTTATCTCAGTGTAAAGTTTAACTTTATACAAATGTAAATATGTTTGATTTTCAATTATGTTTATTTATTTAGTTTGTTTTCCATCTAAGTATGTATGTTGGTATCGCTTTTAATGAATTTCCGATTACTTGTTACATTTGTTGCAACATTTACATCAACATATAGCCGCCATATCACACACTCATAAATTGCACCCAAGAGACATAATTTCATTTAATAGCAGTTAAATGAAACATTGACACGTTAATTGAAAGAAATATTATTGAATAATTACATAATTGTTTTTGACTTAAAGTGGCGTTTGCCGAAAGGGGGGGGGGCAATCGCTTTATTTCCCACGGAAATTTAGCGAAACTTGAAAGTGTCAACTGCGCTTTTCCACTACTCTTCAGTGCTCTTGCATAGTTAATTGTTTTTATATTCGTAATATCCGCATGTATCCGGACACTTAATTGAGGAAAATTTTCATATATCATTATCTGAGTCATTTCAATGTCAAATGTTTTCATCTTTAAAGTGAGTAAACGTTTTGTTTTTTACTTTTTGCAAATTGTAAGCAGTATGTCGTCAATATTTTCACTGATGGATATGAAGATGATGAATAATATCTACGTAGTTTTCGACGGCGGTTGCTATTAGTGGAATGACTTGAATTTTGTTTGAGTAAAGACTTTTTCTGGCTATTTCACACTAGTTCAAAAAAACCAAAAAGCTGGCCGAAATCATTATATTTACGAGACGAAATTTTTACTCGGTGGTTTTCGGGGTCGCTGATTACGAATCTGATTTTAGATTAAAAAACAAAAAATGGTGGATTCAAAATGGCGGATGATTTGCATAAATATTGAAAAAGCTACTCGTGGGATTTTGGGGTAACTGATTACGAATCTGATATTAAATTTTTAAACATCAAAAGGCCGAACTCGAAATGACAAAAAACGAATGAAAAAAATAACTAGCTACCCACAAATCACGTGTCAAGTGGTTCTGTGGTGTGAGCTTACTGTTCTGTGTTTTTGAGTAAAAACAACAACATTACAAAAACAAGGCAAAATGCATAGGTAAAAAAACAAAAAATTGTTGGTAGTTTCACCCATAACCATATGGGATCTTCAGTCGAATTCACCTACAAACCAAGAACTCGACCAAGCATGCTTTATTCATTTTTTTCCATAGATTAGGCGAGAATCACAGCAAAAAATTCAATGCAGAAAATGCAAAAAAAAAAAAAAAAACAGAAAAACGGGCCTTAGATTCCTTTATTTTAAAGTATACGCTGTAGCTAAGTAGTATAATAACACTGTGGAACAAAATTTGGTCGAAAAAAGTTAACTCGGATCTGACGCAGCGGGGTGAAAATATAGGTAAAAAACAAAGACCATTTGGTCCATTTTGTTCAAGTTGGCTCTAGTTTTCGAGAAAAGGCCGTTTGCATTTTGGACCTTGAACTATGTGGTTTTTTCGATATATCTCTTAAGCAAATTAAGTTTTATTGCATCTAATGATGGGGTTTTGTTTGTCTCGTCTATATCTACAACTTTTACCAACAAATTGGTCCTTTAAAATGCATTTCCGGCAAGTTAGAGCACAAAATTCCCAAAAAAGTGATATTTTTTGCCTTTTATGACATTCGGCTCAGTAGTAATCACCCGAGTGGTGGATTTATGCCTTTTAACCTATAGCTGAGATCCATACAAACACTTTGATATAACACATGTGGAATATGGGCAAGAATTTCTCAAGTGAGCCACCTAAGAAATTATACGTAAAAAAGGCTTTAACAAAATGATGTTTTCTGACAACTAAGAAAGATTTTGCAAAAAAGGTTTTTTTTAGAGATATTTAGCGTAGGTCGGGAAATAAAATGGTACTTTTTTTTGGACCAAAATTTTTAATTTATTATTGAAAATCATTATTTCAAATAGGTACATAAAACTAAAGCAACTTATCCGCCTCTCAGAAAGCTAAAAAAAATATGTGGGCACTCTCCACTTGTCAATAAACTATATCATAGAAAAAAACTTGGGGTAATCGATATTGGTTCAAAAGTTATTAACAATATACATAGTGATGTCGTGCAAGTCTTTTTTCAGCATTAGAGAAAAACAACGCATCTTACGAAAAAATGTATATGGCATAAAATGCTTGGAATTATCTAAGGAATATGTGTGAATTTTTTCAGAATTTTCTGAGACATTTTATAATTTTTCAAAAGGTCCGAAAAAAAAATTTGATATGTTCCAAAAAAACTCACACATATTCCTTAGATAATTCTAAGCATTTTGTGCCATATACACTTTTTTCGTAGGATGCCTTGTTTTTCTCTAATGCTGAAAAAAGACTTGCACGACATCACTATATTGTTAATAACTTTTGAACCAATATCGATTACCCCAATTTTTTTCTGGAATATAGTTTCTTGACAAGTGGAGAGTGCTTACCTATTTTTTAAAGTTTTCTCAGAGACGAAGAAGTTGCTTTATTTTTATGTACCTATTTGAAATAGGGATTTTCAATAATAAATGAAACATTTTTTTACAAATCAAAAACACCATTTTATTCCCCGACCTATGCTAAATATCTCTAAAAAAAACATTTTTACAAAATCTTTACTAGTTGTCAGAAAACATAATTTTGTTAAAGCCTTTTTTACGTTTAATTTCTTAGATGGCTCACTTGAGAAATTTTTGCCCATATGCCACATATATTATGCCAAAGTGTTTGTATGGATCTCAGCTATAGGTTAAAAGGCATAAATCTACGACTCGGGTGATTACTATTGAGCCGAATGTCATAAAAGGCGAAAAATATCACTTTTTTGGGAATTTTGTGCTCTAACTTGCCGGAAATGCATTTTAAAGGACCAATTTGCTGGTAAAAGTTGTAGATATAGACGAGACGAACAAAACTTCATCATCAGATGCAATAAAACTTAATTTGCTTAAGAGATATATCGAAAAAACCACATAGTTCAAGGTCCAAAATTCAAACCGCCTTTCCTCGAAAACTAGAGCCAACTTGAACAAAATGGGCCAAATGGTCTTTTTTTTTACCTATATTTTCACCCCGCAGCGTCGATCCGAGTTAACTTTTTCCGACCAAATTTTGTTCCACAGTGTAGTTTTGTCATTTCGAGCGAGAAACACATTGAAATATAAGTTAAATTTTCCTATGAGAGCTTCAAAAAGTTCGTGTCAAACAAAAAGAAAACGTTTCAATTTTCTTAAAACAAAAAAAAAAAAAAAAATCTTAGCGGAACCTCTCTGAACATATTAGTCCTGGGCTTTTTTCATAACTGATTTTGGGAAATAATATGATTTTAAGTTAATTACAATTATCAAAAAAGTATAAATTGTTGAAAATTTCGAGCTTAAAGGTTCGATATTACTGTCTTTTGCGAAGAGATTCAAATATTCAAAACGGTGCAGTTTTACAGTAACCACACTTTTTACATTGATCACTTATGTTTTACTTTCAACTCACAGAATTTTGCGTCTGAGAAGCGTACCTTTGGAAATAATCCCAAGATCGCTGGATTTTTCTTATTCATTTTTTGAGGTCTATGAATATCAGTTATAGTCCGCAAGCCGCGTACAAAAAAAAAAAAAAATTCATAAGCACACTACTTCGTGTATTTAAGTTCAGGCCGAGTCGAACATAATTTTGAAGTATGGTGGTGGGGCGTTTACCGTTCAAGTTGTCACAAAGTCATGGAAATCAGGTTAGAAAAAAATTTCTGAACCCAACCTAGGTTTTCATTCGGACAAAATAGTTTGAAATTTATTATTTTTGTCAATGTTCTACATAAATACTTTTTGATATTAAAATTAAACTAAAATTTTTACTGTGTACACAGTTCAAAGATATCATTTAATAACTATGCATCCTATATGTTTTTGAAAATTTTCCAAAGAACGCTAAGAGTTCTAAGTAAGTAGCTTATGTATGTTTTAGGGTCGGATTTTCTTTCTTGCTTTTATATTCACTAAGTATTAAAGACCCCAAAAATTCATGAGCAACATAGTTAAAGCAAAGCAAAGTTAAAAGGGTCTGCTCTTTTTGTATATGGAGATAAGCATGCTGATTCTGTCTGGAAAATTATTTTATAGTGAATTAAAAGTGAAATTTTTTATATTAAAATTAAAATTAAAGTCATCAGTGGATATCAGAAAACCATGAGGTCAAATGAGTAGGAAGAATGGGGTCATCTAGAAGAGATGTATGATACCGACAATAACGCCCTATTATCTGCTTTGAATTCTCTCCTAAGCTTCCCCGATACTTGTTCCAACTCCCTGTATATGCATTTTTTCTATCAGAATGTTTCAACTTAGTTTCTTGAGTGTTTTGTAATCTTTAAGTTTTGGATTTCAAAATGAAGTATCCAACGCAGGGCTAGTAAAAACGGATTGAAGGAAAAACTGCAAAAAGAATGCATATGTGCAAGCTAAGCATATTTAACGGCCATACCCAGGGGGCTGTAACTTTCTCCAAAATATTCTAATTTCTTTGCAAAAATTTATTGATTAACATTTATATTGTAATTTTGAACACAATAGCTTATCGGGCCCTTCCTGAAATAAAATCTTATTTATTCAAATCTTGCGTGAGTTTTGGGACATTTATTAGCGAGATTTTCTCATTCCTCAATTTCAAAATTCCTTCAGGTATGAAATCAACGCAATTTCTTTTTTTTTTATTAAACGCCCTATTCGGATTACATGTGTCATTCATTTGAAAAGTAGTGCAAGGTAATTTCGGAGCAAAAGTAATGTCATTGTGTGCCATAATAATCGGCCATTTCACCGATATAATTTTTTCAACGCAATGAAATCAGGTAAACTTTTTGTGAAAATAGATTCTTTTTTAATAAAATTTTTAACAAAATGACAGTTTATTTATATTATGACAATTCTTTTGCGTTAAAATGAACTTACACTAATATTAAAATGAAAAAACATATGCTTTTCCCAGAAGGACGATTTCAAGTTTACTCAGTATGCAGAAGAGAAATTTCTAGCTCACCCTATTGAAATACAGGGTGCACTATGAGAAAGTTGATATTAAGTGGGCCAATTAAAAGAAGTAAGCTATCTATCGAAAATATGTAAGCCCTTGCGGGCACGGCACTCATTTATTCAAATACTAAAATTTTTTATAACTGCTCGACAGGTAGTCTCTATAATGGTTGCCATTTTGCGATGGATATTTTCTTTCAAATGCCTGAGAAGTTAATCTATTTGCGTAAATTTTATATTGAAATAACCCCACAGGAAAAAGTCTATAGGGCTTAAATCTGGACTGCGTGGTAGCCAATTTATAATGAAAAGCGCCCAATTGCCTGGTTTACAATATCAAGCTTTTGAGTGGCATCCTGGGGCTTAAATTCTTGTACCAATTGAATTTTATCGGGAAGCAGCTTTAGATTTTTGCCCACAAAACGGTTTAATGACGATCAAGGTACATTTACAGCAATTGTCGGCTTCCGTATTGAAAGGTTCGGATCGTCACATGACTGTTTAACACTCTCCACGTTTTCTGCCGTTCTTGATGAGCATGTATGTATGTATTCTCCTTTAACTCCTAAGGAGGAGCATAGGACCAGTTTGCAACGTCTCCATTTCTTGCGATCCCTTGCGATGTCTTCGATCTCTTGCCACGACTTTCCCGATTCTTGGATTTCCTTTTCCAGCGACTTTTTCCAGTTGGTCTTGATAAGCTTAGTCACCCCGTTTTAGGTTTTTCCAATGTTGTACAGATCTGCTCAAACTTCTTCATCCATTTCCGCATGAGAGGTGTGCTTGCGCCTCATTTGAGTGGCGAAAGCCTCGAATTTTCGCCGAAGCAGCCGCAAAATCACCATTTTTGTAAAACTTTCGCACGCACATAGTGATTAAATTCCCTAGAGCCAGGCTACCAACCGACTAACAGTAAAAATTTTAGTTTATTTTTAAAACAAAAAAGTTTTTTTTTTACAGAACAATGCCAAAAAAGTATTAATTTTAAACTATTTTGGAAGAAATTTTGCACTTTTTTGGAAAAAATCGGAATTAAATACCAAAAAAGTGGAAAATCAATATTAAAGGGAATCAAAAGTAAGTAAAGTAAACTATAATTTTCTAGTGTGCAGGAAACTAAACAAATATAAGCTTTCTTTTGGAACAACCTGTAGGTGTGTACAATTTTTTATCAAGAGTATTTGAAAAAATTAAATTCCATTCCGGTAGGGTTAAAAGAATTTTAAGAAAATAAAATGAGGTCCTTGTAATTCAAATTTGAATTTGATTTCATTCATTCCCATACATTTTTACCGACGGCATGTAAAAATTTTTGCAAACTTACCAAAGAACTCGTTTCAAGGAACCCAAAAAATTTTGCTATTACATTAATGACAAAAATTTCCTTTCAAAACATTTTCAATAATTTTGTGCAACGCTCAAAGAAATCTTTAATTAATTGTTTGTTGTATCTTGCACACATTCGTTAAATTCTTTGTATTTTTTTGCCACTTTTTTTGTAATTTCTTCACACCTTCACACATTTGACGTTGTTACACTGACAGTTGATTGCGCTATTTTGACATGACTGTCAAGTTGTGCTGTCAAGACGCCATATTGGCGTTGAAAATCGCGCGCGCCCGTCCGACAAAGAAAGAGCGCGTCGTCGTTGATCTCGACGGTGTGATAGCTACGCAGTGCGGGTGTAAACGCGAGCGGCGGGCGCAGCAACAAGAATTTAATTGCAAGCGTAGCCGCGAATGATTCGCGCGTCAACACCTTTGAAGCGTGTGGATAAATGTTGTTGTTGTTTGCCGTTGATGCGTTAAAATGCTTAATATGAAAAAACAACAAACACAAAACAATTACAATAACTGCAACAACAATGATGATTTGCGAGGATTATCAGATAAATGAAACGATGATAAAAAAACGGCAACACTTTTTTCGCATTCGAATGTTGCTTGCGATTCGCGTTATTTGGCGTCTTTGTATGCGCGCGCTAAAGACACACAGACACGCTATTTGATTGACTTCCGACACACGACTAAATAATAAAAAAAAAACTTAATAAAAAACAACAACACGACACTAACAAAAAAATGAAAAATAAAAAAAAACTTAAAAATTTTCTCGCATCCACAAAGAACGAGGCGGCAAAAAATTCCTCCTCACTCACAAAGCGAATGTGACCGAACGGATGCGTTGTTTTACGAAGTGTTGCTGGGAGCTGTCGTTCTGATTGTTGTTGCTGTTGTTGCAATTGTTGGTGGAGTTACACTTTGCAATAGTTTTTTTTCTCTTTTTTAAATTGGGTGGGGTTGGGTGTCTCATTGAATTAGTGCGGCAGAGTTGGCCTATGGTTCTACGTGGCCATAAAGATTTGCAATTGCAATGGGGTTGCTTGGGGTGTTTTGGGGTAGGTTGCAATTTGTGGTTTTGATGCAGCAGTCATGGGTGGGAGTTAAATATTTTCGCACTTAATTTATAACTTTTGTTGCACAGTGTAAGCCGAAAAAATATGAATTTTTGGACAATGAGCACACATTAAATTTCATCCTTTTCCAATAGTTCTTAGTTGCTTTTGACATTACTACAATTAGGACTTATGTCCCTTTAAGTTTTTTGGAATCACCATTCTCGGAAACATTGTTATAACCTTAAAAAAATTTATCGCTGATGATTTTGCATTGGGGTTTTGCTCGTTAACTTCTCCTGAGTCGGAAAATATGAAAATAAAATTGAAATAATTTTTTTATTGCGAACAGAGTTAAAGCACCTATTTTCTTTTTAAGTTTGAATTATTTATTACAGGGTGGCCCAAAAGAAAATTAATATTTGTTTAGCTTCCTGCGTGAACGCAACATATCCGAGGGGTAAGTCAATCGGAAGCGTTGGCCATTGGAACTCAGTAGTGGAACGTTTCTCGGAAGCGTTATGCATGCGAGAGTTTTACAAAAACGAAAATTCTTCAACTGCAGCGCATAATACTCGAGGCTTTCACCACTTAAATGAGACACCAAGCATACTTCTCGTTCGAAAATGGGTGAAGAAGTTTGAGAAGATCAGTACATTATTGGAAAAACCTAAAACGAGGCGGCTAAGGTCATTGAGGACGGTAGAGAGTGTTAAACTGTCTGTTCATGTCGATCCGAACCTTTTATTTCAGAACAAAGTAAGTGCTTTAAATGTGCCTAGATCGTCAAAACACCATCTTATGCACAAAAATCTAAAGCTACATCCCTATAAAAGTCAATTGGTATAAGAATTACAGTACCTATCCATTGAATTGCGAACGATAGAATTTTTTCGTAAAATCAATTATAACCCGCAGAGTGTTGCATTAAAAAAATCAAAAGTCAGGTCAGTTGCATTGCTCTGCATTTCAGCTCTGTAGACAACTATTCAAAAATCAAATCTGACACCCATTTGTGAAAATAATGGGAAAAAACTCTCGATAGAAGTAATTTCAGCTATTCAGATTTTAATATTACTTGAAAAATTATTTCAATTTGTTGAAGAAAAAGCTAATAAGTGGTAAAATTTCTTCACACCGACAAAGGATAGAGGATTAGAAAATAAGTGCGTGTAAAAAAATGTATTAAAATGGTTACCGGAATCAAAAACCTTCTCAAATTCTCACTAATACCCTGTAATTTAGAAATGGGTGCTAAAAGTGGTATTAAGGTGGAAAAATATATGCATGTAGTAGCTCTTCGAAAGATGGTGGTACAGGCTATTCAGATATAGCAAAAAATGTAGGAATCAGTGTTCAAAACTGCAAAGGAATATAAGAATTCACCTACTAAGATAATAAATTTATCTAACAGCCGAGGAAATCGCAGAGGAAAGCGGAAAACCACTATAAGACAAGGCACATTAAGTATGCAAAAAACCTTGGAGAACCGAACCGCAACATTTCGGAGTATTTGGAACTACTTAAAATAGCTGTTGTCAATATAACAAGACATAATCTTAGCCAGTCAAAGGCTTGATTATGAAGACTAGGCGATTCAGCATTTTCCAACAAAAATTGCTCTACACGCAGTCCTGATGTAACATCTATGGACTTTTTTCTGTGGGCTTATTTCAAATTTGTGACAAAAGTGAATCAAAACAACTCTTTTTTGCGTAGACATTTGCTCAAACCCCCTTTTTCCAATACTTTAAGGGCACTATGAATTATTCAAATTTGCATTGAAAAAAGTTAACAAGTTTATTTGCAGCAAGAAGTTGTTTCGATTTTCATTGTCATATCGTTCAGTGATAAGACTTCGAGGCTGTTCTTATCTTTTCTATCAAAAACATAGAGATCAATTGTGACTACCTATTTTATATTTCTACTTTAGGGTGTATCATGTGTATCATTTCAAAATCCTCTAGATATTCGGATACTTTGACGAAAGGATTAGGGTCCGTCAAGCTTCAAAGCCTTTATTTTTTAAGAGTCATTGATAGTTTATACTATCAAGTTACTAATAATATTGGAAAAGTGTTTACCCCGTGATATCGATATCGAGCAGTTTTTGTGAAAATGAGTTATGTAGTCCAGGGTATTGTTCTTGGTGAGATCTACAAGCTGGACGAATCAGATTTGCTGTAGGACTTGTAGTTCCTTAGAAAAATAATTTGAAAGACCGGATTTCGTGATTTTTTCATACATATCAACTAAAAATTTAAATTTGCTCTCCTGAAAAATTATGAAAACATGCAAAAGCAGCTTTTGCCATGTTTGCACAGATTTAATCCTGCATCAATAACTTTGTAGTTTTCTCAGAAAAAATTAAACCCTTGAAAGGTAAAAAAAAAATCCATAAATATATTAACACTTTATACATCTTATACGCTAAAAAGAAACTGACCCAAGAAGATATTGGAGAAGTACTATTCTCACTGAAAGGCTTTTTGATTTCTAAAATACGTAAGACAATGCCACATCTCTAAGGGGCATAAAAATTTAAACTTCTAAAGCAACAGTCACTGGGGGACGGTGGACGTTTAGTTTTTCTACAATTCAGAAATATTTCGCTCAAATCAAGATTATAATGACAAGTGTTAAGTTCCCAAGTGAAGAAGATTCTGAAGGCATTTGGAACAAAATTTGTCTCGGTAAGGCAGGTTTATGTATTGTGTGATCAATCCAATTTCATCGTCTGATTTCGAAGGATGTGATTCAGTCTCTAAACTACTAAAGCAGCTCACAACCAGCAGTTTTAGAGCACTGTGTACACTTGATATATCTTTAACATCCGTTACGAAGTAAACTAGAATTGAAAGATAAATAAGAAACCCAGGTGTATCCACCAGCTTCGTAGCATGCACTTTTGGATTTGTAGTTTCAAAATTCGTTCTTAATTGAAATAGACTTATTCATAATAGAAACTGCAACAAATCTAATTAAATCCATAACAAGATTTAAACTTTCTCTAAATGAATTTTATATAGTCACCGAGAGTGATATTGTTAATCGAGTTGATGTTAACGGCAGCCAAATCAAAATCATTTTGTGTTTTATCCCACAATCGCATGGATTGTGTTGACATTCATAGCTTCATAGATATTACAATCCCAAAAACCCTTAGTTCTGGACGTATCAGATCATTTGAATTTGTAGTGAACAGACATATACGTACATATGTGTGCGATCATTTAAAATCATGTACAAAATACTTCAATTCGGCTTATCTCCGGACTGTCTATGTCTTCTGTATTAGACCTTAACTGGATTGCAGTTTCCACATTTAGGCCGGGATTTCCAAAATCTTTTCTAAAGCTGCTGTACAAAATTCAACGACGGTCAATTTAATTGATAAAGGATGCGGATATCGTTTCCACTATTGATACTATTGAGCATAGTTGTAACGTTGAATGCTTAAATTTATATTTATTTAAAAAAGGAAAAATGGAAAAGTTCCTTAGAAACACATCCGGAAACTACTCTGAAAAGTTAGACCCTAGTCTTGATATACCAAGAGTCACATGAAAGATATTATTTGAGTTGGAATCCATGAATCAGGAAAGTCTGGAGAGAGATAAATGTCACCATAGAATATCGCATTAAATGCAAACGGTTTTTTAGGCTAATAATTCCTCTAGAACAGTGATCAGTATTTCATAGCTGAATTGAGCTCTCAATTTTTTTTATCTATTTTTGTCTATATTTTTCTATCTCCAATATATCTTTTCTCAAAAATAAACTCTCTCTCTTAAATTTCCCGACTACTTGTCTAGAAGATAAAGTATACACTACATACTATATAGGAAGTGCTTGAGAAAAATTTATGAAGTGGTAATTTGGGCCATTTATCTCTATTCCATAGCAAATCTGCTAGATTTAGACTCTAGGGTTGGGAGCTAGTCGCCTATCAATTCTTTTGCGACAAGCCTTAAAAGACTTAATTAAAAGTCAGTACACATGAGAATAGCATAAACTAATATAAGTTTATCCAATGGTGGAAAGGCACCCACCTCAGAAGTCGATGGATAAAGAAGTAACGAAGTCAGTCTCAGTCTTCTTCAGACTGTCACAGTGGAAAATTATATGATCTACTGTTTTCTTTCTGTTTTTTGCTTTACATCTACAGAATTCACCTAGAATTAATCCCATGTTGGAGAGATTATTTCTAATTAGGCATAGTCCCGTCAGACGTTTCACGTAATGTTTCGTATACCTTTTCTGTTTGGCATAACAATTTCAAAATATTAGGTGGACTAAATAGAAAGTTCAGAAAAGTGAAATGCCAAAGTACGATAACTCTGTAAGAACTGGTCCGATCTGGCAATTTTTTTTTGGTAAAGGAAGTTAACTTCTCTGAAAATCCTAAACAATTTTTTTCCATTGACATTCGTTACATTTTACTTTCTTCCTTCGAAAAGCACTATTAGGCTGCGAAGGTTCACAGAAAAATTTGTGCACGTTATGGAGAAGATACTTTATCGGGAAGTACTGTTAGAAAATGGCATAATCGTTTCCGCTCTGGAAATTTTGATGTAAAGGATGCACCTAAATCTGGCCGATCATGCAACGAAAAAGTGGACGAAATTCTTGAAAAGGTGGAGGAAGACTGGCACATAAGCAGTCGCGACATCGCTACACAATCTGAGTGAAAAAAATGTTACTGTATCTCTTCTGAATCGGTATTATCTCGAACCATTTTTGCACAGTTTGGTTGCTAGTGACAAAAAACGGATAACGTTTGATAATAACGTGCGAAAAAGATCATGGTAAAAATAAGATGAGCCTGCAAAGTCGGAATTGATGCCAAAGAAGGTTTTGATTAGTATTTGTTGGGCCTGCAAGGGTCCTGTGTACTACGAGCTGCTTTCGCATGACCAAACGATTAATTGGTAATTGTACTATCAACAATAAATGAGGAGTGGCCGTACCAAAGGGCCTAAGTACCATTTCGAGGCAAAAGTAATGTCAAAATTTGTATGTGCCTAATAGTCTGTTATTTGACTGTTATAATTTTTTCAACATAATGACATCAATGTCACACCATCAAAAAATTTTTTTGTGAAAACAGAAAATAATTTTATTAATTTCTAACTAAATGCCACCCGTTTCATATTATGACACTACTTTTGCCTCGAAATGGTACTTAGGCCCTTTGGTACGGCCACTCCTCAAATAAGATTGAATAAAGCGCTCAAGGAAAAACGTCCGGAATTCGTCAACAGAAAGAACATTGTCTTTCATCACGACAACGATACACCACATTCTTCTTTGGTGACCCGCCAAAAATGCATCCACCATATATCCCAGATCTTGCCTCTTTGGATTATCTTTGGTTTTACTCGTTACAGAATTATCTTGGTGGCATAAAATTTAATTCCTTAGAGAATTCCAAAAAGGTCTTGTCCAAATTTTTCGAGCAGTAACTCCAGAAATTTTTAATGACGGTTTTATGGTTTTGCCCGAAGAAAGATAGCGAGAAGTAGTCCATAACAATATTTTGATATATTGTCGGCTTCATGAGAAAAAGTGCTAAGTCCGTTTTATTGGCAAAAGTAATATCATAAACTAAATGGCTGGCATTTTGTTAAAAATTAATAAAATTGGATTCTGTTGACACGGGAAGTTTACCTGATGATGTGGAATTGATAAAATTTAGTTCAAAAAATCATATATGTGCAATGACCGATTATTATGCAAATTATGTGTATTACTTTTGCCATAAAATGGACTTAGCACTTTTTCTCATTAAGCCGACGATATTATAAAAAAAAATTGCTTAAACTTAGCTCACTTTTCTGAGCTTTCTTTTCAGTCTACTTCATAGATAAGTATATTGAAACTCCGACGGAAATAGGCAAAAATCTGAGCTATTTAGGTGGTGACCTTAAACTTCGATACTGTTAGTGAACAACAGAAAATGCAGCAGTTTTTATGTGGAATTGAAGACCACGTCTGCCATCATTGAATCCACTCATATATATGATGCAAATTTTTTTATAAAATCTATTTATGACCAAGTTGGCTTGCTTATTGGTTGGTTGGTTGGTTTATTCAAATCTTTCTATTTTTATAAAACCTAAAAAGTAGTTTTATTTATATCCTTTGGAACAAGCAGTGATTAAGAGAAAAGAGAAAAATATACCTACTAATTCCAGCTGACACATCTGTCTCTCTCTCGTTTTGCATAAAAAAAAAATGCAAATTTTCTTTCATAATACGCATACGCCCCAGAGAGAAAAACAAAAATAAAGTGGACTTAAACCAAACCAGTTGGGGAGATGAACTGAGAGTCATCCAAAAATCGTGAAAGAACCACTGGCTGTCACACATGAAATTCAACATCAAATAGTCACAAGGGACAACCACAAAAAAAAAAAAAAAAAAAAATTAAGAAGAATTGGAGAATAAAGTAGAAGATGTCAAAGCATAAAATGCGAATAAATTAAAGTAATTACAATATGCGACGACACAACAACATCAGCGCCGAACAGGAGAAAAAACACAACAAACGTTGAGCGCGTAACTCACAAAACGAACGACGACGACGAATGCATGCGACGGATAAACAACAACGCGCACAAAACGAGATACTGAAGCTGCAATTTTGCTGCGATATCTTTATGGTTTGTTGTTGTTGTGCGAATTCTATATTTTTTTGCCAGATTTTTTTGTTGTTGTTTTTGCACTAACTAAGACGACTACGATACGGCATGCCACTACTACCAGATACAAGTTACAAACCATGCGAACGCGTTGCGATAGACTGCATTCTAGCGGATTCGCAAGTCTTGGAAAAACTTGTGCAAAATGCAGAAAAAAAGAAAGAAACAAAAAGAAAATCGCATCTCAATAGCAACAAAATGTTGCATAAACACAGAATCCACAAAATAAAAACGACGACAAGAAAACAAAAAAATTAAATAGCAACTTTGTAGATACAAAAACTATGCGAATCTCAAATGAAAAAAAAAAAAAAAAAAATAAACTGCAAAATAATAAGAAAAACTAATTCAAAATGGTTTGTTTTGTAAAGACACAAATACAGAAAAAGAGTCACACACACAACTGCATATTGAAAATGTTGGGGAAATACTTCTGCTTGGCGCAACTACTTCACAATATGACATACTCTCAGATACTCAGATACATGCACAATATGAGTTTGGAGCTTCTTTGAACGACGCGCACCAACCAATCAAAGCGTCGTATTTTTGTGGATGATTGGTTTGTGGCGCATGAGTGGATCTTGGAGCGCGCGTATCCACACATCTACATAAAAAGTAGAGTACACATAGTACCGACTCACTCTCTTTTTTTTCTTAACTCTCTGAGTATCGTTGAACTTCGTCATCAAGTGTCATTGCGATGTTAATTCGCCGCAAGTTGCAATCGCAGCTTAGCGTTAGCATTTTTTTGGTTTGTTTTTGATGTTTAAATAAGTACTGAATTGTTCGGAATCTGTGGAAATGCACGATATGCAAATATGACAGGTGCAACCTGACTTTATTTCATTCAACTTTCATGATTGCCTTAACCAAGTGTTGGATAAATTTTATACCGAAGATCCACTCTAGAAACATTGCTACAAATTACAATTCAATGACTGAAATTGTGAAAATTTTTGGTCTTAGGTTCAGGTTCGGGGTTTATAAAAAAGAGTGAAGATGAAGATGAATATGCTACAAGGTCGAGTGCAATCAGAACTAATGTTCTTGATAGTAATGTACCCGATAACATTAGTAGAGACTATAATCTTACACATTTTTCCTATCCACTTAATACAAAAATAAAGCCCAGCCATCTGTTTTCGTCAGGAGATGAGTTTAGAATTCTCAGACAGTCAAAAATCTGAATATAACGTGTGATCGACCGATCATTATTATTCTATGCACTACTCCCAGTTTCTCAAGCTTCGAGGATCGACCGGAGTCCTTATTTCTAATACCATGGGTGACCAGTCTGCCCATGCTGATGGCCTGCTCATTTGCTCAGTAAAGCAATAGCTTAGATATCCGAATTCGGGACATTATTTCCTTTTTAGGGGCCTTATTTCATTTTCTGCATTGGGGCCTTATTTCATTTGTGAGAATCGCCTTAAAATTGAAGAATTACCTATTGGAGCTTTATTTCATTTTGCTTATTTTTATGAAATCCTGATTACTTTAACCAAATTTAGCTACGGACAGTTTTTAAATCCGTTAGTAAGGTGTTAATAACTTCTTCTAGAAGTCCACTGAAAGTAGTTTAGGATTTTAACTTGGAACAGGCTGGACGAACTTTGGAATATCCCAAGATAAACTTAATCCCAGGTATTTTTATGAGTTTCATGATCCCAGAGAATGACAAAAGCTTCAGATGGGCTTTGCTCTTACCAGAGAGAAAAGCAGTAACCAGATATGCACACTTTTGTCTGGTACCGGAAAGATGTTTATACACCAATGGGGAGGTGACAAGCGCATTTTTCCCAGGGATGGGCGTTGTTTGAAATACCTTTGTGAAGAATCTATTCGAATAGTTTATTCGAGCAAAGACTCTATCGGATTGTTCAAATAATGGTCTACTCTGCATAGTCCGGTACCTAAGAAGCATTTTAAATTGTGGCTGAAGGCTTTCTGCCACCTATTTATGTTAGTCTTCGACTTTTGTCTGCCCACTCCTCACTTTCCTGTGCTGAATTGTTTTAATTTGGTAACGATGTAATCGAGAAGATTATAACCTGTGAAAGGATACTGTGATGTCAATAAGGAGTTGTAGGATAAATCACAAGAGAAGCAACTGGAATCAGGCGATTTTTTCAAATAGTCTTATAAATAAAAAGAGAGTGTTCTTGCCAAAAATAGTTAAAAATTTTTGTTAATTCTTCGCTACATGGTTGGAGTTCTATTGCATAGTGCTCCATTTCGTAAGACGACATCCTGCAATCCAGGACGTAGTAAGACTTACAGATAATATTTTAGCCATTACCGTTATTGGCTTCCTCGTCATCGATATGTGTCACTCTGCTCAATAATTTTGAATTCAGCAATTTGGCATGCTTTTCAGAGAGCTAGGATTTTCATGTGAAGTACACTACAGTAAAGCGTAAACCAAAGGACCTTGATAAAACCAGTTCAAAATACTTTTTTTCGGGAGTCCAATCAATACTTTCAGGTATTTTCTAATGAACGTTAGTTGAGAAGACTGGAGTGGAAATTATGTAATTAGCACTACCACGGAGTCTGAAGGCACAAAGACACTGACCCGGATTCTCATGTTCCCTCAGTCTTAATGAAGGGTGTCAGCGTTCCAAAGTCATTGAGCGAAGCGCAGTCAGCGTAGGATTTTATCTCTTCTACAACAAACACAATATTTTCCAAAATCGGTATTACAATAATCATGAAAAATTGTTTTGTTGTTTTTGTTTTTCATACAGACAAGTATCGAACTCAAAGTTGATGCAAAGTAGTAGATCATCAGTCGTTGTTAAATTTTTATGTTGATTGTGTAGAAATAAAACAACAAAAAAATTTTTTTGTGGCTGTTGCATTTCCAAAAAATTTGGAAAATATTGAAATATTGTGTTTGTTGTAGGTGAGTTGGTCTACTTTAGTTTCACGCTGACATCTTTGATCTAGATTAGTGATGGGCAAAATTAGTCGTGGTTAAGAGTGACTTTTAGTCATCCGAATTTATACATAGTTAATATGCCCTTTCGAGCATAAAATCATCTCTCGATTCGAAATTTGGCATCTTTTAAGCTCAATTGCTCTGGAAAAATAAGGTTGGGAAAATTTGAATACTCCACAATCTTTAGAAATTTTTTTAAGACCAAGACCAAGATTTAACGAACAAGATCAAGACCAAAACCAAGATTCAATATCAAAACCAAGACCAAGATAAAGATTTACTGTCCAAGATCAAGAGGTCTTGGTCTGCTCATCACTAGTCTAGATGGCATCTTCAGCTGTAATGCCTCTTTCGTAAATTTATTACGATGTCACTCTGTGAAATTGAAATTCCATCTCACAGCTTCCTCTGCAAAAGTACAGATTCTCAATAGTTCAGTTCTTATTGCAATCATCTGAGCACTTCTCTGAGAAGTATCGCGCAGCAGCAGTTTTGTTAATTTCTCGTTGTTTTTGTTTAATTTTCGTGTGCATTTTACTCATTAAAGGAGTTGTCGCCGTCGCGCGCCCCATGCTTTTGATGTTGAAAAGAGGAAGAAATGAAATTCGCGTTCTTTGCGCTTACCGGTAAAATTGTATCTTAAAGATGCTGCAACTTAAGTTTGAAACTTGTGAAAACTTTTTGGCTACAACTTTAATTCATTGATTAACCGTAAGATTTGCTGCGATTCTTTCACCCTCTTAAACCCCAAATTTTAGTTTGTTGTTGATTTTTCTTCGTTTCCTCTTCGCTGAAAATGTATCTGGCATTTAGAGGAGAGATGGTATTGTATCTTGTAGTTAAAGTTGCGGTCGGTCGATAATTTTTGTTTTGGTTTCTTTCTCCACTGGCACTGGCTGTTTTCCCTTGCAGAAGATTTAAGAATTTTTGCACTGAACTTTCAGTTTTTCTTTTCGGGGTTTTGTTTTTTTTGGGTCTTGGGAGACATTTTGGCCATTTGTCAGTCTGTTGTAGTGTCTGCCGGGCTGTTTATTATTTTTGTTTTAACCGCCCCATTTGGCTGCTGCTTCTCTTGTTGTTGTTGTTGTTGTTCTTATTATTGTTCTATATATAACTTGGCCCTGTTTTCTTTATATATATATCTGCATTTTGTTGTTGTTGTTGCTGTCGACATTTAATTGATTTTATTTTTGTCTTCATTGATTAGTTCAAGTGCGAGTTCAACTCGCCGCTGTCAATGTGTCGATTTGTTGGAGTTGGTCGGCGGGTGTTTTTGTTGTTGTTGTTAAGTCGGATATGCGGCTAATGCTGCTGCTGCTCGAGGTCAAAGTCATTTGTTGATATGAGTCGCCGTTGCTGACTGGTGGTTTTTTTTCCTTTCATAGTGTGCGTTAGACATTTTTTTTCGTATTTGTTCTTAAAAGATTTGTAGTAACTGGTCCATTGACTTGGGAAATTTTGCTTTGTTTCAATTTAGCGCGGTTTTTCATAGCAACAGGAAGTGTAGTTGTAGTTATATGAATATAATTATTTATTATAAATTTTGCTAATTCGCACGGCTTATCATATTTTAAGTTTTGTTGATATATGATAATTTCCTATATGGAAGTTTGTATTCGCAAAGCGTTTACCGCATTGTCGCAAAGTGTCCTTACTCATGTTTATTGAACAAGAAACACACTGAAATTGTAAGCACTATAACTTCCTAGTGCCTTGAATTTTCTGCAACATTTTCATCGATTCACGTATTTTCTATTGCCGCACCATTTCTAAAATTGGAGGTTTTCTCCAGTCCAATGCTTGACGGAAGACTACCGTTGTTAATTTGTGCAGTCCATTCCACTTTAGTTTTCTCCATCTGATTTTCAATTATATGGAGAGATTTTCAGTATTTGATTAAAAGTTTATTGCTAAAGATTATTTATGGCCTGCCTCTTTTTGGGTTTTACAAGAGAGCCCATTAAACAATTGAAATCGATTTTCCTTGCTATTGCCCCATACAAAGGGAATTATATGATAACGATATTCCTGAAGCCATTACCGTTGTCCTTAGGCATCTCCACTTGAGCGATAGTGATGAGGAAAATCAAGACGGCTATGGTCTTGGGCATTAAGTCTTGGTCTGTCTCGAAAAAATTTCTAAAGAGAGTTGAGTATGCAAAATTTTTTAACCTTATTTTTTCGTAGCAGTTGGGTTGCCAAATTACGTATTGGGAGATAATTTTATGTTTGAAATTGGAACGAAACCATCCTTATCTTTAAATGACCTAGATCAAACAGCAGTCTTGGTCTTGAAATTATATCATTGTTTTGGATGAAGTTTTAAGACTAAAACTAATTTTGATCATAATTACTAAGCGATCTTCCAGTTCATGATTGAAGATCACCCTAAGTAAAATGCTTCGGGCCGGGTTGAGAAAGGATCCTAGCTCTGCCTTTGATCTTTTAAGTACGTCCTGTCTATCGACGATGGACAAATTAGCACCGGTCAATACCTAGTCCAGCCATTATATTCCCAATTTGTATAAATCCAGCAAACGCTGGTCTGTACAAGCAACATGCTTGATATAGCTCCAAATGCACAGTTCCTAAAATTCTGGACTGGTCCTGGATACTATTGGAGGATGGGAGAGTAGACCGTTGTCAGCCTATATTCCACCTTCCTCAAATTTTCCAGGTACAGGTTCTTGAAGCGTGCTGTTTTTGGAAATCGGTCGCTTGATTCTTCTTAGAACTTAACCTCCCACCCGAATTATAGTTTCAAATGTCTGCTTCCAAAAATTTGTTTACTGTGCATAAAGCTTCTCCTCTGATGCTTTAAGAATCGTGTTTGATACCTATGGCTTACAAAGGGCTTTTAAAGGGTGAAACTTTCAGCATTCCATTCGTTAGAGCAGCAAGGAGAGTCTCAACAAACTCGAGGAACATATGTTGTTGTTATGAAGTTAGTTTATTGACTGTTTTTTATTGCTTGTATAGTACTAATGAAAGTACCAACGCGCTTTTTCTAAATTGAAGTATGATAATTTTATATTGAACTAATTAAACAGTCATTTTTGCAATTTTTCAACAACAGACGAAAGCAAGTGTTAACATGGAAATTTATATTTATATGTTTTTCATATATAAACATGTATATAGCCTCATCAGATCAGTTTTAGTTAAATATTGCCAGAAACCGTACTCGAACCCGTGACTCCGGTTTTCTAATGAAAGAGAACGCGGTGCTTAAGCGATTGTGCTATAGGCCACGAGTAAACTCTCTGAGCAGGATCGCCATTATGCATAACTCATAAGGCTCACTAGCGCCGTCTGTTGTGAAAAATTGCCAAATTGTTAGTTGGTAACACACTCTGGTTTTGAGACATGCTACGCTAGCTACAATTACCAACTCCAAATCCAGGTGTTTTGTTGTCATTGGGTTAGCGATTCCTGTCCTCCCAAAGGGAGGGTCTCTTCGGGACGAAGACCCGATCGCAACTGGGGAGAAACATTTGCTGTCGCCTTTACTGAATAGGCGTTGATAATTACCACCTATAAGTACTATGTGTCTGTGTACCGACTGCTCTAAAACGAATGAGGTAGTTGGAGTGGCGTATGTGGGGTTAGGCCGTATAAAAACATATTGGCATTCATGATTCCAGAAAACTCAGTGTTTCAGGCGGAAGTCCATGCAATTAAGCTTTGGTTGGGAGAATATGATAGAAGGTTTCCTAATGGAATAAACATCTATATTCTATCAGACAGCAAAGCGGTGCTGTTAGCTTTACTCCTTCAGAATAACATCGTTCCTATTTTGGAGTGCATTCAACTGCTTATTAGACTCGCCTCCCGAAATAAGTTTCATCTCATTTGGTTATCTGGAGACAGCGGAATTGAAGGAAATGAAACAACAGATTATCTTGCAATGTCCATGCGCTTTTTCTTTGAAGTATGTTCTCCTAAATGATAGACAGATGTTTTAAGAGTGCCTTGATATGATGGGAAAAAGGGAAATACAGCCGGTTCATAGTTTTAATTGCCTGCTCCAGTGAATTGTTTTGTTCTGTACATCGTTTCGCTTCTGCCAGTTAAGTATTTTACGTCTTTTCTAATACTTGATTTTTAAAGTTAGGACTTTTAGTATTCTTGGTATCACGTCCTTTAAGGACTAAGACTATCAAATGAGTTAAGAGGCTTTTTTTTTGCTGATACAGTTTCGGAGCAGACATAGACTTAGGAGAGGGCTGTGTGGTGCTCCTAGATGACTTAAAAAGAGATCTTGCGTACAGTTAAGCCAGTTTTGTTGTATTGTTAATAATCGAAGTTGTTTGTCTTTCAGTTTTTTTCTATTTTTGAATCCATAAGAGTCCGAGGAGTTGCGTAGAACTAGGCAAGCTAATTCCGATGGTCGACAGCAATCCAATATATTTCTTGAACAATTGTGTTATTTCTAAACTGAGCAACCAACCTGAGCGATCTTCGCTACTGATTTGCATAGCACCCTTGCATAACCATCTTCGGCATAAGCTGTTTCATATTAAATTGGAATAGTTGGTGACTTAAGTGTCTGCGAGTTGGCTTCCACCAAAGCAAGAGAACACAGTTAAGAGTGTTTCAAGGAATATCTGACAGCAAGCAATTTCTAGCCTCCTAGGTCCAGCTATAAGTATTAGCCAGCCCTAAAACTGAGACAAAGTCACCTGGAGAGCTTCTTTTATCATCCACAAACTTGGAAATCACTTCCATCTATCTCTGAAAAATACCGTATGCTGGTATATGTACTGTGTACCTATTTATCGAATGTAAGTTTATCTCATTGCCAGTGCAGATGGCTGACCGACTTAATCAGAAAATTGAAAAAGGGCATGTATTTTAACCATTAAAAATTTCAGAATTAATATTTTTAGCTTCCAAAGGAGATTAAAAACTTTTCACACTAAAATAATGAAACAATTTTTTTTTTCAGACCCTCGCTCGGAAATTTTACCTAATAAATTCATATATTCGATGTTTTGAAGTGACGAATTTTCTTGAGTCTGGAGTTTTTTTGTTGAATTGTGGTAGTTAAAAAGCGTAAAACGAGAAAATGTGATGAGGCGAAAAAGTTGGAGCTTATTAGAAAATTTTCAAATCGAGCCAAATCCATTTTAAACTACATTAATATAAAACTTTCACGCCCTCCCATGTGTATACCTGAATTGAGTCCAAAAGCAGAAGTCAGCATTATGACATACGACAAAATGTGGGCGTTTTTTCAAATGGAAATATGAAAGCAATTGTTATTTAAATAAAAAACAACGCCCAACCAGATGCCACCCAGGGAGCACGATAATATAACCAATTCAAAAATGTAAAATTCAACGAAGGTAGAGTTCAGCAGCACCACCAGAAGGCAGAAGGGGCAACACATAAAAATCCACTTTGGAAAATTTACATTATAGACGAATAAAATTTGTGAATACAAAATGTGGACTGAAGGTGGGTGTACAAAATGTAAAATGAAAACGAAAAACAACAACAATGGCAGTAAAATACTAAAAAATATTTCCCTATGAATTTCTGAGCGCAACGGTTTTTTATTGGGCAATTTTAAGCGCATGTCCCCCCACATACAACAACACCATCCATGTGAAAACTGAGACTCAGACAACCAGCAGGAGCAGCAGCAGCAGAAGCAAAACTCTAAAAGGAGGAATAAAAAATATTGACTTGTGAAACGCGCATACGAATAACACGAAGAAGAAGAGTGGAAAGCACTTTAAACGAGGCGAGAGTGTCGACTTTTCCAAGGCAATTTTCTTAATATTACATTGTTGTGTGTGCCCCCACTTTTTTACATTTTTCAATTTTTATTTTTATTTGCTGATTGTGGATGGTTCGCCCTCCTAACCCCCTCTCCGCTCATACAACCGGAAAAGCAAAAAAAGAAAGTTTCTTTCTACGAGTTCTATTGTTCGTTCGGCACAAAAAGAAATAAGTTTGAATATCATATTTGACTATATTTGTATGTATGTGCATCCCACGCCCTACTATACCTTTTTTTTTTTTCTTTTACTCTGTTCGTTGTATAGTAGAAATCCTACAAGATCCTTTCCCAAAGGAAATTTTCATTTTTACTCATAATTTTTCATTTTATTTTATTTTTCTTTCTTGCATTTGCAGTTTCCTAAGTTTCCTGTCTCGTTTTGTTTATATTACATTAGGGACTGACTGGACATACAAGCTGTGTGTCCCCACCAACAACTCTGACCATACGAACGTTTTGAATTCGCACAAATACATGCTGCTGTGGAGCACACATTGGTCTGGCCAGGACAATAAATAGTAGGAGTTATATTGTTAGTTGCAAGGTAGGGATAAGGTAGGAAAGAGAAGGGCGTAGGATAAACTATGCATTGAAATTTGTGAAAAATGTTTGCGAAATTTTTATTTTTACTTATTACCATTCGGTGTACGCTACTCTTTAAAATCAGGTAGTATGAGTAGCAAGGAAAAAGTCCGCTTTTGCACTTGGAGTGTCCATTCTGAGATATTTTTTTTTCTCTCCATAACTTTCTTTTTATAGGAAGCACAATTTCCGAGTCGAAATATGTTGATTAACCCTTTCAGGACCATAAGTATCTGGGAGCATATGGAACCATTTTAGTTATTTAGAATGGTATATGGTATCTAAAAAATATATTTTAAAATAAAAAAAAAAATTTTTAAAGTTTTTCTGGAATTTTCTGTGTCCGTACGAACGTTATAGTTTTTCCAAAAAAAAAAAAAAAAAAAAAAAATAAGAAAAATATTCTACAAACTGATAAATATCAAAATGAATCACATTGGTTCCGTAATAACACAAATGGTGCAACTCCAAAACGAAACAAAAGTAATGTCATATTATTTATTGGCTGACATTTTGTTACGGATGAATAAAATTGATTTCCGTTTTCACGAAAAATTTACTGGATGATATGAAGTTGTTGAAATTAAGTTGAAAAATAATATCAACCAAATAACCGAACATTATGGCACATAGTTTTAATGACATTACTTTTGCCTCGTTTTGGATTTGCACCACTGTCATTTTGAACGGCTCATATGTTGGATAAATCGAGACAAAGACGAAAAATGTTGCTAAGACATAAAGTTTTTATAAAGGCTAAAAATGTTGCTAAAGACAAAAAGTAATGATAAAGACGAAACATGTTGCAAAATACAAAAAAATTTTATAAAACCGGAAGATGTTGACAAATACGAAAAAGGTTGATGAAGGCGAAAAATGTTGATAGAGACGAAAAATGTTGATAAAGTTCAAAAATGTTTATGGTGTTGAAAATTTTTTAAAGGAAAAAATAGCCGGAAATTTTGACAAATATGAAAAAGGTTGATAAAGGCGATAGAGACGAAATAAGTATGTTGATAAAGTCAAAAAATGTTTATGGAATTAAAAACTTTTTTAAAGGAGAAAATATTGACAAAGACGAAAAATGTTCGTGAACACGAAAAATGTAGAGAAATGTTGTAAAAGACGAAAAATGTTTATAAAGACGAAAAATTTTTATGAAGGCTTAAAATATTGCTTAAAAAAGAATATTTTGATATTGGCGAAAAATGTTGAAAGTACAAAAAATGTTGATAAAGCCGAAAAATGTTGACAAATACGAAAAAGGTCGATAAAGGCGAAAAAGGTTGATAGAGACGAAAAATTGTGATAAAGTCAAAAATGTTTATAGAGTTGAAAATGTTGCTAAAGGAGAAAATATTAACAAAAACAAAAAATGTTGGTGAATACGAAAAAATTATGATAGCGACGAAAAATTAAGAGAAAAGTTGACAGAGAAGAAAAATGTTACCAAAGGGGAAACATTTTAGTAAAGGCAAAAAATATTGCTGAAAACGAAAAATTTTAATATTGGCGAAAAATATTGCTAAATACGAAAAAATTTGTATGATACAAAAAATGTTGATAAAGCCGTTACTAGAGACAAAACATTTTTATTATGTTGCTAAAGACAAAAAAAGTTAAAAAATGTTAATAAAGGTGTAAAATATTGACAAAGACGAAAAATGTTGATGAAGGCGATAAATACGAAAAATTTTCATGAAAACGATAAGCGTTGGTAAAATCGAAAAATATTGATAAAGGCAAAAAATTTTGATAAAAACGGAAAATATTGCTAATGACGAAAATGTTGACTTAGCTGAATATGTAGATAAAGACAAAAATGTTGCGTCGACATGTTGATAATAGCGATAAATGTTGATGGAGACGGAAAAAGTTGTAAAAATTTTGTTAAATTTGAAAAATGTTAAAAAACCAATTTTAAGTGAGATAAAAAGTGCTTCTTCCCAAACATCAGTTGCTTTGTAAACAGCGTTTTCATAAGTTTTAGGAGCTTTTATTCTTTTCTGCATCATTCTTGCATTTCATGACGCTGAACTACAAAATAGTGACAATGCATAGGAATCAGCGCATCAGTAACGAAGTTAATACTTTTTAAAAACTTTGATCTTAATGACATTATCGTAGCCCATACGAAAAAACAAATTTTTCATTATATTTTCGGATGTAGGTATTGAGTCTTATTTGACCAATGGCTCATATACCCATGTACATATTTCGTCCTTAAGATCCTCAATCGTTCGTGGATGTTTGACGTAACACTTGTACACTATAAATAAAAATAGAGTGTACTTGCCTCGTATTAGTAATTGCAATATCTTCTAACATACGCCAATTTTTTATGATATTTGATTAATTCTTTCTATATTTTTTGCTATCCAACAACTGCAGCGTGTTCAGCTTATAGATTTGACCGACCAATTTAATGCTTTCTCTAAAATGTTTTTCTTTTAAAATTCTTCTTTTTACAAAACCCCACATACATTATGTGGATCCTACGTTAGCACACTTTTCCAATTTGTGGGAGTTTTGCATTTTATTATGTTGCAAATGCTACCCCCTCCCCCCCCCAACAATACACAAACATAAATATGAATGTATATACATTAATGTGTATGTGTGTGAAAGAAATAGCATATTATACTTAAAATTTATGAAAAATTATATTTTCCACAGTATGCACACATGAAGTTGTGCATAGACAGACTTATGTAGAGTAAAAGGAAGTATTTTCGTGAATAAAAAAATATAAAAAGATATTTTATCACCTTTCGAAATATGCTAATAGCACGGTACAACAAAATTTAAGTTTTCAAATGCCTCACGAGGTTGGAATAATGCTTTAAGCGTATTTTGGTCTCCTATAAATCTGACCTAGAATTTATTAGGAAACTGGTGATATTACTTATAATGCAGCTAAAAATAAAAAAGTGCTTGAATTTTCATGATCGCCAGCTTGTTAAAAAGATATTTAGGAGTAGATTTCGCTTAAGTGTTAAAAAAAAATTACAACTAATTTCACTTTAAACCTCATTTAACGCCTATTGTTATATTTTATTACATTTTTTATGCATTTTTCCTAAGTTATAAGCATCTATCGTCTTTGATGACTCTTTGTGAAAATTTCGTAGAATATTTTTGTAGAATATTTTAGCCCATTATAGCCTAGTTTTTGAAAAGAGGTCAAAAAGACCCATAAAGACAGGATATATCGGATAAAGATGTTTTAAAAAATTTGAATTCCTAAGAAAGCTAATAAAGAGTGTTGATCAAATATATGCTTTTACCGTATGCAACAACTACTAGTATAGGTAAAAATCCAATAAAAATCATACTTTCACAAACAATGGCTATGTTTGTGTTCAATATATGTAGTATTTTTGAGGGCATATTCTTATATATGTATGTGATTTTTAAGCCCATCACATATCTAGGACCTTCATACACATTTATTATGTTAAAATTTGACGAATTGCCAAGTAGATAATGTGCTATATCTACAGAAAGTTTTCGAAACGGAGTCTTTCCAAAGTAATAGAAAAATTTAATGCAGATCAGGAATATTCTATCTCCTTTAAGAGCGCATGACTTCCATAAAAGTTACCTCCAACGTTTTCTGGTTCATATAATTCTTGCTCGTTTTCACGATGACTTTGGACGACCACATTTTTTGCCATCTTGAAGTTTCCACTCCAATGCTTGGCGGTAGACTTATGCATCCAATATGCAACAAAAGGATAAAATTTCGAGCGCACAAGCAACAACAAATATGAAAATTATTGTCGTTTCGTTTTAAGACTATGCTTAAGTAATAATTCGGCTTGGTATTTTTTACCCACACAAATAATCATAGAAATCCTTTTCAATAATTTTAAATAATCATAGATTGAAATATGTTTATCTTTTTTTATAAATTTTACATGGGACCAATATTTTTTATAAGCGGGCCGAAATTTTAAGATTTTGCTTTAGATGAGCAAGCCTGCATTATGGTATGTATGTACATTATTTGTGCTAACCCAAACTAAGGAATGCACACACACACATACATACATGTGCATATGGTGCTCCATAACCACCCATACATCTATTGCACATTAACCATTGAATGAAATTAATTTTTAAATATTTATGGAACTCTGTTCAACGTCGTCTTTCTTCTGACCTGTCCTGTACAGTACAGCACTCGCAAGCGTGTGTGCTTATTATCCTGCTTTTCTTTGCGTTATTATTGAATTTTGAAGTTTTTTCCATAGTTTTTGTTGTTTTTCTTGTACATTTTTAATATGAATTTTCTAAGGAAATTGATATTTATGAAATATGTTGTAGCTATTCCATACTGAAATTAAAATTAAAATGAAAATTCAAAGAAAATTATTTGAATCCTTTTACTCTAAGCTGTTGGTTTGTGCGATGAAAACTTTTTATTTTTTTTTTTCATTTATTTCAATTTAATTTTCCATCAAAAAAGAGAAATATATATATGGTATATTTTATGGAAAAGCATTTTTCCGTATCCGAAATTTCATTGATTTGTGTCAACTTTTTTCAGAAATATCACGTATTTTGTTTTTTACGGGCGTGACACATCTCATTTTTCCAAAAAATATTATTTATCCCAATGCTTTTTAAAAATATACCACATTCCAACCATCTGCGTAAAGTAGTTTTAGAGATTACATTGACCTATATTTGTATATTATATATTTAGTCTAAAATAATTCAAAAAAAAAAAGAAGTTAGTTTTTGAAGATTTTTGACATCTTTTTTCCAAAAGATGACCAGATACAATTAGTTGTAATCCTGTTTCTCAATAAGAGCGTTTTAAAAATTGCTTATATTAGTAATCTACCTCTTTATAGGTATTTGCATATCTTTTGCTTTAGTATAAGATACCAGCGTTTTCTCAAACTTTCACTATTTTCCCATTGGATTCAATTTAGAAAACAGTTTTAGTAAAAAATTAAAAAAAAAAAAAAATTGAAAATAATATGACCACGAAAAAAAAACCAACTAAAGAAATCATTGATAAGTGTGCCCACACTTTATTGTACGCCAATATTCAATGATCTTTCGTTCATCTGTTACTTTAACCGTCCGTCCGTATGTCTGTCTGTCTGTTATTCCATATGTCTGTCCGTTCGTCTGACTGTTGGTTGGTAATATCTGCTTGCGATCGTCACAACTTTTCAACACTTTTCTTTATTTTAATAATAACAACAAAAGGCGTGAAATAAGCCTTCCTATATTACCGCTGCTATCGAAACAACTATCGTTGATGTTATTGGTAACTTCCTTGCTAAAATCCCTAGTACTAACTAATACGAGTAATATAGTGATGGTTATGGATAATAATATCATTTGTTTTAGATATAAATATTAAATTGTGGATCTCAAGATTGAAAACTTTTTAAGAAAAAAAAAAAAAACCTGAAAAGAAAAAGAATTTTTGACAAAAACAACCAGAGTGAAACACGTAAACTTTTTCGCCCATTTTGTATTAGTAAAAAAAGGCTCCCTGGAAATAACGCTGTTTACGTGGAAACGTAAACCTTTATAAATAAAAGGAAAATGTATCGTGTTTACACGGATACATAAAACTACCCTTTGTAAATTTTTACATGTTTTTTATCTAAACGATGGCAGCCCTACCCGTCTTCAGTATTTGGTACCTGACTGCCGAAAGTATAGCCGTCTCGCTCGCTCTGATGTAAGACCCATTGCTGACAATTTTCGATCAGTTTTTGATCAACGAATACAGAAAAATATTCTGACATTCCTTGAATACAAGAGCAGGCTGCAAGCAGCAAATTTTCTAAAAACCTAAAAAATATAATATAATAAGTGCTTAAAAGCTAAGTTAAAATAAGCTTAAAATAAAAATAAAGTGCTGTCCACAGACTAACAAACCCCAAAAAGGTTTTTTTCTTATATTACTCCAAAGTGGAGTTTGTCTGTGGTTCCCATCTCACAGGAAGACAGCGTGTCTCGTGCATTGAGCACGTCCATAGAATTCGATCTTCATGGGTCATCATTTCGTCGTCTCCAGCTGCTGCGTCAACTGGCTTGGCCATCTTCCGTGTCAAGCTGAAAGATAGTGCTACTCCCGTCGAAAGGGTTAAAAACCATCGCCGTCTGGCAGCGAAGCGCTACATTGTCCCTACAGTGGTCAACAGGTATTGTTACTTTTGAAATTTTTAGTATTTAGAAATTCATAAAAAACAAGTTTGGTGCCCGACCAAACAAACGCCATAAAGATATTTGGACATAAAGCCAAAAAAGTCTCCACACAAAACTCTGGCGATATTTCCATTTTGTTTTGGAAACAAAGCCAAACATTTTTTGGTTTCTTTTCCAAGAACTTATGGCTTCATTTCCAAAAGCTATTTGGTTTACAAATAGAAAGTAACGCCAGAAAATTGTTTTGAAATAAGTCAGAAGTTTTCTGCCATAAATTTCAACTCGAAAGTTAATCTTTGACTTTATTTCCATTAGAAAAAGGATACAACGCAGGAATTTTGTATGAAATTTTTTCTGGTTTTATTTCTAAAATATTTCTTTGCGTTATGGCATTAGTTTTCATGGCATTATTTCTAAAATTCTGCCATTACTTCCTATTAAATTTTTGGCTTTATTTCTAAAAAGTTTTCTGGCACTATTTCCTGTGGCATTATTTTCATTCTATAAACCATATAAGTTTTAGAAATAATTTGTGAAAATAACATCAGAAATGTTTTTGGATTTATTTCCAATCCAATATGGAAAGAACTTCAGAATTGTGTATGGAGATTTTTACGGCTCTATTTCAAAAACGATTTCTGGCGTTATTTCCAGGAGCCGTGAAAATATGGAGTACGATGATTGTAATGATATCAGTATCGATACAATTTTTTTCGTTATTCGTTATTCACGACCAATTTCATTCTTCGATATGCCACCACCACCACCACCACCTTTAAGATGTGTTACCTTAACAGCACAGAAATTCAGGCACCAATTTTTCCACAATGAACAACGCCACAAGGTGAGAAATGAGATTTTAATCGGACGTGTCTGATTTCAAATGAGCTTTAATGGGGGAACCCATTTAACACTTTTATCTCATTGTGAAGTGTTGCAAATACGAGTGCACTTTTGTTGGTGTTGTTGTTTTTTCTCATTTTTGGTTTTGTTTTTGTTGTTGCTTATCTTTATTTTTATTATTATTGCTATTGTTGTTACTGTTGCTGTTGCAGTGGCAGTTATTATGGCAGTTGCAAGCAACAATTTTATTGCAATTGCTACCATTGTGCATCGGAATAGTAGTAACGTTGTTGCAATTTTGTAGGTAACGCATCATTTCATGTGATGCAATTTTTTTGTAGGAACCAACTGTATAGTATAATGTCCATATGGCACACAATTGAGTAAAGTGTCTTCTCTTTTACTAAGTATTTTTGAATTAAGAAAAACTTAACTCTAGTTGAAGAGATCTTTGAGTTGGTGGAATTTTTAGAAACTTTGGAGCTTCATACTTTGCGAATTCTCCAGCTTTCCTTTTTTCTAATTTTGATCAAGATTTAAGAGCTAATTCAGTAATTTTTTCTCCTTAGTAGAATGCTAAGTGTAACCTTATTTGCTCCTAAAAGAGAGGATTTAAAGTTTTGTAATTTGTTATGGGTTGAGCTTTGGGGGCTTATGTTTCTGAGCTTTTGTAAGTACTTTATCGAAGAAGTATGCTTAACAAGGATACTACTTACTTTCATATACTTGAATTAACAGACATTTATCTCTGGAAAAATTATAGATAGAAATGAATTATATATTATAATAGTTATTGAATTAAATCAGACTATATCCTCTAAAGATATGGCGTTTTTAGAGTAATTTATTTAACCAAGGTATATCATTATTATTGGACAATTTGAAGATGTTTCAGAATTGTTTTCAAGAAAGAACTTTAAAGTGACGAGGAAAAGTCTTAAAACATTAACAGACATTTCCAATAAATGAGAAGCTGGCGAAAGTATAATTTGGAAAGCAATATCATTGAAAAAACAACACTTGGCCTATTTCCGCATGTGTTTCTATTCCATGATATTCTATAAATAATCTTAAAAAGTACTTTGAATAGTATAAAAGACATCTTCGCCCTCAGCTATTAGTATTTCCACAAGAAAATCTAGATAACCCTTCCATCAAAAAACCACAAAACATTGATTTTAACAAACTTTGCTAACATCAGTCCGCATATTGTTCTCGAGGCTATTTTGCTCAAACAGTAGCTGACTGGTGGTAGCAGAATCTGTTCTCAGATCAGCGACAAAACAGCAAAAAACGCATCATTTTCACAGCACACAAAAAACAAGGGCAACCTGCAACAGAGTGTAGTACACTTTAGAATATGGTAGGGGTCCTAAGTGTAAATTGTTACGTGTGTGCGCATTCACTGGCAGATAGGTAGCCTAAAGCTTAACAAGATAAGCAGAAGAAAATTTGCAAACAGAAGCATCTGAACAAAGTTGGACTGCAGCTGCATTGAATTGAATTTTGCATACGGTGCTAAAGAGCCACCTGAAGGGAATGTCTGTCTGTTGGTCATACATGGTCTACATGCATTCTTGACGTTTTTCCCACATTAAGTTAAGTGAGGGATTCTTTTGTTTTTTTTTTTTTTTGTCCAGTTACTTAGGTGTATAGTTTTTTTGTTTTGACTCGACGTCACGGCTGCTGGTTCCCATGCAAAGCAGTTCAACTCTCGTTAGTGGTCACTCTGGTGTGTGCACATGCGCACATGCAACACTCTGCTTTGCTGCTGCTGCGTTTTCGAGCCGTGAATTATTTGCAGCCATATTGGCTGCTCGTGCGCTTTATTGTCTTAGCCCATTAAATTGTTGTGAGTAGGTATTATAATCATCTTTTTTGTAAGGAGAAAAAAAGGGCCAACGCTTAAATTGCCCGATTGTTTGGTGTTGTATTTATTTTTTCAATATATAAAGTTGCCTTTTGGTAATGAGATCGTTCTTTTCGCTTTTTTTTTTTTGTATTAAAAAGTGGAGGAGTAGAAAAAAAAAAAGTTGAGCTGCCTCTGATCACCACTATGATGAAGTTGATTGCACGAAAGCCAAAAATTCCACAAGTGCGGGCGTTCATAATTATAAGGTTCGATGGATTATTTTAAGGATATTGGAAAACCCCGAAAAGCACATATGGGCATATCCGAAAATAATCTCCTCTCATATGACCCAGGTTTTAAGAAAATGTTAGTTTTCATGTTCAATAACCAAATGTGGAAGAATATATTCCTAGACGTATAAAATTAAATTCCCAATAGGTGAACCAAAAATTTCGACCGAAGAGGGTGTCAGAAGGTTGTTCTATCTAAACGCTTTTGAAAAATCGAGATTTCCGATAGGCGCATGAACTGTTACCAACTTCAGACCGATACATCTGGCAACCGATAAAGACAACTGTGCCAAATTCATACCAGTGACAGCTCATTATATTGTTTACAAGTTGCCAACAGCATTTGCGTCTAATGTTTATAAAACAAAAGTTTTCCAAAATGGATTTCAAACGAACGTAGCCAATTTCCTAACATTGTGTTCTCTGATGAGAAAAATTCATAAACTCTGAAATACTTAACCGAACGCTCCTACGAGAATTAAAGTACTTTAAATCAAAGCATAATTTATAAGCTTTAAAATATTGTATGATTCAAGATGGGATTCGGACGCTAAATGGGAGTTTTTGGCTTTTGAACGTCCGAGGAAGGCAAAAATCTTTTTTTACTCAAGAGGAAAGCATCTTGCGAAAAAAGTGTACTAGGCATAAAATGCTTAGAATCATCAAGGAAATAAGTGTGAAATTTTTTTGCGAATTTTTTGGAAAGTTAAAAAAAAAATTTTTTGAGTAATTTTTGGAAAAATAAAAAAAAAAAATATTTTTCAAAAATTATTTAAAAACAAAAGTTTCCAAAAAAAATTAAAAAAAAAAAAACACACATATACACGTATTTTTTGGCTAGTACACTTTTTTCTTAAGATGCTTTCATCTTGAGTAAAAAAAGATTTTTGCCTTCCGCGGGCGTTCAGAATCCCATCCTGAGTCATACATTATTTTAAAGCTCATAAATTATGCTTTAATTTAAAGTAATTTTAACAAAAATCTAATTGGGGTTTTTTTAAAAAAAAATCAAAAGTATTTTTAAGTGTAAAAAATTTTGGTGAAAAAAAATATTTTTTTATAAAAAGAACACTTTAAAATGAATGGGACCAGTAACTTAGATTTAACAATTTATAAACTTTAGTGTAAGCTATAAATTTTGGAAAAAACACCCTTTTCATGAAAATGACTAAAAATGCCAAATTCAACACCCTGTATTTTAACAACAAATGGTACTAAGACCAAATCCTCCCGGATTGTTGTTCTTGCACATCGTATCTATCATATTGCCAAATTTGAACGAAATCGGAGAAAAAAAAATTTTGAGCTGGTACACTTGGCGTGGATTGCTTCGGGTATATACTTAGCAGATAATATTCGCGTCCCAAAATTGATTTTTTTACGTTTTTTATTTAATTACGCGGTCGAAAAACGATTTTTTACTCAAAGTATGGCATCTTACGAAAAAAGTGCTTAAAGCAAAAAATGCTTGGAACTGTTCAAAGAATACCAATACGGTTGGGGTACACTTTTCCCAAAATCGTTTTCCCAAGAAAATCATTTTCCAAAAACATTTTTCCCAATTTTTTTTCTTCCCAATATATTTTTTCCCACTAAAAAGATTTCCCAAAAGATTGTCCCAAAAGATTTTTATCCCAATGTTATTTTTTTTTTCCACTAAAAAGTTTTCCCAAGAGATTTTTATCCTTTTTTTAGCCTTACGCTTGATTCTATTAACAACCTTTACTGCTTCGACTTCTTCAGGATTTGGCGCGTGTGAAATGTGTTTCGAGACATCAGGCCCTTACAACAGTGTGATATTTTCTGGTCCGCCAGAAGTTATTGCCCTAGCGCTGTTACGGCAACTCCAATATGTTATCGATCCAATGGTACCCGAATGTTTGTAATATAAGTAGATATCCATCGACATGGAGTAGAAATGACTTTCGGTAATTTATTAACTCCGCCATGTTGAGATACGTAGACGAAAAATTTGATTAACTTTTATTTCTTACTGAAATTTGAAGGCGCATTTAAAATATTGATGGAAAAACAAATGACAACGCAATAAGTTGTTTATATATTAATGAGAAAAGTTAAAAAGGCGTGGGAAAAAAGTATTGGGAAGAAAAACTAGTAAGGGTGTAAATTTTGGCCTGGCCAAACATTAAATACCCTACACTGCAGTATTTTGAAAATGTTGCTTATATGGGAGGTGCCACGCCCTCTTGTCCGAGTACACCCAGTTTTTGTTCAGAGCTTGCACTTATAGTTTTTAGTGTCAGAGTGAAATTTAGTTGGATTATCTCAAAAAACTCTTTCAGTATAGCATTTTGAATCTTTTGGTTATATGGGAGGTGCCACGCCCCCTTGTCTGATTTCACCCAATTTTTGCTGAGAGCTTTCATTTATAATTCTTAGTGTCTGAGTCAAATTTGATTCGAATATCTCAAAAAACGCTTTCAGTATAGCGTTTTGAAGCTTTTGCTTATATGGGAGGTGCCACGCCCTCTTGTCCGAATTCGCTCAAATTTTTATCAGAGCTTGCGCTTCCAATTCGTAGTACTTATATGTATTGTGGTTGCATTGTCGTTAAAAATACTCCTAAGATTGCATTTTGAATATAATTTTTGTATGGGCGGTAGGCGTGTCCATTGACCGATTTTGCTCATTTTCAATCCCCCGAGCTAACTTTGACGACGGAGGCAGTGTACCAAATTTCATTGAATTATCTTGCTCAGTTTTCCCAAAAAGTGTATTTCAACACACAGCCAGCCAGCCAGCCAGCCAGCCAGCCAGCCACCCAGCCAGCCAGCCAGCCAGCCAGCCAGCCAGCCAGCCAGACAGACGGACATGGCTATATCGACTCAGGAGGTGACGCTGATCAAGAATATATATACTTTTCTATACCTGCCACGCCTCCTTCTCTGCGTTACAAACGGAAGGACAAAGTGAATATACCCTGGGTGTAGGGTATAAAAATTGGGAAAAATGTTTTTGGGAAATAATTTTTTTGGGAAAACGATTTTGGGAAATGTGTCCCCCCCACCAATACATAAGTATGATTTTTTTCAGAATTTTTCGAAACTTTTAATAATTTTTCAAAATTTAATCAAAAAATAAAAAAAAAACTCCCAAAAATTCTGAAAAAATTCATATCTATTCATTGAAGGGTTCTAAGATAAAACATATGAAATTTTTTCGTCGATACCTTTGGTTTTGAGTAAACCTTTGCTGATAAACGTGAGCTTAATAGCTGAAAACTGCCAATTTTATAAATGTTTTAAAAATTATAAAATACCTAAAAAAAATTCTGAAAAAATTCACACGTATCCTTTGGACAATTGGGTTTTTTGTAGACCTATGTTATTGCATGATTTCTTCTAGATATAAATAAAAAGTTTCTTAACATTTAAGATGACACCTTCAAACTCAAGCTTACAACAAATCAACTGCAAACTGAAACTAGTAAGGGTGTAAATTTTGGCCTGGCCAAAAAATAAATACCCTACACTGCAGTATTTTGAAAAGTTTGCTTATATGGGAGGTGCCACGCCCTCTTGTCCGAGTACACCCAGTTTTTGTTCAGAGCTTGCATTTATAGTTTTTAGTGTCAGAGTGAAATTTAGTTGGATTATCTCAAAAAACTCTTTCAGTATAGCATTTTGAATCTTTTGCTTATATGGGAGGTGCCACGCCCCCTTGTCTGATTTCACCCAATTTTTGCTGAGAGCTTTCATTTATAATTTTTTGTGTCTGAATCAAATTTGGTTCGAATATCTCAAAAAACGCTTTCAGTAAAGCGTTTTGAAGCTTTTGCTTATATGAGAGGTGCCACGCCCTCTTGTGCGAGTACACCCAGTTTTTTTTCAGAGCTTGCGCTTACAATTCGTAGTACTTATGTGTATTGTGGTTGCATTGTCGTGAAAAATACTCCTAAAATTGCATTTTGAATATAATTTTTGTATGGGCGGTAGGCGTGTCCGTTGACTGATTTTGCTCATTTTCAATCCCCCGAGCTAACTTTGACGACGGAGGCAGTGTACCAATTTTCATTGAAATATCTTGCTCAGTTTTCCCAAAAAGTGTATTTCAACACACAGCCAGCCACCCAGCCAGCCAGCCAGCCAGCCAGCCAGCCACCCAGCCAGCCAGCCAGACAGACGGACATGGCTATATCGACTCAGGAGGTGACGCTGATCAAGAATATATATACTTTTCTATACCTGCCACGCCTCCTTCTCTGCGTTACAAACGGAAGGACAAAGTGAATATACCCTGGGTGTAGGGTATAAAAAAGGATCCTGTAGTGCTATTAGGGTTGAGCCACAGCATTTAATCAACTCTGCCAATAATATCCAAAATGTGCGTGTACTGCTGGTTATTTTTTTTTTCGTCTCCTACCTTCTTACAGCCTCAAACTGATAGTGTGTCCATCGGAGCCATTGCAGCAGCCATGGCCAAACGGAACGTGTAACTCAACGCGCCAGGCAGACGGGCGTGTAAAACGAAGTTTGTGGACAGACCAAAAAAGCTATGAATGAATGAGTAAAAAACGCACGCGAATTTGCCAAAGCATGACTCGTAAATAAAATTGTAGCCACAACAGCTAAAACAAGAACAACGGGCCGAAACAGCAGCAGCATCAACTCTGTTACGACCAGAATTCACTGAAGCTACTAAGTAGGATTTTGATTTAACCCATAGCACGCTTCTATTGAATTTTTAACTTTTTTCCAAAAATATTGGAAAGTTCTTTTCAATATTTTTGAACCTGGTTCCAAAAACTTTGCAACTTCTTCAAAACTTTTTTCGAACTTTTTCAAGATTTTTAGACTTTTCATCGATTTGAAAATTTTTTAGCATTCTATATTTTTGTTCGGGCATGCGCTGCATTTTTTCTACTTTCTCAACAGCTTGTGCAATTCTTCGACTTGTTGGATTTTTTTTTTTTTTTTTAGTAGTATCTTTTTCATAATTTCTCTTAGCCCATTTCCAAATAAGAGGTTTTGATCGCTTATTCAATTTCAAAAGCAATTCTATTATTCTTCTTGGTTTTCTACAAGGATTGTTTGGTTTCTCTTAGTTTTTGACGGACAAAATTCAGAACAAATCTCTTCCTTTCTCAAGGCTGATCTCAAAAATGCATGTGTGCTTCGAAACTAAAAAAATTTCTCTTATCTGCTACTTGATGAGCAATTTCCTTATTTCCAACCTGAAATTGAAAAGTAACTACGTGATAAAATGGGTTAATACTGCACTAAATAAAGTCACAGACAACCAATAAGGTGTATATTGCGCAAGGTTAGTCCAGAACCACACACTTCATAGCAAGCCAACAGCAGCACACGGTATGTGTAGCATTGGCAAATGCGTTGTTCTCCGCGCCGTGTAAACTCATCATCGCATCCAATGTACGCGTTTATGGCGTATAAATATTGGCGCGCGTTTTATTATACCCTACATCGAGGGTGTATTCATTTTGTGCTTCCGTTTGTTACGCATAGAAGAAGGCGTGGCAGGTATAGAAAGTTAAAAAAGTGGGATTTTTGACATGAAAAACCATTTAAACAAACAGAAAATGGTGGCATACAAAGATCATGTAAGCATGCCTGTCGTAAAAGGCGACTAAAAGCGGGTGACCAGCCAGGGTGTGGAAGGGTGTAGCGTTGGACAGCATTGCGCCTCGAAAGAAAAACCCACAATGCCCGTAACTGGAACTGACAAGGCGAGTCGATGCCGCCTTAAAATAAGCATCTTGTCGAAGTCCTGAAGCGTCTGACCTAGAGTGGGTGGCTCCCAGGTCAGCGTCTGTTCCAGATTGGGCGGCTGAAATTAAAAGTGAATTTGGCCACTATATTTGCAGCGCTTGCCGGATCCAGCTTTAAGCTTATAACTTACTGCGTGGGGCGTTGCCGAGAAGATTATACTAATGAAGCATGGATCGAAAAACGATGGAAAATAACTCTCCAAGTGGTACTCACCAGAGTGTGGTTAATCCACCTGCCTCGGCAGCATGCACATCGGATTTGGAGGTGCAAGAAACATGCAATATGGTTTCTCAAAGTTTTATTGGCCCTATGCTCCTCCTAGGAGTTAAAGGAGAATACATACATATATTTATGTACAAAGCCGAATGCAAAAAATATTACTATATGGCAGGTTAGGCAGGTTTTCATATTTAAAAAAATCCGGTTTTATGACATAAAAAACCATCAGGATATACAGAAAATTATGATATATAAAGTTCAGCACATCAAATATCACCTTTTGGTAGAATTTACAGGTTTTCTTAAAACAAAAACCACGATTTGCAACCAACAAGCATGGATCAGAAGACATTGTTGGTTTGAACCAACTGTTCAGTGTGTTTTAGTAAAAATACAAACAAATTACATATAAGACAAAATCCATAAAGGAAAACAAATAAATTTGTTAGTAGACTCGTTTTTGTTCCGTTTCAATGATCACCACAATCATATTATCAGAAGAATTAATATCATACTTGTTAGTTGGCTTTCGGCATATTCGTCTGATGATATGATTGTAGTGGTTATTGAAACGTTTCATGATTTTTGTGATTTAATCACGAGTCGCCAGAGTGCTAAAAGCGGGATAAGTTTATACTAACTTTATACTAACGTCGTCCGTAAATTTTGCATTCATACTAGGAATGGTACTGACAAAGTATCAACGAAAAATTGATGGTGTCTCCCATACATGAAAAAAACCTCGAAAACTATATATGTATGTGTACTGATAGAGTTAGAAGAATTTCATATTTTTCATGTGAATTGTTTCACTGTTAATACGATGTAGGGAATTTACTTTTTGGCAATGCCAAACATAACACTGTAAAATGTGTAATTTTTTGTTTTATTTTACAAAAAACGGATAAAGCACCTTAAGAACGTTGGTCTCTTCTGGTCTCTTTATCAGTTGGTAAAGATCACAGCAATACCTTCTACTTCGTCATTTTCATGGGTAGCAGCATTTGATCGAGCAATGAGTAAAAGTTGCGGGAGTTTGCACTAAATTGCAGTTTTTTGTTGTTGTTGCTTTTGTTGCTTTTAACTACTTGGCAGGAAGCTTTCTGAGTTACTTAGTTGTGTGTCCTTCTGGGGAAGATGCAGTGTAGTAGTGAGATCGTTTGTTGGTGGAGCAGCTTCTTAAGAGGCCAGATTTTAGAGGTTAAAGTACGTACTTACTTGATTTTTGTTTTTGTTTTCATTTATTTAGAGTTGATTTTGTTTTTATTTCTGTTTCTTTAGGATTTTAACGCGTGCGTGTCTGCGAGATATTTAATCCAATCAGTTGAGTTAATTGCAAAATATTTTTATACTTTGGTGGTGGTAAAGCACGGAATGATGCAATACGGATTGTAGTCGTAGGCTGCTTATGGATCTAAATTTTTTTAATAAAAAAAAACTAAATTAAAGAAATTGCGTGAATTCAAAAAATGCGCGAATATAATTGGTATAATATAAATTTTTATATAATGCGTGGATTTTGTGTTGATTATGTTCAGCATAACTTTTCATTTTGTATGGAATTACCATTGAAATAACAAACATTTTTGAAACAGATGTCTAAGTATTTAATTAGCTGTTTATATATTATTCTAAAATCAAACTTTATTGTTTGAATGTTAAAGCTATTGAATTTTTTTGGCCTGCTGGACACAATGATTGCATGTAAATTACTGTACCTTACAGCAAACAGCAGAACATTAGTACAAAGCGACATGCGGTACATAAACAAGTAACGCAGCGAAAAAGTTATTACGAATCATAAAGCTATTCACACACATAGTAAAATTCTCATGTAGCTGACAGCTAATAGAAGTTGCAGAAACAGAATCATGGATTCCAAAACAATTCGCGAAGCTTTAGTAATTCTCAAAGCATCAGCAAGGCAAAATTGTTAGTATCTTTGATTGAGAACAGTACGTTATTTGTATTGACAATCATTCATTATAATAAAAACTTGATTTTTTTTTTTTTTATATTTCAAATGAAGTATCTTCTTTAAGCATTTCTTAACGGTATCTTCCTTATTTGCATCAGATGCTGCTGCTCATGTTGTTGATGTAATAAATTAAATCGCGCAACTTGCATGCCGACAACAGCAACAACAAAAGTGCATCTCTCCCTCTCTAAATGAGCAGCAATTACTTGATCGATTACAATACTTGTACCAATCAAGTTAACATTTGCGCTAAGTACAGTAGTGACGGTTGTTGTTGTGGCTGGTACTCGCTTGCATCTGAGGCCTATTTATGGCTGGAAAGATGTACAAATTGCCATATTTGCGCTGCTGTCAACGTACCTACATATAAAGCGAACTATGTTTCTGGGCAAAAGATATCATGTAGACAGAATTGACTGATTAAAGAGATGTTATAGACATAAACTTGAAATGCGTGAGAAAGAAACATAGGTATACCATACGATAGATAATAAACGTGTGAAATGTTTTTCAATGGCACTTGATTTACAATAAGTACATAGTCTACTTTAAGGATTTTTTTTTTATAGAAATACGAAAATACCAGGAATATTCAGAAGGTGCTAAGTATATCATCTCACGCAAATTTGAACATCAGAAACCAGTTAATATGCTTTAGGATGAAAAACTTCCTGTCTCACCACATAAACAATGAAGAAAGTTCCTCTCGTTGTAGAAGCGATGAAGTAAAAATCGTAGTTGAGTGATGCGCCATCTCAGTGCACACTTTCATTTCATAAATATTTTATTCGTTTATTCATTTATTCATTTATTCATGTATTCATTTATTCATTTATTCATTTATTCATTTATTCATTTATTCATTTATTCATTTATTCATTTATTCATTTATTCATTTATTCATTTATTCATTTATTCATTTATTCATTTATTCATTTATTCATTTATTCATTTATTCATTTATTCATTTATTCATTTATTCATTTATTCATTTATTCATTTATTCATTTATTCATTTATTCATTTATTCATTTATTCATTTATTCATTTATTCATTTATTCATTTATTCATTTATTCATTTATTCATTTATTCATTTATTCATTTATTCATTTATTCATTTATTCATTTATTCATTCATTCATTCATTCATTTATTCATTTATTCATTTATTCATTTATTCATTTATTCATTTATTCATTTATTCATTTATTCATTTATTCATTTATTCATTTATTCATTTATTCATTTATTCATTTATTCATTTATTCATTTATTCATTTATTCATTTATTCATTTATTCATTTATTCATTTATTCATTTATTCATTTATTCATTTATTCATTTATTCATTTATTCATTTATTCATTTATTCATTTATTCATTTATTCATTTATTCATTTATTCATTTATTCATTTATTCATTTATTCATTTATTCATTTATTCATTTATTCATTTATTCATTTATTCATTTATTCATTTATTCATATATTCATTTATTCATTTATTCATTTATTCATTTATTCATTTATTCATTTATTCATTTATTCATTTATTCATTTATTCATTTATTCATTTATTCATTTATTCATTTATTCATTTATTCATTTATTCATTTATTCATTTATTCATTTACTCATTTATTCATTTATTCATTTATTCATTTATTCATTTATTCATTTATTCATTTATTCATTTATTCATTTATTCATTTATTCATTTATTCAAAGGGAGAGCGCCAAACCGTCAGTGTTGCTGCTGTCGGTCAATTTTGACGAAGACTGGAGTGTGTTCAGTCTTGGCGCAAACACATTTATTCATTTATTCATTTATTCATTTATTCATTTATTCATTTATTCATTTATTCATTTATTCATTTATTCATTTATTCATTTATTCATTTATTCATTTATTCATTTATTCATTTATTCATTTATTCATTTATTCATTTATTCATTTATTCATTTATTCATTTATTCATTTATTCATTTATTCATTTATTCATTTATTCATTTATTCATTTATTCATTTATTCATTTATTCATTTATTCATTTATTCATTTATTCATTTATTCATTTATTCATTTATTCATTTATTCATTTATTCATTTATTCATTTATTCATTTATTCATTTATTCATTTATTCATTTATTCATTTATTCATTTATTCATTTATTCATTTATTCATTTATTCATTTATTCATTTATTCATTTATTCATTTATTCATTTATTCATTTATTCATTTATTCATTTATTCATTTATTCATTTATTCATTTATTCATTTATTCATTTATTCATTTATTCATTTATTCATTTATTCATTTATTCATTTATTCATTTATTCATTTATTCATTTATTCATTTATTCATTTATTCATTTATTCATTTATTCATTTATTCATTTATTCATTTATTCATTTATTCATTTATTCATTTATTCATTTATTCATTTATTCATTTATTCATTTATTCATTTATTCATTTATTCATTTATTCATTTATTCATTTATTCATTTATTCATTTATTCATTTATTCATTTATTCATTTATTCATTTATTCATTTATTCATTTATTCATTTATTCATTTATTCATTTATTCATTTATTCATTTATTCATTTATTCATTTATTCATTTATTCATTTATTCATTTATTCATTTATTCATTTATTCATTTATTCATTTATTCATTTATTCATTTATTCATTTATTCATTTATTCATTTATTCATTTATTCATTTATTCATTTATTCATTTATTCATTTATTCATTTATTCATTTATTCATTTATTCATTTATTCATTTATTCATTTATTCATTTATTCATTTATTCATTTATTCATTTATTCATTTATTCATTTATTCATTTATTCATTTATTCATTTATTCATTTATTCATTTATTCATTTATTCATTTATTCATTTATTCATTTATTCATTTATTCATTTATTCATTTATTCATTTATTCATTTATTCATTTATTCATTTATTCATTTATTCATTTATTCATTTATTCATTTATTCATTTATTCATTTATTCATTTATTCATTTATTCATTTATTCATTTATTCATTTATTCATTTATTCATTTATTCATTTATTCATTTATTCATTTATTCATTTATTCATTTATTCATTTATTCATTTATTCATTTATTCATTTATTCATTTATTCATTTATTCATTTATTCATTTATTCATTTATTCATTTATTCATTTATTCATTTATTCATTTATTCATTTATTCATTTATTCATTTATTCATTTATTCATTTATTCATTTATTCATTTATTCATTTATTCATTTATTCATTTATTCATTTATTCATTTATTCATTTATTCATTTATTCATTTATTCATTTATTCATTTATTCATTTATTCATTTATTCATTTATTCATTTATTCATTTATTCATTTATTCATTTATTCATTTATTCATTTATTCATTTATTCATTTATTCATTTATTCATTTATTCATTTATTCATTTATTCATTTATTCATTTATTCATTTATTCATTTATTCATTTATTCATTTATTCATTTATTCATTTATTCATTTATTCATTTATTCATTTATTCATTTATTCATTTATTCATTTATTCATTTATTCATTTATTCATTTATTCATTTATTCATTTATTCATTCGAACATTTATTCATTGGAAAAAATCAATGGAGTGCTGTTTACGGGAACTTTATTGTGTGAAATATTTCAAAATAAACCTCAGTTGCGTAGTATGCCTATATAGTTTTCGACATATAGCTGCACTCAAAAACTCACAAAATATATCCAAAACGTCAATTTGTTGAGACCAATGCTCTCAACAGTGACAACTATGAATGAAAACTGGATGACACCTGTTGTGTAAATGAACGCAACAAAAACAAAAAACTTCAACGTTGATGAAAAAGATGATGCAACGTAAATTAATAGACATGTCCAAAGTCAACAACAAGTCAACAACATCTATGGCATACACCGCCGCAGCATCCCTAACAGCCCACACCATTATCCCGAATCGAGCAGTTCATTGGCATTAGCAAGGATGTTTTGCTAGACATGGCTACCTACAATGAAGCTTTAAGATTTTTCACGTTAAATATCCCGTTGAAGTCATCATACGTGTTACGTTGGGAAATTGTTTACGTTCGGTCAGTTCCCATTAAAGAGCATTGAGCGAGAAACATAGAAACCTAGAAGAAAGAATGCCAACACCAAACCACAAAAGGTACAAGAAATGTAGAAAGAATGACCAAAGTATAAAAGAACTAATCGATAAATGTCAGCACTAATGAAAGTCATTGCAGTGGGTCATGTACGTACGTAAGAGGCGGGTACACTGCTCCATGGATGGGGTTAACTTGGGTGACTGCTGCTTCGTTTCGTAGAAATCCAACCAAAGTAAATTTTGTTATACTTAAAGCTTCAAGGCATCAAGCAGAAGAGTTTATTAGTTAAAAGCCTGCCCTAAGCGAGGCAATTGAACTTTGCCATATCAGATTGCGCATCAAATGCCGTCGGCAAAATCAATGAAATACAACAAACAACACAATTTCATCGAAAAAGTCGAAAGTACCTACCTTGCGGCGAATTAAGGACAATTGCTATATATAAGTATATATACAAAAGCTAAGTATTTGCGGTCGCGTACTAAATATCAACAACATTTATTTATTATTCGGATGTTCAAGTGACGTTGAAAGTTTGGCCAAAGTTCGCTGTAACCCTTTTTATTACGCGTCTGTAGTAAAGATGTTCTGACGTGGATACATATATGTTTGTATCTAAACACTTTCTCCATTTGTGCTCCTTTAATCTCACTTATTCGCGTGTGCTAACTATTTTGTCTGTCCGGGTGTTGCTTGATTTTAGTCAGTTTGTCTGACACGACGACGTCTGTTTATCTCTGTTTCTTGGTCAATGCAACAAGCTTCGTTAAGTCCACACACAACACTCGTAATTTGCCAAATGTCCTTGACTGTATGTGCGATTTTTTTCGTTTTTGTTTCTTTCCTGTCTTGCAATCGGACAGACTCCTTTCATTTGCCGCGCGCGTAAGACATAAACATGAAATTGTTTTGGTCCATTTCGTTTGTATGTCTGTGTCTGTGTCTTTGTATTTGTGTGGTGCAGTCTGTCTGTCATTCATTCGCCTCTGTTTAAATACTTAAAGGTTCATTGACAGCCAAGTCTTGCAAGAAGTCGTACTGTACGTAAGCTCAAATTAAATAAAACAGAATGTTTAGAGTTTAAGAAACAGAATGAAAATATTTAATATTTACTACTAACTAACAATTAAGGAAACTTTGTCAGTATATTTGCATAAATGAGGCAATAAAACTCGGTTTTTCAGACGGAACTACATGCAATCGAGCATTGCCTAAGATAATATGATAGAGTCTTCTGTATGAAATATATGTCTATATTCCACCTGAAAGTAGTATTAAGTTCCAACAAAAATACCTCGACATAAGTTTGGTAGAAGATTGGTTTAAATAGCACAATATGAATTTTTTATAAAATGATTTAAAATAATTTTATATGAACATCTATATAAAATTTATACAAAAATAGTATAAAAGATTTTGCACGTTGATACTACTAAATTTAAACCAAAATAGTATAAATTGTATTAATACTTTATTTGTATAAATTTTATACGAACAAGTATAAACGGTTTGTATATCAAGTTGTAGCATAGGTTTTAGACCAAATTTGGTGTGGATCTGTATTCGTTTCAATTTGGTTTGAATTTTACACCCAAACTATTAGCTGTGTAGAGCATATCGATTCCTTAGAGCGCTTCAGTCCTAGCTCCATTTTTCCAATTGTTGGGAAATGCAAAAAGAAGATTTCAAACAGTGGTTATTTAGGATTGGCTGCTATTTTGATATGACGATATATACAATATTTTTACCTATAGTATATTTTAACATAATTTGATGTTTTTAACCAATTTTATTAATTTCTAACGGAATCCCAGCCAATTTATAGTATGTCATTACTTTTGCCTTTATATAGAATTCTACTACTAATGAAATAAACAACGTTTTTAGTACATTTGTTGAATTTTTTCCACTAAAATGTCGTAAAAAGTCATGAAACGCGTAGAAAAGACGTAGAAAACACGAAAAAAACGATTTTTTTTTTTTTGAATTTTTGGTTCCGACAAACCATAGTGGAGCCTTGGGTGTAACCAAATTTATTCACTACAATGTCGCAAAAAGTCATGAAACTCGAAGAAAACGCGAAAAAAAGAAGAATTTTTTTTTTAAAATGTGACTTATTTGAATATTCAGTGGAGATTGGGCAGTAGAGCTCTTGAAAAAATTACAGTTTGGAGATAGGATTGTTCTTAATTATCGAATATTTTGGTATTTTAGTGGTATTTTGACATCACACAGTTTTCCACACGATAAAGAAGCCCACAATGATGCCATAACTGCAAAAATCTCAAAATCACAAAAAGTGGAGATATGACTATAGCGCTCTAAGGTATCGATATGTTGTGTATCTGCTCTGCTGTGGTGAGGCGCAGAATTATGTAATTAAGTGCTAAGATTTTAGCTCCTATCACACGACACTGAGAAAATTTGTAGATGGATCTATAGATCTTTAAAGTCGCAGTGCAATTCACAGGCTTTAAATCATAATAATACATACTTATCTATCGCGTATCTTTCTACTTTTGATTTGAGGCCCATACTCCCAACGGACCTTTTAATATTCTCCTAGCGGGCATGGTGACTTCATACTTCTAATGGGCTAAAGCAATCGGACTTGTATCTTGAAATTTCTGTGGTAATGTAAGATGGGTTTGAGAAATGATTTGTTATCGACTAGCTAATGATTAAGTAATCGCTCCTCAACAAATGTTTAATGTGAGGACTATGTCCAATACACGTGATGTTTGACATGGAGTGAGGTCACCAAACTTTAATCTTGTAGGTTTGCGTCTGAAGAATTTATAGACGAACACTTGCAACTTGTTCATTAGATGTTCGGTAATCCGTGCAAGAGGACCGATTTCACATTTGGTTAAAATATATTAACATTCCTCTTTTGAAAATGGCCGGACGATGGTGTTCTAGATTCATTTAACTCGCTTTTGAGAATCTTATGTCCTTTCTTAATCCAATGTCCATGCTGGTGATACTTCTTTGTGCTAAAACTATTAACGTTTTCATTTTCATCATTGCCATCTGGATTGATTCAGTTTCATTAGTTTAATCTTGAATGCGTTGACTCTTAGTCGGCTTCTAGTGGTTTCAGGTCAAGGCCTTCTACTTTAAGTCAATGCCTTCTACTTTTCTTTACGAGCATGAATGTCTATGCAAATATGCAAATGCCGTCAGAGCGTTCAAGAACCTCTAAGCCCGGATTGCTTTTTCTACCTTACTAAGAGGTTAAGCTAAGGTGTCGTTAGCAACGAAAAGTATGATCATTGTTAGGAAGTCTCTTGATAATGTTATATTTCACGCTGCTCATCACACACGATACAATGTAACGTCTGATGGCGCTTCAATTCGCCAATGAGCTCTTGAAAGTTGTCATTTTCTGAATCATACAGTTAGAAATCATTTCGCTCTAACCATTAGAAGTAAGACCGAAAGGCTGGTCCAACACTTGCTTGGAAGACTCAGCAAGCTGGATTGTTTGGGACGCTACTGACACCCATGGTACCAAATAACCTTTGGTTGCTGCTATTGCCAGAATAGTTTTGACTCGACTGGGATTGTTAACCAATTGACAATTTACCAAGGATTGTGGGAACGCTTTGCATACCTAAGAATATTTTGTTTTCAAGAAAATTCTTACTTTCTTTTAAGAAGTAGACTGATTTAAGATCCCGTAGCCACGTTACCTTGAATAACTAGCACGACTTACGAGAGATAGTGGAGACGCATTACCAAGTCCAGATTTTTCTTGGATTGTTTAGCAACGTTTCCATAAGTGTTACACAACGGTCAAAAACTGCGAGAAGATGTTGCTTGAGCTACATATACGTAAACGATGTCAATATCTACGTTCTCTCTAACCATCTGTTCATATTCTAGTTTTATTGTCGCCAACCTGAAGTTACGGTATTCTAATTTTTCCAAGTCGCACCTCGATACTTCGCTCTCAATGAGGACTACTTTAGGTTCTTCTAAGAAAGAACTAGTAGACCTAGTCGTTCTTTAGTTTTAAGACGTCGAATTTGTTTTTGTCACAAACATTCAAGGTGTTCCGCAGAAAAAGATCGAAACGTCAGTTTGGTTTCGATAAACCTAGAAAACAAAAGAACGACGCCGAAAAAATCTTCAAGCGTCTCAGTGAGGAAGCCAGATGGTGCTTAAAAAAGGCTAAAAGAAAGAGCAAAGAAAAAAGTGCCACAGATGCAGAAGACTCCAGAAAATTTTCCAATACCACCCACAGACATTACATTACAGAATTTAAGCAAAAAAATATCTGAATAAAGGCAAGAAAGGAAGCCTTTAAAAGTTCGCTGAAAATCAGCTTAAGTTATGGGAAGTCCACCTATAACATATCTTCACAACTAAGTATAATCATTGATACTTACTTTTGCCACAGTAGCTCGGTTCTAATCACAGCCGACGTCTATTAAAGAAAGCTAAAATTTTCATCAACCGTGACAAGAATATGGTAGTTGGTGCCTATGTCAGCGATCTTCCTTACTCATGCCAATCCAATCCACGAAATTTATTTCTAAAGCTATGGGAACACTCACTGGTGCGTTCATCAATTTAAACCATAGTCGAAAGTCCATTGTGATTGGTGACAAAAAACTACTAAACGAAACGAATCAATGTGAATTATGCAGAAATAACAATACTTTGATATGTCGCACTCGCAAAAAAGGCGTCTCCATACCGCTTTCCAAATCCCGCCGCATAGTTCGTCCTTTTCCCTTAAACATGCAGCACCAGCAGCAGCAGCTTAGCCAATACAATAAAATGCGTATAAGCAAAGGACGAATTTAAGTTCGGAGGAGACAAAAAAAGTAACTAAAAATTTTTAAAGTGGACTGTAGCTGACCAGAAAACTAAAAATGGCGGCAAATGGCTAATGTTCTTGGCGGCGGCATAGCGTTTGTTATTTCAACTGTCTACTTTGATATGCATCCAATTGTCAACGTGTTTTTTCTGGATTTTTGTTGAATGTTTTTTCCTCCTCTTCCTTGCATTTGTCTCCAGTCACTTTGCTTCACTTTGCTGTTGACAAAGCACTGCAGGGAACAGTGGCGTTGTACAGAAGAAGAAACACAAAAACTCTCCTCTAAACTAGTAAGGGGCGGGAGGTAAATATGTTGCTTAGTTTTGCTTAAATTCATTTAAGCAATTTACGACTTAAATCTGTGCAGGTTGTATTCGCTTCTAGTGCTGCTGCCTGTGTTGTTGGTGACATCTTGAGGTTTTAAACTGTGGCATATCATGGTAATTGCTGCATAAGGCTGCTTTTGCATCAACATCAGAAGTCCAACGTCCATCACAAATTCCAAGTTTAAAGTCGAGCGTTTATTGCAATGCAGTGTACATGTTTTAAGCCCTCGAAGCATTTAAGAGAAGAAGTAATTACTGTGTGAGTGGCGGCTTGACAGTCCGATGGCGCATAGTTTTTGCTGTTAAGAAACATATGTACATAGTTCTTTTGCGAACAGCGTCCTTTACATATCTAAGTTTAATGTTTAGAGATATTTGTTGGTAAGTCAGTGCATTTCTAGGTATATGAAACGTTTCATACTAAAGCGGTTACATAGCAAAGTATTCATTTCCGAAGATTTAATTAGATGGCGGCTTACTTAGCAAAGGCATGCTTAAAGTCCTAAGTAGCGTTAATCGTCTAAGTGATCCTTCGTATTGGTGTAGTGGATTGTCGAGCAACATATTACCTAGCTAACGTGGTTAGCTAGTTCTGTGTATGGCTTGTTCTGTTTCTAGTTAGTTTGTTTAGGTAGCGACCCGATTTCAATGTCTGTAAATTCACTGAGTTCATTGAAAAATTATTTTCATAGAGTTATAAGCATTGCTATCTCCTTAAACGAAGATTTAAGAAATTCTTTCGCGCTTAGTTTCAGAGTTGAGCGCTTTAAAGGTAGTTCAACTGTCCAAAAAGATAGCCGCCATCCCGGTTCTGGTTTTGGCTGTCCCAATTGTCCTGCTAAGCTTAATATAATTATATTAATTTATTATTATTATTTATTTTTTGATTATAATCAAAGATATTTTGAAAAGTCTAGTCAATTTTTGAATCAACGGTGTATAGGGTGTTTTTCGAATTGGAATTGAGAGTGTTTCGAGCTCTTTTGGTAAACCTTATATCAATAGACGGATTCTGTCAGCGAGATACATAGTTCAACTCGCGTTGTGTCAAGAATACTTTAGTGTTCATAATTCGTTGACCCGAACTTCTGTGTTAAATGGCAATTTGAAATAAATGAAAAGTAGCTGGTGAAGAAGTTAGGATACTAAGATCTACTGTGATATACGAACTCTGCCTCACCACCATCATCACTCCTTTGCACTTCTGTGAAACTGTAGACACTGACTTCTAATGCTTTAAAAACGCTTTTCAGATAAAGTTTTCCCTAACGGATGAATTGAAAAGTTTTTAAACAAGATATATGTGTATGATATCACAGGGTATTTACAGATAAATGTAAGGTAAGGCCAGGCTAGAATAAGTGCATTCGGTTCTATTATCATTGAGTCAAGGATGGTCCGAGAATTCATGGGAGAATCAAATGGATTGAAACGTTCATCTGGCCACCCATGAAGTTTTTTCAGTTGATCTCTTAGAAAAAGATCGATTTAACTCCTTCTAGCGATTTTCAAAGATTGAAGCTGCTAATACCAGAGTAGGCAATCTCCAATGAAAAATGTGTTCTGTACTGAAATCGGTTGAAATCAGCGCCTCCATTGTGAGTCCGAGCATATATTTAGGAGTGTTTCTGAATATGCTCACAAAATAGTTTGCTTTTGAGTGTTTGTGTGTTTTTTTTTTAAATAATTGACTCCAGTCCACTCCTAATTATATTTCTTAATTAGGCCAATACATACCATATATTGAAAAAATTTTGAAGTTTCATTGATATGACGTTTTAAATGTTGTTATTTGATCAATGGAAGGCACTCAACTGGTAACCACTCAGTTCAATTAGCGCACATTCGTATTTGAGTGTCCAGTGACCAAGTAAAAACATAGGGTCACTAGTATATAAAGTCCTTATTTTCAAAGATAAAACTCTGGCATTAGGTAGAAGAAACCATATAAGTGGTTCTTAGTATGAAAAGCCCATATTTTCAAGGATTAAATTTTAACATTAAGAAAAATAAAATGATATACTGTTGCAAACAGTGGGTGGATTTCAATTGGGTCCATGTTTTAGTGGTCCATGATCAGGTGGCCATATTGGGTACTTAGTATGAAAACTCTTTATTTTCAAGGATAAAGTCCTGGCATTTGGTAAAAAAATCTACACTAAACTAATGTATTGTTTCTAACACTGTTTTATGTTCTATGCATCCCATTTGATATAATCGGAACCCATTCATGTTCCTCTGATTCATGGCCACATGACTAAATGGCCATATTGCGCACTTTAAAGCTAAATGACCAAAACACAGCTACTTTTCACTTTGAAATAAAAATATCTCAAAATTCTGACGTGATATAACAAAATAGGTTGCTGCATTGTTTTAAGTATACCAAAAACCTTCAGAATTTGGAGTCAGAACATAAATATCTAATTTCGAGCCACTGTGTCCTGTGTGTTTATTAGTCATTCCATTTGCACTCTTTGGTAGTGTAGTAGCTATGAAGAAAAGAATCAGAAAATAATTTTTTATGGCTCAAACAATTGGCTATGCAAGCAGCAATCGCTAAATAATTCACTCACTAATGTCTACGACTTATTCTGGAAATTGGGTAGCCCAGGAACATCTCGAATATCAAATTGCTCATCATATGCCGGCAAGAATTCGTACAATCATACTGGGAAGATAGAAAGTCAGATGTCAAGCATTGGAGCAGAAAAACCCAATGCTAGCTAGCTTGAATCAACAGTTCTATCACCTGGAAACCTGACCTGTGACATGATATACTCGAAAGTGGAAATTATTCAGTAGAGCTAAAAAACTGCATAATTGCCCTGCAGGCAAACGAACTAGTTTAAGAGTAGTCCATGAACTAGTCTTCTACCAACCAGTACTAGTCCGACTTCAATTCCTTTCGGATACAAGTAACTATTATTTTTTGTGTGTTGATGTTCTACAAAATTTCAATTGGCCCCTTATGCATTACTTCTACAACAGTCCGGGGGTAGTTGTGGTATGGAAGTAGTCACTTAACAACTAGTCTTGAACCAGTTATTTCGTGTGCATTCATCTTATAGTAATACATGTATTTTTCAAAATTTTTTTTATGTCAAATTTTATTTTTCAAACATAAATAAATTAAGTTAAACATCATTTAATAAATGTGTTACATATTTATTAATTATGTATGGCATGCTCTTTAGATACCTTTATAAACTGCCTCATTTTTGCTGCCTGAAATATTTTACGCACTTGATTCTCGATATCTGAGGAAGATAAAGTCGAATAAATTGAATCTGGAGGTAGAGATCGAAATTTATATATAAAAAAGCCGTAAATTGTTGAAAATTATTTGATTTGAACTAAACCTGCATATACAATGTATTTTTTAAATTATATATATAGGCCAAGCGTTCCGTTCACATTGTAGGCGTCAAAAATTGGTTCCAAATATTTACAAATACAGGTCCTTAACAGAGTCTATAGGAAAGCAATGACCTTTTTTATTATAAATACCATTTAAAACTAAAATTTCATTTAAAATTACTTACTTTGATGTTTATCTTGCTTCCATATTTTATATTTATGCTCTATTTTTTGTTTTTTTTTTACGGTTTTTCTGGAAATGTTGAACACAATTTATTTTGACACAAAACAATTTGACAGAAAAAAATTATTTCAAAAGCAAAGAACGAAAATTGTTATTTGTTTTCGTCAAGATTTAAATTTATCTACGTCTAAAAACTACAAACTGATATCGAACTGGCCCCCACTGGATCCCTTTTTAACTAGTTTCAAGATAGTAGTAACCATGAATTAGTGTTTTGTCAGCTGTCAAACTTTACCGCACAAACGGTAGCAAACTCAAATCTTGCGTTAATTATGAGACACACTGGAACTATAAATCATAGTCACATGACTATTACACGAAAATGACTAATTAATGACTATAATCCTTGAAAATTTTCTTATCTCTAGTAAGATCGCTTTGACAAAAGTCCACAAATATGAAATAAAAATGTTGTTAAGCGATCGCTTAGAAATATGCAACACCATAGAGAAAGAAACTACCAGAATTTGGTAAATAAAATAAAAAAACCAACTACAAGAAACGAAGAAAAGCTTTGAGTATTATACAAAGTAAATACTTCTACTACTAGAATCATTGAGAAAATTCTAGTTAGATTTAAATCAGATCGGCAATCGCTGAAAAAAATTTAATTTAAGTTCAGCAATTTCATGTCAACACACATAAATCCCTTTTGTTTTTTGAATAATATAGGGGATTTTCCACTGGCGGATATTTTGAAATTATTCAGCAATAACAAGACATTATAACCCTCACGGATGCGCTCGTAAATCAATAGAGTAATTAAAAATTGTCATATTAATTGTGAATTTATTGCGAATTACAAGTGTTGCATATGAAAATAAAAAAGAAAAAAAAAAAAAATCGCCCTTTTAGTTAACCACAAGAATCATTAAAAATTATTAAACACATTTGAGGTTGGATTTTACGATGTCAGCATGTGGGATCATCATTCAGCGCGACTGCAATTTCATATGACAATTGACAATTGTTGATAGAGAGATGGATATGATGGCATTGACAGGCAACAGCAGTTGTTGCTCAACGTGAGTTATTGTCATAAAATTTATAATAAATGTCGCATTAAAAAGCCAAAATTAAAAACAGTTAATACCATGTTGGTAAGAGTACTTAACCACATTTGCGGAAGAAGAGTGTGAGTAGCAGCAGCAGCGCGTATTTTAATCAAGGAATATGTAAGAATTTTAGTGATATAATAACAACGACGGTATGGTGTCAGTGATAAGAAAATTTTAATTAAATTACGTACCTACATAACGAATAGAATACAAACAAAAAATAATAATGGGATTGAAATTTGTTAGAAATCGTCTTAATTACGAAACAAATGTTGTTCCAAAAAGACACATCATCATTGGATACGTTTATTAGAACATGGTATTTGATTTGATATCTCTGTGTCAATGTTGGCTTAACTGATAGCATTTTAATTTATGAAGGAATTTGGTTGTTGATTAAAAGAATTGCTGTTTTAATTTTCAATAACTTTATGCGATTTATTAGATAATGCGTATAATGTAGATAAAGTTTAAGTTAGTATAAATTCCTTAAACTGTGTCACCCTGTACAAACTTTTGCAATAGTCCGCCACTTAAATGCCAAGGAAGCAAAAATAAAAAAATTTAAATTTCATCACGATCCACCATTGAATGCAAAAACAGCTGCTGCTGCTGTTGCTGGCTGCTTCATGATGGCGCGCATTCCGCGTCGTCATTCGTAAAATGCAAAATACAAAGCAAAAAAAAGTCAGATAAAAAGCAGCCATTTTAAGATGAAACTTACGGGAACTCCAAGCTCTCTATGGGATGCAACCGTTGTCTCTTCTCGAAGAAACGAACACCAACCAGCCAGCTATCCAGCCAGCCATCAAAGCTGGCAGCCAATCAATCAAGTTTTTTCTGCATTCAAACAACAGCAAGCAAATCGTTTCGTGAGATGCATCCATGTTGCATGCAGCAGCAACAAAATAACATGCAGCAAATAGCAGTCAGCAGCCAGCAAACAGCAACGTTCCAATAAATGCAAAAATTTACATCCGAGGTGCAAACAACAGAAAAAACGACATCGTTGATATTCCATCCAATGACAGCTGTAGATACGTGGCTATAGGGTAAAAGTAACCAAAGTGCGGCGCATAAATGCAAAAGCTATGCACTTTGGGCAGTGTGTCATTTAGTGGATTATGTACGGTTAGATCAGATAATGTGCCATTCCACGCTGTACTCACTTATAAAAACTGTCAAAAAAACTTTGAATAAAATCCATAAAAAAAACTTAAAATTTAAAAATTAAAGTAAAAAAATGTTCTTCAAACAATCTTACAAACTAAAGTTTACAACAATTTGAGTTATAAGAAAATTTTACTCCAAAAAGTCAATAAAAATTAAAAAAACTAAAACTTTAAAATAAAGACCAAAAGAAAATAAATTGTTTTTAAATCATTAACTTAAAACTAAGAGCAAAAAAAAAATAAAAATAGTTTAAAAAGAATATTTTAAATATAAAAAAGCTTACAAATTTTTTTCTTTAACTTTATTTTTTTAAATTTTTAAATGTTTTTTTCAGATACAAAAAATTTAATAGTCTAAAATGATTAAACTTTGTTTTACTCTTAACTCAAAACTTTTAAAAATTTTTATCTTAGAATTCAAAGCTTAAAGTTTGACTCAAACTTGCAAAGTACCGCTGTCAATGAATTACGTTTTTAGAATAAGCAAGAGTCTTCGAATATTCAATTCTTTGTGGTACGATATGTTCTCCGACTTAAGCTAAAGGTATCAACTAATGTTTCGGAGTTATAAACGGGGCATGACTAAAGTTGCAAGTTCTACTGATTTCTTCATATCTTGCATATTGAGTGCTTATCTTCCATGTTAGCCGTTTTTATGGAGTTCTCTTCTGACAGTTATGACACTCATTGGTGTACATGATGTCAGTGCATTTTTTTTCCGAGATTTTAATTGCACTTGAAGCTCTATTTGGAGCATCAATTAACAATATCTTCCAACAGGAAAGCAATATAAAGCAAAAGTTCCAAATTAACAAGGAGTGGATACAATACTACATTCCTAAGACCCTTGGTTACCCCTTCAGTCCCAAGATCGTATGTATGTATGTATGTATGTATTCTCCTTTAACTCCTAGGAGGAGCATAGGGCCAATATGAAATCTCTCCATTTGTCACGATCCCTTGCGATGACTTTGATCTCTTGCCACGATTTTCCCGATTCTTGGATTTCCTTTTCCAACGACCTTTTCCAGTTGGTTTTGGGTCTACCACGTCCTCTACTGCCTTGTGGATTCCACTCAAGGGCCTGGCGACAAACTTCGCTGTGTGGTTTCCGGAGAGTGTGACCAATCCATCCCCATTTGCGCAGCTTGATCTCGTTTGTTATAGCCTTCTGTTTGCATTTTTGATGTAGCTCGGCATTTGATATAGTGCGAGGCCACCAAACCTTTAGTATACGCCTTAAGCATTTGTTGACGAATACTTGCAGCTTGTTTGTTAGTTGTTAGGTAAGCATGCCTGTCGTAAAAGGCGACTAAAAGCGGGTGACCAGCCAGGGTGTGGAAGGGTGTAGCGTTTGACAGCGTTGCGCCTCGAAAGAAAAACCCACAATGCCCGTAACTGGCACTGACAAGGCGAGTCGATGCCGCCTTAAAATAAGCATCTTGTCGAAATCCTGAAGCGTCTGATCCAGAGTGGGCGGCTCCCAGGTCAGCGTCTGTTCCAGATTGGGCGGCTGAAATTAAAAGTGAATTTGGCCACTATATTTGCAGCGCTTGCCGGATCCAGCTTTAAGCTTATAACTTACTGCGTGGGGCGTTGCCGAGAAGATTATACTAATGAAGCAAGATCGTAACCCTAGTGAATATTTGTAGAAAAATGTTGACAGGAAAATCAGAGAAAGGATCATTTCTTTCAAGAACAATCTAAAACAGGTGTTTAGGGAATAATAGAGCGAAATCTCCCCTGATATTATGAAAAATCTGGTCGGTAGTTTTTGTAATTATATTAATATCTGTTTACTTTTTTTTGACGCGTAAAATCTGGTCATTTTTTAATTTTGGTGAATTATTTCTGGTTGTGTTTTGGTTTTGTTTTATCTTTATGTTTAGTTCAACTCTCCATAAATGACAGCTGAGTTATGCATTATTACTTTTTATTTAAAGTGGATTGCTTTGTTGCAGTAAGGTTTTAAAAATTCGAAAGCAAAGTCTTTACTATATTTTGACGCTCTCTGTATATAATATATTGAGGGGATTTCTGAAAACGTGTAAAAGCCTCGAAAACCTCGTAAGCTCGTAAATGTTGTCAAAATCACTACGAAATTTAACAGTTTTACGAAATTACGAGGTATTCAAGGCTTTTACACGTTTTCAGGAATCCCCTCGTAATATTTATACACAATTTTAGCTCGTATAACTCTGTGGAATAAAATTTTTTTTTCAATAGTGAAAACGTAGGTCAAAACAAGAAACCATTTGGCTCAGTTTATTCAATTTGGCTCAAATTTTCGAGACATGTGTGCACAAAGTTACTAACAATACAGTGATGCCGAGCAAGTTTTTTCTCAGCTTAGAATTATAGTAAGTTCGGGTAGTGTGATATAGGCATTTTTGTTTTTTAAATAACGCGTAGTTTTCAAAGCATAGCTGCTATCACTTTATATATTAGGTTTTATTGATGTATTGTGCAGTATATTATGATTTTGGAGTTCTTTAGCGTGAGCCAATCTTAAGCTATTTCAACAAAATTGAAAAAAGGCAAAAAAAGTTAAAAAATAAAATTGGCGGGTAATGTGATATACTATATCCCATATCTCAACAAATTGCATTTTCGGCAAAAAGATCATCGTGTTATCAAGAAACTTTAGTTGTGGAACTTTTACTTCAGGTAAGGAGTGATAAACATTACCAAAATCGCTTTTACAAAGCTTAAGCTCATTTTTCTTAAAAACTGTGACCTTAATGTAAAAATGTTGGACCAACAAATTGTTAATAAGGAAAAACGTTTTAGATTTGGGCCAAAAGACCATCGTGCCAAACATTTTGCATTGCAAGGGGAACATCAAATATTTTCGGTGCCAGAAATGCACTATATCACATTACCCGAATTTCAGTTTTAAAACAATCAGGTTATTTTTGAAAAACACACTCCAGCAAATAAAAAATTCAATTGATTTATGGTTAGGTATATTCACCCACTAGCGGAATTTAATATTGCGGCCATGATATCAATTTTAGTTTAGGCTAGATCCTAGCATAAAGCACACGCAAATAAAGTTTTTGATTCACTGCTAAATCGATTTTACCACACTAAAGGCAGAATAAATAATGGTGGGCGCTCAAAAACTTGCAGCACGTTTCTTTTTCAGTTACTGTGGCGTTGACGAAAAAATCATTATCGAGAGTTGTTTATTTAAGGAGATATGCTGGTATATCACATTACCCGCCTATATCACATTACCCGAAGTTACTCTACACAGGCCTACAAAAAATTTTACCAGAAACCAGACTATACTTTTCCGATGTATTTTGACGTGCTGAATTCAAATCCGGGGTCAGAATTGCTCTATTGGCTCAGGTTTCCGAGATATCCTAACCTGAAAGTGCTAAAAACACTGTTTTGGCCTATATTTACGCTTATATATCGTCGCCTATCGATTTTTACTCCAAAATCTGTATACATCATCTTAAAGTATGACCCTTAATCTTTTAAATGCCGTTGAGTTTGCTCAAATATCTTTTTTTTCACTGAGATATGCCCCTTTGAAAAATTCAAACTTTATGAATTTATGTATGTGAACTCTTTCCACAAACCCATCAATCCAAACAGCCAAACCTGAATCTTTTTGAATTTTTCAAAGTGGCATATCTCAGTGAAAAAAAAAAAGATATTTGAGCAAACTCAACGGCATTTAAAAGATTAAGGGTCATACTTGAGCCAATAGAGCAATTCAGACCACGGATTTGGGATTCAGTACGTCAAAAACATCGGAAAAGTATAGTCTAGTTTCTGGTAAAATAACTTTGCCAAATTTTGTGGGCCTGTGTTATCTAAGGAATACGTGTGAGTTTTTGTTGGAGTTTTTTGGAAGTTATTAATTTTTTTTTTTCAGACCTTTAGAAAAATTATTTAATGTCTTCGAAAATTCTGAAAAAAAACACACGTATTATTTGGATGATTCTAAGCATTTTATGACATTTACAATTTTTTCTTGTTTTCTCTAATGCTGAAAAAAGACTTGTACGGCATCCTATACTGTTAATAACTTATGAACCAATATCGATTACCCCTACTTTTTTTTATGGGATATTGTTTCTTGACATGTGGAGAGTGCCCGCATATTTCTTATAATTTTCTCAGAGGCGGAGAAGTCACTTAATTTTTAAGTTCCTATTTGAAATAGGGATTTTCAGTAATAAATGAAAAATTTTGGTCACAAAAAAATAACATTTTATTCCCTGGTCTATGCTAAATATTCTAGAAAAAATAAAATGTTACAACATCACTTGAGAAATTTTTCTCCACATATTATATCAAAATGTTCATACGGATCTCGGCTATAAGCTCGAAGCTTAACCTTGTAAATAAATCCACCACTCCGGTGATTTCTATTGAACCAGATGTCAGAAAGGCAAAAACTTAGCCCTTTTTTTTTTGTGAATTTTGCGATCTTTCTTGCCGAAAATGCATCTAAAAGGACTGATCTGTTGGTGAAATTTGTAGATATTGACGAGACAAACAAAGTCCCACCACCAGATGCAATAAAACTCAGTTTGCTATCGCAAAAAACACATAAATCTATGTTCTGAAAAACCGTCTCAAGGTGCAAAATTCAAATGGCCATTTCTCGAAAATTTGAGCCAACTTTAGCAAACTGAGCCAAATTGTTTATTGTTTTGGTGTATATTTTCAACCCACAGCGACAGATCCGAATAGACTGTTGAAAAAAAAAAAAAATGTTGTACCACAGTGTAAGCAGAGAAGATGAAGTGATTTTGAGCTACATTTTTGGCTACAGTACCCTACAATAATATAAGCATATATTTTTTTCATGTACGCTTTTTACATTTATAAAGTGACATCGACTTTCAAAGTCCCGAGTTTTTCTTCTTTTTTAATTTATGCAATTTAAATGTTTTGTCTGACAGCTCGATTTGTGTTTGTTGTCAATGTTTTTTGTTGGCATAATTTCTATTGCCACGTACATCCTACAAGGTGAGTGGATATGCGAATTAAATTCAGTGAATTTAAAAAAAAATTCAAATTGACAATTTTAACACTATTAAATTGATGAAATGGTAAAACTATAGATTTAATATGCTAAAAAATATTGAATTTATTTTAAGTTCAAGCATGAGTAAGCAGAAAAAATATGAATCTACTGTATAATTTTATTTTCGGCACTAAACTTTGAATTTGAACTTTGAGCAGAATCAGGAAGAAACTAAAACCATCGACTCTTGCTTTTGTTGCTTAACAGCGAAATTTTTAAATGAACTTTGTGATTCGTAAGAACTTTTTTACTTCCACATTGAACATAAATAGAAGGAAAATGTGCTTATATTTACTATAATAACTAAATTGTTTCTGATGAAACAAGTGTCGACGAAAAAAGAATGAATAACAAAGCCTGGAATATACATTTTATTGTCAATATATCTGCTGAATTTCGAGTTATGCTTGCTTGAAGTTGCTCTCACTTTTAAGCTTGAAACGTTGTACTTTAAGCTCGTGGACCACAACTTGAATTCGATTGAAAAATCTTGGACACTTACTTCGACGGTGCACAGTGTGAAGTTTGGGAGGTTTAGCGGAACTAGTGATGAGCAAACCAAGACCAAGACCAAGACCATAGCAAGTCTTGGTCTTGGTCTTGTTCTTGCACATTGAGTCTTGGTCTTGCTCTTGGTTTTGATATTGAGTCTTGATCTTGGTCTTGATCTTGCTCATAAAGTCTTGGTCTTGGTCTTGAAAAAATTTTCAGAGATATTGAGTATACAAAACCATATTTTTCGGAAGCAGTTGGGTTTTTAAGATGCCCAAATTCAAATCAAGAGATGATTTTATCTTCAAAACGGGCGTGAAACAACTTTTAACTATAAATAAGCAAGACTGAAAAGCAGTCTTGGTCTTGCCAATTATCGTGAGCAAGAACAAGACCAAAACCATAGCAGTCTTGGTCTTAGTCTTGCAAAAATATCAGCATCTTGGTCTTGGTCTTGGTCTCGCAAAATTAGCAAGACCAAGAACAAGACGCAAGACCAAGACTAATTTTGCTCATGACTAAGCGGAACTTTATTCAATTTTTGAAATACATAAAACGCATAAGATTATTCATTATTTCGGTAGCATAATATCCCACCTCAAAAAACTCATACTCTGTTTGGTGAATAACCCTGCGAAACAACTGCAAAATGCATCTGGAACTTGTATTACTTATTCATTCATACTTTTTGACTATAGAAAGCTTTTCGATTTGTTTTAGTTTATAGATTGGTACATAAAAACGGTAAGTCGCTAGGCCGCGAAAATATTTTCATTTATTTTTTAATAAAATTGTCACTTATTGACATTCAAATAATTGCAGAATCTTTTTTAACTCGTGTGTGATTTGTTTGTGAAAATTGTGATTTTTAAGAAGTTCATAAGATTTACTTTTTCAACTTCATTGGATACTTTAAAAGGTGTTACCACAAATCGCCATTTCGAAACGTACAAAATTTGAAAGGTAAGTTTATACTCTACTGGAAACACAAAACATCTTCCGCGGTATTTTGCGATCCTCTTTAAACTAAACCTTTTCCAGAATGTCTTTGGAAATTTCATATGACACCGAGATTTCATGAAAAACCGACATCGGACGCCATCGTTGGTTTTGTTTTGGAAAAAATAGGCTCACCATTACTAACATCTGACACTCTCCATAGTTGAAAGGTAACTATTCGTACGCTAGTTCATAATATACAAAAAAGGTAGGGGGAATCCTCTCGAAATTTAGAAGCATTTCTGAATAAAAATGCAAGAAACAGCAAATACCCCTTGTCTTATCCCCTTAATTTTTTATGGTGTTTTGATAAGAAAATGATTATATCTATCAAGTTTCATAGCGATATCTAGTATCGGAGCAGAAATACAACGTTTTAAGCATTTCCATATATGGGGTATAATAACCCCTTGTCTGATCCCCCTTAATTTTTGCATAGTGTTTTGCCAATTAAATATATATCCAGATATTAAGTTTCATAACTATAACTGCTATATGTGCTGAGATATGAATTAAGTTCCGCTAGACTCTGAAAATTTCGCACTGTGCGGTGCTTCGAATTTTTTTGCTCTTTTTGACAAAGTCGGTACATTTCGTATCATATCATAATGAAATGCCTATGTTCATGCTTATTTTATTTTCTTTAATTGCAATAATACAACAATTTTAGCTTGTTAATATAAAAGAAAAGCTATTTATTTAAATATATATTAATGATTTCTATTGGACATAATTAAATTAACGAAATTTCCATGCTTTCTTCTCTTTTATATGAAAGAAAACCAAATTAACAATATGAAAATCAGTCATTTGTCATAATCGGGGCGTTCAAGCATACGCGGTTATTGTCACTAGTTATGGTAATGAGTGTGCCTACTCTGACTTTTGAATAGTAATGAAGGGGTAATCACCATCATCGTCATATCTGAGGAAATTAAGTTGCTGCTGCTGCTGCTGCGCGTTGGTAATGTAAACTGCTACTTAAATATTATGGCTTATGGTATACTTAAGTTGCAAATAGCACAAGTCAGTAGTCGCGTAATGAAAATACCCACAACAAACAGGCACTACAACAATTACAACAATTACAACAATAATAACAATAGTAATAACAGCAATAACAATAATGCACACGTTAATAAGGTCTGCGCATGCGCGCAAGAGTTGCACAGAAAAAATAAAAAAATCTTTTCATTACTCGTTAATGACTTAAAAAACGTGGTAAAGGTGCAAGACGTTGGCCGTGCTCCCCTTGTACTCGTAAGTAAATTCAATAGAAATGGAATTTCATTTCATTTTGTTTGCTATTTTTATTTGTTTTTGTTGTTGTTGTTGGTTCGCATTTCCACTTGGTTGCTGCTAAAGATATTCGAAATAAAAATAATGAACTGCACTTTGAATAATTTGAGTTAATTTCATAAATATTTTTATGATAATATGAAATTTCACATTTCATTTATATTGCAAATACTTGTTAATAGTGTTGTGGAATTAATGAAGAAAAATCGAGTATTCGGGTTTGTTGTTGCAAAGTATTATTATCAAACCTCTTATAAGGTGAATTAATAAGGTTAAGGATGTACTCTACGGCAGGAATGAAAGCTCCAACAAATGTTTCGCCACAAATACAAGTTGAAATACTTAAAACCCGTAACTCAAAAAATATAATTTTTCTCGTTCTTAGTAATAAATAGTTATAACTCCGCAAAAAGAAGGAAAACCGTAATCTTTACGGTTAAGGCACAGTAAAAAAAACGCAAAAAAACATAAAAATTTTCGTGCGCACTGCAAAGTGGTCTATAACAGAGTGCGTCTAGGTCATGGGTCTAGAAATGTATGTGTTGCAGAAATTTAAAGCAAAATATCTAGTTAACATATTTCAGGTACCAAAACACCAAGCTACTTATATCCTCATCAAAAAGTTTTAAGAAAACTAAAGTTGGTCTGCTTAGGTTAGGTTAGCGTGGGAGATAGCAGTTGCTATCATAAATTAGGCCGCGATTGGGACCATTGTATTCCCGATATATAACTTCGTTGTCAACCAATATGAACCATTTAGAAATTTTTATAAACTCCAAAATGGATTTGGGACTCTTCTGAGCGATATCTTCAAGAGAGTCGAAAAAAGAAATGACTTTCGAACACCTTATAACGTCGGTTAGCCAACGCTTAGTATTCACAAAGGAAATGAAAAATGGACTCTTTGACATCAGGATCTTTACAGCTTCTACAAAGATCAACTACGTCGGTAAGCCCCAACCTTGAGGCGTGCCTACATACAAAGTAGGGCCCTGTAATGACACCAATTATGGTTCTGAGGGCTTGCCTGTCTAATGAGATAATTTTTCGTGTTCTATTTCGTGTTCTATAAAGTGGCCATATCGCCCTTGACGTCGAACATGTTGTTAAATTAGACCATCTAAAATTAGACCATAAAATACATTTTGAGTCAATATAGGCTCTAATTAGTGCAAGTGGTTTCATAATATAGGTCTCGGAAATTGTGTCAGTTGAAGACCCTTTCCTAGCAAGCATTCTCATTGCCAATAAATTTGCTGTGTCCAGGAACCCAACATATTGCAAGATTACATAGGAGCCCTACTTCACATAAGGCTTTCCTGCAATCTAAGACTAAGCTAGACTTAGTGGTGTTGGAACTAAGAGCCTTAATGGCCGCCTGACTATCAACGTAAATGACAAAAGTGTCATTACGGTCATAAATTTTTGGTTTAATAATTTGACATGCTTTCCAGACAGCTAGAATTTCCGCTTGAAATATACTGCAGTAGCGAGGTAGAGCAAAAGATTCGCTGCTATGCAAATCCTTAGAATAAACCCCAGCCCCAGTACCAGACTCCATTTTTGAGCCATCAGTGTATATTCCCTTGGAATTCAGAATCGGAGTCCAACCACTTCTTTCAGGTAAGTATTTTGACTTGAAAGTTGGTTGAGAACATGAGAGGTCTTCTTACTTTGCGAATATCTCAGAAACCATGAGAGCGGTAAATTTTTTCTTTTCACAGTTAAATTTCGGTTAATTTACGGGAAATTCAACCATCAAAATTTTGAAATTTTGGTCTTCTAACTTCAGATACCTCTCACTCTGTTCACACTGCATTTTGGAGTACAGTAAGTTTTTCTTCTGCGACTTTTCTGTATTCTTGCAACGCTTCAGTTTCGTAAAACTAATATTAGTCAAACGAAAAAACTAAAAATAGGTGTAATCGGATCAACGACACGCCTATCTTCCATATGGTCCGGAATTGTCTGCCGTTTTGTTTTCGAAAAATTTTACTCAAAAACCGCCTAGCCACACTGTTGTTGATGTAGAATAAATTTTGTTAAAATTGTCAGCCATTTTGTTTTTTTTTGTTTTCAAAAAAGTAAATCCCGAATTCAAAATCAGCAACCTTCAAAGTTCACGTAGCTACAGTTGTTTATGCCAAAAGATTTTCCCTTATTTATATTTACAATAGTTTTAAAAGCACTGAAATTTCATATCCATAATGATATGAATTTCTGCCTTTGCGAAACGTATGGGTACCAACCCATGAAATTTAAATATAAGTAAAATTTAGGCGTTATCTCTATTAGATTAGCCATTTTATATTATAAGATTTTAATTTCCTTTTTTGGATTCTTATGATTTTGGATTCTAGCAGCATCTACACGTAAGAAAACCTGACTCAGCAATAAAAAATATTTTCTTGAAATTTACTTGGCAATTTGTCTTTCTTTTTATTTCATTTTGTGTATACTTGATACCTTGGAGCCTTCGCTCACCATATTCAGAATCTCCGATTCAACATTTGATCCATTCTAGCCGGATAGTGAAGCTTTCATCTCATTTCGAAGCAAGACAAATTGCGGAATTTCGAAGTCTACTCTCATCATCACCTTCGTGAAAATACATTGCTGAGAAGCCAATTTTTATTCCAGACGGACATCAGTCTTGAAGCAGTTTTTATAACAAAAGGTGCGTGTTTTTTTGATGTTTTGAAAGTATAGAATTTAATGAGCAACGCGGTAAAAATCAAAGAAAAGAAAAATCGAATTTAGTGAACTTTACTGAAACTTATTAAAAAAAAAAAAAGATAAAATTAAAACTATTTAAATAAAAGAAAAACCAAAAAGAAGCAGTATAAAATAATACAAAAATTAAAAATAAATTGTCTTGTGGAAAAGGGGTGATTCCTGTGGGATTTAAGGTGAAAAAGGCGCTGAAACTTTGTTAAGTGAGTTTTGTTTTTTTTCTTAATATTAATTTTGCATTTTGAGAAAATTACGAAAAAAAAGTTTAAGTAGAAACTAGCATACACCTATACATACATATAAATATCGCGCCAAAATATTTCATATTAAAATAAAAAAACCGCAAATACCAAGTTCTGGTTGTACATAACAACCGTAAGTTTTAAGCATTCGGGAAAATTTTCTAATACGGTACACTCTACCAGACACGAGTTAGTACTAATTATTTTTAGTACTTAAACTCGACTTCTCAATTTACTGCGTAAGAACTCTCGCGTAATCGTATTCTTTGTTCCACTATTTGAGTTTTTTCTCACAGCACCTAAGCTTTTCTTATACATACAAACCCATAATAAATCTCTGGAGTACTCGTCGGCTTAGTTGCTGTACTTGAATTTTCGCTCGCAGCATCTAAGTTTTTACTAACTCCCGCGTATCTCTCTTTTGTTGGTTTGTTTGCTAAGCTGAGTTTTATACTCACGATATAAAAGCTTTATTTTCGTTTTTATATTGGCACTTTGTTTTTTGCTTAATCGTAGTCTATGCTCTTTTTTGTGCGTTTATATACCACAGGATTCGAGGTTCAATAACCACATAAAGGAGTATATACTTAACGCAAGCTTTCTGCATTTTGACCTATATACATATTTTGGATTTGTTGAAAAATTGCATTGTTTTTTTTTGCGATTTCTTTTTGAACGCTCATCGAGTATATAAAGAACTATTTCATAGTTTGATATTAAGTTCTTTTTATAATTTTGAACTTTTTATTTTATCAATTATTTATCTTTCGGCTTCTTATGATATGAAGATAATCGTTCAAGTGAGGAAAGTGTATTTTTAAGAACGTTTCGCTGCAGTTTATTAAAAGATATTATTGAAGAGAAATTCTTTTGCTTAAGATACCTGTTTTCTTTCTGAGTTGATTATACTTTTCAAACGTTTATACATATTGTTTGGAACTTTTTTTTTCTACATTATTTAAGTTTTTTCGTGGAATAATTGTGAAGTGTAAAAGAAGTTTGTTTTGAAAAATTTCTTTTTATCTTTATTTCTTTTGAGTATCTCAAATTGTTTTGGTTGTGGCTGCAAAGATCTATTCGAATATTGCACATCGTGTTTGATCTTTTTGCATTGTTCTTGTTTTCTGAAATTTCCTTGAGGTATTACTTTCTCTAGTCTTTCGTTACAAATATGACTAAACTCGATACATTTATCCTAAAAGCCGATCAAATTTTTGAATATGACGCAAATTTTTCCGCTCTTGCATTGGGTGATCACAATCAGTTTACATTAGAGGTCTTTAGAGAGGAACTCAAAGGTTTGTGGGCCGAAACGAAGGCAGCCTATGACGCGTTTCTAAGATCGTACGAGTCCGCGAAAGGTAAAAAGAAGGACGAACCCAATGATACTCTCGAGGAATTACAGGCCGCGAAGGGAAAATACTCCTCATCTTTAAATACTTATGTTTTATGCGTCTCAAAAATGAATGAGATATTGCAGTCATTTACCAAACCCCCGGAACCAGATGCAAATAGTCAACCAAAGGATCAACCCACTTCTAATCATCTTAAACTGCCACCATGTGACACCGAAGTTTTCAGTGGAGATTATTTGTCATGGCCAACTTTTCGTGACATGTTTTCGGCAGTGTACATCAACAACTCGAGACTTAGTGACGTCGAACGGTTGTATCATCTCATTCACAAGACCAGTGGGGACGCGAAGGAGATTGTTAAAAAATCTCCTTTGACAAATAGTGGGTTTACGTTGGCTTGGGAAAACTTGAAGCAAGCTTATGAGAATAAGCGTATCTTGGTTAATAGCCAATTGAAGTTACTATTTGATCTTCAACCGGTAAATTCGGAAAATAGCGTCGCTCTAAAGAACCTTCAAAGGGGCTTTAATAATTGCTTATCGGCATTACAATTGTATTCCATAGATACTTCTGGTTGGGATCCAATTTTGACTTATCATTGCTGTCAAAGGCTTCCCAATACCACACTTTCATTGTGGGAACAAAGCTTAGTGGATAAGACAGCAATTCCAAAATGGTCATCTTTAGATAATTTTCTAACCGAGAGATACAAAACTCTTGAGGCAATTCAGGACATAAAGGGAAGCTCATCCAAACCAACGACAGCTAAACCAACTTTCTCTCAACCACAGCATAAAAAACTTAATAGTTATCATGCTAATGCAGCATTCAGCAATTGTATTCTGTGTTCCAAACAACAACATTCGTTAAGGACTTGTCCCAAGTTTCTTAACCTAACTATTGCAGACCGATTTACTACGGTAAAGAAAAATTCTTTATGCATCAATTGTTTAGCGAAAAATCATTCGATTAAGGATTGTCACAGCACTTACAGCTGTTCAGTATGCAAAAAGCGGCATCATACGCTTTTGCATAAAAATAATACTTCTGAGGTTTCTCCCACTACGGGACCTCGACCATCTGATGATATTCCTTCCTCTTCAGGTCTGCAATCTGCAACATCACGATATACCTCGCAAAGTTTTCATAGTTCTCTACAGTCCACTTCTGTGCCGAGTAAGAATTTTCGTTCAACCTCGTACAATAATGTTCTGTTAGGTACGGCTAGAGTTCTGATATGTCACCTTGGGGTCACTTATTCGACACGTGCTCTAATAGATTCGGCATCTGAAGCATCATTTGTTTCAGATCGTCTTCGAAAACTCCTTAAGCTTCCGGTTCGCTGTGCCAATGCAACCATATCGGGAGTAAATCAAAAGGTTTCTGCGAATCCTTCACAAATTTGTTCTTTCATTCTGGGCTCTTCGTTAGATTCCAATATTCAGATTGAAGCGACAGCTTTAGTTCTGCCTCAAATCACTGGCAATTTGCCGTCTGCTTCTATTGAATTGCCACCAAGCTATCACTTGCCTAGCTTACAGTTAGCCGACTCCAATTTTTTTAAGAGTGAGCCTATAGATGTTTTAATTGGTGCTGATCTTTACCCTTTAATTCTATTGGATGGGGTAAAACGCAATATCCTAAACTCTCTCATAGCCCAAGAAACCGTCTTTGGGTGGATTTTGACTGGGGAGGTGCCTACGCAACGCATCGTTTCTTTTGCAACAAAGGTAACATTTGCTGATGACCTCTCCATTGATAAAAAGATTCAACGGTTTTGGGAGCTTGAGGAAGTTCCGAGAAAGGTGTTCGTCACTCCTGAAGATAAGATTTGCGAAGAAATTTTCATTAAAACGACACGAAGAAACGAAGATGGGAAATATATAGTTTCTTTGCCTTTCAAGGCGGCTTTTCCATCTGAACTTCGGCTCGGTTCTTCTAGGCCAATTGCTCACATGCAATTTCTTCGGAATGAAAAATCGCTCTTGAGAAATCCTTCCTTTAAAAGCTCTTATGATAACGTTGTCAAAGAGTATCTCGAACTAGATCATATGGAAAAAGTAGACTCTCCAAAGTTTAACTCTTTTCCTTCCCACTGCTATCTCCCGCACCACTCCGTGGTCAGGCCTGATAGTCGTACAACTAAACTTCGCGTTGTTTTCAATGCAACTAGTGCCACAGCTAATGGCAACAGCTTAAATGACGTTTTGTATGTTGGACCAGTTTTACAAGCTGATCTTATGCTTCTTCTTCTACGCTGGCGAATGTTTCAGTTCGTTTTCAATAGCGACATTCAAAAAATGTACCGGCAAATTCTAGTTGAACCTTCACATTGCCCTTATCAAAGGATTTTATTCAGAGAATCTCCTGACGATGCGATATCCGATTACCAGTTAAAAACTGTTACCTTTGGGGTTAATTGTGCCCCTTATTTAGCCATTCGCACTTTGCTACAGCTTGCACAAGATTGTCAGGAAACTTTGCCTTTGGCAGCGCATATCCTTCGAAAAGGTATGTATGTCGATGACGTTCTGGCTGGTTCCCATAATCTATCCACCGCGTTGAAAGCAAGAGATGAATTGGTCCAAGCGCTTAACTCAGCTGGATTTTCCCTGAGGAAATGGACGGCGAACAACAAAAACATCCTTAAGGGTATTCCAAAGGATCACTTATTGGAAACGGATTTTTTGGACCTAGAAGACTCTAGCCAAGCAAAAGCGCTTGGAATACGTTGGAACGCACGACAGGATTACTTTTACTTTGTCACCGAGCCAATGTGCAATAAAATAAATTTTACAAAAAGGGAAGTTTTATCTGCAACGGCAAAATTGTTCGATCCAGCGGGCTGGCTGGCTCCCATTGTAGTTGTTGCAAAAATAATAATGCAGCAGGTCTGGCTAGACCAAACTCAATGGGATGAAATTTTAAACGCATTCACACTTAACAAGTGGAAAAATTTCGTACAAAGTTATAATGGTATAAATGATATAAAAATACCTAGGTGGGTTCAATATACTGAGGATTCTAGGGTACAAATTCATGCTTTTTCTGATGCCTCGGAAAAAGCATACGCCGGGGCAATCTACTTGCGAATAGAAACCAGTTCGAGTATCTGTACTCATTTGTTAATGGCGAAAACAAAAGTAGCACCGGTTAAAACCATTTCGTTGCCACGTCTAGAGCTTTGTGGAGCTGTTTTGCTAATAGAAATGCTCAATTCTCTAAGGGCAGAAATAAATATTAAAATTGACAGAATCTTCTGTTGGACTGATTCTACAATCGTCCTTTCATGGCTACAAAAACCACCATGTATGTGGACTTGTTTTGTAGCCAATCGAGTTGCAAAAATTCAGGAAAGTGTTGAAAGCGGGAATTGGCATCACATTGACACAAAGGATAACCCTGCTGACATAGGTAGCAGAGGTAGCACTCCTCAAGAATTGTGCAACAACGAGTTGTGGTGGTATGGGCCAGGTTGGCTCAAATCAGAAAGCTCCCTTTGGCCAATTTCTAAAGGTGTTATAGAAGACACAACCTTAGAGGCCAAAGTCATTAGAACACATGTAAGTTTCTTAAGTAACTACGAAGATATACTAAATAGGTTTTCCTCTTTTAAGCGGGCTCTTCGTGTTATAGCTTACATTTTTCGTTTCTTTCATCGGTGCAAGAAACAAAATCAAAATCTCGAAAATTCAACGTTAACTGGAAACGAAATTTCAAATGTTAGATCTCGTCTCATTATGATCGCTCAAAAAGTTTATTTTGCTGAGGATTACAAGCAGCTTTTGGAAAAATTACCCTTGTCACCAAAAAGTAACCTACTTTGTTTTAATCCATATTTGGATGCAAGAGGTATTTTGCGCGTTAACGGTCGTTTAACCAATTCACCAATGCTAACGTTTAATGAATCTCATCCAATCTTGTTGCCATATAACTGCCAATTTTCTACTTTGCTTATAAAATTCATCCATGAGAACTCTCTGCATGGGGGTAATCAGCTGGTATTACGTTTAGTTCGACACCAGTATTGGATACCTAAAGCGAAAATTCTGATAAAAACCATAATAAATAAATGCAAAATCTGTGTCGTAGATAGGAAAAAGCAGCAAACGCAGATAATGGCTGCACTCCCTATAGAACGCACTGTCCTTTCACGACCTTTTGAGGTAACCGGCGTTGATTTTGCAGGTCCTATAGAGGTTAAAAGCTTTGCAGGTCGCGCGTGTCGCTTAACAAAAGGATATGTTTGCGTTTTTGTATGCTTTTCGACAAAAGCTATACACTTAGAGGCTACTAGTGACTTGTCGTCAATCACATTCCTTGCAGCATTTACTAGATTTGTCTCCAGAAGAGGTTGCCCACAAAAAATGTTCTCCGACAATGGTACGAATTTTGTTGGTGCTTCAAAACAACTCAAGGAGGAGTTCCAAAAATTCCTTGGTTCGTCCCAGGAAAAAGTTTGCTCCTCATATATCCATCAAAATATCGATTGGAATTTTATTCCGGCTGGGGCGCCTCATATGGGGGGTTTGTGGGAAGCGGGTGTTAAAAGTTTTAAAACACTATTCCGCAAGATGGCAGTGAATCATAAATATACGTTTGAGGAATTAACGACACTTTTATGCCGTATAGAGGCATGTCTTAATTCAAGGCCACTAAGTCCTATGTCCTGCAACGCTACAGATCTCGCAGCACTAACTCCTGGACACTTTTTGATTGGTACGCCAATAATAGTACCGGCTGAGCCTTGCATAGAAGAAAGTCCCTTAAGTCTTGTCAATAGGTGGCAAAAACTTAAAGCATTTGCACAGCAGCTCAGCCTTCGATGGAAAGAAGATTACCTTAAGGAACTGCATAAGAGGTACAAATGGAAACACCCAGCTCGAGATATAGCCATCGATGATCTTGTTGTAGTGAGACAAGAAAATTTGCCCACAACAGAATGGCGGTTGGGAAGGATAGTAAAATTACATCCAGGAAATGACAAAAAAGTTCGTGTTGCGGATATACGAACACAAAGGGGTGTCATCACTCGCCCCCTTGTAAAACTGATTATCTTACCAAACTAAATCATGTTTTTTTTCCATTTTTTTTACTCCTTACCTACTCTTTACTTTTACTTCGTTTCATTAATTTTTCCTCCTTACTAGATAATAATATGGAATCATCGCGGTCGACACACAAAAACACTCGTGGTAGCCCATTTTCGTGCCGAGTCTGCAAGAAAAGGCATCCTTTGAGGTTTTGCCGCAAATTTCTTGCACTGAATTGTGAAAAGCGTCTTCGGACTGTTTTAATTCATCGCTATTGCGTTAGATGTCTCGCCCACTCGCACCAATCGAAGGATTGCAATAGTCAGTCTTTTTGCACCTATTGCAACCGAAAGCATAACAGCCTTCTCCATTTAAATTCGAGACTGAAGGAAACAAGCGGAGAAATTGCTTCAAGACAACAGTCATCAATTTCGACCATTAACCAACCCATGTCGCTCTTGCCTACGGCAGTGGTTAAACTGCTCATACGAAACTCGTCAATCATAGCGCGAGCATTATTGGATCCATGCTGTGAAGTCAGCAAGATATCAGCGGCATTCGTCAAGAGTTTGCAGATACCAACTATAAAAAATGGTGACAATACTGTATGTGAAGTGATGATAACGTCATGTCACGATCCTACGGTGCGTCTTAGTTTGCAAGCGCGTGTGGGGCATTACTTCAATTTCAAGACGCCAACGAAACATGCAAATGCAGTTTTAAAGGAGAAGTTCTTCAATTTGATGTTGGCTGACCCGAACTTTTTTACCTCGTCAGCTGTGGCTGTCATCCTTGGGGCTGACATCTATCACAAAATAGTGCGATCGGAGATGATATCCAATCCGGGCTTACCTCTAGCTCAAAATACTCTTTTTGGTTGGGTCCTTTCTGGCCCGTGTGTCCTTTAAGGCACTTTCAAATTATTAAAAGGGGTCCCTTATGGCCCATGTGTCCTTCTTGACACTTACATTTTCATGCCTAGATGATTTTTGAATTGAATTGAATTGAATTTTGCTAAATTATAATATAATATCCAAAGATAATGAATTTTTTAAAAAAAATACCGAAAACGCTCATTAAAGGTACTTTGAATATCAAATTATCACGTAACTTTATCTCTTTACATATTATTATTTATTAAAAAAAAAAAAAAATAAAATTTCTTTTTACATAAATATTACAGCTATTCTTATTGCAGTAGATATGTATATACTGCAAGGAGGCCGGCAATGTTTATGCCAAAAGATTTTCCCTTATTTATATTTACAATAGTTTTAAAAGCACTGAAATTTCATATCCATAATGATATGAATTTCTGCCTTTGCGAAACGTATGGGTACCAACCCATGAAATTTAAATATAAGTAAAATTTAGGCGTTATCTCTATTAGATTAGCCATTTTATATTATAAGATTTTAATTTCCTTTTTTGGATTCTTATGATTTTGGATTCTAGCAGCATCTACACGTAAGAAAACCTGACTCAGCAATAAAAAATATTTTCTTGAAATTTACTTGGCAATTTGTCTTTCTTTTTATTTCATTTTGTGTATACTTGATACCTTGGAGCCTTCGCTCACCATATTCAGAATCTCCGATTCAACAACAGTTTTACAGTGATATCTTATATAAAGGGTGTTTTTTTAAGTCCGATAGAACTTGAAATTAAAAATTAAACTTTGATGACCATTATACATACTTTTATTTCTTTCAGTATACTCTGGAAAATCATCATGAATAGACTCATGCTGGATCAACGCTACAAAATTTTACAAGTTTAAGTGTATATCGAAAAATGGAACTGTTAAATTTATCAAAATTTAAGTTGATTTCGAGAAATGGATCTGTCAATTGGCCTCCAAGGTCGTGCGATTTGACACCTTTTGATTATTTTCTGTGGGGTTACGTAAACTCACTGGCTTATGCTGATAAAACAGCAACAATTGACGCCTTGGAGGTCAGCATTGTTCTTGTTTACGGCCAGCAGTGTTCGAAAAAGTGGCACTAAATTGGACGTCCAGAAACGCATCGTCAAGAACAGCCGCGGTGCCCTTATGCCCGAAATCATTTTCAAATATTTATGCCATATATTGATCTTTCGAATAAAAAGAATTTTTGAATACAATTTAATGTTTTGTGTTATTTTTTACAATTTCGAGTTCTATCGGGCTTAAAAAAACACCATTTATAAATTAGCAAACGAAATCGGTTTCTATACCTATATCTCAATCGATTTGCTTAATTTTTTTTTTGTTGGAAAGATTGTGTGGAGGAACAGTACATAAGATTATATTTGTATGAAAGTGGGCAGTGCCACGCCTCTTAATGGAAAAAAAGCTCTCACGTCTAAGCCACTGCATGGATTTTTATGGAATCTAGTATGGAGATAGGGCTAACACTAAGTAACGATAAAATGGAAAAAAAGAACTCAGGGTTAAACGGCTGCATCGATTTGTGTGAAAATTAGTACGGAAATAGTGTTCGCACTAAGGAGTAATAATATGACCCTTATGTTTTGTGTCGGCTTTGACACGCACCTAAAGAGAAAATGCACAGATATGGTAACTGATGAGAATTTTATTGCTTAAATTAACAGTTGGATGGTCTCTTTAAAGTCAAATCGGTATGAACGAATTTCAGCCACGGGGCCAACTTTAGCAATGATAATTTTTTGAGAAAATTGTCTTGAATTTTGAATACGCTATTTGATTTTTAAAAAATGGTTTCTAGGTTTGTAATCAGCGACCCCAAACATACAAAAGCTGCAATTTTTTTATTGAAAATTATCAGGAAAGACTTATGACCCAATAGAATCGCAGTCCAGACCACTGTGTGTTTATATTCTGCGCAATTTATTTTCGAATCGTAGATTTAAAAATCGAGAGTCGTGAGTTCAATCCCTCCTTCGGGAACACTATATTTTTTTCTTTTTTTTGCTCTACGGGATAAGCTGTAAATCCGGTTAAAAAAATAAAACACCAGTTCAGGTTATGGCAACACTAATGGCACTTTAGTAACAAGTGGGGTTTTCATTATTTGTTTTTCTTTTTTATGATCTGCATGTCTGCCATTTGTTCACTCGTTAATTAGGTGCCTTTGCATTAGCATTTAGCGCATGCGCGAATTTTTCTAAATATTTATTTTTTAATTTTCCACAGCTACTTAAGCAAATCAAATTTTCCGCAACATGCAACATTTCACAATGATTTAATGTTTGCATTCAAGTATTTACTCAATTAGGGTATTCACTGTTACTTGGTATGGAAGCTATGATATTCTTACACTCTTGTATACATATACTAACAAATCACTAGATGAAGAGGCCAAAACTTTGGTACAGCCTAGAGAATCCTTGGTATATGGAGGGGTAAGGAATTTGAACTAAGTTTAGTTCCGTTAAGAAATAATTGCTCTTTTTAACACAATATATGTCTGATTTATAGCACTTTATCATTATTTTTTTTTTCAATTTTTATATGAGAAATATTGTGATGACTAGGTACACTTTCTTTTAAACTTAATTTTTTCTTTCACAATATAAATCCTTAATTTATCTAAATACTCGTACACTTTTAATTTTCCACTGATTCAGTTTGGTTTTTTACCAAAGATCGTGTTTAGCTGCATGTGCGCGTGTGCTGCTGCTGTGACATCAACACATTTTTTAACGCTAATAATCGTTCTAGGGCTAAAATGCGCAACAATCTAGAAAATCAGATACGTGATCAGCGAATATTTATCGCGCAATCTTGGAAATTTTTTTATATTTTTTATTTTTAGTTTCTTACGCGAACATAGCGTACTATATGGATTATTGTACCAACACGATCAGCAGCAGCATCATCCAACAGCAGCAACAATTTAATGTTGCAGACAGCAGCAATACAGTGCAGATCTTGAAAGGAAGGGTTCTTATCATAGCCAAAGTCAGCCAGCCACATTTATGGATAATGAGGCAGCTACGCTGATGTGCAACTTAGATGACGATCTATTAAGATCAATAAGAAGGATATCTTAAGCAGTTTAATTTATATAACCCCGTGTAAAAAGAGATTCAAATCTTAGTGATTTGCTTACAGCATGCTGTATATTTTTATTGGTTTGAAGAGGATTTTTGCTTTTATATTAAATTTAATTATTTAAAATATTTTTTTTAAAAAGCAGCTTATATTTAAATGAAGCTTTTGGCACTTTTTTCCAGATCTTTTCCTTTTAATGCCACTAGACAACACGAGTCATGTGCGCAACATAATTGCGATTTTAATACGCGATAAAATTGTTTCACCAGCTACCTAGAGAGTCAGTCGTTTGCGATAAAGATCTTGTTTGTGACTTTGGTGGCACAGCCTAAGGAGCTCCTTAGTTTGTTTACGAGTTAAGAGCGTTGGATTAAGGATTTTTGTTTTCCATTGACTGTTGCTTAACACCCATACTTTGCGTTATTACGTTGATGTTGATATTGTTCATATTCATAGTTGTAGTTTAAAAAAAAAGGGAAAAATCCTAAAAGTTTTTATTATTATTTTGCTTTGGGAAAACATTTTATCACATTTGTTACTTACCTTACCAAGACAATTATTCAGACACAAGAACCATGTGAATCATTTTTAAATTCATAACTAGTTCCCTCTCGTTAAAAGTTTTTCAAAAGATATTAGTTTTTGTAGAATTCTTTTCGATGAAAATAACGATTTTCCCCTTAATCGTTGCTGCAAATTTTCCAAAGATATACCTTTATAGGGTGTAAACATTAAGGTTACAAAGCTTCTGAAAGGTGATAGAGGAAACGTTGAATAACAAAAAATTTTATGTGAGGGGGACCAAACGTACTCCATAGGAGTAATTGGGAAAAACCTTACTTTCTGACTGTTTCATAAAAAAACAAAAATGTATTCTAGGTTTGCCCTTTCGCTTTAGAGAAAATTTTTCTATGAAAAACCTTTAGCCAGTTGCATAAGCTTTTTAACGATGGAATTTGTATTTAGGATTAAAAGGATTTTGCATAGTTCTGGGCCTTTTACGTTGAAATTTGAAATTTTTTTCGTTTTTTACCTTGGCGACCATTTTAGTATGAAAAACGTCTATTAAGATACTCCCTTATAACTTTCTTTTAAGTCGCTAAATTTCCTTTATTTTGGTGGTCCATTTGTCTTACCAAGTTTTTTGATTTGAGGTCAGAAGAAATACTTTATTAAAATAATCCGAATGCTCTGCAAATTAAATTTTTTAGAAACTTCAGTAATTTTTTTAGACAAAACTTTTTCAATTCCAAATTTTAAAAATTCTTCCGAAATTAATTTGCTCTTTTGACTTGAAGTATTTTTTTTTCTCTAACCTAAAATCTAAAATTTGGTATGACAAATGTTCTACCGAATTCAAGGAAATTCACAAGGACTTAAAACAATTATAGAATAGTATGTTAACAGCACCTTTTTAAAACTAAAATGGCTGCCAAAATCAAAATATCAGAAAAGAATTTAAAATTTATCTTTTAAATGTCTAAAACTTTCCAAAATCCTTTCAAACCCTTTAAAACAATTACACCATTAGAAAGCTCATACAATTGGCTGATGGGCTGATGGGAATCAAAACTAGTAAGGGTGTAACTTTTGGCCTGGCCAAAAAACAAATACCCTACACTGCAGTATTTTGAAAATTTTTTTGATATGTGAGGTGCCACGCCCTCATGTCCGAGTTCACCCAGTTTGCCCAGTGCTTGCATTTAAAGTTCTTAGTGTCTGAGTGAAATTTGGTTCAATTATCTCAAAAACCGTTTTCAGTGTAGCGTTTTGAAGCTTTTGCTTATTTAGGAGGTGCCACGCCGAGTTCGTCTATTTTTAGCTTAGAGCGTGCATTTATAGTCTTTAGTATTTAAGTGAAATTTAGTTGGATTATCTCAAAAAACTCTTTTAGTAAAGCATTTTGAAACTTTTGCTTATATGGGAGGTACCATACCCCCTTGCCCGATTTCGTTTAATTTTAGCTCATGGCGTGCATTTATAGTTCTTAGCATTTGAGTGAAATTTAGTTGGATTATCTCAAAATACTCTTTCAGTACATATAGCATTTTTAAACTTTTGCTTATATGGAAGGTGCCACGCCCTCTTGTTTGATTTCACCCAGTTTTTGCTCTTAGCTTGCGCTTACAATTTGTATTATTTATGTGTATTTTGGTTGCATTGTCGTGAAAAATACTCCTAAAGTTGCATTTGGAATATATTTTTTGTGTGGGTGGTGGTGGGCATGTCCGTTGGCCGATTTTGCTCGTTTCAATCATACAAGCTAACTTTGACAACGGATGCAGTGTACCAAATTTCATTGAATTATCTTGGTTAGTTTTTCCAAAAAATGTATTTCCACATACAGCCAGCCACCCAGCCAGACAGACGGACATGACTATATCGACTCAAGAGGTGACGCTGATCAAGAATATATATACTTTTCTGTATCTGCCACGCCTCCTTCTCTGCGTTACAAACTGATGGACAAAGTGAGTATACCCTGGGTGCAGGGTAAAATTTTTTTTTTTTAAGCATGTCAAAGAATTTAATTTTTCCGTATAACTCCTCAGGGGTACATTGTAGACTTACCTTTACATAAAATTTTTTGTTAGTCTTTGCCTCCTCTATTGCCTCCCATAACGTTAACAACCTGTATATGTGATGTGGTCTGAAAAAATTTTATTTACTTAAATTGCTAGAGTAAAACTTTCTGTACAGACAAAATTATCAATTTAAGTCAATATTTCTTGTTTGGTGTGTTTTTTTTTTTTTTTTGCATCACCTTGATATCTCAAGTTGAACTTGGAAGTGCGCTGAGTTGACAAAGGGTTTTTTTTAAGCCCGATAGATTTTGAAATTTTTTTATTTCTTTCAGTATACTCTGGCAAATCTATATACGCAAGACAAAGATTTGTCCTCCTTTTTTTACTATGTTAGAAATGGACTATGACATTGAGTTATACACCATTAGAAAGGTATTTGTGTGTAAATGTGCACAAAGTTAGAATTATTTTAATATTTTGCCATTAAGCAAGGTAAAATTAAATGCTAATTTCTCAATATTAACAACAACAAAATACGCGGTCACACGGAGCGGAAAAGTGGATACAGCACAAAGAGAAAGACAAAAAGCTGACTAACACTGAATTCATGTTTTTTGTTTTCTTTTCATTTCACATTTGTTTTTCATTGTTCCAAAGATGATAAATGAGCTTTTCTATTTTGTACCAAATAGAAAAAAAAAAAACGTACTTAAACATACCAAAAAGTACCAAAATTATTTAATACATTTGTGGTCAAATTTTGACCATTGGGCGATTCTAGTAGTTTTTATTATACAATATTTAGCTTGAAGACATCAAATCCTTGGAGCAACACCTTTAAACTGACTAACGCTTAAAATCATACAGGTGTCTTTTATAACCACTCTCTCACTTTGGCTCTATCAATTTAAAGGTTTCAATTAAATTCACATTATTAATGCGAAAATTTCTATCCCAGCATCGCGTCGTCAAGCCGTCCCCGCCCTGTTGCAAGTTAATAAATTTAACTTCTTCACACGCGTTCATACAAATAATGACAAAACATTATTCTGTAGGCCAATTAATTTAGACGATGCGTTAATGATATAGAAAACTAACTTTTCAAAGTTGCTCTAGAAAACCCAACAGCAGCAGCAACAACTTGAATTCTAGCGACAACACTAGTACCAGCGACATCAAATGAATATTGATAAAGGAGGCGGAGAAGTGGGCGGTAGCGCATTGTATAACCAGCAGCAGCAGCAACAACACAATAAATAAAACAACAACAAAAAAACGGGAAAAATACTTTGACAAACCTTTAATAAAGAGATATGGCTAAGCAGTTAAGGAAGAAGAAGCGGCCAACGCGTACCTAAGCACATTGGCAGCAGATAAAAAGCTAAACAAGTTGTTAACACTGGGCGCGAAGACAGACAGACAGACAGACAGACGGGGTACCTAAACACAATATTAATTAAGTTAATCATGCAGCGGAATGGTATATGGAATGCGACAAGAGATGTCAATGGCAACCTCAATGTTTAACGCAGATGATGTTAATCGGCAGCGAAAAGCCAAGTTATTCTTACGATACGAAGGAGGGGATATGTTGTAGAAAATCGTAGCTGACAATTTTTGAATTTCAATAAAAATGAGTAAGTAAACATAGAAATTATGAAAAGTACAAAATACTCCCTATGCTCAGTTGAATGGACAGGTGAAAGGATTTCTTGGCATTAAAAGAGGGTTTAAAGACTTTTTAAATAATTTTCGTTGATAGCAGGAAATTATAACTGTTCTTTCGCAAATAGTTTTCAAGATATTTCAGAGAAGAAAAAAAAAAAAAAGAGATCGATATAATTCGTTGCGGGTTTAAGAAAAAGGAGATTTACATCAACAAGGCGTTGCATGACAAAAGAAAACATGTATTTTTGGTGTGTCGTCTCATAACTTTCTGTTCATTCCAATTTTATTTGGTTTTTTATATTTTTTCAAAAACCGCGATTTTTCTAAAAATTCACCAAAATATGAGGAATTTGATATGCTTTCGTAATATAAAATAACCTCAGAGGTCATCTAAATTTTCAGAAAAACACCGTGGCCATGTAGCTCCGACTAAAAATTTATTTTTTTTTTGTCTGTCAAACTCTCATTGCTCTTTTCATTAGGTTTTTTGTATAAAATTTTTCAAAACGTGTTTTTTATGCTACAAAAATAAATTACTTTGCTATTTTGGTCAGAATAAAAATTTCCCAAAAAAAGGGAAATTTTTTTCATCACGGGAAATTTATGGATTTCTGCTGATTATCAATCTTAAACTACTTAAAATGGCATTTAAAATCATGCTTTTGAAATATTTAGCGTAAACTAGAGAAATATTGCAAATTAACTTATAAAATACTTATAATTTCCTAAAAGCTAGGAAATTGTTCTTACTATGCAAAATATTTATAAATTTTACTTATTGCAACTTCTAAACTTCTTTCCTTTTACTAACCATAGAGCTTAAAAGTAGCAATAAGTAAAAATGTGCATATTTTTCATTGTTAGAACAATTTCCTTGCTTTAAGGAAATTATAAGTATTTTTGAAAGTTAATTGGAAATATTTCTCTAGTTTAGATAAAATAATTCAAAAGCTTAAATGCTTTCGTTAGTAATTTAAAATTGAAATTCAGCTGAAATTTATAAATTTCCCTTGATAAAAAAAAATTTCCCTTTTTCTGGGAAATTTTTATTTTGAACAAAATAGCAAAATATTGTATTTTGGCAACAGAAAAAAAACACGTTTGTAAATATTTTAGACAAAAAACTTAATGAAAAGAACAAAAAGAGATTGATAGACAAATAAAAATCGTAATTTGTAGTCTATTTTTGCTTTGCAGAATATCGCCCATTTTTAAGGCAACCTTAAGAATATTATTCTAATGTTAATTGGATACATGTACACATAAATATTTTTTTTTAAATTCGCGGTATTCACAAATTGAACTCCTGCATTTGCGTGACTCTCAAAACTGGTCAGCCAGTACAGCCCACATCAAACTGACTTTTCAATAATTGCATATTAAATATTGAAACTACGTACGACGTCTAATACGTACATATATCTAACTAAGTATGTACTCATTAAATACACATGATATATGAGTAAATAATTGACATAAGTGACTGACAAACTGTTCGTTAGTCAACACCCCTGTAGCATTTGTAATAATTGGCATATTAATTTAAAATTTGAATGAATTTATTTGTCGATTGGTTACACCTGATCAATAGAAACAGCGGAAATAACGAACGAACAAAAAGTTTAGTCTATGTCTGTATGTGTTACCTCACGGTCAAGTTAACAACATTTCATGGCCCCGGCAGTATGAGTAACAACAACACATGCACGCTGACGCATATTGCATGTTATGACCCAATCATGTGGTCAGGCATAACAAACAAAAACAAATGCCAAAGGATAATCAGAATCGGCTCAAAACAAAAAATGAAAACGGAGTAAAGAGCCCACCAAACAAACAAACCGAATGTTGGGCGCCACTTAACTCGAACACAATTGAAATGCAAAAACGTTGCAATGCATTGCCGTCATGCCATGCCACGCCCCCATCATTTGTTGTTAAATCGTCGTGTAACAACTGGTAGTGGGGTTTGAAGCCACAAATTAATTCTTTGCATATTCGTTCGCTTGCGCTCGTATTGTATAAATTAAATTTGTTTACTTCGTCACGCCCATTGCATGTTGTTTAGCATATCCTACGCCTCCGGAAGATCAGCTTGAGATCAGCTGAAGTTGTTTTGGTGTCGTTTGTTTTCTTTCACTTAAATCACATTGCAACTACAGTGCACAGAGCGAGAGAGGGATTCGATATCTCGTTGGGCTTAATTATAACTTATCAGATTTCCATAGCGCTGCATCGTCGTCGATCTTGCCACAAATTCTCAGTCATTCGATCGTTTTTCATTTTGTCATTTGGCGGCCAAGTTAAGTTGGTTGTGTTGTTGCACTTTTTTTTGCTTTGCTTTTTGGCTTAATTGTTGGTTATGCCAATTGGTCGATGTCATAAATCAATTTTGCCAAAGGGCCTGTGTATGTCGAATGCATAATCCTTAAAATTACGAATTATTTATTGATAGCTGATATGGTTGTGTTAAGCCGCGCTTGAATTCGTGACGACAGCATTTTAAAAGTTTGAATATTTTTTTCTGATTAAAATGAAAATTTGCACTGAAATTTAAAGGTCACATAAATTGACTTTTTATGCACAAAAATTATGATTTTATTACGATTTCATTGTACTTTAAATTAAACTGTGCGAAATTTCATAAAAACTGTGCAAAAAAAGAGCCACACAATACTGTACAAAAATGTTCACTCAGCAAAAATATTTTTTGAGGTCTTAATTTTGATAATGCAAAAGGGTTCTGGTGTGCTTCATAGAGTGAAATAATGATGCTCACATTTTTTGCAAAATGTGGTGCCGGGGTAAAGTGGGAAATTTTGTATGGGGTAAAGTTGGAAGCATTATTTGACGATTGCTCGTTTTCACTTGTCAACGTTATGTACTATTTCATAATCCAGGTAAGTGTTGTGCATTTATTTAAAATGTTTGTTGATTATTTTCTGTTACTATGCCGAATTCGTGGCAACCAAAATTGATAAGAAATCAGTCCTTGCTGATTCAAAGCATTACCACTTGCCAAAACCCAATTTGGATCATATTGCTGCACTTGATGAGAGAATTGGTAAAAGTGAGTGACCAAAGAAAAAACTCGCAAAACAAAGAGGATTGTCAACGCCTTGAAATGCGTCAATTGTGTTGACCACATTCTGACTCGGACTCGAACTTCAGATCACGATGAATGAACTACAATTTCACAAATTTTTTTAAACGCACATTCATTCATTTTTTTTTTCAGCAACATTATTTATTTTATTTATTTATTTATTTATTTATTTATTTATTGATCTGTTAGTGTAAAAAGACAAATGTCTTATAATGTAACACTAACAACATGTTTGAATAATACATTTATATGATTATACGAATTTGAATTTAACTTAAATTTAAGAATAATGTATATATTAACAATTATTGAATAAAAGTATAATAAAAAAAAATTAATTAAAATGTATAAAATTAGAATAAATCAAAATTAATAGTAACAAATATTAAATGAATATTATATATTATTGCAACAAAGATGACAAATGTTTTTTGAATTGCACTGCGTTTTGCATGGACCTTAAGTTTAAGGGAAGAGCGTTCCAAAGCCTAATAGAAAAAATAAGAAATTGTCTCTCAGAGGTCAGACATGTGTGACGAATTTGAAAAATAGTGCTTGATCGTCTTGACCGTGAAAAAACAAGTCGAGAGAACAAATATGTTGGCTGCTTAGTAAAAACAACTTTATGCAATAGAATTAATGTCCTGAATTCAAGCAACCTGTTAAAAGTCATATTGAAAATCATTTTAGCTCTTTCAGAAACATGATCTCTTCGTTTTAAACTATATACATATCTAGTGACATTATTGAAAAGGACATTCAATTTATTTTTACAGACACAATCACAGTTTGCAAAAATTTCACAACCATAGAGTAATTTTGGTAAGAGATACGTTTTTGCTAATAAAGTTCTTATATGTATAGGGGTAAAGTACTGTGTTTTCCACAGAGCACGAAGCATACCATAAACTTTCCCAATAGTCCTGTTTATATGATCATTCCACGACAAGGTTTTATTGAAAGTAATACCCAGATTTTTGGCGGTATCAACATAATCCACAACACAACCATTAAGAAATAGCTTTGGTATGCTCGATGTTTCGAATACTTTTTTTGCAATAACCATTGCTTTTGATTTTTTTGGGTTCAAACTTAATCCATTTTTTGTAGCCCAGTCGCTAATCATTTTAAGAGAGGCATTCAAGTTTTCAATACAGTTACCAATCCTTTCACGCTGACTACTATCATACAACTGTAAGTCATCGGCAAAAATATGAAAGTTACAGTTTGTAAGAAAATTTGGAAGGTCGTTGATATATAGTGAGAATAAAAGTGGTCCTAAGATAGAACCTTGAGGAACTCCTCTTGTAACAGGAAGAAAATCTGAAACTGCACTATCTATGCATACAGCTTGCGATCTACCTGAAAGGTATGAGTTTAGAAGCTTGCTGGCAGTAGGTGAAAAACAATAGAGATTCTGTAATTTCGAATGAAGTATGTTATGGTCCACTGTGTCAAAAGCTTTTGAATGATCCAAAAGTACTAAAACACTGATTTTGTTTTCGTCTAAACTACTTCTTACATCCTCAATCACATCGATTAACGCAGTCGTACAACTACGCTTTGATCTATATCCAGATTGCTTCTCCGTCAACAACGAGTTTTCATCAACAAATTTACTTATTTGACGGTGGAGTAATTTCTCTATGACCTTGGAAATAAAGGGTAAAATAGCAATTGGACGATATTCGTTGGAAGATTTTGAAATTGGAATTATTTTGGAGTTTTTCCAAATGCGTGGGAATGTTGAAGTAGTAATTACAGAATTGCAAATATAAGTCAGATATGGTAGTATTTTTGGAAGCAAAATTTTTAAAAAATTTGGATGCATTTCATCAAATCCTGTTGCACCAGACTTGATAGCCAAAACGCTTTCCAAAACATCAGTTTGACTAACACAGGCAAAACTAAAACTGATATTTCTGTTCAAAGGACTCAAGTAATCATTGTAAAAGTTATTAACAACAACTGGGGCTGGAATGTTAACAAATTTTTTGTTAATTTCATCAACATCCTTCGGATTGCAAGCATTTGACCTATCTTTACCAATACCAATACTACGTATCACATTCCAATTTTGCTTACTGTCCATAGCAGCACTAAACTTAGTACCGTAAAAAGTTGCTTTAGCTGCTTTAATTTTAAGAATAACTTTGTTGCGTATTTTTTTATATTCAGCTAAAAGCTCAGGAATTCTGTAATGCTTCCATTTATTGTAGGCATTATTACGTAGCACTATAAGGTTTTTTATATGAACATCAAACCATGCGCGCTGTTCACTTTTAACAACCCTCGTTTTCGGAGGCACAAACATCTCAAATAAATTTCTAACGTTATCTTGGAAAAACTCGACTTGATCATCGACTAAAGCCATCTCATAGATAGCATGCCAGTTAATATTTGTGACCTCTTGCTCGAGTCGTAAATAATCAATATTTTTAAAATCGCGATAGCTAAATTTCTGTGGTTCATTATCAATACAGAAATCAAAAGTAAGAAAAATTAAATCATGCTTTGAAAAAATCGGGATTGATAACTGATCATAAAGCAGAACCTTCGAACAATGGTTAACGAAAAATAAATCCAACAAAGTGCTATTTGTGCTAGTAAAATGCGTTGGTAAAGTCAAATTAACAGAAGTCAGCCCAAAAGTTTGCATACACTCTGTTAGAATATTTTCTCTAAACAAATTGCTATTGAAATCACCTGAAATAATTATGTCTGTAAAAAGAAGTGAGCTGTTCTCAATAACATCCATTAGCGGTGAAAGCTCTATGTTACGTTGTGGTCGGTAAACATTACCTAAGAGTAGTTTTTTATCACCTTGATAGATTTCAATGAATACATATTCAATACTACTTTCAGGGTTTGATTTGCAGTGTAGTTTGCACATAACACCATCACGTATAAATATAGCCACACCACCTGCATGATTCTTCCTATCAGCGCGGAAAATCTTGAAACCATTTAACTTGAAAAGAGAATCTAGCATATGCTCGCTAAACCAAGTTTCGCTAACACAAACTACATCAACACCAGAATTCTCAAAAAGATGCCTGAATTCATCGACTTTGTTAACCAAACTCTGTGCATTAATATGACATATTTTTATGCCTTTACGTTGCTTAGAAAGTACGCGTATCATGTTAAAAACATTATCTTTGGAACGCATAGCATTATTGTTAAGTGTGCTCATAATTTAAAATGAAGTTTTTTCGACGCGTGCAATGAAAAGAAAAAGGCGAAATTTGTTGCAATAATATAAAAAATAATAAGTTAAAAAATTGTTGTAAACTATTAAAAAACTTGAATTTAAATTTCTTAACCCTAAACATAAAAAGATAAGAAGCAAATTTTTCTAGTGTACTGCATATATAAGTAGCAGAAAAGAAGTGCGCAAGAAAGTACACAAAAATAATTAAATCTAAGGTTTCGTTTTTACTGTTCGCCACGAAAAAAATTGGTACTCTCATTACTTGCATTATCGTTGTTGTTGTTATCGTTGTTGAAGTTGTTGTGTTCTGCATTAGAATGATCTTCGTTACGAGTATCATGGTTAGTAGCATTGTTGTAGTTTTGAATAACTTTAAGCAGTTCGTTAAGAGTACTAACGCACTTTGGATCATCACCATCTTTAAACTTAATATAAGTTAAACCACGAAGAGTAAACACAGCTTTTAGTTGCATGCTCTTTTTGTAGTCTAGTGCAGATTTTAAAATTGCATAGTTGCTCTTGGTTAAGCTCTCGTTAATAAAAATGGGATTTGCAGAGTGAAACCCAGCATGTTGAAGACACAATGAGTTAAGTTTGTTAATTCGCCTAAACTTAGCAATGGCTCTTAAGATATTATTTTTTTCATACGGAGTTTCAAGTTTAACAATAACAATAGGGTCTGTTGTTCTTTGAATCTGTGTTTTGACTCTAAAAATATTTTTTATGTTTGGTGGTGCAATTTGCACTGTATTACAAATTGTGTTAAAGATGTCACGTAGATTTTCACCATCAAAATATGGAATACCATTTAAACGTAGATCCGATGCAACAGCTGAGTTCTCTTGTCGTAATAGCTGCTTTTTTAAATTTTCGATCTCTTCTTTAAGAGACTCGATATCAAGTTCAACAGTTTCCTCTAGTTTAGAAACTCGTAAAGTAACCTCATGCAAATCGGTTTGTAGTCCAGATATTTTATGGTTGAGCTCTTTAAGGATGCTGTCTTTTGCTTCTTGTATTTTAGAAGTAATAAGTTCGGTCTGTTTTTCCAATCGTTGGTCAAAAATACGCCAAATATGTGGAGAACTCTCATAATCAAAAAGTTTTGGTGTTTTAATTGGCGGTGAGCATGAGATGTCCGAAGAGTGTGAACTATGAGTACGCTTTGCTGAACCAGACATTTTTGGATTTCACAAGAGTATATTAATTTATTTGTTTCTTTAAGAGTCTTAGCTTTCGCTCTTTTTTTTTTTTTTTTTTTTTTGTTTATGTAATAAAAATGTATTGTTTCTATTTTACTTTGCGCGCCTTTTTTACTTCTGAACTTAGAATATTTTTAAACCTTTGTTTTTACTATTTTTTAAGTTATAGGCTTAATGATTTTATGCCAAAACGCAAAAGCAAGAATCACTGTGTTTTTAATTAAAGATTTATATAAAAATCAGTCTTTATTTTTGGTTTTTAACTAGTGTATTTTGAAATTAACTTGGTGCACAAAAAAACAACGTCTGTGTATTCTTTGAACCGTTTTTGACTTACAATAAAGATATTTGAACTTTGCTACAAAATTTTTGATAATTTTAATAAATTTTTGATAGCTTCCCACTCTACCCCACGATTTTAAATTTTTGCCATTTTGGGCATAGTCGGTCAAAGCTTGGTACTCAACATAAAATATTTTCGGTTGGTTTCTTTGACAAGAAGATAGTTTATTTAATTCTCTTTACTATAGGAAGTTGAAACATGAAAAAAATTAGTTTTGCTCAATTTGGAAAAAAAATTTTCCACTTTAGCCCACTTTCCCCTACTTGATAAGTACTAGGTAAATCATCCTACATTTAGTGAGAGACATTGAAATGTCTTAGTTTTCGTCTAAAAATTATATTTATCATGCTTTTCGACATAAAATCAGAAAGGTCGTACTTTTCGACATAAATCCTCGAAAAATCCTATTTTGTAATACACTTATAATGAAACACCTTAGTTCTCATCGAAAAAGGGGTGAAATGTCCTACTTTTCGCCGCAAGAATAAACGACAACATAGTTTTCGTAAGACAAATGAAACGCCCAACTTTTCGTAAGGTGTATCAATATCTAAGTTTGATAGTTGTATACTCTGAACAGCTGATGCAGGCCTGTAATCAGAGAGGGCACAAGGGCACCCGGCCCCCCTAAAATTTTGCGTGCACCCTACAGTTTTTGAGAAATGTGTAAAATTTTTGAAATATATCATGTGAGGGGTATTGAAGCAACGGCAGCAATCTTAATTTTTTTTTGTTTGACCACAAGGTATCATCAAATACAAGGAGATGGCACGATCAAAGAGGTACAGAATCAAAGACGACAGTCTCTCCTTTAATCATTAACATGTTTGATAGTGACATTTAGTTGCATTTGATGGTAGCTTGTGATGAAACACTTTCAAAAACGTTCATAAATAAAATGGAGATTGCTGCCTTTGCTTCTATACCCCTCATGTGTAGCCCCTCCTGTGCCCACCCTAGGATATACTTCTGGTAACGTATATGTATACGCTTTATCTTGGTACATACTTAAAAGCAACAAAGGTTCCCGAATTTCTACACAGAATTTTCGCATATAGACATTAGATAGGGTTGACATTTAGACTCATTCCGAAACTAACTCAAAAGTAAGAAGGACTCTCAAAAACGATATCTGCATCATTTTTTTTTTCGATCCATGAAAAAACAATTTAGCGGTTTTGATTCTACTGAAGTCTCATTTAGGCAAAAAAAAAACATTATTTTTCCTAATAACTTTTTTTCATTACAAAATGGATACCCAAGGTTGCGTAAAAAAATTATGGGGGTTATCTTGAATAAATATTCCCGGGGAATTTTCGCAAACTGCCGTGCATTCTCTATTGTTTAAGAAAATTCCCCGGGAATCTTGATTCACGATAACCCCCAATGACTATACTCTTACAAAAATTTTGGCGATAAAAAATTATAAATTTTTTTTTGCAGTATATATAGATAATATTCGGTTCCCAAAATCGTTTTTTTTAAGGTTTTTCAATTACGCGGTCGGGAAAACTATTTAATACTGAAAAGCAAAAAATGCTTACACGGAGAAAAAATAGTAGGGTAAGGGGGGAAATGTGGACTACGTGGGTAATATGGACCACACGGTTATTTTCCACTGCATACATAGGATTTACCGTTATTCATGTTCAAACTTAACGCTAATACCTTAAGCTTATAATAGGGCGATTTCAGCGTTCGGTGAAGTCGCATGTTTCTGCAAAGTTGGTTTTTCTAAAAAAAAGATCACTGATAAGTTTTTTCTAGTGAGTATATATCATTATTTCACTTTAAGCACATCGCGTTTTTAAATAAATAGTTAATTATATAAAGTCAGTGAATACCATTTATAATGTATTAGCACAAATAAGTTCATTAACCAAAAGAATTTTTGATAAAAAATCAATTTATTTCACCAACACGTGCTGTGGGTAATATGGACCACCAAAGAAAAAAGCCTCAAAAACAAATGTATTTATCATCTTTTTCAGATGGGGAATCTAGTTGCAGTTTTCATGACGAGTCTGATGGTCATTATTTGTAATTCGTTAACTACAAAGGAAAAAATTATAAAAAATGCATATAATGTAATACCCTTTACTCAGAAGATCGACGTGGCGAATTTTGGGTTGAATGTGTAATTTGACGTTCTTGGAGTCATGAAAAATATGCCGAATGTGGAAGTGACATTTTTATATGCAACTTCTGTACCAAATGGACTATATGGTCCATATTACACTACACTTTTTTTTATCTTCATTTTGAGTATTTTCAGTTTTTTAATTTTTTTTCTTTATCCTGACGAGATATTTATCTAAAAGTGAATCAGAACAAAGGTTAATTGTTTCCTTTACTGAATGACATAAAATTTTGTTTAGTTTTATGTATTTTGGCTTTTATTTAAAAAGGAAAGATGGGTGGTCCATATTTCTCTCCCTTACCCTACTTGCTACTTTATTTCTCATAAATTTTACCCGAATTTCAAATCAAAATAGTGACAACTTCACACTGAAGTAAGATTCACCTGTTTTAGTCAATTCAGAATGTATGTTTAATAGTAATATTTTTATGAAAAAATTGGCGTGATATTTACCTTACTGGATAGTTCAAACAACATGATAGTCAGATACATATCCTCTGGGCTGCTTACGCATGTGATGTAGAAGCAAAAAAAATTGTATACAAAGAAAATTTTAGGGACCCATCAAAAAGTTCTTACGTAAGGTAAATTATATTTGAAATTTAGTGTTGATTACTTTAATTTTTCGACTTGCCGAGTGGAGTAAAAATTATGATGCGTATTTTTCTCCGTGTAGAATTGTTCACAGATTTTATGTGAATTTTTTCATGAATGTTATTTTTTAACCAACTTTTGAATAGTTATAAAATGTCTTTTCAATGTCAATTCATACTTTAGACGATTCGAAGAATTTTTTGCCATATACACTCTTTTCGAAAGATGCCAATAGAGCGCCTTTGATTGTCATAAAGGTCCATTCGGCAAAAAGAAGTTATTGTTCATCCCTTTTTTTCTTCATACATAGAATGGATGCCAAAATTTGCATGAAGAATAAAGATTATATTCTTGCAAAAACTTTGGCGCTAAGAAATGTATACATATTTTTTAAAGTATAGATAATATTTAGTTCCAAAATTCGATCCTTTTATTTTTTACTCTAAAGTAATGCATCTTACGAAAAAAGTGTGCATGGCAAAAAATATTTTGAATTTGACTGAACGATGCTTGAGTTATTCACTCGTCTGATTGCAGCATGGACACTAAGCAATCACCTGTAGCTGTCCATAAACATTGTGACGCTCCAAGGGGGAGGTGGTTCGAGTAATCGTCACGTTTTGACAAGAAACTCGTTCTCATGTAAGGTTATGAAGCACAGGTTTCTTATACTTACTATACCAGCACCAACAATTGTCTTTGGCGCATCAAATACTCGTAACGAGGCGTGGTAGCTACCGGGCACCGAGAAATCAAAAAGAAAATAAATAAATAAATAATCAATCGCTGATTTTCTTAAATGATTTTTTTTTTTTTTTGCAAATCTTCAACTCTTTGCTATGACTTTCTGGAGATATTTCTGATATTTTTGATAGTTTTTCCTCAGTTCAACATTAACTTTTTCTGCACTCAATTCCATTCATATTTCGACATTCTTCAACTATTATGCTAAGCAGCGCAATCTTTTCACAAAGTCCTTTTGTAAAATGTGCAATTCCTTGTGGCTAATTCCTACCGCTACAGCGTTGCGTGCAAAGATCAAACGAAATCTTTATCCACATCCATCAAATTCTGACGCTTTCATCATTTGTTTGGTGGGGCTTTGTGACTTTGGTTTTGAAACACAGAACAGTAGCACCGCGCAGCCGCGCATTTGTATTAAAAATCAATGGCGGCGGCAGGATCAAGCACAAGATCATCACAATAATAATAACAACAACAACAAGAACACAACAACAGCAGCAACAACAACGAAAAAAAGCGTCGCCATTCAGTGAGACTGGGCTCTGCTCTCTTTTTGGACTTTAACTCAATTCAAGCCATGGTTGCGACATTGATGCTCCATTGCATGGACATCTTTTCGTCAATCATTCATTTTGCCGCATTGGAATGAAATGCATAAAAATTTTTTACGACAAAAAAAAAAAAAAAACATTCAGCGATTGAATGGTCGAAAAAAAATTATCGTTAAAGGATGCTCGTATGTACGTAGAAAATTTGAATCACAAACGAAATTGTTGCAAATGCCGCGTTAAAAGCCATGCTTAAACAGTTTAAACAGAGTTGCCATTCTTAAAAGAATTTGTCCGATCTTTAATTACTTAATCAAATTTTAAATAAAAGCAATTAAATGTTAAGGTAATCCATTTTTGGAGAAAGGATAAGCTCCTAGTGCTAAGTCTAGCCAAGATGAAAGCGATATCGAATACTTTTGTTTTTGCCCAGTCCATATTATAATTGATTTATCATGCGTGGGGTTGCATGGGTAATTATATGCCAATGCATGTTCTGAATTCCGAATCACTTCGGAATCGGAATTAAATCAATCTTCAAGAGCTTTGCATTGAGACAAATAAGATGGAATCGGATTTGTGACTCATCAGATAAAATTTGCTAATGGCTCCTATTCGATTTATTGAAACATAAGTCCGATTTGGTGTTAATTATCGAAATACGGACCTTTGGAAAATTGATTTAATTCCGATTACGAAGTGAATTGGATTTCGACCACGAAAACCTCCCATACGTATAATCTATTCCGATGTGGAGAAAACTTCAATTACCAAAATTTTAAATTGATATTTTGCTTCGTTATAGGCATAAAATGAAAAATCACCCTTGACCTGAGAAGAGATTGAACCACGAACAAAAATTATATTTTAAAAATACTTTCTAAAAATTTTATAATAAAATTTGAAACTTCTGAGGTCATGTTGGTTCCTGCCATTCGTACGGCGATGATATATAGTCAAGTCAATTGTCGTGTCAATTCTAAACTATATCCAATCTCAAAAATTGCATTTTTTATTTTTCTTGCCTCTTGACAAAATTTTACGGTCCTAGCTTTCACGAAAAGAATAAAACCGTCCGTAGCAAATTATCCTATCTAAAAAATATTCGAAAATGTTCTTTCCAAACTATCCAATGTTGAGATTGGATAGTTTACTTAGAGTTCATTTTTGTGTCATTGGATTTAATAGTTTGCAGCTGACTGTGAGCAAAAATTACGTCGAAAAAAGGCCGAAAATAAAATTTTAAAAATTATCAGCTGCATACCCAACCCCTAGCAAGCGTTTTGGACCTATTTTATGAAAAAATTTTATTTCACGAATCGATAGGGAAAGGTCGAAGGAAATTTCTGTATGTTATCAGGGATATCCCTAACAACTCTTCGGAGTTTTGGTCGCATTTTTCCAAAGAAAAAATTTTTCGGAAACGGGAAGGAGTGAATATGTTTTTTGAGATATCGTATATTGAATATTCAAAAACTGGATTTTGGAGGTTGCATTAAAGACGCATGGAATTGTTTTTCTCTTTTCTATTAAATGCATCATTTAGAACTGTCCTTCTTCTTAAAAATTAGCTATGGCCTAGATATAGAGCAATTTCGAGACTGGATTCGGATTCTGCAGCAACAAATATATCGACTGTTAATACCCTACAACCAGGGTATATTCAATTTGTCCTTCCATTTGTAACGCGAAATAGGAGCCGTGGCAGGTATGAAAAAGTATATATATTCTGGATTAGCCTTACCTTATGAGTCGATATTGCCACGTCTGTATGCCTGTCTGTCTGGATGTCTTTCTGTCCGTTGAAATCCATTTAATATTTTTTAAAAACAAGATGATTTGATAAAATTTAATACACTGCCTCCGTCATCAAAGTAAGCTCGTTGGATTGAGCGAAATTATGCAATGGGTACGCCTACCGCTCCACACTGGTCGGAAAATCAAAAAAGCTTGTCAAAATTCAACAAATAAAGTTGTTGTTTTTGTACTTTTAACGGTTGGAATTGGTAGAGTATAATCCTCTTCATTCGTTTCAGAGGTCAGAAAGGCCTTTGTGCCTAAAAAACTCTTCTCACTAGAGTTTGAAGTTTACCTATTCTGGCGAAGAATTTTTTTTTTTTTTAGTACAAAGCGTCTCAGTATACATGTGAAAAAAATAACTTCGGTTCATTTTCTTGCAACGTAACAAAATGGCGTCTCTCTGTGAAGATTTATTTAATATGATTTTCAAATCCAAAGCGTTTTATCTCGTTCACAGTTTATATAAATAGGCAATTATTTCATGAAAATATATACACAAAAAAATTGTTAAAGTGGTTTTTAATTTGATAAATGTTACAGCATCCACGGCTACCCATCTAAATTCTACATGCATCGTATTAAGAGTACATTTTTCTACAATCCTCTAAAAAAATTAGCAGCCCCGAGGTGCCTGGAAAATGGTTATTAGGACTTTTGTAAACAATTTCATATTCGTAATAAATGATCCCAGAAACCAAACTTTTGTAGAAAAAGATTCTGTTTGGCATGTTTTATCAGCCATTTTGGATGCGCCATTTTGTTAAATAAAAATTCAGTTCATATTCTTAATCTGCGACCTGAAAAACTCCTATATTCTGACTTCTTGTTGATTAATGTAGTTTTACATTAAGCCGTTCATCTTTGTGGATCCGCCATATTGTATTTCGAAAAATGGATTTCAGATTCGTTATAAGCAACATTAGAAATTCTCATACACCGTTTTTTGAGGTAATAGATGCAGTTTAGCGGTATTTGTTCCACCATTTTTGATCCACCATTTTGGTTTTTTTAAAAACGGATTTCAGATTCGTAATCAGCATCATCAAAAACCACAAATTACCGACTTTCGTGAGAAAAGATCCAGATAAGCATTATTTGTCAACTATTGTGGATCCGCCATTTTGTTTTTTGAAAAACGGATGTCGGACTCGTAATCAGCATCATCAAAAACTCCTTATTACCAACTTTCAGAATTTTGTCCAGCTTTTTTGATTTTCCGACCACTGTGCGCTCATACAAAAAAAAGATATATATATTCAAAATGCGATTTTACGAGTATTTTTCAAGACAATACAACCAAAATACACATAAATACTAGGGACGGTAAGCGCAAGCTCTGAACAAAAACAAGGAGAACTCGGACAAGAGAGAGTGGCAGCTCCCATATTAGCAAAAGTTTCAAAATGCTTTGAGATACTCCAATAAAATTTCACTCAGACACTTTGAACAGCAAAAGCAAGCTCTAGCAAAAACTAGGCAATCTCGGACAAGAAGGCGTGGCACCTCCTATAAATTAAAGAATTTTATATTTAAATTTTTCAAGTGACTGGTCTTGATAAAATCTTTTTTATTCTGATAAAATAATTTTAAAAATCGAACAAATTGACAAAATGTTTTTTATAAAAACGAAATTTAAATTAAATAATTAAAGTACAAAATGATAAAGTGGCAAACAAACGTTATAACATAAATAAAAGTAGTGGGTTGTGTTTTGTAATGAAATGTGTTAACTTCTCCCCTTCTAAAACGAGTTGTCCCTGACTCGTATGATAAGATATTTTGATTTAACGAATTTTATATTCTGATATTATGGAAAATATCGTTTATTATGGTTTACTTATCAGATAAGTCCATTTTTATTTTCAAAATTCATTGAAATTTTTTTGTTTTTAAGGAGTTATGCAGCAGTATTAATTCAATAACTGATGTCTGATTTACTTTATTAACATATAATCGAGTGCCGCCATTGCTTCAATTTTATTTCGCTTGCACCTGTAGACTGATTTACAAGTTTTTGTATTTCCTCAGATTATGCCTCTTGATATTCACATATGCGTGTATTGTATATATGCAAAGTGTTGTTGAATACAATTTGATATTAAAAGGTAAAATAACCAAGCTTGGAAAATTCTTTCATTTTGAGTATATTTATAAAAGGAAATAACTTTTTAAATACTTTCAAAAGTGCAATTGATTTTTTGAGTTACAGTGAAAGAAAACATACTTTTCTTTTAACTTTGTTTTTATTAGTTGTTAAATTTTTTAATGTTATTTAAATTATTGGTTTATTCAGTTTTTTGATATTATCTTTGTGAATAGTTCGTCCATCGCTTAGTATAACGGTAGAACCTAAATCTTCTGATATAAGAACTTCTTTAAAAATGTTCTTAATTTTACTTCCTAATCTCTTGTTTACTTTAAGTAAAGCTTTTTCTCCTTGTTCAAAAGTTTGTTTGATTCTATTTTTGTTCTGAAAGTGATTACTTTTTTGTTGAGCTTCTTCCAGTTTACTCAATATTTCGGTTTTAGCTTTCAATGATTGTTCTTTAATAATGTCAATTGGTCTTAACCCTGTTACAGAATGAACAGTACAATTATATTTATGAGTACTTGTTAAAATTAAATCTGATAAATCCATTGCCTCATTTTCAGATTTAATACATCTGGCAATCTCTATGAGTGTCGAATGAAATCTTTCGACTTGACCATTACTCTTACTATGAAGAGGTGGTATTCGATGATGGTAAATACCAAAATTTTTAAGAATAGTTTGTACTGTCTCTGAACAAAATGATTTTTCATTATCTGTCACAATTGTTTTTGGGTTAAACAGTGCAATAATTTCTAAGAATGCCAGTTTAATATCAATAACAGATTTAGATTTCACTTGTTTTGTAACTGCTAATTTTGAAAACTTATCAATACAAGTTAGAAATAGCTTTCCTTCTGTCGAAAAAATATCCATGAGTAAAATTTCTCCGATTTCTTTTGGTAATGGAGTTTTTTCAAGTGGTTGCATTTCGGGTTTCCTATCATATTTTGCTTTCTGACATGTTATACAACTGCTTATGGTTGATTTTATAATTTGTTTCATATCTGGAAAATAGTATTGATCTAAAATTTGAGAAAAATTTTCTTGGAAGGACCGATGAGCTCTGTTATGTTCATTTAAAACTATTTCTAATTTATCATTTGGATTAAAAATGTCTATAACCAATTTTTCTGTATGTTTAATTTTGAGTGCAGGAAATGTTTTAAGAATTGAATCTTGAATTTTAGAAAGAATTTGCAGAGAGCAATAAAGTCCATTTACTACATTTGGATTGATGGCTATTGCCAGAGTTTTTAACAAATTTTTAACATTAGTAAAGCCGATAGTGTGTCTTATTTTATTTTGAAAAATGATTTTTCTATGATGTTCTAAATTTCCCTCTGTAATAATCAATTGGTTTCGAAAACAGTTAACAGGCATTTTTACACTAGGAATTGTGAATGTTAATGATTCCTCACTATGGCATGTCGCAGCAGCCGTTTTTTCTTCCTCTATGACATTTAAAACTTGGCGCGATAAAGCATCTGCTACAACATTATTTTTTCCGGGCTTATAGTAAAAAGATGGAGCAAATTCTTCAATTGCTGCCTTCCATCGTTTAATTTTACTATTTGGATTGTTCTCAGAAACTGCAAAAGTGAGTGGTTGATGGTCTGTAAAAATTCGAATATCTGAAGCGCCATAAAGGTAATTCCGAAGTGCTTTTAAAGCCCACACGATTGCAAGTAATTCACGCTCATTTGTTGCATAAGATTCCTCCGTTTTTGTGAGGGTTCTGGAAATAAAAGTGATTGGTTTCCCATTTTGGGCAAGTACAGCACCTAGTGCTGCGGAAGATGCATCTGTGGTAAGTTCAAAAGGTTTTCTAAAGTTTGGTTGTTGGAGCAGTACTTCTTTTGAAGATAAGATATTTTTTATGCGATTAAATGCATCTAAGCCTTCCTCATCAAGATCAATTTTAGTGCGCTTAGAAAGTTTGGCTGATATATTCCCATTTTCGCCTCTGAGATATTTGGTGAGAGGTTTAGTTATTCTTGCATAATCGCAAATAAAGCGTCTATAGTAACCAGACAATCCGAGAAAAGCCCTAAGTGCTCGAAGAGTTGTAGGCGTACGATACTGAAGGATATCATTGACTTTCTGAGGACAAGTTGCAATACCTCGATCACTTACAATGAAACCAAGGAATTCTACTTCCTTCATAAAAAATTTTGATTTTTTTTCCGATATTCTCATATTGGCTTGTTCTAGTTTTTGAATAACGAATTCTATGTCTTTCAAATGCTGTTTTTCATCAGAAGAGAATATTATGACATCATCTATATAGACGTGACAAAATTTTCCAATGCCATCCCGAAGCACATCGTCAATGGCACGTTGGAAAATACTGGGCGCATTTTTTAGTCCGAACGGTAACCTACAGTATTCATATTTTCCATTATTGATGGAAAAAGCTGTTTTCTCACGATCTTTTGGATCTAGCAAGATTTGATGAAATCCACTTTTAAGGTCTAAAGTCGAGAAAAATTTTCCAGTTCCTAAATTTGACAAGATTACAGAAGTATTAGGTATTGGGTATTTGTCAGCGATAGTAAATTTGTTTAATTTCTGAAAGTCAATAACCAAGCGAAGTTCTTTCTTTCCATTTGCATCTAGCGTTTTCTTTTCAACTACCCAGATTGGACTATTGTATGGACTCCGAGAAGGCTGAATAATCCCATCATTTAAAAGTGATTTGATTTCTTGGTTCACAAAATCTGAATATGCTATTGGGTAAGGATATGATTTTGCATAAACTGCATCAACATTTGTTGTTCGAATTGTTGCTACAACATTTGTGTTATAAGGTAAAGTTTCATTGGGATTCGCAAAAGCTTGTGCACTTTGCTTAATAAGCATCTCAAAATCAGGAAGAATTTGCGAAGGTATGTTTTTTAAATTGACTGTTAGATGAGATACATCATGGCACTGAAAAAATTTTAACTGTTCTGTTCCATTATTATACCTTAACTCATTCTTAGAAGTATCGATCTTCGCATGAATGTATTTTAAATTATCGTATCCAATTATAACATCAAATGATGATAGTCCTGATAAGATGAAAAAGTCTGATACTTGTCCTAAGAGCTTAATCTTACATTTGTGTGTTACTGTTGTATTCCCAGAAACAGTTTTAATTTTAAAGGGTACTTTAACTGGGATAATACCTATCAGATCCGGAAGTAATTTGATATAGTTTTTTGCTGTACCAGTATCAAGAAGTATTTTAAGATTAGTTTTGTTATTTAGCCTCTTCTCTATGTAAGGTAAAGAAGAGGGCCTTAATCTAAAAAATTAAGTTCATCGATATCAGAATAATTGCTTTCCGGTTCAGAGCAATTTCCATTTATGCTTGTAGCATTTTCTAATTCTGTTTCAATTTTATTTATTTTTTGTAGCTTTGGACCTGTTAAACGTTCTGAATTGTTGGTACGTTTAAAAGTTTGTTTCAACTGTGCATCAGTGTTTTTAGAACAAGTGGAGTGAATATTTTGATTTTTAAAGTTATCTGATTTTTTAGCGTATGAATTTTTGTTTTCATTAGAGTAGCGTATAGACTGATCAACCTCCATAGGCTCAGGATTTTGTTGAGGTAATTTTTCAGATGGATAGTTAAAAATTTTTTTGAAATGAGGATTACTAGTTCTTGTTTGATTAAAATTTGCAAATGAATTAGCGAAATGAAATCTCCATCTATTGCTTTCTACTTCTTGTGCCATTGCAAGAGCAGTGGGCATATCCGTTGGTCCTTTCGAATAGATAATATTGCCTATAGAAGGATTTAACCCAGAAATAAAAGTTAGTAGAGCATCGGCCCGATATTTGTTTAAAAATGCATTTATTATATTTCTGTCAGTGTTTTCTGTCATAATTTTGTTATTAATTAATGTCATTTGTTTTTCTATCAAATCATAATAGTCTTCAATGGATAATTTACCTTGACGTAATAAATTTAGTTCTTGTTCAAGAACGTGTAAAGGACGACGATCTGCAAATGCATGATCAAGTCTGGCTATTATTGCTTCCATATTAAGGACTGTATCGTATTCAGCTAGAATTTGGTCTGCAATACCAGTAATTTTTGTCCGTATTATTAAAAGAGCTTGAGGATATAGCAATGCACCTTTGTAAAGTTCATTCATGTGCAAAGTTATATTCCTCCATGAATAATATTTTGCTTTATCACCGTTAAATTCTGGTAACGTTTTAACAGTGTCCAAAGAAGTAGGCCTAAGCAATGTAATGTTTACTTCTTTGTAGGTTTCTATTTCAGGTTTAAGTTGTAAAAGTCTAATTTTATTGTTTAATTCTTCTATTTTTTGGTCATAGGACTCGTTGTTTCGCTGAAGAATTTCTGCAAAAGCAGCTTGAGATTCTAAAGAATTTGGCATTTTTAATTAACGAAATTTATAAACTAGTAAAGAGCAAAGCTTCTTATTTTCTTTTAACTCTTTTAACGCAAATGCACTTCCGAAAAAAAAACTTCGCGAATATTTGCGGTTCCGAGTGTTGATTTAGTATGTAACGAAAGAGTAACAAAACTTGGTTAATCCACTTACATAAATTTTTTCATATAAAGTGTGAGTTGACTTTGGAAGCAGTGAATGAAGGTATTCTTTATTAACAGCAGCAGGATCTCTTCTATATTGAGATGTTCTTCGTTGAAAAACTGTTGAGAACTTTACAGGACGTTATAGTCGTTTAAATTGAATTTGGAAGCTGTAAATGGAGGTATTCTTTATTAACAGCAGCAGGATCTCTATACGGAGGTCTTCTATATTGTGATGTTCTTCGTTGAAAAACTGTTGAGAACTTTACAGGACGTTATAGTCGTTTAAATATGGTTCTCTTATCTTCTTCGTGGGTTGTATTTTTGGAAAATCCTTTATAGGATTTTTAATGTTCCAGAAAAACACGTTGGGCGCCAATTAAAGAATTTTATATTTAAATTTTTCAAGTGACTGGTCTTGATAAAATCTTTTTTATTCTGATAAAATAATTTTAAAAATCGAACAAATTGACAAAATGTTTTTTATAAAAACGAAATTTAAATTAAATAATTAAAGTACAAAATGATAAAGTGGCAAACAAACGTTATAACATAAATAAAAGTAGTGGGTTGTGTTTTGTAATGAAATGTGTTAACTTATATAAGCAAAAGATTCGAAATGTTATACTGAAAGCTTTTTTTGAGATAATCCAACTTAATTTCAATCGGGTACTAAGAACAGTTAATGTAAGATCTGAGCAAAGACTATGCAAATTCGGAAAAGAGATCGTGGCACCTTCCGTACTAGCAAAATTTTGTACATACTGCAGTGTAGGGTATTTCATTTTTTTTTTTAATTTTTCCCGAAAGGCCGAAGGAAAGTTTTGAAAATTGGCAGGGGAGTCCCCGGCCCCGTGAGGAGTTTTGATCCCATAAAAAAAAAAAAAAAATAAAAAATAATTATTGCATCAATCAATAGGGAGAGGTGAAAGAAAAATTTTTGAAATTGTAGGTGTTACCTCCGACCCTTCTTAGTAGTTTTGGTCCAATATTTCAAAAAAATTGTTTTGCCCCAATCGATATGGAAATACATTTGAAAGTATTTTTCCTTTGTGTTTTTGATTCGGTATACAAGACTTTTGCAAAGTTCTTGAATTTATCAACTTAATAAAAGTTAAAAAAAAAAACAGTGTTTAATAAAAGTTTTTAGACTTTTGTTTTTAAAATTCTTTTTTAAGATTTTTTTTAACTTTTCGGAATATACTTAAGTCAAGAAAAGTCAACTTTTACTTTTATTTCAAAGAGTTTAGACTCTGAATTCCCTTAAAAAAGCTTATATCATACATGGTCTAGACACAATACAAGAAAATATGATCATAATAATGTTGGCAACTCTATGCCAACCACTTCAATAAATCTTGCATACTTGGCTTTCGTTCAATTTGATGCTTTTTTGATGAAATGCCAAATCACTAACCGCGCAAACCCATCATCCATCGATGATGTTTTCACAATGCTAATACGCCGCGGTTTTTCTGCTACTGTGCTGCGCCAATGAACCAGTGTTGCTTGGAGTTTGTTTTGTTTTTTTTCGTGCTGGATGGACAATGCGATTAAAATTTGAATAGTTGGCTCGTAAGTTCGAGTTGGGGTATTTTTTTGTGTCGATATTTTTTGAAGTTGACAAAAAACCAAAGGAATTTTACTTTTGTCTGTGAAGGTTTTTATGCGGTTTTTGTGATGATTGAAAACGGTTTCTTTGCAGTTTGTTTGCTAAGCAATTATTTGTTGAATTTTAAATTCCATTTGGGTGACACAAAAAATAACGAAAAATCCCTTGTCTCCTTAAGTTGCAAATGCAAAAAAGGCAGCTATGCAAAATTAGTAATGAAAAAAACTCAAAATATATGTATTGCGCTCTGTATATTAATAAACAGAAGGCGATTTTGAATGCTTTGATCTTTGCGCCTTTGAATCAACTTGGACACAAAAAGGGTTTTATTGTTGTATGTAGTAGCTGTGCAATTTAAAATGAATCAATCATTATTCTTCTTTTAAAGAAATAGTAGTAGCAAAGGGCACAAGTGCATTTGAATATTTTTTGGTTATTCTTTTATGAAATTATAGTATCTATACATTTTCTTTTATCCTATGATTCTATTATGTAACAACCTGTTTTTAAACATTTTCTTTAGTACCCAAGTGCGCCATGCCATGCCACACCACGGTTACCTCTTAATTAAATACTCATTAGGATGATGCGCAGCATTGCGTTTGTTGGCAACCCTTTGTTTGGGGTTTTCCCTTTAAAAATTTTGTATAAAATTAAATTAACCGTCGGTCTTTACAAAGGAAATTGGTATTTTTTTTTTTCAAGAAAATTAACACTTCTTTGATAGCTAATTTTCTTATAAAGGTACAACAATATATAAAGACCAGCCTTGGGAAAAAAGTGAAAACTTTCTTAAAAATAAAAAAATATTGTCACCATAACGTGACCTGTTTCATAATTTCGTACAATTTGTTTTTTGAAAGCGCGGACAGTAAAAATAATTTGGAGTTTGCCAAACAATTGCCCCGAAATGAGCCAACCAACAACACAAACGAAGTTCTTGAAGTTATAATTAAAACCGCAACAACACTTTTTATATGTCCATTTCGTCCTTTCGTGTTTTTTTTTTTTTCATTCGCTTGTGTGGGAAAAACTTTTTTGTCTCATTAATTAAATTTGCAATAAGTCGTCCATCCGTCTGTTTGTCCGTCTGTCATAAAAATTAAAATTCTGCACATGTTGCTAGCGCCGCACAACAGCAGTTGCAGGATATTTAGTTTAATAGTGGAATCATTAGTTCTTGGCCACGCTAATTGCTACTGGTTCTAATAAGAGTTGGCAGTGTACGAAAATGTATATTCTTTGATTCGAAATGCAAAAGAAAATTTCGGTACCGATGCATCATGGACTTAAGGGCAGTAACATACCATTCATACTGCGAAAGAATAGGGAGAAAAATTTTGAGCGTTGGCATGAAGTGAACATTTTCTCTGTGACTACCCAGCTCTGGCTAGAGCTAGACTTAAATCACTGGGAAAGCCTTTCTTCAATACACTCAGAGAAATTGCCGACATTGAAATTGGCTCGCTGCTCAGTTACCTTAATAGGACTAACTGGATATAGATATCGTTAGTTAGGTGATTAAAAGTTTCACATACACTTATACCAGTCTGTCGAGTCACTTTTGTGGTATTAAAATGGCACTTTTAGTGCTACATAGGGTTTTAGCTTGCTTCACTAAGCCGCCACTCTACCCTAACCTTACCCTAGGCATGAAGTGTATGCTTCTTCTTATTTTCTTGATATTGGGTAAACCCGAGAGATATGGCACCATTTTCGTTGAACTGATATAAAACACATTTTTAAAAAAGCTTAACAGGAAACTTTAATTAATTTAAAAAAAAAAAAAAAAAAAATGGTAGTTCAATTATATCGATACCTTAGAGTGCTATAGTCCTATCTTCACTTTTTACGATTTTTGCAGTTATGGCATCATTGTGGGCTTCTTTACCGTGTGAAAAACTGTGTGATGTCTAAATACCACTAAAATACCAAAATATTCGATAATTAAGAAAAATCCTATCTCCAAACTGTAATTTTTTCAAGAGCGCTACTGTCCTATCTTCAATAAATATTCAAATAAGTCACATTTAAAAAAAAAAAAATCTTCGTTTTTTCGCGTTTTCTTCGCGTTTCATGACTTTTTGCGACATTTAAGTGAACCAATTTGGTAACACCCAAGGCTCCACTCTTGTTTGTCGGAACCAAAACCACAAAAAGAAAAAAAAAAAAAAAATTCGTTTTTTTCCTGTTTTCTACGTCTTTTCTACGCGTTTCATGACTTTTTACGACATTTTAGTGGAAAAAATTCAAAAAATGTACTACATACGTCGTTTATTTCAATAGTAGTGGAATTCTATATAAGGGCAAAAGTAATGACATACTGCATTTCGTTAGAAATTAATAAAATTGGTTTAAAGCATTAAATTATGTTAAAATATACTATAGGTAAAAATATTGCATGTATCGTTATATCAAAATAGCAGCCAATCCTAAATAACCACTGTTTGAAATCTTCTTTTTGCATTTCCCAACAATTGGAAAAATGGAGATAGGACTCTAAGGTATGGATATTAAAAATTTTTCCAAACATGTTTTTTTTTTTTTCATTTAATCACCCGAGACTATGTCACCATATCATGGGTGATTCGGCACCCTAGGTGGCTTTTAAGTTTTTGTTGCCAGAATAGTTGCATGTTTTCGTATAAGATGTACATGTTTCACACGGCATATAACGCAGTGGATCCAATCATCAGGTTTTGTGGTTTGTGCATAGCCTTCTCCACATCTAACGCAGATTCATCTTAGAATAAAATATTTTCTTCACCTTCATCGGAAGAATCTTAACTAAGTAGTAACCACCTTACGTTAATAACAAATCTTCTTTGGAACCACCATAGTTACGTTGCATTGGTTGGAAAACACAATTTTTTCAATTTTTCCTTTTTCTGCTGGACCAAATAATACGAGTTCTTGCCGTTTATTTTTTCTTCTCCAGCTTAGAGTTTCTCGAAGTCATTGATGCAGGCGAGATATTACTTAACAACAGCATTTCTGCGGTATGTCACAAGTTTTTCTAAAATATTAGGGAAAACCTCATATTAATCAGTTCAAAATGAACTGAAGGTCCTACCTGACTAAAATTCTGTGATTCTGGAGTAACTTTAAGCTAAGCGATTCATATTTGTAATTCCAAATACATATTTTATAACATGCAAAGAGAGAAATGCCACCAGAACCATATCACCCGATAAAACGTGGTGCCATATCTCCCTTTCGGTATATACCTAGTAAAAATGCTACGAAAGGAATAAACATGTGCACTCGCGCTCGTATTCATCAGAAAACAAAAGATGTATCAAATACTCACCGCTCTGCAGCCTTTTAAAGCATATGGAAAACAAAAGTTAGTTGTTTACATTACCAAAATTTTTTTAAAAATCCCACACACAGGCTATTATTGCAAATGCAGCTAAACGAACAACATACCACGAAGTCTCTCGCGCAGTTAAATCAAACTGTGTCCATATTCGAATGCGATGAAAGCTGCAAGTATTGAAATTGATGGTGGTGCCACATCTCCTGGGTACACCCAGGACTGCACCGTTTGATATTTATTGCAGAAACACAAAAGTCCTTTCTTATGGCCAAAATATAACTTTTTAAATCACAGCCATATCGCACGCGATTTGAAGACTATTCCCTTTAAAATTGCTAATCATACGCAAAGTTTATGTTAGACCATAAGAGTTAAATTGGGCTACTAGTAATGGTACCAGCAATCATGCATCAGATGTAGCCTATACTACACGTAGAAAAAAAATAGTTCTTACTATTTTATTTCCTGTAAATTTAACTTGAATTTCTAGTCATTATAGTGAAAAAAATGTTACCTTACTGTTTTAGTAAACTCAGAATTTTCGAATAACCATAAAGTATAGTTATTTTTAAAAAAAAAATTGAAGTAAAGTTCAACAACAAAAAAACCCACTGACCGCACTAAGATTCGAACCGAGGTCTGTCCGTGTGATAGATGGAAACGTTTTATTTTTCCTTACAATAACAAACTTATTAGACTTCTGCATCAATGACCTATATGATGTTGAGTTATAAAATTTGTATATTAAGCAAATGTCTGTCCAAAAATAAATATTTTTAATAGAATTATAAATTAAAAATGGTTATAGATTTTTCTGGCTGAAAGCATAATTTATCCACGTATAAGAAAATGCATGCAATTTAAAGTAAGCATTACTTTATTACTTCACTTTATTTTATTTGAAAATATTACTTTACGGAACCAACAAATACTTAGTTCATACCCCAGCTCACACAAATATCTGTACTGCCAAAGGCTTTGCATGCTTTCATGATACATTTAAATATTCTTTTTTACTTTATTTTTTTTTTAATGGTATCAAATAGCTGGATTCCTCCTTATCAACATATACCTCAAATTTTTTCCAATAGGACTCTTACTTTCCGAGCTATGATCCTTTAAAGAGAATGCATTTCAGCCCCATACAAAGAACGAAATTGTATTATTACCGAAAACCGAATTAAGTGCCAAAAAACACTCAAAATGTGTTAAAATCTGCTGCAGGGTATAAAATGTTTTAGTGCCTATAAGCGGAAGGTCCTGAGATCAAAATGGGCGATAGTGACCAAAATTACCACTACTCCTTTTCGAACTACCAATAATGGTACCAGCAATCATGCATCAGATGTAGCCTATACTACGCGTAGAAAAAAAAAATAGTTCGTGCTACTTTATTTCTAGTAAATTTTACTAGAATTTCCAGTCATTATAGTGACAACTCCCCAATAAAAAAAAATTTACCTTACTGTTTTAGTAAATTTAGAATTTTCGAATAAATTGGTTATTTTCATCATAAGAGTAAAAACAAAACACAGATTTCCATACGAAAATCCAAAATTTAATTTTTTGAACATCAAATATCTCAAAACTTGAAAAACTGACTTAGTACTTTTCACTTGTATTTATTGTGTAAATGTAGTAATTTTTGATCTTGATAATAACGATTATAATAAAATATAGTTCTAAGTGACACTTTTTGTTGCTATTGTAATTAATTTCTAGATTCTTAAGAGCCCTAAAAACTAAAGAATGGGACAAATGTTGCTAAAGTATTGTAGAGTTAGTATTAATTAGCGCGAGCACAAATAAAGCATTTTTATACCCTACACCCAGGGTATATTCACTTTGTCCTTCCGTTTGTAATGCAGAGAAGGAGGCGTGGCAGATATGGAAAAGTATATATATTCTTGATCAGCGTCACCAATTGAGTCGATATAGCCATGTCCGTCTGTCTTGCTGGCTGGCTGGGTGGCTGGGTGGCTGGCTGGCTGGGTAGCTGGGTGGCTGGGTGGCTGGCTGTGTGTGGAAATACATTTTTTGGGAAGACTAAGCAAGATAAAGCAATGAAATTTAGTGCACAGCCTCCGTCATTAAAGTTAGCTCGGTGGATTGAAAATGAGCAAAATCGGTCAACGGACACGCCTACCGCCCATACAAAAATATCTTCAGAATGCAAATTTTGGAGTATTTTCCACAACAATGCAACCAAAATACACATAAATACTACGAATTGTAAGCGCAAGCTCTGAGCAAAAACTAGTCAAATTCGGAAAAGAGGGCGCGGCACCTCTCATGTAAGCAAAAGCTTTAAAACGATGCAATGAAAGCGTTTTTTGAGATTATCGAACTAAATTTGACTCAGACACTAAAAACTATAAATACAAGCTTTAAACAAAAACTGGATAAAATTGGACAAGAGGGCGTGGATCCTCCCATATAAGCAAAAGCTTCAAAACGCTATTCTGAAAACATTTTTTCACATAATCAAACCAAATATCTCTCAAATACTAAGGACTATAAATGCAAACTCTGAGAAAAAACTGGGTGAATTCGAACAAGAGGGAGTGGCACTTCCCATATAAGCAAAATTTTCAAAATACTGCTGTGTGGGGTATTTAATGTTTGGCCAGGCCAAAGGTAACACCCTTAATACATAGTTTCTAGTTCATAATAGTTCATGCCGTTCTAAATGGGGTCCATGCCAGCTTTGTTGAAGCCAAACGCAGGTTGTCTTTCAGTGTTATTTCATATATTTAAAATTCACCCAAATTATTATTTCCGTCTTCATTTCGTAATTATCTGCAACTGTACGCAATTAAAGCTATCATTTGCAGTCTGAAATCAGTAAGAACCCCCCTGAGTAAAATCAGTCCAAATCAATTCATCCCACGGAATAAGAGTAAGAAAAACCTTGGGGTTGCACGAGAACGAAATTCTATTTGAGCAGCTTATCAGCAAAATTGGTACATTCTCTAAATGATATTGGACGAAGTTGGCATGATTTGAGGGCTTTGTCTTTCATTACTCATACTAAAGTTTTTCACATAGAAAAGTGAGAACAGGTAAGTGAAAACAGGAAAAATTACCCATCGGAATAGAAAAAAGTTTTGAAAACTCTGTACTTGACTAACGAAAGACATTTACATCAAGTGACCTCACCTATGAATGAAAAATATCTTAAATAAACTAAATAGTTTACACATTAATTAGAACACCGGGTATATATTAAAACTCTAAACATTACATGGCATGAATCAATACATCAATTAAATCGCATAGGTATTTATTATACGTATAGCAGCTGTACTACTTGAATATTCATTAAATGCAGTTTTTTCTTTTTGCATGAAAAAGCAAATCATTGTAAAGTTTTTTTTTAATTGAAGGAATATATTTCAACTGTTGGTAATTGCTCAAAATTTGTTTTGCAAATAAATGCATTACATTGGTAGTATAATGCATGCATATGTAGATAAATACATTCATACGTACAAATGCATTTATTCCCAAGTGCATCAAGGATGATCAAGGTATTTTAGTATACAATAAAAAGAAACTGCATGCCAATGTATTTGAATGTCTGTAAATGCGATAAATGGCATTGTAATTAATCATTAATCAATAAAAGATAGATAACATAGAACAAAATTTTGAAATTTAAGTCTAAAATTATTTAGCAAAGAAATTTTGAGGATGATTTGCATTTTTGAAAAGAAAAAACTATAAAATTTAAAAAAGGAAACTAATGTTCATTAACAAATCTCAAAAAAATTCGATTAAATATCCTATAGACTAAGTATTTAACCCTTTTTTCGGAGTATCAGACCTTCATAAAACTATGTATGTGGTTAAACCTCCGAAAAATGTACCAAAACATGCCCTTTTTTTTCCCATCTATTTTTTTTTTATTTTTTTATTTTTGAAGGTATACGTAGAATATGATGACATGACCATCTGGAACATTTAAAAAACTTAACATAAACTTTCAGGGTTGCCATATGTTTTTTTTTAAGTTTCGCTTAAGCAATATCTGTGGACTTTTGACAAAACAACTTAACTCGAAATTGGCAACTCTTCAAGAGAGCCTTAAAACTGATTAACGACTTTTCAATAATATGGCTCAATTTCATTGATACAGCGTTGAATCTCCTCTTTTCATACATTTTCACTAATCTTATAGTGTCAGCTGTCAAATTATTTTTTTTTTTTTTGGTTCATAACACTTCACCGCACGAATGGCGCCATGTTCAAATCTTGCTTGAACTATGGGACAACCTTATATCTCCGGAACTAGAAATTATGGAGACATGGCGATTCTACCAAAAGAAGCGTATTTAAATTTTATATTTAGGGCTAAAATCCTGGAGAATTGTCTTATCTCGACTTAGGTTGTTTTGTCAAAAGTCCACAGATATATTTTAAAAATTAAAATAAATTTTTTTTTTATTTTATAATCCAACATCAATTTCTAGGTGGTTGCTTTCGAAAATTTATTTTAAAGCTTCCTTTTTTTTACGCTCGCCATTCTAATTACACACTAAAAAATAATAGTTTAAATCATTAAATACTCATCGATCCGAAATCAGTTTTGAACAAAACTAATAAAAAAAAAACCGGGTGGTAACACCGAAAGTTTTGTAATATTTAAAAAAAGTTTATCTGAGCGTTTCTGAAACCAAAAATTTCAATTTAGTCAAAAAAAAAACAAAATAAGAATCATGAAAGATTTTCGAAAATAACTAGGTGGCAGCCCTAAAAATTTTTGTTGGATTTTTAAAAATAAGTGTTTTAAGACAAAATTTTTATTTTTTTAATAAATAGTTTAAGCAAAAAACTGACAACAAAAAAACCGGGTGGAGGGTTACTAAACGGGGCATCATGAAATGTTGCAAAAAAAAAAAAAAAAAAAAACGACGGAGAATTATGAAACGGAGAATGACGAAATGTTGCAAAAACAGTAATATCACAATGAAATCAGCAATTTTTTTTAAAAAGGTGAAACTGGTGGACAGCCACTCTAATTGTTAATTGTTTTATTCATATAAAGAAAAAATAATATGTTCGGTAATATAAAAAAACTTACGCGGAGAATGATGCACACTTCCGTTTACAAAATTTTTGAACTTTTTTTAAAAAAAAAACACGAACACTCACTGTCGAAAACTGACTGAGCTGAAAATACACTGAATCTCCTCTTTCTCTTCACTTTCAGTTCTCTATTTACTCAATATTTAGAAAATTTACAGTGAGAATAAGAAAAACAAAGTGGAGATAGTCTAAATTGAGTGACCAACTTCCATGGTTGTCAATTTTATATTTTATATTGGATGTACAACTTAAAAACCGGAATTTTTTAGCGAAATTTGATGCTTTACTGTGGAAAAATGTTACAATACATTTTATTCAAAGTATTGTCCATTGGAAGCTACAATATTTCCCCATCTTTCAGGCAATTTATGAATTCCATCCCAAAAAAATTGCGCCAAAAATGAATCTATCCAATTTTCGATATCTTGAACTTAAGTGAAGCGTATTCCTGATAGGGCATTCTGCATCGATCGGAACAAATAGTAGTCTGATGGTGCAAGGTCTGGGCTATAAAGCGGGTGAGGCAAAATCCGTTGTTTTCCAGGTAATTTTTGACTGGGGCAGCAATATGTGGCCGAGCGTTGTCATGATGAAAAATTATTGCTTCGTGTCTGGTCGCATACGTTGGCCGCTCTGCCTGGATTTTCTGCTTCAATCGAATCAATTGTTGACGATAGAGTTAAGCATTAATGGTTTGGCCACCTGGCAACAGCTCATAATGGATCACACCTAGCTGGTCCTGACCAGGACGTTCTTTGTCTTCGACATCAAAATAACCACTTTTAAACCACTCACGACAGCTTGATTCAGCTGGAGCATGGTCCCCATAAATTTCTACAAGAATGCGATGACTTTCGGCAGCTGTTTTCTTTGCAAAAAAATGACCCACTAGAACCCCCCCGCAAATGCTGTCTTTTTCTCCAATTTTCGAAGTTATTCATCGTGAAAAATAATAATGATGCACACAAGATAAAATTGTTTTGTTGACTGATTTTGACAGCTGTCAAATGTACCTTCAAAATGACATATATATAAATTTCAAGCTTTCACGATATTTGTTAGTACGGACATCCACCGTCAAATTCCAGTTTTTAAGTTGTACACCCAATAAAAAAAATTGTTTGAAGAGTAAATACAGAAAATATATGCAGACAATGTCTTATAAGTTTTTTTTAGTAAATAACGTTATATGCGAAATGGGCAAATTAAGTGTACTAAGAAGCGGACAGGACGGAGAATGAGTTTTTAACAGTTTATGTTATAATTTCATAGTAAAATATTAAAATTCTTTTTCCAAGCAAATCGTATAGAAGCTCTAGTTAGATATCTGTATTAAATAGTTAAAATATCAAATTTAAAATTTAATAATGGTTTTGAGCCCCGGGACATTGAATGGTACATTTTTTGGAGACTTACCCATGTACATCATCGCAAGCAGTGATTATGCTTTTTAGTTCTCTAAAAACCTCAAAAAGTAAAAATATGTCTTTGAAGAAGCACTCTTCTAGATCAGGGGTTGAGAAATTCATTCTTAGAAATTCGCAGTGTAGAATCACAAAACAAATTTCATGTACTCTTCTTCATAATAATATTCCCTGAAAGTGGAAAATACTTCCAAAAGATAAAGAATAAAATATATTGCCTTTTTACGAGCGAAAAGACAATTGGCTAAATACCTACGAAAATAAACGACTTTCCACCAACCTAATAAGTTGATATTTTAATAACTGAAATGAATTGGAAGTACGGCAAATTGATGGGCAATGGTCGCATAATCATATGATTTGCATATGTTGGTCCGCGAAGTTTGGCCCGCGAGACATTAATGAGAAAGATCGATATATTTAGCTGGAGATTGAAATTGAAAAATGTTGCATTTCTACCGACAGTCATCATTCCTTTCAACATTATTATAAATAATTTGCAATTCATTTGGAAAAATAATTGCCAGGCGTTGCCAGATTATCACAGTAGTCGTCGTCGTCGTTTGTTGGTCTTTACCACATCAGATCGTTTGAATGTGCTGCAATTTAAAATCATTTAGCAATAAAATAGAAATCATGCAATCAAAATAAATATCACAGCCAAATTGATAAAGAAAAAGAAAGAAAAAAAAATGGAGAAAACTAAAGGGATGCATGTGCGTGCCACAAAAAAAAAAAAAAAAAAAACGGCGGCCAATGATGTCCTGTCAGTGCACCCATAGAGCGCGCAACGGTTAACGCGATTTCTGGTTTTTAACTTCGATGTTCAAAGGGTGCGCTAAATTGTGGTGTCATCATCATCAAAGTCGTCATCGGCGTCGTCGTTGTCATCATCGTCGTTCTGCTTAGTTTTTTCAATTCAATTCCTTTAAATGCGGTTTCAAATGTCTTTTTTTCCGTTCAGTTTTTTATCCTTTTATCTATGTGTGCTGCGCAATGATAAAGGCTAAGGGTGGCAGTAAATAGTAAAAAAGGAAAAAACTCTATGATTTGAGCGCGTGTCCTGCGGCAATTTAGAATAATTTCCTATGAGTTGGCGTGAGAATACGCTGTAGTTGTTGGTTGCTTGTTGCCGTATTACCCCATTAATGGTAATGGCGTTTAGGCCACTCCGCGCCGCCGTTTAGCGTATTAATTGTCACAAAATGTCGTACGTTTCTTGTGGCGAATAGAGGTATCGTTTACGATTCTTATCAACAATTTACTGAATGATATTGAATTTCAATTTCTAATAGATATTTTTTTATGGCTTTTTTTTTTGCTGGGAGTTTTGTATTTCATTTGATTTCAATTTGCGTGAACCTATGGATTAAGTTGATTCATTTTCAGTAGGTGTGTTTGGGTTTTATTTGTCATTGGTGTAGCAACATGTTTTTCGAAAAAATAGACGAAGTGCTCCTATGACAATGAAATTTCGCATGCTAAAAACGTTAAACATATTTAAAAAATATTCCAAAAATGGGTGTGATAAGACAACTAACACGCCTACCTACCATACAAAATGAACTAAAATTCGTAAACCCTAAAGTTATGCAACACATTATTTTCAGAGGTTGGTAACACATTATTTCCATATACAATTACTAACATTGCAAACTCACATTGAAACTGACTATTTTAGAGAATTGGTTAGGCTTTTCAATTGGCTTAAATATGTCGAACATTTTTAGACTTAAATTGTAAAAGTAGGCTCATACCATTCATTTTTTTAATAGTTAGAAGACGAAGCTTGACGTAGCTAACTTAGTAATTTTCGAAGGAAAATTGTTGACTGCATTTGAAAAAACTATGGCACAGACACATTATGACAATACTTTTGCGACCACCTCCTGACATGATGTACCATGCTCGTTTTACGTCATTTTGGATTGTTGCCCGCTAAACATCATACTCCGATCTACATGCATATTTATGGCTAATATTATAATAACACTGTAGGCAACAGAACAGCAAAAAAAAAACCCGTGGGGTTTGACTACTATCAAGTTGTTTCGGGTCACATTAGGTTTTCGTACCACAGGGGGAGGCGGCTCCAGGACCATCTATTGTCAGTTAAATCAATATTTATTTTTTTAGGGAGGACCGGAGAGGGTTAATGTGTATGACCGGCCCCCATTACTTTTTCAAGAGGAACATTTTATCCTCTTCGACCCCTCTTTAGGGGGGCTCCCATACAAATTTTATGATGTTTTTAACTTACTAAATAATATCGTTGATGCGTATGTTTGTCATCGCAACTCGTTTAAGCCACAAGACTTACTGAAACTGAAATAGTTACACCATATGTTCTTTGGTGCTTCGATAGGATTTTATGGAAAACGGGGGATCTGTCAAAGGGGTGCTATTCGTTCCCATACAAAACACCACAAAACAGTTGAGTTTTCGTATGTTGAATGCAATGCGCCCTCCCTTATATTTTTTGTATGGTTTCGGTATATACCATATACATCCATGCATCAAATTTCGAATCGATACCTGTCAAAAGAGCGGAGATATAGGGTTTTAAGTGTTTTTTGTATGTTGTTTTCTATATGCGGGGCACAACGCCCCATCATTACAATATAAGCTTGGCAGAAAGTTATCGTTAGATATCGTGAAAATATGGCTTTGATATAGTTAGTGTGTTTGCGTGATGCCTATTTTGTGGTTTCTTGTACGGGGGGCACAAGACCTCTTTGTCTGATTCTTCAAATTTTCCTTAGAAACCTACAAAACCACCAAAAAAACATATGGTGTAAATATGGTTTCGATACGTATGGAAGCTCGGAGGAGTTAGGTCTCAAGGAACAAAATTTTTCTCTTTGAAAAGTAATGGATGTTGGCCATACGTAAAAACCTCCTCTAGTCCTTTCTCAACGGGGAAATATAGATTTAATTAACCCTACTTGGACCACTGCAGTGCGATAACCTAGGGTGACCCGAAAAAACTGACTTCATATTCGGTTTCAGCGACCTCGAAATCAGTAAATACCGTTGTCAAATTATGGTACATTAACATTAAGACATTGCTTTTGCGCCTTAGAAATTATATAATACCATTTTAAGTGTTGCTGTACCCTAGTGACATGGCAATTTTCTTATGCTCGTTTGGGTCATGGGTTCAATTCCTACTTTAAGAGATAAAAAGGCGATTCTACTCACAAAGGAAGAAAAACACATAATTCTTGCAAAATTATTATTTTCAAAAAATTAAATACAGGAATATTTGGGCCGTTTCCAAAAAAAAAAATTACCTTGGGAGGCTGAGAATCAAAGCAAAATAAACAAATGAAACGATTAATTTTACAACTAAAAAATTAAAATTAGATCTTAAAGTTTCCAGGAGACCAAGGATCTGAGGTTTTTCCAAGTTTCAATAAATCGTCAATAGTAAAATGTCAATGTTTTTCCAGAAAATAATAACTAGGGATTTCGGAATATCAACTTAAACTTCTACGATCTAAGACAAATGACGGTAATACTAAGGTGAGTTCACCTTGACCATTTGCATCAATAAAACTGCATCGCGCTAAATTTGCTGATTCATCAAAATTTTAAGACATTTCAGGAGGCTGAGTAAAACGTCGACAAAGTTCAATGACGTATTTTTTTATAAAATTGAATATTGATTGCAAAATTTGGCACTGCGAAACTTTATTGATAACATATCTCGTCTCTAATGCGAATTGTACGTAAAACTCGAAATTGAGTTTAATTTACCATTATAACATTAATTTCGGAAGAGAGACATGCCAGGAGACTGAGCATTTTCACTTTAAAGTTAAATTTTTGTTTGAAATGGCTATGGGATCGAGCCACATAATTTTCAGTGTCTAGAAACAATTTAGATGTTTAGTTTTGTTCCTAAATCAATGCAATATATTTACAAAAAATGTACAAAATTAGATGAGCCGCAGAATATTCCCCCGTGAGTAGAACCACCCAAACATTTTTTTTTTTTTTTTGAGTTTTTTATTTAATGCTATTTAATTAAGTAAAAATTTTATATAATTTTTCTTGAAATAAGTCTAATATTTACACAACAAATTAATAATGGACGCTTTGTACAAAACATCACGGCACTACGAAGATTTCATTAGTTATCTCAAGACGCATATACAGGTTGTTTGAAACACGCATTTTCCCCAATGCATTTATTTATCTTAACAACATCGATAACAACATTTTTATGAACTCAAAAACAAATAAAATGAATCCCAACACAATAAATGCGTATAAAAATTAATATTAAATCAATAGCAGATAATTAATAATGTAAGCAGTAAAAATGTTGGTAAGAAAAAGACTACGACCAGGAAGAGCAACACCAACAACATAAACATACAAAGCGTGTTAATAAAACAAATAAAAACTGTCAATATCGCAGGATGATAATAAATTCAATAATATAAATAAGAGAAAAATATTGACACGAATCGCAGATGATGATGGATACGCGATGAGTTACTAAGTTGCGTTGACACAATAAAACTGCAACCAAATGAAAGACGAAAATGCGCCGCAACGCATTTGCAACGCACGCATTTAAATGCGCAGCAAGACAGCAGCAGACGCACTCACGGGATTTGCGCAACTCATTTATGCGTGCGATTGACGACGACGTTTTTCTTTTTAATTGTAGTCGCCAGTAAAAGTTCTTGGAATTACATAAGAAGATAAATAAATAGATGTTGTCGACAATATTGACAAAGGTGACCCAAAATAGGTAAATTTTCATATAAGTTTTTTAATTATTTCTTAAGAGAACTATGTATGTCTCAACTAACCTTACAAGCGTCAACAAGCGAATATCTTCGATGAATATTGAATCTTTGGTGCCCTAGGAGCATGTTCAATTTTGAACTGCTTTAAATATGCCGACAAAACTCTATCGACATACAGGTCAGATAGCGGAAATGCAAGCTCTCTCACTGCTCAAACTAATTACTAGCAAAATGTTAATTTTTGGAATACAGGCCTTAGATTAGGACAAAAATTGTCCTATCCTGGAACCCTTTTGGTCTCTGCCAAGGCGAACAGCATAATTGGTATGAGGTTTTCGACTGTAAGTGGACTGTGACTCCCGTCTTCTCTCTGCCCAATTTCTGCAGTTGAAGAACGTATGTTCCGCATCGTCGAGTTCTGCGTCGCCGTATATGTAGTCTGGTCTATATGACTTTGCTATCTTATTAAGGAATTTCTGAAAATATCCATGTTCTGATAGCAGCGTTACTTAATAAGTTACCACGCCGAACTTCCTGTCCAACCAGGTGTTCAACTGGGGTATTAGTACTCCGAAAGTTTCATTTTTCCATCTCTCTTGCCAGCTTTGTAAGGTGTGAGCCTTAACATCTTGCGCTGTACACTGGCTAGCCAGTGGGTTCTTCTGTGCCCACAGTTCTTGACGCTCCTGGACCAGCAAGTTTATTAGAAGCGTTCCGCTAATTACCAGCACCGCAGCATGTGACACAGTGCGGTGCGATGACGCTACGTGTAGCGTTGCTGTTTTTTGCACCGAACTCAGGGCTTTTCGAAAGTTATTCTTTTTAACTGAATCTGCCCATATCTCGTAGCTGTATAGCAAGACTGATTGGACAATAGCCATCAAAGCATTCGTTTGCTCGCAGTTGGTTTATCTATGTTTGCCGTTAATCTTGATAGTGATGCCGTTGCTTGACCTGCTTTGGTAGCTGCATGTTGAATTTCCGTCCAGTAGATCAACTTGATGTCCAACCTGACACCCACATATTTAACCACTTTCTTCTTTATATACGTTTCTAAGAGTGTACTCATTGAAATTTCCAACAGTATGTGCTTATTGGTAAAGATAAGAAATTCTGTTTTTTCACTGGCTGGCTTGAGACCGTGGTCGTCCATCAATGTCTGTACGCACATCATCATCTTGCTTAGCTTCCGTTGAGCTCTCAGCTGCAATGTCATCGGCATAACCAACAAAATAGGTGTCGTCTGGCTTCTCAATGTGTATTATTTCGTCGTGGAAAATCGGCGCTAATGAAACTCTTCCTATAAAAACTACAACTCAGTACTTCTGCACTGAAAGTTGCGGTTGATTAACTACCTAATCATCTGGATATAACGAAAAAATGGTGAGATCCATAGTGAAAAGTATGTTACTGGATAGATCTGGGTAAAGATTTGATCGATTACCAACAAGAACTAGCCATCTCAATCAGTAATTACTGGAAACCTAAATATTTCTTTCCGCACAACTTCCAAGTAACATTCACCCTTAGAAATGCTAAGGAAAAGAAACGAACTCCATTTTTTTTTCAACAATTAACCTTTCTCCAATCAAATTTACCTTGTTCCAAATCAAATAAAACTTTGCAAAAAATTACAGTTAAAATGATATACCACTATAACTGCAACAGCTATCGTTATGAAACTTAGTATATGGTTGAATATTATGCCTACCAAACACCTTTCAAAATGTGGAGAGGGTTAGCCTAGCGATTTGGGAAAAGGTTGATTTGATTTGAAAAAGATCAATAAAGGTAAAGGTTTTATGATAGAATGGAACCTGCTCTGACTTAGAAAATTTGAAAGAGAACTTTCTTGTGGAAAAATCATCTACACATATTGGGCCTTATAGTAAATTAATATTCTCGAATTTATTCTCTTACTACATAGTTTACAGTCCAAAAAAAAATTTCTAAGGCAAAACTCACTGTGAAAATAAGGCTATCGGCAATAATTTGGGAGGGAGTATTTTGACGTTTGTTGGAAAAATTTATTCCCCTACATTTTTGTAGGGAATAATAATGTATAAATGAATAATCTATACATTAATACGCAAGACAAAAATTGTTCCTACTTTTTTTACTATGTTAGAAATGGAGTACGACTTTAAATTATACACCATTAGAAAGGTATTTGTATGAAGATGTACACAGAGTTAAAGTTATTTCAATATGTTGCCCTTAAGCCAGCCACAATTAAAACAAATTTTTCAATATTAGCTGCAACAAAATACGCGGTCACACAGAGCTGACAAAAGGATAACAAAAATCATAGCACTATTCGTGTTTTTGTTTTGTTTACGTTTCACATTTGTCATTGTACTAGGGATGACAAATGAGCTTTTCTACTTTGTACCAAATAGCAAAAAAGTACTAATTATCCAAAAAGTACCAAAATTATCTAACACATTTGTGACCGAATTTTGACCATCGGGCGATTCCAGTAATATATAATGATTGACACTGTGATAGGGCCGCAGGGCCCAGACTTTATTACAAGGAGTTTAATGGACGCCATATACTCCAAGAATAGAAAAAGGATATAAGAACCATTTTTTCAGGATTATACAATTGAGAGTTAACTTAGCTATTAATTGAATTAATCTAAGTATTTAAATAATGAGACACCCCGACATTTCCGACGTTCAAACAGATTAACTACAGTGGCAAGTGTCTACTAGACAAACACAAGAAGACCAACCATAATTTAATTAAAAACTGATCGCAAAACGAATGTTAAAGAGCAACCAAGGAACGAGCAGCAGCAGCAATTGTGGCAAATCAAGCAAATGGGAATCGAGGGAGCAGACACCAGCAACAGAGCAATGAGCCAACATAGCGATGGTTTAACAGATTCATTGAAAAGTCGTTATTTAATCAAATTGTTGTTGTTGTAAAGTTTTGGGATCGATTTTAATTTTTTCACGGCAACAAAAAAAAAAAGTTAAATACAAATTACATATAGATAACATATGATGAGCCCTCTTGCTGGCACACATGACGCCACCATTCAAACGTGGGCTTTCTTTCTATCAGTTTGCTGTTGTTTTAATTGCAATTAAAGAGCGAATCATATTCCATTGCGGCTGATCTTTCAATTTGATTAAAAAAGTATTAAAATAAATTAAATGCGTTCAATTGAATAATTTGAGTCTTCCTCGCAACATCAGCAACATCATCATCATCATCGAAGGCATCATGTGGAATCGATACTTGACCCAGCCGCGCGCGCTTTGTAGTTGTTCCATGTGTGATGATGTAGAGTTGTTGCACTGCACGGCGTAGAACTGCAGCATAATAATTGTGGGAACATTTTCTTGAAATACAAATTAATTTCTTATTGATTCCGTTGACAAATTTAACGAAACGATAGCGATAAATTTCCATTTAGTTATGTAAACGATATACAACCAGGCGTTATATGTGGGGGTGCCATCTAAATTGGTTAATTGGATTTTGATGCCCCGCTTGTTAATTTGAGTTTTTTGTGAACAAATTTTGTAGAACGACGATGACTTGAGGAGGGTCATTTAAATAACCCACCATAAATAATAAATTCAATTGGTTTGTATCGCATTTTAATTAGCTAGAAGCTTATGAAGATCTGTTTACGAGTCAATATTTTGGTATTGAACATGATGTTGAGAGCATTACACATATTGCTATCAAAATTGTAGGAGCTTATTAGATAGCCTTGAAAGCCTTTGCATCCAGGAAGTATGAAAGATGAAAAATCCTTCAAGAAAATACGACTAATCACGGATACGTGTTCTCTAACTAAGTAAGTAGGCAAAGAGCGCTTCTTAAAGAGAATGTCCCAAACAATTGGAGTTATAGACATTGAAATCTCCACCCAGAACTGTTTGGAAAATTTAGAAGAAGAAAGTTTCTTTTGAGACATTCACTCGCAAATGAAATAGTTCAGTGTCATGCACACTGCTTAACAGGTGTGAATGAATGCCGTACACAAAAATAGTTTCTACACTGTGTATTGAGTTTGAATGAATACATCTGCACTGAAGTGAGTGCAGTAGTGTCATCGAATATTTTTGAATTGAATTAAGTGCAGTAGTGTCATCGTATGTACCAATGACTTTTTTTGAACTGAAGTGACTTCTATGAATACTTGCGGTCTGAATTGAGTGCAATAGCATTATCAAAAATACCCATAAATACCGCGATTTATGATAGCATAAAGTATTTTGATAAAATAGGAATCATACCGTACCATACCTTATCATACCGTACCATACCGTACCATACCGTACCATACCGTACCATACCGTACCATACCGTACCATACCGTACCATACCGTACCATACCGTACCATACCGTACCATACCGTACCATACCGTACCATACCGTACCATACCGTACCATACCGTACCATACCGTACCATACCGTACCATACCGTACCATACCGTACCATACCGTACCATACCGTACCATACCGTACCATACCGTACCATACCGTACCATACCGTACCATACCGTACCATACCGTACCATACCGTACCATACCGTACCACACCGTACCATACCGTACCATACCGAACCATACCGTACCATACCGTACCATACCGTACCATACCGTACCATACCGTACCATACCGTACCATACCGTACCATACTGTACCATACCGTACCATACCGTACCATACCGTACCATACCGTACCATACCGTACCATACCGTACCATACCGTACCATACCGTACCATACCGTAACATACCGTAACATACCGTACCATACCGTACCATACCGTGACATACCGTACTTTACTGCACCATACTGTACCATGCAAACCAATTCATAAGGTTGGGTCGAAAATATATTTTGGAAATTACCAGACGTATCTCCAGGCCCTTTAAGTGGCGGCTTTGAACCCTTTTTTTTTAAAAAAAAATGTATTACGCCAATGGATAGGGAAAGGTCAAAAATGGGATCATTCGGTGCACATTTTTCTAAAAAAATATTTATTGAACCAATGGATGGAGAAAGGTCGAAAATATATTTTGGACATGACCAGAGTTGTCTTTGAGCCCTCTAACTGACCGTATTTGTCCTATTTAAAAAAAAAAAAGATTACGCCAATTGATGGGGAAAAGTCGAAAATGAAATTGGACATGATCAGAGGTGCCTCCGGACGCTCTAAACGATCGTTTTGAACCCATTTCCGCAAACTGCATTGCACCAATCGTTAGAGTAAGGTCGAATAATAAAATCTGCAAACTGAGCGCAAGAGCTCAACAGATTACACCTGCCCCATACTCAGTTTTGATAATAACTTTCGAGTATGGATTCCTGATAGAGCTCAGTGGGAAGATGGCAGTATCAACCTAAATTTTGAAACCGCCATATACACCGATGGCTCCAAGATGGAGTGTGGTGTTGGCGCGGGAATATTTTCAGAAAACCTGAAACTATCTCAATCATTTCGCTTGCCAGATTCAGCCAGCGTTTTTCAGGCAGAAGTTTTTGCCATCCTCGAAGCCTGCAAATCATTAGGGAATAATAACATCTCCGGAAAAGTGGCAATTCTCTCAGACAGTCAGGCAGCTATCAAAGCACTGAACTCAGCAATAATAGGGTCAAAATTGGTTGGGGACTGCAAGAAGGAGTTAGTCAGGCTCGGGCGTCGGTTTGATATTGCTCTCGTTTGGGTTCCAGGCCATAGGGACATCGAGGGCAACGAAAAGGCTGACGAACGTCACCAGTGCGGTGCGAGTACATACTCCGCTAGGTATAGTAAAGAAGAGGATCTTCTCTTTTTACATAACCGAGGCGAACACTAATTGGAAAGCATTGACTACATGTAGGATATCCAGGTCAATCTGGCCTTCATATAGCAGGTCAAAAACTACTTATTTACTAGCTAATAACCGTATTAATATAGCAAGAATTACCGCAGTTTGCACTGGACACTGGGCCATCGGCAAGCATGCTGAAAAACTAGGCATCCCTTTCAACCCCTTTTGTCGGAGTTGCTTAGTTGCAAGCGAGCAAGAATCTCTTGACCACTTTCTCTGTGACTGCCCAGCTCTGGCTAGAGTTAGACTTACATCACTGGGAAAGCCTTTCTTCAATACACTCATTGCCGACATTGAAATTGGTTCGCTGCTCAATTACCTTAATAGGACTAACTGGATATAGATATCGTTAGTTAGGTGATTAAAATTTTCACATACATTTATACCAGTCTGTCGAGTCACTTTTGTGGTATTAAAATGGCACTTTTAGTGCTACTTAGGTTTTAGCTTGCATCGCTAAACCGCCACTCTAACCTAACCTAACCTAACCTAAGGTCGAATAAGGTTTTTGGGACCGGACCAGAAGTGTCTCAAGGCCCTCTAATTGATCGTTGTGGGCCCATTTTTGTAAAAATTTTTAAATCTATATAACATTGTTCGAATGTATGTTTGTAAGCTACGAGCTTAAAACTGAAGCAATTTTTATGCAAACGTTTTCGATGAAAAAAAAATTTATTTCGAATTATTTTTCAGGAAAATCGACATTTTTCAAAACTAGAAAATATTTTTGCGGTGTGGCAGTCATTCATATATTTTACTTACCACATATTTCAATGATTTTCGATATTTTGACTTTGACCGTTTTCATTAATATGTAGCTTAAAATCGTCAATAAATTTTTTAATATTTTCAATTATAATTTAGTTATCGCAACAAGGAAATCATAGCCTTTTTGCAAATGTATAACAATTTGATTTATTGCTTTTTGCACATTTATTACACCATTTAACAGATAATTATATATATAATGACTAAATAAAAACCCCTATAATTTTGCACTAAAAGTTATTAATAAAGTGTTGGCAAGATAATTGAAAATGAAATGACTAATAACATATAATTTAATAACATTAATACTTAAATGCAAATAATAAATAATCATTTTATTAGAGGTGAAGTCAACAATATGGTGAAGTCAACGTATGGTCAACAAACGGTTCAACTACAATGTCTAAGTAAACGGAACACACCTACGGTGAACACAAATGTCAGACAGACTGACAGTCATAACCAATATAATAACTATTTTCAAAGAAATCAATTTAATAGATTTGCCATAACTTCACTTGCTTAAAATTTATTGAATATTTTTTTTATTGAATACGAAATACAAGTACTGATATTGACAACAAAACTATAATATTGACAAATAAATTAGATTTTATGTTCTTAGATTATGGCGTAATTTCAAACCACTGATTTTGATATGAACAACTATCCCGGAAATTTCTCGGGCATCGATTTTAAAGAATTTATCACCACCCATATGGATGAAAATTGGATTATGTTTATTTTATTACTCATCAGTTATTTGCTTTTATAAGAAAATTTATATTAGTAATAAATCATAATCGCTTGTAACTTTTACCAAATGAGACTTCTGCAACAGAACATAACTATTACATGACATTTTTATTGCATGGCGCTTTTGCTACTCGATATTTTTGTGTTATAACACAAGACAATTTTAAAATATAATTTATTAAGTTTTTTCACTTGATAATTTGATCTCACAGAAGTTCAGCTTATGGTGTTATCTCTTTCTTATATGATTATTTTATCGCACAAAGTTAATATCACATCTTAGGTCGATCAGGGAGGTATACGGAAATTTATTGAGGAGACATATATACACTTAGTAAAAAAAGTCTGCGTACAAAATTAAAAAAAAATTCATACCTACAAAAAATAATTGAAAAAACATTTAAATTATTATTCAGTCTTTTTTTCAACATAAACTTATTTAATAAAAGTTTAGCAGAAAAAATTATAAAAATTCAGGACAAAAAAATCAACGCTATATATGGCAGAAAAATTCTGCGTACATGAATTTTAAAAATGACTGAAAATTGTTTTTAAAACTAATAACGTAATAGTTAATAACTTGTTGGGTATCCCTTCTTTTGAATGATCTCCAGAAGACGTTTCGGCATAGAACTTACAAGTTTAGCAGTGTACTCACTGCTAATTTTCTCCCATTCTTCGGCAATCACTTTTTTCAGCATCTCCTTGGAAGTTATGGTGCGCTCCCGGATATTACGCTCCAGAAGATGCTCTATGGGACTTAAGTCAGGAGACTGTGGTGGAGTTTTGAGTTGAATGAACTCCATTTTTCCCACTCCATTGCTAGCCATGCACCCCCACACCATTACTCCACCACCACCATGCTTTACAGTTGGATAGAGATTCTCCTTGTTGAAAGCAGTACCCTGTGTATGCTATAATGAATTTTGCGCGTATTCAAAGAGGGTACTCAAACTATGCTCATGGATTTTTATGTCATTTCACAGACTTATTGAACTTATAACATTTTTTGTACACACCATCTAATTTTCTATGATATTTCTTTCCTTGGCTCATGAAATTTTTCTCGAATGTGAATTATATTTCACAGTATTTTAAAGGATTAAATAAAGCATGCTTGTCAAGATGATTTGATTGTGGAGATCAATAAAACTAGTAGCGAAAACCAGCCTTCCGATAAATATTTTTTTTTCTCTATGCATTTTGCTTTGTTTTTGTAATATGTATTAGTATTTTTTACTTAAAAACATGGAAGATCCAACCATCAGTGACATTTGACACATGCTTGGATGGTAGCTAATAATGTAAATCGTTATCTGTTCAAAACAACAAAAATTCTCGAGATTAATTACACTGTACTAGTTGAAAATTTGGTCGGACGGGAAATAGGTCATTCTTACCTAATTCGGGCATGGGGAATTCAGTAGTGTTAACCGTTTAGCTGGATTGGTTCATCGCCCCATACAAAAAGTTCAAATCAAAATTTTGTCTAGAAAGTGGTGTTTTTCATAAAGAATCTTGTATTAAATTATGAATCAATGATTTTTCATCAAAAGTATGTTTTCCCGTTCAGGATGTATTAATTGGCAATGAAGTTGCTTATTTTTTTATCAATTCATCGGATACTTCTTAACTTGAACGTTAATTTTTACTGAATTTTCTTATGGAGTGGGCGCTAGACGGACTTGAGTATGCAAGATATGAGTACGAACAACTGAGCTGAGTTTCTCATAAGTCTGACTATGAATAACAAAAAAGTGGATACTGCCAAAATCTGCGGTGGTCCATGCTTTTATGCCCCCTCCCCGGTCCAGTCCAAATATGGTTTTCCATTCTCAGTTTTTATAGCAATTTATGATGGATCGGGACCTTCTCATTACGATTATGATCTTGTTTTTTTTCTATCACGTCAGGATCCTGAGCTATCCCTGCACAAAAGTAAAAAATTCAATGTTTTGAGGTCTATGAAAAACTATATAACAAAAACAGCAAATAGTAAAATTAATTTTTGTTAATGACTACGGATACCAAAGATTACCCTTAACAAGCCGTACTTTAACTATTTTTATTGGATCACCACATCCTGAGTAATAAGCTTTTAAAACAGGATATCTCACAATAACATCTAAAGGCTATTTCCGGACCGATAACTAAAAACTTAAAATTTTATTAATTTTATTATTTTATTGCAAAACTTTAAAGCTTTTAGAGAACAAAATCATATGACATATGACAGTTCTATTCTAGATTTAGTGAATAAACTCACAAATGACTGAGCAAAAATTAAAATTTTAAGAAAATTCGGAAAAAATTAACGTTAAAGTAAAAAAATATCCAATAAATTGATTTAAAAGTTAGCAATTCGAATGTCTATTAATTCATCATGGACTGGAAAATATGCTTCTGATGAAAAATCATTGATTTATGAGAAGCTACTAAGAGATTCTTTATGAAAAACACCTCTTTCTAGACGTAATTTTAATTTGAACTTTTTGTATGGGGCAAAACGTTTAGCACCACTGAACTCCCCGTACCCGAATTAGGTAAGAATGACCTATGTTTCGCAAGACCAAAAAAAAAGTTCCCAAAAACTAGTACAGTGTTATTAGTGATAAGGCCCTGTGTTTCTTATCAAATGAAACTTTGTTGAAATAGTTGAAAATCAGTTAATCACTTGTTTCATTATACAGAATTAGGAGAATAAAGTTTTACAAAAAATCTCATGAGATAATTTTGTTTGGCAATATTAATTATCTCATCAGATTTTTAAAAAATAAAAAATAGCATTCACTAGCGCATTGATTTCATATATCCCATCTGCTATTTATTTATCAAGCATGTATTTCAAAACTTTTATCCCATAACATTTTCGAACATAATATCTATTATCAAATGGATCTTTATGTACGCAGTTTAAAATCAGCCACATATTTGTTTCGATATACAGAATTAGGGAGATAAAGATTTTTTTTTTTTTTAAAAATGTCATGAAGTTTTTTTATCAATTAAGTAATATTATAATATTTAATTATATTCTGAACTCATTATGATATGTTTTAATCAGGCCAAAAAAATATTCACTACCGCCCTGATAATGTTTATTTCACCAGCTGTTTATGTACCGAGCATTTATTTCCAAACTTTTATCCCATAACATTTTCTAATATTGTTTCTTACCAATTTTAACTTTGTGTAAGCAGTTGAAAACAGAATAAAGAAAATCAAGTTTTTCAAAAAATCTCATGAGATATTTTTGTTTGGCAATTTTATCTCATGAGATTTATAGAGAATAAAAAAGCATTCACAGTTCTTTATGAATCAAGCATTTTTTTCAAAACTTTTATCCAATAACATTTTCAAACACTATTTCTTATCAAATACAACTTATTGAAGACAGTTAAGAACTGAGAAACTCATTTGTTTCGATATACAGAAAAAGGAGGATTAAGTTTTTCAAAACACCTCATGAGATTTTTTCCTCTGACAATATTATCTCATGAGATTTTTCGAAACCAATTTGAGATTTTTCGAAAACAATTTGATCTTTTTTTGAAAACGGCTCCAAAAGTAGCTCTCCCCATGTAATGTCCTATAAAGAATCGCTAAAAATAAATCGACTCCATTGAATGTGGTCACTTGGTACAAGTTTGACGTCTTTTAACGATTTTTCAAATTTAAAGTTGACTTCTGAAAGCTTCGGTAAATCTCATTGGTTCCACTATGTTCGCGTGCTTTGGCCTTCAAGAAATTGGTTTAGCAAATTGAATTTTTTGAGGGCAATTTTCATAATTCTGAGAAATATTGGTGAAAATATAGTTATGTATTTTCCAAGCATCAATATGCTTTATTCTGCTTGCAGATATTTATTTAAAAAAATTATCCAACACAAACCGGAAGACCTCATCACATGAACATCCGGTAAGATAAAGAAATTTTTTCAGGAAAATCGAATATGTGTGGTCATTGAAGAGGCTATATAGATAACATATAAATGTACAACCAAAAATCAACAAAAATAAGACACTTTAAGAAGTTAATGCGTTAAGTTCTTAATACGACTACAGATGACATAAATTTTACCAGCTCTCTACACTATAACTTTTACTCAAAATGTCACTATTGTCATAATCAACTACTGTGCGTACTAATTTTTAAAAGGCAAAGAAGGAAAAAACCATTCGACAATCAACTATACAACTTAGAAAGAAAAAATATGCTCCAGTTCACTAGAAATGCGAACAATGAAAACCTTTTTCAAAAAATAACCCAAACCAAAAACAAATACACTTTTGGAAAAACTGCACTCGTTTTTCTCGAGTAGGTACCACAAAAAGAACTTGAACTGCAATAAAATCGCCCCCAAAAAAATACGAGAATGAGAAATTAATGTCATCATTTTCAATTGTGTGCGCAATGTGAAAATGTGCTTCATTGCTGAATTGTTAAATTGCTCAATTCGGCAACGGCTCCTTTGTTTGGGAATTTTTCAGTTGCCTCACTTTGAATGCAGCACAATCGTTCGTGTTTTCCATACAGTGGTAAATGGAGCGAATTTTCGAACAAAAGGATGCGCTCTGGCCATCAATATGCTGCTGTTGTTGCATGGTATCTCTATTGATGCTGATCGGACTCATTGGTTTGCACCCACTGAGTGTCGAGTAATTTTGTTTAAATCGCAATATTTCCACCCTCGCCTTCTTTAAATTTGACAATTGAATTTATTTTTTTTTTCTTTGTTTTTCGAATGCTTGTGATGATTTTTGAGAATTTTGTTGGTATTTTCCACTGTTATTGAAGTTGAAATTTCGTAAAAGTCAAAAAATCATCAACCTACCAAATTCCAGGTGCATTCATGATAAATGTTGAAAATTTTCATCTGTTTTCTGCCTAAGGTGGTGTCGCCCTGTGTTGTCAGTATCGTATGAATTTCTCTATTTATTGTCAACTGACTGTTGCAGTCATCGCAAGCAGCAGTCTGCTGAAATTTGGTCGTCTAGAGTGTAGCCAGCCACCAAGTGTGATTTATCGCTTTTATTTCAAAATTTCCTTTAATTGTGACTATTGCAATTGTTCCGTACTGTTTAACCAGCACAAAAGCGGGGGTGAAAGAGCTGGAAAGTTATGGAACTCTAGATAAGTTGCAAAATATGGAGAGCGAATACACGGTGGAAAATTTACTTTCATTTTCTTTGGTAAATTCTAGAAGATTTGGGAACAAAATACAATTACACACGAGGAAATGTCTAAAAGATCAATATGTATTACTACGAATATTCATTTTATTTGCTTATTGTTACCTTATTGCGCTGCAATCAAACCAAAACTGAACTGCTACACCATGCTCAGCGCATTTTATAGCAGCTGCGTTCAACCATGTGCTAAAATCGATCTACAATATAACAGAAACTCAGATTTTCTCTAGGACTTGTTGATCGTTAGATAATCCACTTAAAAAAGAAATGTATCGTGTTTCTTTTACACATCATTAAACCTTAAATTTGCTCTCGTATCCTGAAAAATTATGAACACATGCGATAGAGCTTTTGCTATCTGAGCACAGATATAAAGTTTTATAAAAAAATTTTCACGGATATTTTTTTTTTTACACTTAAAACACTTAATCTTCACAAATCGTCAGTTAAGTAAAAACAAACTTGCAACCGCACTGGAACTTTCTCCTATAGGATATGTTTATGAAACAGCTTCATTTGTTCTTGCTTGAACTATCTTTAACGTTAATATAAGATGAGTTCAAGAACGAAAACTGTATCGCGATATCGCAAATATCAAAAGAGGACTTGTTTGGCAGAACAACGGATATCGGAGACTAAAAGAATATAACCGAAGGACTTCAACTTCCTGAAAATTTTGCGTTTTTATACCCTACACCGAGGGTATTTTCACTTTGTTCTTATGTATGTAACGCAGAGATGGAGGCGTGGCAGATATAGAAAAGTATATATATTTTTGATCAGCGTCACCTTCTGAGTCGATATAGGCATGTCCGTCTGTCTCTCTGGCTGGCTGGGTGTGCGTGAAAATACGTATTTTGGGAAAACTGAGCAAGATAATTCAATGAAATTTGGTACACTGCCTCCATCGTCAAAGTTAGGATTGAAAATGAGCAAAATCCGTCAATGGACACTCCTACCGCCCATACAGAAAATATATTCAAAACACAATTTTATGAGTATTTTTCACAACAATGCAACCAAAATACAAAACTAGCAGGAACTAGGCAATTTGGACAAGAGGGATTGGCACCTACCATATATTCAAAAGTTTCAAAACGCTATACTGAAAGTGTTTTTTGAGATAATCGAAATGCAAGCTCTCAACGAAAACTGGGTGAAATCGAACAAGAGGGCGTGGCATCTCCCATACATGCAAAAGCTTCAGAACGCTATACTGAAAACGTTTTTTGTAATAAACCAACCAAATTTACTCTGACACTAAGGACTATAAATGAAAGCTCTGAGCAAAAATTGTTTGAACTCGGTCAAGAGGGTATGGCACCTCCCATACCAGCAAATTTTCAATACACTGCAGTGTAGGGTATTCAATGTTTGGTCAGGCCAAAGGTTACACCCTTACTAGTTATTAAGAAACAAAGTCGAGTTATTTTTCATCAGGGAATTTGCTTGAATTTAATCAGAATATGAGGATCTGTCAAGTGGCCATAATGAGCGATTAAGACCTTTTAAACCTTTCCGCCACCGTGTGGCACATACGATTTTTCTGAATTTTACTTGAGAATAGACTTTTTTGACGAACATTTTTGCTGTCACAGTTTCAAGACTTTTTTGGCGATACCATTTTCGGTGCTTTTTTGGCGACACAGATTTTGGCCCTTTTTGACGTCACAGTTTTCAACACTTTTGCCGACACGGTTCTCAACACATTATTGACGACAAAGTTTGAAACACTTTTTTGGCGATACAGTTTTCGACACGTTTTTGGCGACACATTTTTCAAAACTTTCTCGACGGCGCAGTTATCGACAATTTTTTACCGACATAGTTTTCGGCACATTTCTGCCGACTCAGTTTAAACACTTTTGGTTTTCAACTATTTTTTGGCGATACAGATTTCGGCTCTTTTTGCCGAAATAGTTTTTGACACTTTTTTAGTGACACATTTTTCGAAATAGTTTTCGACACTTTTTGCCGAAACAGTTTTCAACACTTTTTGCGACACAGTTTTCTACACTTTTTTACCGACACAGTTTTCAATATTTCTCGTTATATTGGAAGAGCTATTGTGATGAAATTTGGTAAGTAGGTGGAGAACATAAATATAATACACTGAACGAAAAGTTGGCGAAATCATACATGCACGTGTCTTACTTTTTCTCCCCAACTTAAAATTTGTGCGTAAAATTTCTTTCAGTGCACAGGGAAAGCATTCTGCTGCATTGGTGTGGGCGTCAAACGATCAGAGTGATATTTATTTTCGCTCTTCAATTTCAACAAAACCAGGCAATAAACCATGAAGTACCTTTTTGTTTATGAACGACAACGTATTGATCGCACAAAACAACAATTATTAAAACAGCAACACTTAAAGGTCTAATTTAAAGCAGACGACATACATATAGTCATCCCTTAAATGAAAGTTGTCTGTTTTAAATTCTACTTTTGGCACACTTCAAACATTTGCGCTGCAGTGATAGTGACTCTGCGCATTGTACTTCAAAAGGTTGATAAACATAGGGTTTCACTACATACTGACTGACCCCTATAAAATGAATCGCTACCCTCTTAACTCATTTTAACTAATGTTGGGTTATCATTTTTATTTCAGTTGTTGTTTTTTTAATGTTTTGCTCCACTTACTATATGTAACGCTCGGATAGAGGGAGTTTCTGCAATTTTCGATTGTATATTTTTTGTTTTGTTTGATTTACGTGATAATTTTTGTCTCCTTTTTGTGAAAGGACACTTAAAATAATAGGGCTATATCTGAGATTTATGGAATTGAAGGCGCTACATGGTTTATATTTTCATTTGAGTCATAGTAATTATAAGATTTGGCGCGTGCTAAAATTGTTAGAGTACCACTTAAGATATCAATTGGAAGTTTTGATCCAGGTAGGATATTTTAAGTATATCTATAAAACCATCTTTATAATAGAATAATCATAAGGATTATATATATAATTGCAAAAATTAGAGCTATATACTTCGGTCGGCATATCGAACGATAGCAATATCATAAAGTAGTGTGGAAATCACCGAATAAAAATTCCAAACAAAACCAAATGCGAACGTTCCAATAAATTTTGGCATTGGTACAAACAACTACAATACAAATAGCAACAACAAAAAGTATAAAAACAACAACAAATTAAAATGATAGCAGATCATAAAGTTGCAGTCAATCGAAGACGCATAATGGCTTCCTTATGCTACAAACATACAATATACATACATATGTGTATATATGTCCATCAGAGGAGCAACAGCAACAACAAGATCAAGTCCACTAACCATACTACTCCGTGTCAAATCTTTTTGATGGCAACCATGACAAGAAGTCGAGGTAGAAAAGCCGCAGCAGCAGCACCAGCAGCAATCATCATTCAGTCGGAGGTAACCGAAACATTAAAGTGGCGGCATATAAACTAAAAACAACACACAGAGCACAAAGTACATTCAATCGGAAGTCTTTGAAGGCCAAACAATCCAAAGGAATCATTCAGTATGCGGTGCTCCAAAGTTGCAGCTTAAGTACACAACAACAACAACAACAACACAAAGTTGCAACCAACAACAAGAGCGCATGACAAAATCCAGTTTTGTTGCCGCGTCAAAGTCAATTTTCTGCACAAAAGTCACATCATCAGAGATCAACTGGAGAGGAATAAAAAAGAAGAAGAAAAAAAATCACAAAAAACATAAAGACAATTTTGTTGCCATTGTGATGAATATGTGGTAACAATTTCTAAATTATTTGTAAAATTAAGAAATAATTTCATATAAGTATATGAGATGTAATTTTTAAGTAGCCTCTATTGAAGGATACTGGAAAACAGATATTTTCTAGAAAAAACTTCTTCTTTTTGTTGAGTACTAAAATTTCCTTAGTATTAAGTATGTAGTATGTAAAACCAATAGTTAGTTCGAGAGATAATTGAAAGAAATATTATTGTCTGGGGTTGCCAGGTTCAAAATGGGTTTCGCCTGCACGTAGAAAAAGTAAAGTTAAGTTTACTAGAATTTCAAGACAATATAATGACAATACCTCAATAAAATAAATTTTACCTTATTGTGTAAGTATAATCAGAATTTTCGAATAACCTTACAGCATAGTAATTTTTAAAAAATATTGAAGTGATATTTACTTTACTGTTAAGCAAAAAAAAAAAAAACAAACAAACAAAAATAAGAGATACGAATTGACCGCACTAGGATTCGAACCGGGGTCCGATCGTGTGATAAATAGGAAGATCTAATTTTTACTTACCCACATGATGAAGAGGTGTGCAAAATCTGTGTATAAATGTCTGTCCAAACATACAATAATTATTTTACTAGAATTATAAAGTAAAAATGGCTATAAATTTTTCTGGCGGAAAGCATAATTAACTCTATGTACAATATGTATAGAAATGTTTACGTATGTTTATTTATGTTTGAAATTTAATGTTAATTACTTTAATTTTTTTACTACTCGAGTGGAGTAAAAATTTTGACACCCATTTGATACCATTTTGCATTTGCATGCATTTTTCTGCATGTATACATTTCTCTGATAGTTACTAAAACTGTACATACAAGTTTCATCGAAATCGGTCGGACCCACATACTTTAAAATTTATACATGCTTATATAGCTTGCTCTATATGTATGGAAAAAACCACCCTATAGGATCAGAGAAGACAATTATCTCAATAGTCCCATCATTGGCCTAGTTATTTTGTAAGTATACCAAATTGGACTACATCTTAGACTAAAATAAATTCACTTAAACTATCAATTGTACCAAAAATGGTCCAAATGTAATGCAGAGTCGATCATTTGTGTCAAAAATGGTGTGAATATAATGTATAATCCGCCATTAGTACAAAAAGTGGTCCAATTGTGTCATCAGTGAAATTATAACGTTCGTCGACTGTGAAGAAGAGCAAACGATAGCGTATCGGTCTAATAACTTGCGCTGCGTGAAGAGACTCGGGTTCAAATCCTCCACTCGGTGATTTTCAATTCCAATTTTTATACCCTACATCCGTTTGTAACCCAGAGAAGGAGGCGTGGCAGATATAGAAAAGTATATATATTCTTGATCAGCGTCACCTCCTGAGTCGATATAGCTATGTCCGTCTGTCTGGCTGGCTGGCTGGCTGGGTGGCTGGCTGGCTGGCTGGCTGGCTGTGTGTTGAAATACACTTTTTGGGAAAACTGAGCAAGATAATTCAATGAAATTCGGCACACTGCCTTCGTCGTCAAAGATAGCTCGGGGGATTGAAAATGAGGGAAATCGGTCAACGGACACGCCTACCGCCCATACAAAAAATATATTCAAAATGCAATTTTAGGAGTATTTTTCACGACAATACAACCAAAATACGCATAAATACTAAAAATTGTAAGCGCAAGCGCTGGAAAAAAAACTGAATGAATTCGGACAAGAGGGCGTGGCACCTCCCATATAAGCAAAAGCTTCAAAACGCTATACTGAAAGCGTTTTTTGAGATATTCGAACTAAATTCGACTCAGACACTAAGAATCATAAATGAAAGCTCTCAACAAAAATTGGGTGAAATCGGAGAAGGGGGCGTGGCATCTGCCATATAAGCAAAAAATTCAAAATGCTATATTGAAAGAGTTTTTTGAGATAATCCAACCAAACTTCACTCAAATACTTAAGACTATAAATGCGCGCTCTAAACTAAAACTAGACGAACTCGGACAAGAGGGCGTTGCATCTCCTATATAAGGAAAAGCTTTAAAACGCTATACTGAAAACGTTTTTCACTCAGACACTAAAAACTATAAATCCAAGCTCTGGACAAAAACTGGGTGAACTCAGACAAGAGAGCGTAGCACCTCCCATATGAGCAAAATTTTAAAAATACTGCAGTGTAGGGTATTAAGTGTTTGGCCAGGCCAAATTTTACACCCTTACTAGTTAAATTTCCATTAATTTCTACACAACTTGTCTGAAGAGTCTTTGGAGCGGAAAATGGCACATGTGTCCAATATAGCCGACACATAAAATAATAAAAACATAAATAAAAAAATTTCATCCGCACTGAGATTTGAACTTGGAACACAATGCTTAGAAATATATAGCAAAGTCTTTAGCATAATTGACTATGAAACTTTTTGACATTCTTATGTAAAATTATAGTAAAGCAATCGAGGGTAATATGGACTACGCGGGAAATATGAATCACATGGTTATTTCCCATTGCATACTTAGGATTTACCGTTATTCATGTTCAAACTTTACGCTAATACCTAAAGCTTATTTCAGGGCAATTTTAGCGTTCGGTGAAGTCGCATATTCCGATGAAGTTCGTTTTTCTAGTGAGCAAATTTCATTATTTCACTTTGAAGACATCGCACTTTTAAAGAAATGATAAATTATGTAAAGTCAGTTAATACCATTTAGACGAGACTGGGTCACATTTGACACTAAATTTTCAAAGACCTGTAAAAAATTTTTTAAAAACTGCATTAGGAGTCCTTTTTTAAATTTTTTCAAAAAAAGTCATTTCGTCAAATGTGCCCCTAGTATCTGCAGCGCTTTCACACGATGGGACGTATTTCAAATCAATTTGATTATCATGAAAAACATCGCATAGATGATGAACTTTGATATCAATACGTTTACTTCGGGAATCCATCCATCCAGATTTTCAAATTAAAATAAGTGGTAGAGGTCCTGGAAATCATCTATTCAAAAATCTTATATTGAGGATAAAACAAATGTAACAAATTATATCAAATCAAATGAAATGGATTCTGTGGCGGAAGTCGAGGTTTCTCGTTGGTTTTCGATATTAGAAATAGCGTATTTAACTTTTTTCATCGCCTTCGCGATGTCTGGACGAACGTCAAATGTTCCCCAAAATCTCTTGAAGAACTAAAAATATTTTAAAATTTAAACTATTTGACCTTGATAAAAAACACTTTTATTCTATTAAATATACTTACTTTCAAAAAACAGTACAACTTTATTTGCAAAACCCTTACGAACAAGATGCCGAAAACTAAAAAAAAAAAAACACAAAAAGTTAAAAAAGCGTATTAGCGCGGGAGGACTTGAAATAGATCTGCCAAAGTTCATTACGTTGCTTCCACTCTAATTAGTTATGTTTCTGCATTTCAGAATTTTGGTTCAAAAGGCGTGTTCACACCGAAAACGGCAAAGTCAAATGTGCCCCGGTGTCAAATGTACCCCAGCTTACCCTATAATTTATTAGTACAAATTAAGCAATTAACCACAAGAGATTTTTATAAAAAGCCATTTATTTCACCAACATGTGCTGCGGGTAATAAGGGCAAACAAAATAAAAAGTCTCAAAAACAAATGAATTTATCACCTTCTTCAGATGGATAGTCTAGTTGCATTTTTCATGACGAGTCTCATGGTGATGATATGGAACTCATAAGCCTCAAAGGAAAAAAATATGAAAAATGCATATGATGTAATACCCTTTACTCAGAAGATCGCCTTGGCGAGGTTGGTTGAGTGTGTAATCTGGCGTTCTTGAAGTCATGAAGAATGCGCTGAATGTGGAAGTGACATTTATATAAGCAAATTCTGCACCAAATAAATATATGGGGCAAAATGAACTATATAGTCCATATTACATTCCTTGAAATTTATAAATTAAATTAAAAAAAAATTGGTCTTTTTCCGGTCCAAATGTAATGCATAAGGAGACAATTGAGGAGTGGCCGTACCAAAGGGCCTAAGTACCATTACGAGGCAAAAGTAGTGTCATAATATTAATCGAGTGGCATTTTGTTACAAATGTTTAAAATTGTTTTCTGTTTTCACGAAAAATTTTCTTGATGGTTTCGAATTGATGGCAATATGTTGAAAAAATAATACCGGTCAAATAACTCATTATTATGGCACATAATATGTATGACATTACTTTTGCTTCGTAATGGTACTTAGGCCCTTTGGTACGGCCACTCCTCAATTGACCTTTATCTGGTCTCAATGTAATGCATAAGAAGACATTTGGTTACGTCCAATGACAAACAATACAAAACGTAAATAGAACTTTATATGTGATGGGACCAGAATTTGGACTAGTCGGTTTCTCCCATGGTTTCGCAAACTAGTTTTGGAATAGTTTGTGGTCCTGCAGGGCAGCTTATTATTGATTCGTATTGTATGGAGCACTATGAGTTATCTCATGAAATATCAAATATCTCGAAAAGTCATTTGTCTCATCTATTTTGATGGTACTTTTTTAGACCAATTTTTTTTTCAAGATTCAAACTTTGTTTTTGGACTTTTACTATATAATAAGTATTTTGACGATTTTTTGATAATCTTAAAATTTGATATGCTTTAGTAATATTTTTCGATACCAAACAATACTTTAAGGCTTGTAAGAACTTATTTACTCTCATACATTTTTTGACAAATCTCTAAAGTATTTGAAATTTCGGTTTACTTTCAATCGATTATTAGAAACTATTCGTCACAGTGATTGCACTCACCCATTTTTCGTTAACTATTCATGTGCAACTTATGTAGATATTTCATTTCAACATGTTGCAAATATTAAAATTCAAAGGTCAAAAACTTAAAATTCACATGAAAAACAATGCGCTGTAGTGCCCGGTTGCCTACAAATCCCAAGGGGTGAGTTCCAAATTTCAAAACCACATAATTGTCAGCAGTCGATACTTTTCAAAAACAGAAAAAAATAATTCTAATAAAGCACGATGAATTTATTATACCTACGTACATAAGCACATGCTTACATGTCAGCGCGTTTGCGTGCATTTAATTAACTTATTGACGAAAAGACGTCAAAAGTTGATTTCAATTTTACCAACTTCAATATTCAATACCAATCCGTCTGTCAGTAAGTACTTGATAGTAGAAATAATCGAAAATTCAACAAAAATTAAAATTTACGGTGCAGGTGTTCAATGGAAATTTGTTGTTATTAATATTGTATTTTAATCGCAGAAATGGAAAAACAATTTTATACATATGACTTCATATGTTATGCCGAAGGTCATATACACTGTGTTTGTGTTGCACAGTGCGCGCGACTGCGCTAATGACTTGCCGCACGGTTAGCAATGAGAATTTGAATTTCTTACTTTAATTGCAAAAAATTTGCTTAAAACTTTAAATTGAATTCATATTAACCAATTGTTTACAAACTGAGTAAAAGCGCTAACATGACGTTAATTGTGAAAAATGTTTAAGTATTAAGTACCAAATAGTACGCAAAGAAATCGATTTATTTGTATGAAACAAATCAATACTTTTTTGACATACCTGATCCTAAAAGTATGCAACACTTTAGTAAGATGAGCTACTTACTTCGCTCATCTAGTATTATTATGCATGCTGCAAATGTACGCAACATTACTCCCCCTCAGAAAAAGATAGGACATTTGGCAAGAGCTGGTGCTTTGCGATACTGTCCTGTGTGTTAGTTTTTTGACTAACAATTAAATATCGTTTTCTTGTCTATTTTATTTCTCTTAAATGGGCTTAACAATTTTTGACATTTCTCGAATTTTCCTCCCCACCGAACGTTGGATTTAATGTGTTAAAATTTAAATTTAATATTTAATAAATTTTACATAAAATTCAAAATAAAATTCACAATTTTATAACGAATTCCGCAAACTGAAAATTTAATATGACTATTTTTATACCTTGGTATAAAACCTACAGATGGGGATATAAATCCAGCCAACATGATTCTCACTGAAGCGCAAATTTTGGCCACGAGAAGTTCTTGTAATTTTTTTCATATGCTGTTGTTGTTGGTGGATTTCCGTCTGCAATATACCATGCTATCGTGGAATATCTTTTGTCCAAAGCTATTCAGTGCCAAACAACAACAACAACAAAAACAACAAACAGCAACAATAAGTAGACACAGTAGCTCTGCATGCAAACATGGTAATGAAGTTTTTTCTTTGTTAAGATTTTTTTATTTTTTGATTTGAATGCATTCGCCGCGCACTGATTTGTGATGCCTTGTTTTAATGCCTTATTACTGTTGTTGCCAGTGTTTATTGTTGTTGTTGTTGTTGTGATTATTGCAGTGACTTTGATGACTGCACTTGCTGCTGCTGCACACATGAAGGTGTATGTTAATGTTCCGCGAACACCTTTTAAATTACAGTATAAAGACAAAATAATGGACAGTGTGGCAAAAGCATTAAAATGCAATAAATATGTTGTCAAAATCGAAAAATGTTGGTAAAGATGAAGAATTTTGATAAATGTTAATAAGCTAGAAAAGTGTTAAAAAAGTCTAAAAACGACAAAGATGGAAAATGTTGATAAAGGTTCATAAAGACAAAAATGTTGATAAAGTAAAAATAAGTTGATAATGGCAAAAAACGCTGTTGAAGTCAGAAAATGTTAATAAAGTAGAAAAACGTTAACAAAAGTTTATTTCCATACATTTTTACTAATCTTAAAGTGTCAGCTGTGAAATTATTTTTTTCTTTTGGTTCATAACACTTCACCGCAGGAATGGCGCTAAGTTCAAATGTTGCGTGAACTATGGGACACCCTTATATCTCTGGAACAAGAAATCATAGAGACATGGCGATTATACCAATAGAAGCGTATTTAAGTTTTTGTTTAGAACTTAAAACCTGCAGAATTGTCTTATCTCGACTTAGGTTGTTTTGTCAAAAGTCCACAGATATGTTAAAAAAAGTTGAAATATGTTGATGAGGTAAAAATGTTGATAAGGACTTAATATAGCATTGAAAAATGTTGACAGCGGTGAAATATGCCGATAGCGTTTAAAAATCTTAAAAAAAGTTGAAAATGTCGATGAGGTCGTATAATGTTTATAAAGATAAAAATATTGATAATTTCAAAATAAGTTGACAGCGTCTATAAATTTGAAAAATGTCGATAAAAGTCGTAAAATGTCGATAAGGTTGTAAAATTTTAATAAAGTCGAAATATGTCGATAAGTTCCAATAACATTTACAAAAACGCAAAATGTTCATAAACTTAAAAAATTTTGATAAAAGTTGTCAAAAATGTCAAAATATGTTGAAAATAACGAAATATGTCGAAGAAGCCGAAAAATGTTGATTCAATCTTAAAATGCTGTCGAAATATGACAATAAGGTCGAAAAACGTTGATGAAGTCGGAAAATGTTGATTAAATTGAATAATGTTGATTAAAGTCGTAAAATATTGATTGAGTCAAAATATATTGCAATTGACGAAATATGTGGAAGAAGCCGAAAAATGTTGATGAATTCAAAAAATGTAAATAAAGTTGGAAAATATTGATAAAGTTGAAAAATGTTGAGGCAAGTCGTAAAATTTTGATGAAGTCAAACTATGAAAAAATTGAAAATGTTTATAAAGACAAAAATGTTGATAAAGTCAAAACAAGTTGAAAATCATGAAAAATGTTTATAAAAGTCGTAAAATATTGATGGCAATGAAAAATGTTATTTGAGTCAATATATGTTGATAAAGCCGAAAACTGTTTATAAAGAAAAAAAAATATTGATTGAAGTTAAAAAAAGTTGATGGCATTGAAAAATGTTGTTAAAGTCGAAAAATCTTTATGAAGATAAATATGTTGATAAAGTCGTTAAATGTTTATAAGTACAAAATTTTGATAACGTCAAAATAAGTTGAAAATGTCGTAAAATGTTGACAAACTTGAAAAATGTTGACAAAGTCGAAAAATGTTTAAAACTACGAAAAATGTTGAAGAAGTTGTAAAATAAAAAACTGTTTAAAATTCGTAAAATGTTGATAAAGTCTAAATTTGTTGATAAAGTCGAAATATGAAGCCATGAAATTTGGATATAGTTGACATTTGTCGAAAAATGTTGATAAGATTGATTTATGTTGATGGTGTTCAATCCAAAAATGATAATAAGTTCGAAAATAGTTTATAAACTCAAAAAATAAATCGAAAAACTTTTCTAAAAACAAAAATGTTGACAAAGTTGAGTTATGTTGATAGTGTCGAAAAATGTTGATGAAGTCGAGATGTGTTGATAGTTCCGAGAAATGTTGATAAAATCTAAGAATTTTGATTTTCAGGAAAGATAAAGCCGTAACTGGGATTTTTCGGCGTCTAGTTCGGGTTTTTAATAAATTATGTAACCACAATGCTCCTCACTTTTGATAATATCCATACCATAACTCCGGCACATAATAAGCTTTTGGATAATGAGGTCTTGACCACTCTATGTAATACTTTTTCATGTTTGCGTTATTTTCACAAAACAAAAAATCATATAATATTTAAGCAGCTCTTATCCACAGCTTGTTTGTTCCAAAATCCACACGAAAATGTCCCACTGTGCACAGTGTCACCGTGATCAAGTTTTGCGTGTTAATAATTTTCGACTGCACTTTGTCTACACGGGTGAAACCTATACTTTGCACATGCATATTATGATTAACAACAACAACAACAACAACAGCAATGGCAATGCAACCTCCTATGATACATCCACCTCCATGCGCACCTCTCTTTAAGGAAGGAATCTAAACGATATCTCTACCTTCACGCTGCCATGGTCAGTCCATTGGGTGAATCAGTGAATTTTGCGTTTATTTTGTTTGACTTGGTAATGAGAATGTGGCGTTTTGCTGATTATAAGTAGAAGAAAAGCTAATGAAAATTATATAACAATAAAAACAAAGATGCATTATAAAATATTGACGAAAAACGAAGTAGACGACTTTCGTGTGAATATGGAATTTTTTTATCATAATCATAAAAGATATCACTTGCAGTAAAATGCAAAAAAAAAAACTGCACAAATAAATGAATGGCGGCGTCATACCGAAAGTTAAAAAAAAACAAAACAAAATTCATGTAAGATCCATATCGGCATTAACTACATGCAGAGACATAAATTGAAGGAATAAGGCAAAGGAAACTTAGCTTGATGGTAACGCTGGCGCATGATTAAAAACAAAAACACATGAAACAAGTGCACATGATATGCAAGTAATGCGGATGTGACGCGGATGAGCAATTACGATGAAAACAAATTTTGCACGCAATTCTTGCAAGAACACAACTGAAGGAATTTACATAGATTTTTTGTAAGCTTTTTTTAAACAGAATTTTAATGGACATACCCGTGTACATCTAAAAGTATTTGTCATTTAGCATTATACTTATTTTCGTCGGTCCCCCGCAATAAAAATAAAATTCCTTTGAAATTTATATACTATTGGGTGTAAAACTTAAAAACCGGAATTTTTTAGCGAAATTTGATGCTTTATTGTGGAAAAATGTTACAATATATTTTATTCAAATTATTGTCCATTGGAAGCTACAACATTTCCCCATCTTTCAGGCAATTTATGAATTCCATCCCAAAAAAATTGCGCCAAAAATGAATCTATCCAATTTTCGATATCTTGAACTTAAGTGAAGCGTATTCCTGATAGGGCATTCTGCATCGATCGGAACAAATGGTAGTCTGATGGTGCAAGGTCTGGGCTATAAAGCGGGTGAGGCAAAATTTCCCATCCGTTGTTTTCCAGGTAATTTTTGACTGGGGCAGCAATATGTGGCCGAGCGTTGTCATGATGAAAAATTATTGCTTCGTGTCTGGTCGCATTTTCCGGGCGTTTTTCGATGATGGCACGCTTCAAACGTAGTAATTGTGTTCGATAGAGGTCACCTGTGAGCATTACAGAGCATTACCTTGGCACCATGGATATTTGCCTTTGGCTGGGAAGGTCCTGGTTGTCCGGGCTTCATATATGAATGTTTGCGTTTCGGGTTGTCGTAATGGATCCATTTTTCATCCCCAGTCACGATCCGATGCAAAAATGACTTTTGGCAGCAGTTTTCTTTGCAAAAAAATGACCCAACAGAACCTCCCGCAAATGCTGTCTTTTTCTCCAATTTTCGAAAGTTATTCATCGTGAAAAATAATAATGATGCACACAAGATAAAATTTTTTTGTTGACTGATTTTGACAGCTGTCAAATGTACCTTCAAAATGACATATATATAAAGTTCGAGCTTTCAAGATATTTGTTAGTACGGACATCCACCGTCAAATTCCGGTTTTTAAGTTGTACACCCAATAATAATATATAACGAGTGATAAGTTTGCTAAAACAAAATGCAGGGAAGATGGGTGCAAGTTTTCAGAAACGTCAGTCCTGTGGTTAATTTTTTTTTTCAAATATTTTTTAAGTTTCAAAAAAATATCTAACCATAATTGATGCAATCTTTTTATTGTGATATTTAAGTTACTTTTATTGTATTTTTCTGGCGTCAGCCCCTTGGCATGCTTTAGTTCATAAGGAACACATTCGGTACTGAAAAGGTTTTTGTAGTGAATAAATAATTTTATGCATAACAATTATATTTCAGTTCATTTGACGTAAAAATATTTTAGAAATACGTGGGCTGCTATATATAGTTCTGGTCTAGGCAACACTAATGTCAATATCTAAAATCTAGTGACACCATAATAAAGTTTGACATATTTTAGCATAAGCGTACTCACAACGTTTTGATGTACAAGTGTTATTTGTTTTGTTTACAGTGAGTTAAGAAAATTTATTTTTCCATTGATAATTTAAGCGATTGATAAGTTATGAGGTTTCAACGAGAACAAAGTGCTCATGCAAAATCGAATGTATTGGAGTGGAACTAATGCCCAAGGATGCCTCTATCTCACGGTATGCCACATAACGATCTTGCATTATCAGTTCACGCACGGCATCAATTCTGTAAAGAACACAAATGATGGTTGTACGTCAAAACGTTCTGAGTACGTTTATGCTAAAAAATGTCAAACTTTATTATGGTGCTGCCAGATTTTATCTATTGACATTAGTGTTGCCTAGGCCAGAAATATATATAGCAGCCTACGTAATCACAATCTGAAAACATAAGAAAGATCATTTGAGTATTGAAAGGAAGTAAATCCCCCCGATTTTTTCACCAATATTTTTCTACTTTTTCAATATTTCTTGAATACTTCAAGACTTTTTTCACATTATTAAGCCATTTTTATAACTTATATGATATATCCAAGGAGCTTACAGTTTTTTTAGCATTTCTCAACATTTTTCAGAGTTATCCTCTTCTTTAAGGTATTTCACTATTGAAGGAACCTTTTCCATATTATTCAACATTTTCAATGTAAATAACTATAACATTTTCCAGGCTTTTCTATATTTTTCGTGTTTTTCAATATATTTATCAAGATTTCTCGGCTTTTGAAAAATTTTTCGGCTATTTCTATATTGGGAAATCTCCGAAAAATGTACCAAAATAAGCCATTTTTTATTTTTTTTTTTTTTACTTGATGGTATAGAATATGATGACTTTAACTTCTGGAAAATTTTTAAAAAATGAACATCAACTTTCAGGGTTGCCATAACTTTTTTTTTTAAGTTTCGCTTAAGCAATTAAAATGAAATTTTAGTCTCAAAGCGCTAAAACATAAATTTTTAGGATTGCCACATGGTTGTTTTCGAAAATTTATTTTAAATCTTACTCTCTTTGACTAAATTTAAATTTTCGGTTTAAGAAACGCACACAAAAACTTTTTTAAAATTGTATAAAAATTTTCAGGGTTGCCATTACTTTTTTTTTAAGCTTTGCTTAAATCATATATTTTAAGAAAAAAATAAAAATTTAGTATTAAAACACTAAACTAAACTTTTTTAAAAATAGAGCAAAGAATTTTGGTGTTGCCACTTATTTTTGTTGTTTGTTTTTTTTTATATTTTTTTAATTTTAACTACCAATAATTTTAAAAAAAATTTTTGGCAACATCGAAAGTTTTGTAAAATTTAATCAGTGATTCTAAAACCAAAAATTTAAAAAAAAGTCAGAATTATATGAGATTTTCGAAAATAACCACTAACAACAAAAAAAAAAAACAGTTGGAAGGTTACTAAATGGAGAATTATGAAACGGAGAATGACGAAATATTGCAAAAACATTTTTTTTAAAAAAGTTCAAACTGATGGATAGCCCCTGCAATTGTTTATTGATTTTTTTATGTAAATATAAAATAATGTGTTTAGTAATATAGAAAAATTTAAGCAGAGAATGATGCACACTTTCGATCTTTACAAAATTTTTAACCTTTTTTTATAAAAAGAACACACGAATACTCAGTATCGAAAAACCAAAACTGACTGGGCTGAAATTACGCTGAATCTCCTCTTTCTCTTTACTTTCATTTCTCTATTTACTCAATATTTAAAAAATTTTCAGTTAGAATAAGAAAATCTGAGCGGAAATAGTCTAACACGAGGGACTAATTTCGATATACGTCCATTTTATACATATAAAAAAAAATTTTCGAAGAGTTAACACGGAAAAACAGTTGCTGAAATGTCGTAGAGGTTTTTTTTTTAGAAAATAACGTTATATGCAAAACGGGCAAATTAAGTGCACTAAGAAACGATTAGGGACAGGGCGGAGAGTGACTTTTTAACAATATATGTTATAATTTCATGGTAAAATATTAAAAATAATTTTTTTTTTTTTGTAAGCTATTCGTATAGAAGCTATGAAGTATCTGTATTAAATAGTTCAAAAATCAAATTTGCAATCAAAACATGGTATTGAGCCCCGGGACATTGAATGGTACATTATTTGGAGAATCACCCATATTTTAAATTTTTTCCAAAAATTTTTAAATTTTTGTAAATTTTGACGTACTTTTAACATTTTCTATATATATTTTTTAAAATTTTTACCTTTTTATGTTTTTTTTCGGCCTTCTTTTAATTTATCGACCTTTACAACATATTCGGAATTTTTCCAAAATTTTTTTACTGTTTCGACGTTTATGAGATTTTTAAAATTTTGTTGATTTTTAAAGATAAGACCCAAAGTACCTTATAAGCAAGTGGAGGTTGCCAAAATCGGCGCTTGCACTTGAATATCATTATTGTTACTAGTCACTAGACCCAGAACATCGTGGCGCCGAATAATAGAAAATCGAAATGACAAAAAAAATGAGATGGGCACGAAATAATTACAGAGCTTTTGTTCAGGCAACATTATAGGAAGTGTCTTCTGAACATTCAAACATTGTAGTTACTTAGTTAATTTCCCAAGAATAATTTCATAGTGGGTAATAAAAATATCTCTTTATGTAAAAATGTCCATACATAAGTATGTAAGTATATCAACCTTTCCAAACAGCGTCAAACAAACACCAATCGTAACTCATATTGTTGTTGTTGGTGTTGTTGTTGAGCTCATTAAACTCCCGCCACTCATCCATTCATTCAGTTGCAAATGCATAAAAGTTTGCATGTCACAGTAGATTCCAAAGACATTCTCCAGTAGACTGAATAATTTTCATTTTTCTTATCAAAATCAAAATCTTGAGCGGCGCACATAACATTGATATTCATATTTTGCGTACAATTCTCGCGAAATGATTTTATTATTATTATGCTTACAAAGTAAGCAAAAGAGGTAGTCATTTATATGGATTTTTATTGCGAAAGGGGTGGGAGGAAAGAATCCTAAGGAAACCAAAAAATTATAATTTAATGGCTTCTTTGAAGAAATCTATTGTAAAGTTGCTTGTACAAATTTTCATTATAAAAACAATTTTAAAGTTTATGGCATATATACACACTGCTCCTGAACAAACGATAGGTTGCATGAAAATGACACCAAAAACGAACAATGCCCCTTCATTCGTAATCATTCACTGAGTAAAAATCAACTTTATTTGAAATCTTAGCTGCTCCTTTTTTGAAAATATCTCGATTTTTCCAATAGGGGCATTTTCCCATACAAAAAGAAAAAAAAAATTTTTTAACTACATTAAACTAAAATTAAAATAATCACAATCGATGTGTTTTGCGATGCTAAACGCGAATCCAACCTCAGAATTGCTCTATTGTGTATAGTTTATGAGATATTGTAACCTAAAGACCAAAAAAAGTCGTTTTTTGCCATTTTTTGAAGCTATATAACTATGTAACATATCATTTATTCGTCAAATGTGGCTTAAATACTTGAAAGTCCCAATATTCTCCTTTAAAACATAATTTAAATTATGTTGATATCTTTTTTTTCCTCAAAGATATCCTAACCTAAAAAGACACAAAAGTGCAAAAAACCCGTTTTGACAATATTTCGGTCTACGACATCTCTTAGAAGCATGAAGATATAAATATAATTTAAATTAGGTTTTAAAGGAAAAAATTGGGGCTTTTCAGTATTTAAGCCACATTTGACGAATAAATGATATGTAACATAGTTATATAGCTTCAAAAAATGGCAAAAAACGACTTTTTTTGGTCTTTAGGTTACAATATCTCATAAACTATACACAATAGAGCAATTCTGAGGTTGGATTCGCGTTTAGCATCGCAAAACACATCGATTGTGATTATTTTAATTTTAGTTTAATGTAGTTAAAAAATTTTTTTTTTCTTTTTGTATGGGAAAATGCTCTATTGGAAAAATCGAGATATTTTCAAAAAAGGAGCAGCTAAGATTTCAAATAAAGTTGATTTTTACTCAGTGAATGATTACGAATAAAGGGGCATTGTTCGTTTTTGGTGTCATTTTCATGCAACCTATCGTTTGTTCAGGAGCAGTGTGTATAGTAGCCAGCGGAAAAACTTGTCTTAGTAGTCGCTATAATATGAGCACCGATTTTGAATAGCATGCCAAGAAATTCTAGGCGCCATAATATTTCGGCACATATCTCTGAAAAATTTTCATCGGTGTTTTCACGTGAAATATTTTTTATAAACTTTGATTTAGTTTTTTATAAGACGCATAAAATGTCTGAAATACTAAAAACAGTCATAAAATAAATTTACGTTGATGACCAATAGAATAAAACAAACAAATTTCAATTGTTAACGTTTACACGGTGTTCAAACAAGCTATTCTAATGGGACGACTTAGGATACCCTTTTCTTTTATCGGAGCGTCTCTGAAACCAAAAATTTCAATTTAGTCAGTAAGAATTACATAAATTTTTAGAAAATAACCATGTGGCAACCCTAAAAATTTATGTTGAAGCGCCGCGAGGTTTATGGAAAGCCCGGGGACATTGAATTTTACATTTTTCGGAGAATCACTTACTTTTATTTGAAATTTAGTGTACATTACTTTAATTTTTTTTTTTTACTACTCGAGTGGAGTAAAAATAACGAAACACATTTGCTCCGTGTAGTAAATACTATGTAACATAATTTTTTACGTTTGATGCCAGCTGTCTGCAGGGAATGCGGTCGCATGCACTTTGATATATCAGTCACTATTAGTATCATTGTTGCTAATGCTCAATTGTTGCACTAGAAAATCTAAATACTTAACATACAGCGTTTTCTTTTATTACGACATTACACATTCATATATCATTTTGCCTTAAGAGCCCCCGTCTAATCAACAAACTTTCATGCGATATTCTCAAGAAATTAAAATTCTCGCTAATAAATTAATTTATGACACATGCAAATTTTTTTGTTTAGAAAAAACCATAAAACTTTTGCACAGAACATCATGGCTACCAAATTGAATGAAGATGAGTTGTCGGCGATTCCAAGTGAAGATAATTTATACATCAACTGTGTAATTATATTTATCTTTGCCGCCTCATATGACGAAAAAACAACAACTCATGATTGCAATTTAAACACAATGCAAAAGAAGATGCAATCCATTTGATGGAATGAAGGGCAAAAGGATGGTTGGGAGAAAATTTATTTCATACGTTAAATGCATTTTTATTTCGTTGCGTTTATATAATTGTAATTTCTTAAGTCAATACTTTTAAGAAAGTGTAGAAATTTGTCAGCTTATTGTCATAATTTATATATTTTAAGTTTGAACATGAATAACTGTAAATCCTACGTATGCAGTGGGAAATAACCGTGTGGTCCATATTACCCACGTAGTCCATATTTCCCTCCCTTACCCTATTAATGCGCAAGACAAAAATTTGTCCTACCCTTTTTACTATGTTAGAAATGAAGCATGACTTTGAATTATACACCATTAGAAAGGTATTTGTGTATAAATGTGCACAATGCTAAAATTATTTTAATATTTTGCCATTATGCCAGGTAAAATTAAATGCAAATTTTTCAATATTAACAACGACAAAAAAGGATACAGCACAATGAGAAAGACAAAAATCTGACTGACACTGACTACATGTTCTTTGTTTTCTTGTCGTTTCACATTTGTCATTGTACCAGGGATGATAAATGAGCTTTCCTATTTTGTACCAAATAGCAAAAAAAGTACTAAAATTGTCCAAAAAGTACCAAAAATGTTTAATAAATTTGTGGCTAATGTATATTTTGTTTTAAAATTTGAACTGTTAAATTTTTTATATGGATTTTGAGCCGCTAAATTCGAATTTGCAATTTGAAGATATTGACAATTTTACTTCCCATCTTTATTGTCCACCTTGAATAAACAATATCTACAAAACTGCAGAACTTTCAGAGAAATAAATTTCCGAACCATTTGTTTTCAATGCATTTGGTTTCTTAAAGTGCCAACCAATTCCATTTTGAGAGTGATTTTGCTGCTCATTTCATTGGATTTTGTATTTTTTTTTTTGTAGCTCTCCCAGTTTGCATTTTGGAAACGATTTTGTTGGTTTTCGCCTACTGCCATAATTACAATGAATATTCTTGCCATTCGCATAGATCTACTCCGAATTAATCATAATTTATTCAAAAAATTATATTTATTATACTAAAACATAACAAACTGTATCACCCAAAGAATTATTAATAAAATTCAACATGCAAAACTCAAATTAATTTATAGAATCTACAAAAGAAACAAAGTCAACAACGATCAGTTACTGAGCATGACTTGCAAGAATTATGCCAATAACTGGCGGCAAATGAGCGTGCGCAAGTCTTCTTAAACAAAAACACACAGTCCAGAAAAGGTCAAATAAGGGAACGTAATTGTTATTAGCCAGCGTGTGGAATATTTAAATCATATAATGCAGATCAGAACGATCGCATGATCCATAGAATGCGCTACAACACACTATTACAAAGGAGTTCAATTAGCGCATGTTGCCATGTCAAACGAAAAAGATTGAAGAGAACTGTTTGAGGGATAGTCCATAGTTTGGAATATTCATAAATTCACTTGCAAATTTAACAAGATGCGCCGCAACAATCACAAAAAAGTGCATGATCTTTATCGCAACGTGGCTTACAAGATCAACAGAGTTTTGTCACTTGTGGAGCAGGCAATGGGGATCAATTTCTCTGTACAATTAAAAAGCGTCATGTATGTATATGTAAACACATGTATTGGAAACCAATACAATGATATAAGCCTTTTAAATAGCCTGATTGTTTAATATTTGCCGCATTCATTAGAAGATTTCATGCATACGCAAATGATGAAATTAAGCAAAAATAATTCCATTTAGATGGCATGTCACTTGCTTCATTAATACTTTTTTTTAGAAAAAAATATGGAATAGTGAATTTTTAATTTTTTAATGGGAATGTCGCTTAATTAAACTAAATCCAAATGAACGATTTACAGGAAAAAACAGCTTTTTTTAGAAAATAATAATTAAAAACATCCAACGAACTCTAATCCAAAAAGCTCAACAGCCAACTGTGGTATATGACTTCATATGTTATGTAGGATTGATTTTGCGTCATCCAGTCAAAAATTTATATTTAAATAGATGATTCTCCAAAAAATGTACCATTCAATATTTCGAGGCTCAAAACCATGTTAAAATTTAAAATTTGATATATTAACTATAAAAAAATAATACTAAAAATTTTACTATGAAATTATAACATAAAGTGTTAAAAAGTCATTCTCCCTGCTATCAGTAACAGCTTCTTTGTGCACTTAATCTGTCCGTTTCGTATATAACGTTATTTTCCAAAAAAAAAACCTATATTTCAGTTACTGTTTTTATGTGTTTACTCTTTTGAATTGACATACACAAAAGTTGGTCCCTCATTTTAGACTATCTCCACTCAGTTTTTCTTACACCAGCTGAAGGTAAAGAGAAATAGGAGTCGCACCAGGAGTTCGTTTACTGCTCATTCAGTTTCGGTTTTTCGATAGTGAGTGTTATTGCGTTTTAAGTTTTGTAAAGAACGCAAGTGTATGTCATTCTTCCTGTAAGTTTTTATATATATATATATTTTATATATTGTCATTCTCCCGTCTAGTCATTCTTCCGTCAAATTTACTAAGGGAGAATGCTTCTCTTACAAGAGATTTTTTATTGGCTAATTCATTAGACTTGTTGAACTAATTTTCCTTTTTATGATAAGGGGCTGTGCATAAACCTTGCGATGCTCCAACATAAATTTTTAGAGTTGCCGGATAGCTTTTTTCGAAAATCTTATTTAGTTCTTATCTTTTTTTGACTAAATTGAAATTTTTGGTTCCAGAAACGCTCCGATAAACTTTTTTCAAATTGTGCTTTTGGTCTTGCCATCCGGTTTCATTTTTTGTTAGTTTTGCTTATTTATTTATATTTCGGTTCTGTTGCCGTTAAAAATTTATATTTAGTCAAAAAACAGTAAGATTTTAAGGAAATTGTCGAAATCAACCAATTGGCAACCCTTAAAATTTATGTTGGATTTTTAAAAGCTTATTCGGAGTTTTGAGTCTAAAATTTTATTTAAATTTTTAAAATGTAGGTATTATTTAAACGAACCTTAAAAAAAAAATCATATGGCAACCCTGAAAGTTTATGTTAATTTTGCAAAAAGGTTGAAGCAAGTAGGGTCATCATGTTCTGTATCTTCAATTAATAAAAAATTAAAAAAAATTGGTGAGGACAAAATAAGGCATGTTTTGGTGTTTTATTCACCCAAATACATTTTTTTTCCGATGGTTACCAATCTGAATTTGATTTCGAGAACTTTTTTTCGACAAATTCAAGGTCGCTGGTTCTGAATCTGGTAACCGTTTTTCCTATTGCGTCTGAGATCTGAGTTATCCTTAACTTTAAGGGAAGAACACGCAATTTTCAGATATAAGTATGGCGTATGTAAAAGAAGTGATCATTCTCTTTAAGCCATCAGAAAAATCAGACTGACAAAAGTGAACTACCTTACTTCCTGGATGTACGCCATATGTCTGAAAATAGCGTTCTCTGCACTATAAATCAAGGATAACTCGGATCTCAGACCTGATAGGAAACAACCAGAGACCTTGAATTAGTCTGATTGAGAGTTACTTACAAATTTTCTCAATCTCAACGTTTGGCTTATCATCTTCTCTGCACGAAAAATGATCAGTGCTGAAATTTCTGGTTATGGGTGTTTCCGTGCTTATGGAAACTTACTTACCCTGAAATTGCCATCTATGCATTTCAAAAATTCCACAAACTTCAATAAAAAATCGCTGTATAATTTTTCGCTAGACTTTATTTAAATTATGTTTTAAATTCTTTCAAGTTTCAATTACATTTGCCATTACATTTAAATACAATAAGAATTACATACTTAATATTATGAATTAAATAAATCTTTTAATTATTTATTATCACAGTACTCATGCAAATATTAACTAAAATTTTATATCTTTTTTTTATTTTACTTATGAACTTACAATTTAAAACATATACACGTTAATATAAAGAAACATTTTATTTTACATACAATAGAGAACACATACACAAAGTTATACACTAATAAACAGTAACAATTTGCAAAAGGAAACACCAGAGTTTTCGAACTGAATAGACGACTCATTTAACCTTGACTTTTATGTGAAAACAAAAATTAAAGTTAAACAAATTCAATTTCAGCGATTATTCGATTTATAAATAAAGTTTGTTATTTTAATAATTTCGTAGTAATATTAACAATTTTCTGTTGTTATATTGACAATTTTATGTTGTTATATTAACAATTTTCTGTTGTTATATTAACAATTTTGTATTGTTATATTAACAATTTTATTTTGTTAATATTACTATGAATTATTTAGAGAGGTAAAGTTCATTATAGGACTTAACAGTTACTATATGTAGAAAACTTACACTTAAACTTACACACTTAATATTTGTTTTTCTTGTTTGTATCTACTCAATTGTTACAAATGACATTTTCGTTTGAAAAATTTACAATTCTTATGGTAAATTTTACCATATCTTGTGGTTATTTAGTATAATATTGATTTAGTTAACATATTTCATTACAATATACATTTAAATTTATTTTTCTTAAATTTTTAGTTACTTTTTTCATTTTGTCTTAAAGTCAAATTTTTTTTTTGTGATGAATTTTTTACATTTCTTAACTTCTTTTTGCAGCTTTTGTGGCATGGTTCTGGATTATTTTGAATTGAAAAATTATAATTTTCTACACAGTAAAAATTTTAGTTTAATTTTAAAACCAAAAAGTATTTTTATAGAACAATGCCAAAAGGAGTACTAATTTTAAACTATTTTGGTATAAATTTCATACTTTTTTGGAATAAATTTCAAATTTTTAGGAAAAAATTGGAATTTTGTACCAAAAAAATGTAAAATCAATACTAAAAGGAATCAAAAGTAAGAAAAGTAAACTACCATTTTTTAGTGTGTAAGACACTCATATAAAGTTGCTTCAGGTTTGTGTACCTTATAAAGTTTATTCAAACCATTATGACTCATTAAACGTCATACAAGGGGAAAAAGAGCGCTCAAATCGACAGGATATTGTAAAAATTAAAAAAACTATACAAAGACAAAAACGAATGCTATAATTCCCAAAAAGTAAAGCAAATCTCCACCAACTTTTGACTAAAGAGGCATCAGATGGTAAAATTTGTTCACAACTTTGGTTTTATTTAAGTCCCTTTAGAATGTTCAAGGTCTAGAGCCAATAAATAGTCTCTTCAAAGTCAATGTCCTCTTCTCTTTGGGATTTACAGTCTCTTTTGGACATATACTCACTTGAAAATCTACAGCAAGGGTGTCAGCGTTTCAAACTAGTTGAGCCAAGTGTAGTAAGTGCAAAATTTTTGGCTCGTCTACAACAACCAAAATATTTCAATATTTTGCAAATTTCATGGAACTACAACAATCACAAAAACTATTTTTTTTTATGGTTTGTTTACAACAACAACAATTTTTCAACAATTTTTCAAATTTCTAAGAACTACATATAAATTGCTAAAAAAAACACAAAAAATATTTTTTGTGATTGTTGTAGTTCCGCGAAATTTGCAAAATATTGAAATATTTTGGTTGTTGTAGGGCAGTCAAAATTGGTTCACTTTTGTTGTACACTGACACCCTTGATCTACAGTTTATTCAGATCAGAGATTATAGTCACTTCAGATAATGTATCGTCATCAGATTTTATAGTATCAACCGATTCTATAGTGCTTCATGCTATAATCTCTTCAGAATTTATAGTCCTTCCTGTATCAATAACCTCACCAAGAGTTAAAGTTCTGTTCAGAGTCACTTCATAATCAACCATTACTTTAGGGGTTATAGTCTCTTCTGACCCTTTTAATTTGATTACCTTTGCCGAATGTATAATTTTTCAGACTCTAATGTATCCATATTTTCTTAAAAGTGTTAAGCTTCTTCAATATCTACAGTTTCTTCAGAGTATTAAGTCCCATCAGAGTCTATAATCTCATTAAAATATATGTCTTATCAGAGTCCTTAATCACATCAAAGTTTAACTTCTTCAGAGTCGATAGTCAATTCAGAGTCGATAGTCATTTCAGAGTCTATAATGATAGAACCTACAGCCTCTTTGGACTCTTCAACGTGTTCGAAGTTTATAGTAACAGACATTATGATACACACTTCTCTGTAATTTATTCTGTTTTTCTCCTAAATTTTGAGCTTCTTTCAAGTTTTCAGACTATTCAAACTTTACAATTTGCTTGGAGACTAAAGTCACCTCATAGCCAATTTTTCCCATGTTTTAAGTTGCTTAGAGTCAAAATAGCCACTTTGAAAATATTTTTTTTCTAGTAAAATCTACGTTAAACTCAATACATGTATGAAACCGCTGCTGATTTTCACGCAAATGATTTCTGGAGAATTAAAAATCTTTGAAGTCCAGATATTTAGAATCTATAGTCTCTTCAGAGATCCCAGTCACTTAAGAGTATAGTTATTTTAAAGTATGCAATATATTTTCTTTTAAATTAAGATATTTTAAAATGTCAATAACTAAAGCGTTTTTAGGAACTGTTTCAGAACCACTTACTTTTAACACTTAAGCACATTTTTAGATCTACAGACTCTTTGTACTTAATGCTTATATTTTTTTGAAAAAAGTAATTCTGTCGACTTGAGAAATTGTAGAATATTTAAAATTTTGCACTAATTGAAATAAATTCTCAATTCATTAAGAATCCAATATATATTATAAGACTTAAGAATGCTTTGTTTGGTACATTTCCTACTTATAGTTCTCTTGAGTTCAATACAAAACATTTAATAACTTCTTCAGTTCGAACAATTTTTGGAGAAAAATACTCATGCAAATACCTTTTATTTAGCCATTCACTTTAGTGCATCATCATGTACGGTGATTCATCGCCATTTGCACCTGTTGGACTGTCCATGGAGGGATTGATACGTTTTTCCTTTTGACGTCGATTACAAAACCAAACGCGTACAACCTCCTTCTCCATAAATAGACGATCGGCTAATTGGGTAATCTCTTCGCTGGTGGGTTTTTGATTTAACATAAAGGCCTTCTCCAGCGAACCTCGCACAGAAGTTTCAATTGAGGTGCGTTTTTTACGACGACGACCCATAATTTCGGGTGTACTGATGGTCGTTTGTAATGCGGCAGGATCGAAGACACTGAAAAGATAAAAAGAAGAATTGGAAAAGAGAAAATAAATCAACTGGAGATCAACAGTATTGTTGGAAGATTAAACAAAACTGGGAATGAAGTCGTCTGATTCGAACTCAGTATTCAGTGTTCAGTAATTCAGTGTTCTGTTTTAGTATTTGAGTACTGAGTGTTCAGAGTTCATTGTTTAGTATTCTGTGTCAAATGTTTCAGTATTTCAGTATTCAGTGTTCAGTACTTCAGTGTTCATTATTTTAGTGTTCAGTATTTCAGTGTTCAGTATTTCAGTGTTCAGTATTTTAGTGTTCAGTAATTCAGTGTTCAGTTTTCAGTATTCGGTGTTCAATACTCAGAGTGCAGTATTCAGTTTTCAGTATTTGAGTTCAGTGTTCAGAGTACAATGTTCAGTATTCAGTGTTCAGTATTCAGTGTTCAGTATTCAGTGTCCAATGTTCAGTGTTCAAAGTTCAGTGTTCAAAGTTCAGTGTTCAGTTTTCAGTATTTCAGTATTTAGTGTTCAGAGTTCAGCTGTCAGTATACAGTTATACAGTATTTAATGTTCAGTGTTCAGAGTTCAGTGTTTAGTGTTCAGTATTCAGAGTTCAGTGTTCAATATTCAGTGTTCATTGTTCAGAGTGCAGTATTCAGTTTTCAGTATTTGAGTTCAGTGTTCAGAGTACAATGTTCAGTATTCAGTGTTCAGTATTCAGTGTTCAATGTTCAGTGTTCAGAGTACAGTGTTCAGTATTCAATGTTCAGTGCTCAGAGTTCAGTATTTCAGTGTTCAGAGTTCAGTAGTCAGTAGTCAGTATTCAGTGTCCAATGTTAAGTGTTCAGAGTTCAGTATTCAGAGTTCAGTGTTCATTATTCAGTATTCAGTTTTCAGTATTTGAGTACTGAGTGTTCAGAGTTCATTGTTTAGTATTCTGTGTCAAATGTTTCAGCATTTCAGTATTCAGTGTTCAGTACTTCAGTGTTCATTATTTTAGTGTTCAGTATTTCAGTGTTCAGTATTTCAGTGTTCAGTATTTTAGTGTTCAGTACTCAGTATTGAGTATTTCAGTATTTAAGTGTTCAGTATTTTAGTGTTCAGTGTCCAGTATTTCAGTACTCAGAGTTCAGTGTTAAGTGCTTCAGTTTTTCAATATTTTAGTGTTCTGTGTTCAGTATATTCAGGTTTTCAGTTCAGGTAAAATAAGTTAAGTCAAGATTTACGTACCCTCCTGTTGCCTGTATCGTACGATCAGCATCTTCAAGCCACTTCTGCAGTAATGGCTTCAGCTTGCACATATTCTTAAAGCTAAGATTCAACGCCTCGAAACGCGATATTGTCGTCTGTGAGAAATCATTGCCATATAGTTTCCCCATTGCCAGACCCACGTCACCCTGCGTGAAACCAAGTTTGATGCGTCGCTGCTTAAAAGTCTTCGCGAATTGTTCGAGTTCCTCAAGATCGGTAGTCTCTTCTGGTGATGGCTCACCAGCTGATGCTGAACGCTGTGCTGCCAAAGTTTTCGGCATTTGTGGCGTTTGCGGACCACTTCCCCCAGCGGAGGGTGTGTTTGGTGTTAGAATGCCACTTACTTTCAAGGCACTTCCTCCACTTGCGCTATTCGGCGGTGTCACCTGACTATTGTGCGTATTGTAATGTGTAAGCGGAGTATTCTGCTGATGCTGATGGTGATGATGATGATGTTGCATGGAAAGCGGTGAACTCGCTGGACTGTGCACAGGGCTACGATGTGTAGGTGTTGAGGTCATTGGGTTATGTTTTAATTCCAAAGGTTGCTCCAGTAGCGATTGCTCTTCAAGGTGATGATGATGATGATGATCTCGCCGCTGCTGCTGCTGGTGCGGTTCATTTTGCTGCAACTCTTGTTGTTTCTGCAGCGCCTGCAGTTGTTGCGCTGCCTGCGAAAGTGCTTGCACGCGACTTTGCAATAGGAACTGTGCAGCGGCCACCTGTGCTGCAACGCTGGGATCATCTTTTGGTATGCCCAGCGAACCACTGCGTATGATATCTATGTACGATTGAAATTGCTGCTGCAGCGCCACCTGTTGTTGTTGCAAGGCTTGCTGAAATTGTGCAAAATCTTGCATCGGACTAATGGCACTGGGGGGTACGCCGCCACCAATTGGTAGCGCATTTGCTGCAAACGCTAAATTTGCAACAGCCAGCTGCTGTGATTGTGGTGATGGAAGGCTGCCGGGTATTACTAGAGGTGCACATGCCATTGAAGCGATACCTATGGTGGTGGCAGCGGGGGAAACAGCTAGCGGCAATGGTACATTATGTGCTGCTGCTGCTGGTGGCGAAGCGCTGATACTTAGCGGCGGTGGTATTAACGAATGGGACGACGGCGGTGGCGGGGTATGTGTTGCGCTGGCAAAAGTGCGCTGCGACTGCAAAGATGGCGTTGGCGATTGTGAGCTGTGACGTGAATTCTCGCTGGTTAAGTTTAATGCGCCCGAATTTTCATCATCGTCATCAACAGCGTCCACAACATGATGATGTTGATGGTGTTGCAATTCCTGTTGTGGATGATGATGCAGCGGATGTGGGTGGTGATGATGATGATGCGGCGGTTGATGATGGTTCTTTTGAATTGCGTGCAACGGATGATGTAGTGGATGTAAATGTTTGCGTGGGTTTCGATGTACTTGCGGGTGGTGATGATGATGGTGGGTATGTGCTTGTGGGTGTGGATGCAGTGATGGGCTTAATGGTGAACGGCAACGATCACTGGAGTTGCCAACACTGGAGTTGTTGTCATCACAATCGGAAGCTGAAAGTACAGAAGAAAAATACAAATAAATTTTTAGCTTAAAAAGAAAGGTGCCCCATAAATCACGCAATATTTGTATATGCTGCCATTTGTAATGTTAAGTGGCGCCTACAAAAAACACATAAAACAGTTTGACAGCTTAAGGTTAGTGAAAATGTAATTTACGAAAAATTAACGCGCTTTCCATGTTTAACAATATTTCAAAAATAATGAAAATTTGTCAATTTTGCACAAAATTATTTGGAATATTAATGATATAAGAACGTGTTGCTCTTTCATGTGGTGCTTCATTTTCACTGACCCTAAGCTGTCAACTGTCAAAATGTTTTTGCTTTTTGGTTAGCAACACTTTATTGAAGAAAAAGTGGCAAATTCAAATCTTGCGTGAATTACGGAAAATTTAGAAAAAGAGTGCGTATACGACTGGTAAGCCATAGAAGACATTTCCCCGATGTGTTATTCCACAAAGAACCTTATTCTATGTTCTTTATGTTTTACTTTATGTTTCAATAACAAAAAATACAATTAAAATAAAAAGTAGTGTATTTTTTATTTAATTCAATTCTTGCATGAATTATGGGACACCCTTTAGTTTAGAAGCATTACTATTGGTGGTCATAGCAAAAAAAAAGACAGTTCTTAAAGGAGATTTTAAAGACATTTTTGAACATGAGTAGTGTCTATGCTTAGAGGTCCTTCACATATTGAAAGGAGTACTCTCTATACATTTTATAACATCTATTGGTAATAAAAATGTTAATATACCAATTTCGAACATAATAACCATTTTATTTTCTAGTTTTATTGTTATTTACCGATAGTCGCATAAGAGAAATTTGCTTACAAAGTCAATTTTAAAGCCTAAGCTCCAACTTTACCATTTACTCTGTATCCTTGTTAACTCATTATTATTCATGTCCAGCTTTCATCGCATATAAAATCTCATAAATTTGGAATTCACACTTGATCGTAATCATACAAATCAAAATCAGCTGCAAACGAAAAAAAAAAATGTTCACTGTCTTAATTTTCAGAGAATATCCGACCAACCTACCTACGTACCCAAATGTTGCTGTGATTTAGCATCATCTATCTCTTCGCATGTTGCTTTTTTTGTAGAAAATTTCCATATTTTTTTATGCAAAATTTATGCTATTTGGCTTTCATTGACTTTTTTTCCATCGCTCCACTGTGGTTTGATGGTCAGTAACCCACATGATGCCTCTGCTACTCATAGGAATATTGACGTATTTGTATGGAAGGCAGTGGCGTGATATATCTTTTTTTGTTTTTTTGTATTTTAGTAAAAAATATCTTTTTTTTTAACCGAAATAGGTTTCTGAAATTCATTCTCAAATTTTGAATATAATAAACCCCAACCATATACAAAATTGAACGACGTAATGTTCGATAAATCGTTATATCTCAAGAACTTACACGAGTTAAAGGAAAAAAAGCCATCAACATTAAAAAGAACCAAATTGTTTTTATGACTTAACTATCATTAACTGAGCCGTTTATTTTTGAAGTGGTCCAAGTCCAAAACGAGGAAAAGTAATGTCATCTATAAAAAAATAGGCAAACGAAATCGTTAAAGTCCCTATTTCTATGCCTAAATCTCATCATATTCGAAAGTTTTTTTTTTTTGGAAAGGTTGTGAGAAAGAGCAGTGCATAAGATATTCTTTTTTTTTTAAAGTGGACGGTGCCACGCCCCTAAATAGAAAAACCGCTCTAACGACTAAGCTGCTGTAATGATTTTTATGAAATTTAGTACGGAGATAGGGTTAACACTAAGAAACGATAATATCACTTTTATGTTTTTAAGTCGGCTTTGCTACGCCCCATAGAGAAAATGCACAGACATGGTAGCTGATGTGAATTTATTCGCCAAAGTTAATATTTGGGTGGTCCACAAGGCAACCTCTATTACTATAATATGAATTGGCTGAAAAAAATAAAATTGTTCCCGGTTTTCACGAACAGTTTACTTTATGGTGTGAAAATAATATCAGTCAAACAACCGGTTATAATGGCACATAATTTGTACGGCATTACTTATTCGTTTTGGACTTGCCCACGATTCAAATATACTATTCTACCGCAAAATATGGTCTGACGGGAAATGGATCGTTCTTACCTCATTCAGGTATGGGGAATTCAGTGGTGCTGGATTGGTCCATCGCCCCATACAAAGGACTCAAGTGAAAATTTTATCAAGAAATCTCTTATGAAGATTCTGATAAATCAATGATTTCTCATCAAAAGTATAATTTTCTGCTAAGGGGACATTCATAAAGTATGCTACACGAATTTCACGAGTTTCGGACCCACCACCTCCTCCATGTCACACTCTGTCACATTTTCATTGACCCCTATTTGTGACATCACACTCAAACTTTTTATACCTTAAAATTAATTGAACTTTTTTTTAATTAAAGGTTTAATTACACATTCTAATTTTAACACGTCAACTATTTTGTTTCAACCTTGTTTGTTTTTTGTGAACAAAATATGCTTAAAAATTTTGAAATTTTTTCGATTTGAATTGTGTGTCATCACATTTTGTCACAAATTTGTAATTCTTCCCTCTTTTAAAAGAGTGGCTTAATTTATGAACAGCCCTTAAAGATATATTATCCACACAGTACAAATTTTATATTAATTTTAAAACCAAAAAGTATTATAAAGAACAATGCCAAAAAAAGTATAAAATTTAAACTTTTTTGGAATAAATTTTATACTTTTTTGGAATAAATTTCAAACTTTTTTAGAAAAAAATCGGAATTAATTACAAAAAAGTTTGAAATCAATACTAAACGGAATCCAAATTAAGAAAGGTAAACTATCATGTTTCAGTGTGCAGCATTCGAGTTGCTTATTTTTTCAATTTATCGAATATTTTTTTATTTAAACGCTAATTCATACCAAATTTACCTTTTTCTCATTTACGGAAAACCCGTAGAGGCAAACCTTAATTTTTACGGTTAACACTCAGTAAAATTTATTTAATGTAAAAAATAAAACAAAAATTTTCATGTGAACGACGCGAGTATCGAACTTAAGAACTTTGTATTTGCAGGCGACGCTCTAACTGATAACTTCCATTCCAAATTTCAACGCATTTATTTAAAACTTCACAAAAAGCGCTGCCACTATTTTATATATTACGGGCCAGAACTATTCATGCGGGGGCTTAATTTTGAAATTTTTAGCAGGACGGCACTTAACTGATAACTTGCGATTGAAAGAAAAATTTTGCAGAAAACCGCCACTGTCTATCTACAAGCAGCGAATGTGTGGCATCATACGCTGCTGTGGCACAACATCTGAATAACAAATGTTGCACGTACAAAAATTTCATTTGATCAGAAAAATCGAATCGAAACGAATACGAATCCGAAATGTTTTGGGGAAAATTCAATGTTACTTTTATGCAGAATAAGTCATCAAAAACCCGAAGCAAGGAAGCGGCAGTGGTGAGCAGGCACTAACCACTTGACTCATCATCATATGCACATATGCAAAAATGGCTGGAGCCTCATGGACGTGGACGACGACGTTGTTGCTGCTGGACCATGAACCAGCTGACCATTCAAATTTTATAACCCACACATATAAATATTATGAATAGCAAATTTCCCCATTCTTTTTTTTTTTTTTTTGTCGAAAGCAAATATTTTTTTTTTTTTTGGTTTTATTATGAAGAAGTAAAAACGGTTAATGGAACCAAGAAAAAAAAGGGTTGCCAACATGAAATTCACTTTCATGTTTTTTTTTTCGATTTAAAAAAATTCAAATTGTGAAATTGTGGCAAATAAATGATTTGAATATGTTGATATTGTAGCCAAGGTTGGTTGGATGATAACAACACACGAGGGTTGAATTTTAAAATCGTAAGGCAGCTATCTGCAGGATATTCCCAAAAAAAAAACAGTAAACAGGAGTTAATCAAAGAGTGAAATTCAAATGTCGATTTAGCATTTTTATCGGTTATTTAGGCGTGGGATTTTTGTGCCCCCAACCCCTTTACGGTGTTTTTTTTCAAATCAATTGGGTGACGACAATAATATTTGGACAGTTGGGTGTTTTTGTGGAAATAAAAAAAAAACATGCATACAAATTGCAAATTTATACGAAAAAATTTTGCAAAAAAAAATATGCCAAATTGGAAAAGAAAGAAAAAAAGAAGCGAAGGAGTTGGTATATTCCAAATGAAAAGAAAACATCAGAAATCCATTTGATGTTACCCAATGTGCCTGCCACTCAATACCACATTTTCGCATAATAAAGAAGAACGAGTAGAAAAAATCACTTTTAAATGGGGAGTGTGTCTGAACTCTAGTCAGCGTACTCCACAAGTCTACCGGAGTTGTTTGGTGCCCTTCCCGACACACACAAAACCAACGGACTATGAAATTGACCAACGAAGCTCGCACACACCCACCCCACCCCAGCACCATCAGACGCATGTTTGCTTATGTTAAATTTATTCAAAAGGTGTTGGCGTTTAAATATTTTTTTAAGGAAATGCTGCGAACAAAAAAAGGATATTTATTTCACAAAAAAGTATGGAAGGGTAGAGTTTCTTTCAAAAGCTGCAAAAATTTGCATAAGAAAGTTAAAGTTTTTTCTTTTAAGAAATTGACCATTTGGAGTTAACAAATACACTAAGAGGGTATTTCTATTGATTCTGAAGTGAAATTTGTTTTTCCAGGTCACGTGACTATAAAGTGGCTTTTGAAGTTTGACAAAGTGATTAAATGCATATTGTATTGCTCGAAATTTCAATGAAATATGTCAGTTATATATTCTTGGCCAGAAAATACGTCAAAATTTCGTCCTTCCGTTACACAGACCTGCAAAGCTACAAATTTATTATCTTTCCCAGTTTTGATAGTCTTCCTATTTACTAACTTGAAATTGTTTTTTTTTTCAATCACGTTTGGATTGCGTTCTCCTTGCTTCAAAGTACATAAAATTTTGTATCTAGCTTATCGCACGCTTCCAGAAAAAAGTCCAATTCCCTTTTGTCAATTATGAATAACAATATTCCCTGGAATTGCGACAAATGATAGAAAACAGCGGTTCCTGCACTTTGAAGCAAGGAAAACTCATTATCTTAGCTTGATAGAAAAAAACCAAGTTCAGTTTAGTAATTCGAAGTTCCTAGACCCCCATAAGAAATCAAGGAAGGAAAAACTATGCTTAGATCTATGTTATGCTTTGCTAGTGAATTTCTCTACATGAAATTGTTCTTAATTTTTGTGTATTGTTGATACTCACTTAGAGGCAAGTCTCGAATATTAGGTGTGTGATTTAGAGCTGGTCACGGGCCTCAAAAAATAGGCCCTGCCCGGTATGAACACGAAACATGCACCTGAAAAAAAGCCCCGGCCCGCACGAATATTTTTTGTCGAGGCCCGAGCCCGGCCCGCCCCGATTCAAACATATTATTACATATTCACACTTTGAAAAAATTTTAACTTTTTGATGAAGCTAAAGCAAGCGTTCCCTTTTTTTAATTTTTCCCATGTACATTCATCTACTAAATTTTATAATGATAAAGAAACATAGAGTACTTTAAGTATTTTTGTGTCGGGGTGCAAAGCCTCCATATTTTAACCTCCTCTCTATTCGTATAGTTTTTTGTAAATAAAATACATGTTTTCAATATAAAATTTTGTAGTAATAATTGCTACAGGAGCAAAGATATAGCAATTGATATGTTTTTTATATGGGGGGTGCAACACCCCCTTGTTCAAATTCTTTAAATTTTTGTGAGGCGTTTCGTGAATATAGTATACTCTTGTGTACAAAGTTTTGTAACAATAACTGCTATACGTACATGTGCAGAGACATAGCTATTTGGGTTTTTTTTTTTTGCATGGGGGTGCAACGCCCCTTTGTTCAATTTCCTCCAGTTTTTGCAGGGTGTTTAGTGATCGCGGTATACTCCTGCTTACAGAGTTTCGCAATAATAGTTACTGCAAGTGCAGAGATAAAAAGTTTTATTAATTTTTTTTCGTATGGGGGCCACCCCACAAACCCCAAATCAATTCACTCTATTTTTCGATGTCAGTGCACTGTGCACCGTGTGTATGGCTACCAGCGCAAAACGATGTATCGCCCTATATGTACTAAGCCGGTTTATGCGAGTCATGGGTTATTTAGTATTTGTGGTCCAAAATATTATAGTTTTTAGTTTGTGAAGACCCATTTAGCCATAGCTCTGTTAAAAAGTGGTTATTTACGTCATAAAGTAAAAGCAAAACAACAAATTCCATACAAAAAACAAAATTTAAGTTTTTGAACATCAAATATCTCAAAACTTGAGAAACTGACTTAGTACTTTCCACTTGTATAGGGACGATATGTGGATGGCTTTTTAAGCTAACCATAGTCATACCTAAGTAATAATGAATTATTTTAAGAATTACTGTATCAGATACTTCAACCATTTCTGCGAATTGTTTTTTCTTACCATTTTCCAATAATCATTTTTTGATAATTTTTTCAATTTTTGGTCAACTTTCTCTTCAAGTGACTCTCTGCCATTTCTAAAAGAGACTAGAAAACCATAGTCTTTTTAAGGAAAATAATCGCCGCAAATCAATGACATCTCTTCGAGAATGGTTTTGTAGTGGACTCTACTTTCTTAGCAAAGAAGCTCATAATAGGGAAATACTCGAAAATCTCTATATTTTTTACCTATTCTCTACCGAGTTTCTTGTTCAGTGATAGCTTAAACTTTAGAGACTTATAATCCACTATGAGCCCTTGTGGCCTATGTGTGGCAGTATTGCCGCCATCGTAATCTAACCTAACGTATGATCCAATATGGATAAAACTTAAGGTTAACAAATAATGAGCCACTGAACTTGCTACTCTTTACTTCCATCCGTCACATTTGATATTATTTTGTAAAAACTTTTCTGTTTATCAAAATTGTCTGGACCTTTGCAATTTTTTTGACATTTTACGAAACTTTCATTCAATATTTTTCTTTCAAAAATTTTCGGTTTTTTCTACGTTTTCCGAGACATTCGTAATTGGAGGTTTCCAGACAAATTACGAATATTCTAATATTTTTCAAATTTCTTAGAATTTTAAATTTCCAGCAGTGTCCTTTGTTTTTTTATTTTAGCCCAGATAGCGTTATTGTCCTTCTAGAAGGATTAAGGATTTTGAACTACATATCGCCGTTGACGATTTTGTTTTTCTGTATTGTCTTGGTTTTCTTGTTGTTTCAACTCTCTAGATTAGTGTTCTTCAACCAGTAGTCCGTGGCGTTTTGGTGCCGGTCAGCGAAATTTATATCGCCGGTGCGCCGCTGTGAAAAGGTTGAAGAACACTGCTCTAGACAGTATCAATGAGGAATAAAATAAAATTGTGTCATCTTTGTTATCACCAACGTACGTTACCGACAACTCTTCTTGAAGAAATTCAATGAAATCCTAATTATAAAATTTATAAAATTTTCTTCTTCTTTCTGCATTATTACCATCAAATAATGCCGATGAAGACCTTAATCAGGGGATTGATTTCAATATGTGAAAGGCAAATATGTATGTACGTAGGCTGCTATATATATTTCTGGCCTAGGCAATACTAAGTGTTGCCAGGTGCAATCTGACATTTCCATTGGAAAGTTTGAAATTTTTTAGCATAAACGTACTCACAACGTTGAGTTTTGATGAACAAGTGCTATTTGTTTTGTTTACAGTGAGTAAAGAAAATCAATTTTTCCATTGATAATTTAAGCGATTGATAAATTATGGGGTTTCCAACGAGAACAAACGTTTTTTACAACTAAGTGTTCATGCAAAATCGAATGTATTGGAGTGGAACTAATGTGCAAGGATGCCTCTTTCTCACAATATGCCACATAACGATCTTGCATTATCAGTTCATGCACAGTATCGATGTTTTGTGTCACAACAACTGATTTTGGACGACCTTCACGGAATTCGTCTTTAATCGAGCGTCGGCCACGATTGAATTCATTAAACTAGTTTTTCACAGTGCTATAGGATGGTGCCTCATCGCCATACAAAGATTTAAGTTCATCGATGCACTCTTGTCGTGATAATCCACGTCGAAAGTTTTTGCCAAATTGATTTTTTCAAGTCACTGTAAACAACACAAATGATGGTCGTACGTCAAAACGTTCTGAGTACGTTTATGCTAAAAAATGTCAAACTTTTCAATAGAAATGTCAAATTGCACCTGGCAACACTTAGTGTTGCCTAGGCCAGAAATATAAATAGTAGCTCACGTACGTACCTTAACATCTGCTAAAATATCCAGCGGAATAGTAATGACCGTTTTGCCAAGGATAATTCCTTCCTGAACAAGAGATGCTTTTACATTTCTCTCTCAAAAACATTCAGTTCTTGAGAGTATAAAATCTTATAATTCGAAAGTCATGGAATCAAATAGTTCACAAGAGAAAAGTCTAAGAGGTGGGACCATATCCAAACGGTTGTAGCTTAATGGATAAGGGCTCTTCAAATTGATTGGGGTAGTCATTAAATTCAGGTTAATTTGATAAGACTTGTCCGTTTCAGAATCAAGAAGAATCGAAAAAAACGATGTAGTGTTTTTCAATATTTTAAAATTTTTTAGCACCAGTTAAATTTTTAAATTCTGGATACTATCCGTTATTACTCGAAATTTTATGGCTCTTGCTGTCTAAATTATATGCTCCAGTAGTATCACAGTCCAGTGGTCAAACTCAAAAGCGAATTTCATAATAATATTTATAACTTTGCGATCCTTAATATCATAAATACAAAAATTTTAATTAAATAGATAGTATGCAAAATATTGTAAGAAATTACTCAAATGTTTACAAGTTTTTTTCAACAATTTCGGAGATTTCGGGGCGATTTCCAATAATTTCAGATATTCTAATCTTTTTGCAACATTTTTCGAAATACTTAGGTTGAGTTTTTTAATGTATCACAGTGTTCGAACAAACCTAAAAATTACGTTTTGTGGAGAAACTAAACAAAAAGTATTTGAAAAACTTTATACATTTAGCCATGAATGAGTAAGTTAATCACATTAATGAGGAATTATTGTAATTTGAAAGTGCTAAAACTATTTCATTACTAATGCTTTTTTTATGTATTTAACTTACTTTCAAGGCACTTTATGGCAAAAGTACATAAAAATATGCTATATACATAAATGTAATTGATCTCATTTCAATGTGTCTGCTTAGGTAAGAAAGGGTAATTCTAATTTTATGAGCCCATAATTTGCTTGTTAATATTATATAAACAACAAAAACAAAAAGTCAAACACTTATGAAATCACACATTCACAGCACACTTCACTTCACTTCACTTCACTTCACAAAGAACGAACCTCGAGCGAACATCTAAAGAACCTCAAAATGATGTCGCAATGGCAACACAAAACGCATTAAAAATAGAAATAGCACCCTTCACTAAATACTCGAAGAGATGACACCACCGTGCGGCACCCTCTTTGCCAATTTGTGAGTTAATAAGTGTAAGGCTCTGGTACATTTTTTTCCTTCTTCGTTCTTTCTCAATTGTGTGAAGCAGTTAATAAGACATCAAAATCAACTTAAAGATTTCCAAAACACTTAAGAGAGGAAAAAGGGTTTCAGCAGAAAGAAAAAAGTAGTTTTGACATTTTGGCTATTATGTCAGCAAAGAGCCGAACAAACAAACAAACAAACAAACGGAAACTTTAAACCCCTATTTTGTGACAGAAGAAGATGAAACCCCAGTGCAGTTAGGCAGCAGCAGCAGCATCAGTCAGAGGCAGCCTATAAAAGTGTGAAGCGCGCGTGCTAAAGCGGATCCTTTTTCCATCACTAACACACTTTCGTTTTCTCACTGCATATACTCGTGTGTTGAAGCAAGGGTTGTGTAAGGGTAGATGGTATTTGTTTTAAAAAAAATAATGTCATCGGGTACACTGCTGATGTCAGTGTTTAGGGTTAGGTTGTCATTTAAAACATATGTATTTTCGTTATACGAAAATTCTTCATTCAACATTCATCAATTGACGAAGAAAAAAAAATGAAAATGATTTACAAAAATTGATTCATTTTTCTTGTATTTCGTATTGTTGTTGTTATTCTGTTACCGCTGTCATGTTGTTTGGCAGCTGTTTTTGAAAGGTTCCCTTATTTCGGGACTGTTTCCAATGTGTCTCTTCATGGATATATAAATTTGGAGTTATGGAGACAAATAGCAAATTTATCACCAGTCAACAAAAGCAATGAACGAACGATGGACGGACAAACTTTGAAATGAAAAGGTTTTAATTTCGGAAAAGAACAAAAGTAAAAACACCAGCTGATGCTAATGGTGTTTTGAGGGCAGAACACCAATTTGAATCAAGTGATGTTTTACCTAAAAATGAAAGTGGTAAGAAATAACTCTTTGAAAGTGAAGTTGGTAAAGCATTTAATGGTTGAAAACAGCATTAACTGCTTTAATGAAATGGAAGTCATATATTTCATATTCAAAACTTTACATAACAGTATTGTATTTAGAAGCCTCATTATAAATATATTGTATATATTTTTTATTGCATCTCAATTTCGAGAAAAACGCATATTCACTAAGTAAATTATAATGTGTTTTCAATAAACACTGCTTATTTCAAAATTCAGAAAAAATTGTAAATTACATTGTTAATGTACGAAGCCTTTTAATGGTGTTTTTGATTTGTCACTAACTCACGTTGTTAAGATAGGTTTTTCTCGATTTCGAAATATTCGACGTATCTCAAAAATTTTATTTAATGGAACTATTGAGCTTTTAAATGTAATTTGTGAACTCCTCATGATTTTCGGAAATCGAGGATATTAGAACTGACGATCAATTATTTTGTGCCCGATTTTGAAAATTAACTACGGACTATTTTAAAGTTAGTTTGTTTTTAGTATTACATTGCCTGTCATTGAACGTAAGCAATTGTCTTCTTATGCATTACATTAAAACCAGCAAAAGGTCAATTGTCTGTTTTCGTATTACAAACAGACTAGATTACGAACTATTTAGACAAATTTAATTTCAAAAAATTTAACTTTAATATAAATTTCATGCAAAATTGTCAGAAAGTTCTTCAACCGATGAGCTGAGCTGAGCTGATCATTGTGTTCCGGGTTTGAATCCCAATGCTGATGAATATTTTTTTTTTTTTTTTTTTTATTATTTAAGTGGCAAATATTTAATTTTTCTCCCCAAAGACTCTTCAGACTAATTGTGTTTAGTTTATAAAAAATGAAATTGAAAATTACCAAGCGGAGGCTTTGAACCCGGGCCTCTCACTGCAGCGCAAGTCATTAGATCGATACACTGTCGTTTGTACTTCATCACAGTCGACGAACTGCAAAGCAATTACATTTGAAACATTTTCGACATAATTGACCGACTTTGTATTACATTTCGACGATTTTTGTTACAATTGATAACATTAGTGATTTTACTCTAATTTTAAGTATAGTTCATTTTGGACTATGTACTTACAAAACAACTAAACCAAAAATAGGACTATTGAGACAATTGTCTCTTCCGCTCCTGCAGGAAGCAGTATTTATTCAAAATTTAACCCAACTGTTAACCCCTTTTTTACCCCCATTTAAAAAAGAGGTTATAATGGGTTAGAGTGTTTTACAAAAATATTCTATGGAAAATTTTGGAGTGGAATTCTATCGGGTCATAAGTCTTTCCAGCTAGTTTTTAATAAAAAAAAACATTAACTTGTATGTTTTGTAGTCGCTGTTTTTGGAACCCATTTTTTCAAAAACAAATTTCTCTAAAAATTATTATATCACAATAAAACTGCGGCCAGAGGGCTTTTTGAGCTCGCTTATTCTAAATTAGAAATCAACTTTTTTGAAAACAAAATGACGGATCCAAAATGGCGGATAATTTCACAAAAAATTATTTGTATCAAGCCAAAGTTGTGGCTAAGGGAATTTTTGAGCTCGCTGATTCGGTATCAAATTTATCGAAAACAAAATTACAAAATGGCGGACGATTTTTTCGAAAGATGTTGATAACTTTTTTGAGTTCGCTGATTCCAAATTCGGGTAAAATTTTTTTAAAACTTAATGATGGATCTCAAATGGCGGACAATTTTTTAAAAAAAAAAAGATTGTATCACGAGAAAATGCGTCGAGGGGTTTTTGAGCTAGCTTATTCCAACCAAATAAGAGATATAATTTTTCGAAAACACATTTCGGAATATACTGAAGTTGATCCTACCCCGCTCATTTTCAACCCATAGCTTGTTGCTGCGAATTATGCCTCAGATATCAAATATTATTGTTGTATATGATGATACTTTTATATTCCTGAACTGATGGCGATTTAAAATTTTGGGCTATATGGGAGGTTGGCGTGCCCTTGACCCTAACCCTCCCATTTTTAATAATTGGCTGTTTGCTACCAATACGACCTCAAATATCAAATTTCACTGCTGTTCCTCAAACAGTTTGGCTGTTTTTAGCTTTAAGAAACTGGATCAATGTGAGAATAAAGGAAAACTCATTATTCTCCATAGTGCGGTAAAACCGCGATAAATTTAGGGATTTTTTCTGATGAGCCCGATTTCTTTTTTAAACTTATCAAAACTGATACCTAAGTATAAAACACTTCAGAAAATAGACCAAAAAAACTTACTATCAGAGGTAGTTCATGTATTTCTTAAGATATACTTGTTTTAACTTGAAAATTTTTTAAGAGATTTTTGAAAAAATTTACATTTTCTGAACTTATCAAGTTCAAGGCTTACAAAAATATGACTGACACAGTTAAAATTTTAGTTTAATTTTAAAACCAAAAAGTATTTATAAGGAACAATGCCAAAAAAGTATTAATTTTAAACTATTTTGGAATAAATTTCATACTTTTTTGTTATAAAATTCAAACTTTTTTGGAGAACAATCTTAATACCAATGTGTTTGGTGTTTTAATAAACTTACCATTCGACTGTAATGGCGACGGTGACCTCGATAAACGGCTGATATCTGCAATAAAAAAAAAGACAAAATAAAAATCATTGAAAAATGCAAAACATTAGTAAAATATCGCAGTAATAAAATAAAAACTGCAACAAAATTACGTTAAATTTGGCATAAAAACTGAACACAATTTTGCATTTTTACGACCGACAGAGTGGAGTGGCGCGGCGATTCCCATGATACTAATCAATTTACAAAATTTACAACTTAAAGTAGTTGATTTCGAACACATAGCAGCAACAGAGGAGCAGGAGGAATCTGCTGCAGTAGTATTCATTTATTTTATGCATTTTCCAAAGAAAGAAGGACACACGTTTCAACTTCGAAGTTGTATACGCCGTGCCCTCGGACATTTCATACGACACGACGAGTACGTGTTCACAACAGACACAACAAATTTTACTACTGCACATCATATGCATAAAATTTCTACTCCTTTCTTTTATGATTATTTTTACTGAAATTTCCAATCAATAAGTAGTAGAAATGGATGAAAATAAACAGAAGGAATAGAGCGGAGAAACATAGTGCCGGTCACTTTACAATAAAAATGCGCAGCAGAACAATAAATTGCATGCAAGGACCCGAGTAAAAGGATATTAATTGAAGTGTGGCATATGCAGACATGCAGCACGGCTATGAATACTTTGTTGTATAGAGAGATACAAGCCAATATTATAGTTGTGTATATTAATGTTTTCACAAGAAAACTGACCACCTGGTCACACTTGAATGCATATGGTATTAGGGAAATTTGGGTGAGAAGAGTGAGTTTATATACAAACTCGAAGGAGTTTGTGGAGTGTGCTTAGTTGTCAGTTGCATAAAATTTATGAGCTCATGACGGATTGAGGTTTTAAAAAAAATTTTATTAGAAAAGGATATTTTATGAAAATAATTCTTCGTTTTTGAATTTTAAAAAAAAGAAAAGTTAATTTCTTCCAATGAATACATTAACAGCTGCGTGACTGTTAACAAAAGCCGGCAACTTTCAAAATAACACATCCAGTTAACCAAAAAATAAACCAAGTCTTCTGAGTGACCCTTTTCGCCAAGACGACGACTCATTGATGCTGCCGCCACCACTTCAATATATCAGTGTATAAATGAATGAATGAATGAATGACTGTCTGCTATATTGAAGGAACAAAACAAAGTATAGTGCGAGCGCCGAAATACTTTTACTAATTTTTTGCCCCCCAATTACTCTTTACTCCATACTCTCCAGTGTTTGTATTTTCGATGTATTTTTGTTTTGCTACCGAAATTCTGCACGCACAAATTAACAGTTAATAAGTATATATATACATAGTTATTCATACTATACAAGTACATATATACTTAAGGCACAAAGCATAAATACAAGAAAACAGGAAATAAAGCGAATGGAAAATCATGTGCGTGACGCTAAAGATTTCTTTTCTGGACCAAAAATAAAAAACAAAAAACCCGAAATAAAAAAAAGTAACCAAAGAACACTCACATCACAATCAGTGCTAAATTTAGTAACAAGTAGTAGATAAAATACTACTTTACTACCTTGATTTGTTATACATAGGTACAAGCTTACATATATCAGTGTATGAAAATTGAAGAAATCAATAAAATCTGTAACTCGACAAAATGAAACAAAAATATTGATGAACTTAATGCGGAAAAATTAAGGACAAATTTATCACTGTGATATAAATTTAAGTTTTAGCAATTTAATTTAAATAAGCCAACATCTGAAGTGTTTTTCAAACCTTGCTTTAAAAAAGAAAATATGTTTTTTGAGATATAACACATTTATGGATCTTATACACAAAATTTAATCCACGTTACATGAAGATTATAGAAAAAACTTTGTATAATATGGTGATATAGCCACATTAAGATATCACTTAAAATTTAACCCTATGCCTACGTAAACGAGATCAAGCTAAAGATTTGGGAATGTACTATATATAATAGATGCTCTCTGGAAACCACTCAACGAAGCTAGCAGGCAAAGTCCCGTGTTCACTTTACAATGCAGTAGAAGAAGTAGTAGACCAAAAGTCTTCTGGAAAAGATTGCTTAGAAAAGCCCAAGAATAGAAGGGGAAATCAAAATCATCGAAAAGAATCGCACTCAATGGAGAAGTTTTGGCCATACCTATGTTCCCCCCTAAGAAGTACAAGAATAGGCATACATATGATCCACAGATAATTTGGAAGCAATAGTAGGAGCTGTTGAAATAGCACCAATGTTACAAAACTATTCTAAAGTACAATAAAAAACTTAACCGAAACTTTGGCTCCGGCATATTAGCACCCCATGTATAAAATATCAGATGATCGACATAAGAGTATCAGTTGAAAGGTCAAAAAATGGTCAAGGAAGGTCAATTGATTTGATTAATTGTTCAACGATACAAAATTTTTTATTAACTATTAAAGTTTTTCAAGGTCATTCAAAAATTTAACCACCTCAAGGTACCACTTATGTTTTTATATCATTTAAATTTTTAAGAATGTTCTATCAATGACCAATTGGTCAAACCAATTAACCTTTTTTGACTATATTCTGACCTTTCAAATGATATAAATGGTCATTTGAAATTTTATATTTGGGCTGCTAATATCCCGGATCCCGAAACTTTTATGTTTGAAATGATTCTATACTGAATGGTTTGTAAAGTAAGGGAGATACTTCTACTTCCTATATTAGTATTCAAAATTTCAAAACCATATTTTTCCAAAGTAGTTGGGTTTTTAAGATGCCAAAATTCAAATAGAGAGAGGATTTCATCTTCGAAACGGGCGTGAAATACCTTTGGCGTTTATCGTGAGACTGCTATGGCTTTGGTCTTAGTCTTGCAAAAATATCAGCGTCTTGGTCTTGCAAAATTACCAAGAACAAGACTCAAGACCAAGAATAATTTTGCTCATCACTACTTATGACATCCTAATTGAAAAATTGCGGGTGAACTTATGTGTGACTAGCGGCTAACTGTTTTGAAATTATACATTTAAATCTTCTTCAACTTATTTTTTGCACAGATTTTGCCGGCTGAGAATTGTTTTGGCGTAAAAGTCAATATACGTTATTTATAAACTGTGAATGAAACTTTATGCTTCCAAGTATGGTCTTTCTAAATCTTTTATTCATTTTGTTTTATCTCTTTTCTGTCCCGAGTTATATAGTATTCTTTTGGCAAGTCGATATCTTGAAAGAAGTTCTTGGAATCACATACTAAATTCCGAGTGAATGCACCTACACCTAACGGTTCGGAAATAAGTATAGTCTTGGCGCTAGTGATGGAGTATTTAAAAAAAAAAAAAATTTCGGGTCATTGATGTTTTCAAAGCATACAAGTGTAAGAGTCTTTACAAATGTCGAAATCTATGACTCCTACAAAATCGAAAAAATGATTTTACGAAATTCTTTAATCGAAGAAATTTTTCGTCAAAAAAGGTCATGTCTCATAAAAAGAAGTAATCCTTAATCGTAGAATAGATGATTTTAGTTACTTTGTTTTAGTAAATTTGTTTTTGGAATTTTGAGGGCACCCTTTACTTCATACAATAAAAAAATTAAGGAAAGAGTTACTTGAAACTACTTGGTTCGTTTTGCCAAAATTAGTAGTATTTTAGGGATAGTTTTACCACACACGGTAGGCAGGAAGCAAAATCGAATCCATCTTAGTTGTTTTCTTATGATGTGAAAATAAAATCGCACCAAAATTTAAAATCATATCTGATCCCTTTTTTTAAAAAGAGGTCGAAGAACGGTACACTTGAAAAAAAAATACAACGAACCAAAAATAGTTATTTTCGATGTACTTGTCGGTGCTGAATCCGAATCCAGTCCCAAAATTGCTCTATCACGTATGGTTTTAGAGATATCCTAACCTAAATATTCTTATAAACGATTATTGATGATACATCCGTATAGAGGATGTATTAAATTGTTTTGTTCTATTCTACTAAATGCATCACCTTGTAATATTCTTCGTCTTCACAATAAGCTACGAACTGGTGTTGAATGATTTTTCTTGAAAATGATGTGACCATTTGAAAATGACACGATGTGAATTCTCATATGATTTTTCACTTCCATGTATTATTTTAAAGTGGTCTTCAAAAATCGTGTTTTGGAACTTTTAGGTAAGAATATCTGAAAACCACACGTGATAGAGCGGTTTCGAGACTAAACTCAAATTCAGCACCGACAACTACATCGAAAATGATTATTTTGGTTTTAGCTCGACTCATTTGAGTATATATTTTGAAATTTTCATTCGATCATTGTATCCAGCGGTTGAACTAAAGAATGAAATTTAGGGATAGTAAATAATGATTTAGGCAATAAGAAATCATTTTAAAAACATATTTTTTTAAATTACTTTGGCAGAAGAACCAAATATTTTACTGCCAAAATATGATGAAAAATTTTGGTACACCTTAACTTCTACACACTCAATCAATGCGCCCTGCGGTGCCCAGTTTCCATTGTAACTTTTATTTTGAGTTTTATTTTTGGGGTCAAATTTAAAATAATCACACAACGCATTGCAAAAAAATATTTTAAGGGCGGAAACTAAAACCTTCACTCAACAAATAATTTGCAGTGCAATACTTTTAACCCCCACATGCTGCGGTTTTAATATGAACGTTTTTCTATAAAAATTAAAAATTTTTCCAAATGTGATATCAAATTCAAATGTGAAATGAAAACGAAAACAAAAAAAGGTCAACACAGCTCGCCGGGACGGGGTCATTAATGTTAATTTATAAATACCCTCCCTGTTTGTGTTTGTGAAAACCTCATCGTCAGTCGATTGGTTTGACCGACGTGAAAATGCAACATATGTGACGCAGGCAAAACAGTTGGACCCTCTGACCGTTTCGTTGTTCAGAGTTCCGTCTGCACCTTTGCTATGTTGTGCTGTGCTGTGCTGCGGTGGGTGTCAAATTTTACTGTGTGGCTCGTGCCATACTCGTGCTACATCGATACCAACCATTTATGTGAGCTGTTTCTTCGGTTCATGCTACTCAATATCTTGACATCTCTTTAAAATTAGATGCCGCTTCTAATTTATGTGGCATTTTAACGCTTTCTTGTTTTCTTTAATTGGTGCAACGACGATGATTTTTTAGGTGGAGAGGAGGGGGCACACTTATGTCAGTTGAGTTTGTTTTTGTGAAATTTGAGTAGCTCTCAAGTTGGTTTGAAGTTACATGGTAGGCATTACACGGTAGGTGTTTCTTAACATGTGTTGTATATTTTGAAAACAATCGATTACTTAAGTAGTCAATGCCTTTTAATTGGAAGTATGTATATACTTATATATAGAGATTTTCGGGTATTCCTTTATGAAACCAAAACTTTTAAAACAATATGTAGTTTGGTTATCATCGGATAACAAATGGCTGAGTAATGACTCCTTAAATTTGAAAATGAAATTCCAATTTCAGAAAATGCCAGGTCAGGTCGTTTTCCCAAATCTTGGAATACTTATTCAGACCGTAGTTTATGAAATTGGTTTTTTATATTTTTATATTATTTAAAAATATTTATTTAGATCAGTGTTCGTTTATGGCTCAAAAGTTTTGCAATTGAATACATCAAGCAATAAAAAAATAGAAATCGCTTGAATGTTAATTTTTATTTAAAAAAAAACAAAAATGAAAATCAAAAAATTCCAAAAAAAAAAACAAAAAAAAAATCAAATTTTTTTCAAATTTAACCCTTTCGACCCGGAAAAAAACTGTGGGGTCCACGATATTTGTGATAGGTTAATCTTAGAAACTAAATTTGAGTAAAATGTTTGGCCGTCTCTAAATTCAAATTATCACCGCCAGAGGCGCTTCCGTTCTATACTCCTGACAGATGTTTTTAATTTGAATTTTCGGGATACAATGTCCTTGGAGTGGCTATAAGAAAAAACAGTGGTTACTAAAAATTGCAGTTATTTTATTAATTAAATCAATTTAAGCGATGTTAATAACCGAGTTATATTATTCAAAAGTATTTATTCAAAAATTTTTGGGATATATTGTCCCAACCGGTTCGAAAGGGTTAAGGAGTCATGCATGACTCAGCCATTTGTTGTCCGATCATAATTAAATTATAAATCGTTGGAAAGTTTATTTAATTGCCTTTTTAACGATGAACGTTCTATTTCGATCAAACTTTTTGTTTGGCTTTCATAAGGATTTCAGTGAAACCATCTCAGAAAAACATAAATTGGTCTCTAGGTAAAATTTACAACAGTAAAAACAAATTTTTGTTGTTCTAAGAAAATCCCATTCTATCAAACCACATTAATTTCATTCTTGGTATTTTCCCAAACTTGGAATTTGTCAACCAGTGTTATGTATAGCTCTCATATCCAAATAAGATTATTTTGTGCGATGTGAAGACCATTATGCAGAATTGTTTGAAAATTTATCCTTTACACCCTTTCACGAACCAAAGCACAGCCACAAAATACCTCCAACCTGCATAGTACTATTAAGGCTCTTAAACATTTTCCCGATGTATAGTATACACGCATTTCTTGCTCCAGCGAACGATCAATGGCAGACTTCCATTTTGGGTCTTGCGCATTATGTGACTTATCTTTTTCTACTTTTGCTATATGATTTTTACGGAGATAGTATCTTTTCGGGCATTGGTTGCGTCAATTGATCTTACTAACCTAAAAATTATGAAATTCATTTACGTACGACCCATTTGATTAAAAAGCATTATCATTGATAATCTGACGAGCCCCAACAATAAATAACGTTGAACGTAATCTGAGAAATGACCTTCGAACAATTTTAACATAATTTTATTGCACTTTGATTTCCAAATATTCATGTCCAATGCAAAATTTGTGGGTAAAAAGTTATTCCCCCGCTGCTAGATATTGTTATCAGCAACTACACCAAAAAAACACTTGTTAATTGGTCAGCAAAACTGTGGCAATGGCAACAACGTCGTCGTTATTATTACTAATCACCAAATATGGTGGCTAAATTACTTGGCTTCTCGAGGTTTTACAATTAATCAGTGCATTGCGCAATTAACACAAAATTTTTATTCGAACACAGTCCAACGTACGTGTACTTCATGATGTTAGTCATTGGACACACCTGCCTCTTTTCCAATCGCTTCAAGAAACCCGCAGAAGAAGAAGACCAATTCATTTGCTTATCAAGAACCAAAAGAAGTTGAGTTTTTTTCGTACAGGTTTTTTTTTTACTAAACACTCAATAATAATATGTGGTATAATTATTTAAAAATTCAATGAAATTATTATTTATTTATTTGTTTACCAGTGTTTACCTAAGTGTATTTATCTATCATTTCGTATTTTACTTGTTAAATATTGATTAATTCTTATCGCACATCCTAAATCAAATTGAGAATTTGTTTCAAATTTATTTTTAAACTTTTCCGTTTATTTGTTATATTGGTATTTTTTATATTTTTTTGAGTGTACTATTATTAATAACACTTGTTGTTGACAAGTAAGCATGAGTTTTTAACTTCTTCTGCAGTTGTTGTTGTTGCTTTTGTTTTTGTGTCTGTCTTTTGAAGGTTCCAAGTTAGTGTTGTTGTTGTTTTATTTACAATATCAATTATTTTTTAGTTTTTTAGCACCGATAACCATATTGAACGGTATTATCTTTGGTTCAATTGAATTATGTTGTTGTGCATTATATACTTCGATAACTCCGATACTTTGTATGACTCTTTCTCTCTGTGTTAAAATTTTAATTTTCTTTCAATCGATCGATCGATTGTCAGCGCATTACCTGATACTGATAAGGGATATATGTAGTCCATCGTTTAATGGTGAAATTCCATGAATTTTAAATTTGATATTAACGCTAAAGATTATCACCAATACATAATGAGTTATTGTTTAGCAGTTTATTGCGGAAGTATGACTAAGTCGTTGAAAATTATTTGTTTTATGATGTAATTAGATTTGTGTTTTTCAACAAAATTTCTTATGTTCGAAATACTTCCAAATTTCATCATATCATGGTATTGTATTCGATAAAACTCAACCAAACATATCTTTGAATATATATATTTCAAAAACGATATGAAACTCTGATTTTGTTGCTAGTCCAGAGGCACTAGCAAAAATATTTGAAAATTTCAAAGTCCCGTTTATGTAAATATTATTTCTATACTAAGAAAAACACGAAAAACTAATTTTTCTTAAGACGTTTAAATTTAAAATAAACAGTTCGTTGAATATTCCTTTCATGAGACCAACAATAAGTTATAAAATCGTCAAAGAAGAAATATATTTTGATTACTCCATTTATAGAAATGTAAGTTGTATGATCCGCTCACCCTTAAGATTCTTATATATATTCTCGTTACTTGGATACCACGTGACATCACTATCGACCCTTGTAGTCTATGCGTGGCATTATAACCTCGACCCTAACCTAGATACCACAGCGCTCCAGTGATGACTCTCATAACACAAATTTGATTTAGATTTTCGAACATTATAGCCGATTGTGGGTGTATACGTCATTCTTTTTATGAATCTGAATTTGTTTTTTTTTTTCTATCACAGGGTCCTTAGAAATCATTATTTCAAAACGCAGGGTAAAATGTGATCTAATTTAGCCAAATGGATTGGATAGTCATAAACTTCCGCATGAAACTTCACGTTATACTTTTCCAAGTGTATATTTTTTTTCGAGTTAATAGCCATTAAAGTACAGCTATATCAACTCCATAAACATATAATTTTGATTCTTTTAAGGAGTTGAAAAACGTTAATTTAATTGCATGATAACTCGGAAAATAAGGGTTCAATTGGAAAAGTTAAACGTATAAGATTATAACTACCCGATGCCTTTTTCAATTATCAATTACGGCATTTACTATAAGTGTGATAACTCTCTAAATATTCCTTTAAATAGCGATTTCTGCACTTTAAAGTAGAATATCTTAGAACAAGGGTGTCAGCGTAGAACAAAAGTGAGCCGATTTTGGCTCGACCAACAACATCAATACTTCTGTACAACATTCACAGAAATAATTTTTGTTGTTTTTTTTTTCACGATTGTCAAAATTTCGCGTTTTTGTTGCTTTCTTTGCGTACACACAAAATCGAACTCGAACCAACATAAAAAAACAATAACGACTACGTCGCATCAAAAACAAAAACAACAAACAATATGGGTATTAATGCGTTGATGCGCAATTGCGATAATGCAAGTCTTTTACGCATTAACGCCTGAACGCTCAATGTAAATATTTGCATCTTGAGAAATTGCAGAAGTAGTGCAAAATTTTCGGCAATGTGTTTGATGTTTTACAAATGTCAAACTTTCGCAAACCGCGCTTCCGCAACGACACAAGAGCATTGCGCATCAACGCGTGAATACCCCTACTTTTTGTGTGTGCCCTAGTCCTTAGAAATTTCGAAAATTGTTGAAATATTATTGTTGTTGTAAACGAGGCATGAAAAAACAACAAAAAATTGTCTTTGTAATAGTTTTAATTCGAATTTGAAGTTGTTGTAAAAGCGAAAATTTTGCGCTGACTGCGCTGCATGCGCTTGGCTCAGTGATTTGAAAACGCTGACACACACCCTTGTCTTAGAATACATATTGGTTACAAAATATTTTTATATGGAAGTATTTTGTATTCTAGGCTCAGCAGGACACAATGATTAATAAGTCAGGAAAGGCTATAGGGTTTTACTTTATAGTGCGTTTCCTTAGCCTCAGTGTTTCTTCTCCACATTTGGCACGTCTGTCTAGATGAATTTTGATATAAATGACCCCATTTAAATGTTTTTGATCGTTTACTTTTAAACGCCAGTTGGAAAACTATAATTTTTTAAGTATTTTTCTAAGGCTCAGCGATTGGCAGTTTCAACATCGAACGTCGATGTCATTACACTAAAGATTTTTGGAATGAATGAAGTATACATATATCAAGGTAAGGGCTAAAACACTTCGATTATCTTGTCGCGAAAAATATCTGCGCTATTTTGTAAGAGCTTGCAAGCTATTGTTATCTTCTTTAATTCAATGATTTTTACCGAACTCAAACCGATAGAAAGGCATTTATAACACACGGCAACACTGATTTTGCGGCATAGTATTTTGGAGCTAATTTACCCGAATCATAACCCACTGAATACGAAAATAAGTAATTTCAGATTCGCCGAATTGACTCAAGTTCTCCAGATAATCTCTTTTAAAAGTGGAAAAATAGCTGTTTTTATTTATATTTGAAGTAATAGAAACTTACAGTAGACAGTGTAACAAAGTTTTGCTAATGAAATCGAAAAGGCATTATCTTCCTCATTAAACCTTACCTTTAAACTTTTCCGATAAGATCCTTACTTTCGAAGTAATTAATCATTGAAGTAATGGTATTTGAACTCCATACAGAGTAATTTTTTTGCAGCCTTGGTTTTTTGATTAGACCAGATGCACTGAGGTTAGTGGATACTTAAGGTATATTTTGTATGTCTGAATTGATTCTAGTTCTCTAAGAATCCTTGCTCATAAGAGCAAAAATAGCTGTTTTAATTGTATGGAGTAGAAATGGGTGATAACTCGGAAAGTAAGGATCTAATTGGAAAAGTTCAAAGTTAAAGTTTAGTAAGGAGGGTTATGACTTTTTGATGCTGTGAGTTTTGTACTTCTTCAAATATGCCTCAAAACAGTTATTTTTGCAGTTTTAAGCATGGATATCTGGAGAACTAGAGTCAATCCTGACAAATTAATTATACTCTAGGTATCGGATGACCTGGGTAAATCTGAATTTACTCAGAAATATTATCTTTTGTTCAATGAAATGGGGCGAAGGTTTAAAGGCAGTCACTTCTCAAATAACTGCGATAAGCACTGAAGCAACTAAATTGGTTTGAAAGAAGATTGTAGAGTTTTACTTTTTCCGGGCTTATCATAACTTACAATGTTTTTTCGCGACACCGGAACGTATTCAGTTAAAAGTTTTAACAATAAACAATCGCGCGTGGAAAGCAACAGGAATGTTCTATTAACATTTTTCGATTAATTAAATCGTAGCCTGGATTCTGGTTTTGGTTTAAAAATATGGCTATAAATGTACGTATATGACAGTAATTAACATAACCAAAAATAATATAAGGCGATTGCAATGAGTTAAAAGTTCTCTAAAAACTTCTTGTTCGAAATTAACATAATTCATACGTGAGGCGTTGTGACAAAAGCGATCTGATCTTGCCAGAGGTCAAATATGAAATTTTGAATCGCTCAAAAATGTCTTGAATTGGGGAAGTTATGGCATTTTCAATTTCATAGTTCAAAAATAAAAGTTTTGAGATAATTGAGGTTAAAGTTTGGCAATAGTAGATTTTGGCACAGGTAAAGGTTTGGAAAAATAGATTTTTTAGCTCAAGTGAAAACCTCAAAATCAGTTTTTCAAGTTTTGAGATATTTGATGTTAAAAAAAAAATTAAATTTTTTTTCTTTGTACGGAAATCTTTGTTTTGGGTTTACTTTTATGATGAAAATAAACACTTTTTAACAGAGATATAACTGAATGGGGGTTATCAAACTAAAGACTAATAATATTTTGGACCAAATAACTCAAAACTAGAAAAAACTGACTTCGCGCTTTTCACTTGTACAGGGACGATATGTTAGTTGATCTTGGGATGGGTAGGTATCGTTTGGTGTCAAAAACCCAAAAACTTAAGTTTTGACCTAAGCTCATGTGTCGTCCTGTACTGCAAATTCTAGTCTGACAAAATAATATCCCTTTTGTCTCGACGCATGACATATATTAAATTTAGTTTATTTATAATAATATTAATCTAATGGTACAAATTATCTCTTAATAAGATTTCTGAGGTCATTAAATACTCGTAGATAGTACTAAAAACCGTACAATAAGGTAATATAATGGTTCTTTTATTTATTATTTTGCTAATAAGTAGTTTAGTGCCTTATTTTAATAGTAAGGACTGATTGATCTAATCGTAAATCACATTATTATTGTGGTGTTTTTTAGAGTGCACTCTCTCAATTTTTCAAAAAAAAAAAAATCAACATAAAGGTATACCGACAATGTTTATGCTTTAAATCCAATATAATGGGGGTTATCGTGAATCAAGATTCCCGGGGAATTTTTTCGGACTGCCGTGCATTCTCTATTGCAGTTTAAGAAAACTCCCCGGAAATCTTGATTCACGATAACCCCCAATATAATAATAACGAAAAAATTTCACAATATGAAATGCACATTAAAAACTTAATTTAAAGTTCAAGAAAATTTCTAAACAAAAAATGCATCGTCAGTTTCGAAAAGGACACCATGTCCGTTTCAGGGGGCACAAAAACCTGAATTTCTAGCAATCGCTAGAGATATGATTGCGTTTTATTTTTTTGTGAAACTGACAACTGTTAAATTACATCAAAACAGAGTACGATGGCTTCTTTGAATAAAAATAGGTTTCGGAAACTAGCTACATAAGTTTTCCAAGATAAGCTCTTTTTGAAATTCATTATATGAACTGATATCGTTTTAGCAAAATACAACTATTTATTTTATAAAATAATACTGTGCAACATTTTTTTATAACTTTTTGAACGTTGTTCCTGAAACAACTTGATGTTACTAGCAAAACCCAAATCGGGTAGGATTTGATAGTACCTACTACATGTATGTATTTGGATTCAAACTTGCTTTTTCAAAGTTGCCACAGCTATATCTTGTAAGCAGTTCGGGATTTTGTTATCTGTAACAAAGTTGTAGCTATAGACTAAAGGAAAGTAAGTGTTTAACAAACTACACGTAACCCTAAAAATTTGGGTCTTGGGCAGTATACCATTTTTGGTCATAGCTACTGAACCCTTCCATATTTTTCTAAACAATTAAAACAATAATGTAGCCATGATTAAACTGAACAACTCTTCAGAGCAATTGCATTCAATTGCTTGATACCGTTTTTTGTGCCTTAAAATAGCAAAATTCCCAAAAAATTCATAAACAAATATTTTTTTTATACGATGTGAATTTTCCAATAACGAAAAAAAATATTCGTGGATATGTAGCCACAAAACGATATACGTATCAAGAAGTATTCGAATACAATTGGCTTGCTCTAAAGCGTTATTAAGTTTAGTATTGGCTATAAATTTGTTTTAATTGTGTCGAAAAATACGTAACGATTTGGTAGATATGACTAAAAATATTATAGTTTTATGGCAATTTTGTGATTTTGAGATTCAAGACCCAATTTTTCGAAGAGTGTATATCGATGCCCCAGACGAAAATTAGGATGTTCCATTTCTCCCACGAAAACTAGGATGTCTTAAATTTTTGGACGAAAAGTAGTATGTTTCATACTGAATGTATACATAACAAATTAACTTAATTTTCGTGCAAGGCATCGAAACGTCCTAGTTTTCGTCCGAAATGTTAAGACATCCTATTTTTCGATATAAAATCTTTAACGTCCTACTTTTTGACATAAAATATCGAAAAAAACCTACTTTTCGTCGTATATAATAAAACAACCTAGTTTTCGTCAAAATTAGTTTGAAAAGTTCTACTTTTCGCCGAAGCATCCACGATAACATAGTTTTCGTAGAGCAAATTAATCATTCTACTTTTCGTCTCAGGCATCGATAAGTGCGAATGAGAAGTTTATAAAAAGTCAATACCGAAAAATTGCCAACTTGAGTTCTTTTCGATATTCATGATTCAACTATTTGTAATATATTTTAATTAAAAAGTTCACAAATCGCGACCTTAGAACAACAAGGTTCTATCTACACTCACATCACTTTCGAGAAATCTATGTTTGAATATTTCGTGTCGCATAACTTTTTTGAATTGATTTTAATCACAATGTTATTTATATTACAAGCATTTTATTCTCGCGAGGATTTCATTGAAACAAAAATAATTTAAATACGTTGTCTAGTTTATAAGGAATTTAAGTTTAAAAAAATCGATAGAACTTTGTTGCTAAACGATAAGGTACTTGAAATTGAGAAACAAGGTTCTAACTGCCAGATAGAACTTTGTGTTTCTGTAAGATTTTTTTTTTATTCAGATAGAACTTTGTGTTTCTGTAAGAGAATAGACAAATTATTTAAAGTCATGTAATTTTGTTAAACAAGCCCCGATTTTGAGCCGACACACAGTGGGGCAGATACTCTCAATACCTGGCGATAATTCAAAAAATTAAATGTTATTTCAGGATATCCTTTTATATTGGTTAAGTACAATATTGACCAACGTACTATTTGCCATTTTTCAAATGACTTGTAATAAACCCATTTTATCACTACAGCACGCTAAACTTTAACTTTGTAGACTGAAATAATTTTTATAAGTTATTTCCATATTAATCAAAGCAGTTTTTTGCTAAAGTTTATTAACTTTTAAAGTTATTTGACCATGGAGCCTACATCTTCAGGTATGTAACCGTATATAAACATATTTTTTTCCTTAAAAATGTTAACACATTTAGGTAGGTAAGTTAAATACAATGGAGAAGAAAAATTTTACGAAATTAAATAAATAATAGATAATTTAATTAGGTTCCAAGCCTTTCCAAGCATTAGTTATGATTCAAAAATATTCCGTTTAGTATTGACTTCTAGAAGCGACAAGAAAATTTTGCTACTTTTTGCTACTTTAACATTTACATCAATTTTTAGAACGTAACCTTAAATAAAATATTTTTTCTTGCATTACCGACATTATTCAAAATATCTGATTTTGTTTTACAAATGGCCTCTAACTTATTATTTGTCACGAGACAAGAACTTATAAACATTATGTATAGTTCTGGACAGTATAATTTTGAACAGCAATTTGGTGTTTTGTTAAAACAGATGGAAAAGAGAGCAGGTGGTCATCACGAGCACTTAAGTAAGAAATTATCTCTTTTCAAGTCCCAATATTGGTCAAAATACCTGAAGGCGTGTGTCTAATTTTCCTATCAGGGCTGACTTTACTATTCGTAGCAATTGTACCAAATTTGCTTCGATTATCTCAGAAAGTACTCTCAATACGGAGTTTTTAAGATTTTGCTTGTATGGGAGGTACCACGCCCTCTTGTCCGAATTTGCTAATTTTCCTACCAGAGTTTACCTATGCTATTGGTAGTAAGTGTACTAAATTTGGTTTGATTATCTCAGATAGTACCCTCAGTATAGTTTGTAAGACTTTGTTTGTATGGGTGGTACCACGCCCTCTCATCCGAATTCGCAAATTTTCCTACCAGAGTTTACCCATACTATTGATAGCAAGTGTATGAAATTTGGTTTGATTATCTCAGATAGTACCATCAGTACAGAATTTTTAAGATTTGGCTTGTATGGGAGGTGCCACGCCCTCTTGTTCAAATTCGACCAAATTTTGTTGGAAGCTTAAGTGATCCATCCGTAGTATGTATACGTAATTTGGTTGCAGTGCGTAGCTCCATTCATTTGATGCCACATATGAGAGCTCCTTGCCCCAGTGTGCGACATGGCTTATTTTGTTAGTAAATGGACTTACAAAAAACCAACACTTAAAATTTATGCAGTTTTTGGAAAAAGGTAGAAAAAGCGTTTTTGAAAAATTGACATACCTTTATGTATCATTTAAAGCGAGTATAACTTTTTAAAGAAAAATCACACAAGGCCAGCTTATAGCTCATTTTGAAGACAAAGAATAGTACTAAAATGTTGCATTCAATAGAAAAGAGTAAAACAATTTTGGACGTCTTCTACACAACCACAAAAATCGTGTTTTTGATCACTTTTGAGCATTTGGGGTAAGATATCTCGGAAACCATATAAGATATAGCAAATTTGATGCCAGATTCGGATTCAGCGTTGGCAAGTTTATTAAAAATGACTATTTTTGATTTGAATTCTTCAATTTTCCAAAACTGTTTTTCGACCTTTTTTCAAAAACTGCATAAATCTTAAGTGCCGGTTTTTTCTAGGTTCAATTACTAACAAAATGAGCCATGTCGGCTCGAAATCGGGGCTTGCTTAACAAAATTACACGATTTTATCTAATTTGCCTGCTCTCTTACAGAACCACAAAGTTCTATCTGGTAGTTAGAACTTTGTGAAATTAATTTCAATTTGAATATGTTTAGATAGAAACTTGTACATCTCAATTTCATTAATTACCTCAGAAACCATACGAGATAGATAAATTTGAGTAGCGGTAATCGAAAGAGCGTGGTCTATTTAATGCGAAGCAATATATAACTCAATTTCACAAAAAATGTCAGTTAGAACCCTGTTGTTCTATGGTCGCGAAATGTTTAAAAAAAAAAAAAAAACAAAAAACAATAATTTTCAAAAAATGTCAGACAATAATATAATTGGAACTTTGAATTGAGCAGCCTATCATTAGACTCTTTATCCTCTATATATAATTTGAAATAAAGGAATAACATTTAACCAACATCAGCTTAAAAAACTGGTTCTAAGTCAGTGACAATTTTCAAATGGTCGGTGTAAAATCTCTCTTGTCTATTTTTTTTCAAATAATGTTTACAAAACTAATGGGAAAATTTCCGCAGAAATAAAATTAAAATTTAAAACTATTTGACTTTAGTTGTAATTCATTATTATCATTGATATAATGAAAAATATATAAATCATTGTACCCTTTACTTAGATGAACAATGAAAAATCTATATGATTGATTGAAAATCTTGACGATATAGCTTAAAAAATCTCGTTCATAAAATGATAAATATATATTTAAAAATACATACATCTATTCTGCACTAAATGTCCACTGGTTGGACTGGTCTTCAGTAAATCACGCTTCAAGGAATTATTATTATCCTCGGGAGTCGTGTGCCAACGTACTTCCGACATCACCATTTTTATATGCACTTTTTTTCAAAACACACACTGATTATATTGTTTTCGAAAAGAAAAGAGTTTTTTTTTCAAGTTTTTTATTTTTATTTATTTAAATTGTTTATTTTTTCACTTGTTACAAAAAGTTTGCATACACTTTGTAGTACATTTTTCAAAAATTTCACACAAAGTTTGGATTTTGTATTGTTCTTTGGGTTTTGCTTTATTACGAAAAAAACCACAGAGTGTGTGTTGTAAGGTTCATACAGGGTTCAAACTCAACCAGACGCGTACGTGTTTCGTATGAAACTAAAAAATCACAAAATAAAATTCCGGCAGGATACCTTACTTTTGCTTGACTTGACGTTCTTAATGATTATGATGTGGCTAAATTGCTGCGAGTCTGTGCCCCGTCGTCTGTTGGGTTGTTGGTAAGAGGATATTAGGCTATGCGCTCTTCTCCCCTATATTTTGTTTTGCCAGAGAAAGCTATGACTTTCTCTGAGCTCGTTGTCCTTTTTATTGTTTGTATGTTTTGCAATAGCGCACGTTACGACGTTACACAAGTAGGTAAAGGTCCTGTAAAGGCGCAGCGTATAACCGGCACAATTTTTGTTTTTTTTTTTTTAGTGGATGCTAGTGGATCCTTTGATTTGCAATAAGAATTTGGAAGTTTACGCTCTCGGATTTTTTTATTTTTTTCTCAAACACTGTGGGGTTGTAACTACGCGTTTTGCGTTTTGACTTCTCACTTTTTTTAACTACGTACGTTTTGTGTTTAACCGTCAATCGTCACGAATGTCGTGTTTGGTTGAACGTCAAAAAACCAACTGAAAAACTCGCATGCCAAACAAGCGCAATGAAGAGTAACGAATGAGCGTAGAAATGCACAAATTGTTATAAAAAAGCAGAAAAAAAAATGGAAATACGAATGCGTTATCAGAAAACAAATAAAAACACATGCGATCCACATACGTTCCACACATGTTCCACACTGAAATTGTGCTATTTTTCGCATAGCTCACATGAAGAAACCAATATGTGCAAATTAGAATGTGGAACATGCAGAATCCACACACATGTGGGACCCTGTTCAGCCAGTCAGCTATGCTCATTGTAGTGTAGCGCACACACAAATGCATATACAAGTAGCGATGCTAGTGTGCGTGCTTTGCGAGTAGATACGCTGTCGTGTGCGCATACAGTGTAGGGGAAATATTTTCATTCAATGAATTTTAATTTTGTGGATTGTAAGTTGATTTTATATCTCTTGAACGAACGAACGGTTTTATACATTTTAAAATTTATACGCGCGTACACAACAAAGTGCTACCTTTTATACGTGTGTAAGTGCAACTGTATATTGTATATGGACGTGTGTGCATGTGAATGTATGAGCCCGTTTGCGACCTAGTGGGTGTGGCTTAAAATTTAAATTTTGTGATTTTATTTGCTGAGGCTGTGCGCTGTTTAAAATGAAAAATGAAAAAAAGCAGTGGAGCTTATGGGTTATAGAGTGTGTGCAAGGCAGAAGAAGGGGAGTTGGGGTGGTGTGTGGGGGGATGTTGTGCGCAATAAAGCAACGTAATAAAATGAAATAAAAAATTCACATTGGCATCATAATTTTTTTGTGTGACTGTCACTCTGGTGTTCGTTCGTTGTGTGTGCAAAATTGGGTGGCTGGGTGCTTTATGTTTTGGGCACTCTAGCACTTGCGTCGTCACTGGGGTGCTCCACATGCTGGTTGGCTAAGAATTTTTTTTTATTTTTAATAAAATTTTTTTTTATGAAATTTTTGATATGTTAAATTTTACAGCGCACACTTGTCAAGTGGAACGTAAATTGCAAGTTGGTGGTGTTGAACTTTTTTGTTTTCCTTTTTTTATTTAATTTATTTTTGCATTGGTTCATTGGGATGGATGCTCGCTCTCAGCTGCTTTGCTGGGTTTTAGAGGCAGCATCATTGCTTTCATTGTTGTTGCCTTGTGTCGCGCGCTGCGTGATAGTGCGTTTGGGGCACATTTTGTGTTGGTGACTTTTTAATTTAAATGCTATTCGCTTTTTGTTTTTTTGCATTTTATCATTAGAGTTATGATTTATTTTTACGTTTGTCTTTTTTAAATTTTTGATTTATTCGTTTGCGAATCGGCCCTCTTGGAGATTTTATACTTTTTGGCTTATGCTAAACATTTTCATTGGTGACATTGTTGGATAACTTTAGGCTTTAAGCAATTGGGTTTGGTTAAGTGGAACTATCGTGAACTAAAATAAAGGTAAGATAACTCGTGAGCACTTAGTTAATAAGAAAAAAAAAAAAGTTTTAAAATAGATTCATCCATTATTTTTGAAAAATATCGATAAACGGTATGTGGAAAAAAAATATCAAAACAAAAATAGACCTTTGCGAACAACTTGCAGGTGCTAAATCCGAATACGGTATCAGAATTGCTTTACTACAATTGAATTTTAAGATATTCCAACTTTAAAGTTCAAAATCGAGCTTTTTGAGGTTACATAAAAGTTTTCTTTTAAAAGCATCATTTGATACTGTCCTTCGTCTTCAAAATGTGGAATAATGTGGTCTTGTATAACTTTTCTCCAACAATAAGTAGTGCTAACGAGTAAATTAATCCTTCAGGGGCGTCAAGGAAAAAAATTTGTCAGACTTTTCATAAGACTGAAGAAGAAAAAAAAATTAATTTTGAAAATTCCATGATTCCAGACAACATTAAAAAAGTGAGCTGAGAATTTTTCAAAGTTTTTGAATGTCACTTAGAGGGCGCTCAAAATCCTGACATTATATGGGCACACTCATCCGAAAATAATCTTCCCTTATAAGACCCAAGTTTTCAGAAAATTTTTTCTAATATTCTATAATCAAATGTGGTGGCTTTTATTCCCAGACGTATAAAACGAAATTCTCAACAGGTAATCTAAAAAATTGGCTGTCAGGAGGTCGTTTTACATCAAAATTTCGGGAAAATCAAGAATTTCGATAATACACGGATGAACACACAATTTAGAAGTAGTAGATATGTTAAGAGGCACCTTTCCAAATATTCTCAAGTAAAATTCAGAAAATTCGTATTCGTATGTGGTACGGTGAGAGAATGGGTTGATAAGTCTAAATCGCTCATTATTACGACCACATGACAGGTGCTAAAATTCTGAAAAAATTCAGGCAAATCCCTTGATGAAAAATAAATCGACTTTGTTTTGATGGTTTTTCAATTTTTGGCCCCTCATGCCGAGCAAAAAATGAAAAAAGCTAAATTTTGCATGTTGCCAAAGTCATATTTTTAACCAAAATTTAGTGCTTTTAATTTTTTACTCTGCATAAAGGGCATAAATTAAAAAGAAATCACAAACAAAGTCGATTTATTTTTTATCAAGGAATTTGCTTGAAATTTTTGAGACTTTTAGGACCGGTTATGTGCCTGTAATAAGTGATTTAGGCTTTAACAAATCAATGGGGTTTTTAAGATGTCAAATTTCAAATTAAGAGATGATTTCATGCTTGAAAGGGGCGTGACGCACCTATCAACTATAAATTACCAATACAGAAAAGCAGTCTTGGTCTTGGTCTCGAAAAATTACCAACACCAAGACTAAGACTAATTTTGCTCATCACTACTGATTATTCATTCAAGGTGGGAAGTTAAAATAAAGATGGAATGGCCAATATCTCCAAAACTACAGAGTTTACGGCCATATTGTTACCCGTCCCTAGTTAGCGAATCTAACGCGGCCCGCCACGGCTAGCTTGCGGTTTCCAGGGAGGGTTTTTAACCCGCCGCGTTAGACCGAGGGATGAACAATAAAAAAAACTACAAAAAACTTCAACCATAAAAATATCAAAACTCGACTATCAAAACCAAAATCACTAAAATCACCAAAAAACTAACGTCACCACACAAGCCAGGAATTTGCTGTTAGCTTCCTGCGAGCCCACCCATCCAGTGCCGCCATGTCCATATTTTGGCTGACACCCACAGAAGATTTCCAAAACTACCTACGAATTATTCCGAAGCATTCCATCCAACCCCGGAACTTTTAAAATAAAAAATTTTCCATATTCGAAGCACTTTTCGGTTTTGAAAATGGTTTGGGATTACACAAATCTTCTCTGAAATAGACTAAAATATACACGATACTTATTAACCTCAACAGATTACTTTTTCTGACCTGAGAGCGAAATTCCAAGAAACTTTTTTTTTTTTTTTAAAACAAATTTAAAGCAGTCTTATCAACAATATATTGGGGATTATCATGATTAAATATTCCCGGGGATTTTTTCTCAGACTACAATCGAAAATGGACGGCAGTCTGAGAAAAACTCCCCGGGAATATTTATTCACGATAACCCCCATTGAGAAAATCTCACCGGGAATATTTATTCACAGTAACCCCCATTGTTTTTTTACTTAAGTACTGTATCTTCGAAATCTGACCTAAAGCTAATATTCTTGGATTTAATTCTGTCTTAAAACCGAAGTTTCTCAAAATTGGTCCAACGCTTTAGACGTGGCCACTTATTTTATTTTTATAAGCTCATTAAAAAATGGTTTCTCATATCCTGGGTTTCAGTCTATCTTTGTACCAAATTTCATCAAAACCAGTTTAGCGGCTTAGCTGTGACAGTGTTTTTTCCTTTTAAAGGGATGTGTCACGCCCACTTAAACAAATTTTATTAAGTAACATCCATCTATGGCCAAGATATTGGCGAATATGTTGCGTACAGTAGCATTCCACGTTTAAAGATCAATATCCAAACAAAGCCCCTCTCCATAGCGAACGAAGGTATTCATATGCCAATTTCAGTCAAACTGAAGCTCTGATTAGACAATAGTACGCTTTAGAAGAGTTTTATACAATGTTCTTTGGAGATTTGCCTCAACAGAATATATCTTCTAGATAACTTAATTTTTCTAGTATTGACAAAAAACCAATTTTAAGATTTTTGGAATTCTGAATTTATACCTACTGATTTTGTAACAATAATGCCACTTTACAATTCTCTGGTTAGTGCAGATTGTGCACTAAATCAAGATGAATATCTTAGGCCACTTATCCCCAAAGTTATATTATATTATGAAAAATTTCAAAATCAGTAGCATTTTGTCAGTTTATGTTTATTTTGATTTTTTTTCGCAACTTCGTCTGAGGTGGATTATTATATATCTACATGGCATAAACTAAGGTCAAGAAGTGATGGGATAAAATGCTTTCAATGGTTTTTCAGATAGTTAAACTACATATCAATATAATTAAATATTGAAATAAAGGGATAATTTCATACTAACAACATTTTATATACAGACAAAAATTCTGTTAAAGTCAATTATTGCTCATAAATCTCAAACTTTTTCCGACAAACTGTGAACGTGAGAAATGTTCCAAAAAAAGAGAATATACAAAGGGTTACAAAAACTCAGAACCAGTAGTCAGCAAACAAACACCAGTAGAAAATAAAATTCACGTTATTCACTGGATATCCTTTCTAATTAACATGTACTACTTAAATAAAGATGCTGTGTCGACCTTGCGCTCGCATTTTCTGATGAGTTGATTTCATTTTAAAGTCAAATGATTGTTTTTTTTTTTTTGATATTTTTTATAGTTTTTGTAACATTTTCCGGAGTAGTAGTAGTCGTATTTTTTATGAGTTTCCGAGAAAAATTTTAATTTTTTTTTACTACAGAACGGTAATAAAATAAAATCATACACCGGGAAGCGCGAAATTTTAACAAAAGGATGATCCGACAATTTGCCCCTCAGGTGGTGGTTACCGGTGAGATATATAGATAACCCAATATGTTGAATTTTTAAGATGCGTAGTTGGTTATGGAGTGAGTGTGTGAGTGCGAGTGAAATAAAAAAGTGATAAGTGTTGCAGGACAATTGTAGCAGCAACAGCGTGCAAGTTTTACCTGCAACTGTAACTGATTTTCATGTTTTATGACTTTGTAACGATTTTTATGACTTCATTTTTTATGAGTTTTTACTTGAGGTTTTTTCGAAACTCAACTTTTTTTCTTCGTTTTTTTTTTTTTTTTGAAACATTAAAAACAAAAGAAATTGACTTTTTCGGTACAAATTGTTTGTTTTTTTTATCTCGCCCTTAGCAGTTAAGGGCCGAAAAATAATGTTTACTGGTTATTTATTGAGTTTAAGTGGAATTCGATTTGTTTCGGTATAAAATTTGCTTTGTTGACTTTTTAAGAAATGATTTTCGTGTGGAAAATTTATAAAATTGGTGTTCTTTGGTTTTGCAGAAATGTAAAAATTTGCATTTTATGTGGGTTTTTTTCAAGGTTGGCTTTAAAAAGCGAAATAATAAAAACACAAAGTAACCAAGAAAAGTATTACACAAAGAAACTAAGACCTCTATCAATATATAAAATTGAACACAACCTAAAACACAACTTACCATTGGAAAATATTAGGATTTTTATGAAAACTGCCAATTGTTGTATGAAATAAAACTTTTTTCAGTTTCGCAACGAATATTTTAAAATAGAGAAAGGAACTAGTATGGGCAATTCATTGTCGCCTATACTAGCTGAAGCTTTTATGGCCGAATTTGAAATGAATTTACTTCAATCTGAAAAGTTACCAAGAATATGGTTACGTTACGTCGACGATGTTTACGCTATTGTCAAACGAACTGAGGTGGAGTCACTGCTTAACGTTTTAAATGAGCAATTTGAAACAATAAATTTCACGAAAGAAGTAGAAGTAAACGGGAAAATTGCCTTTTTGGATCTGATGCTCTCCAGAGTTGGAGGAAAAATAGACATAGCAGTTCACCACAAAGAAACGAGTACATTAAGGTACATAACCGCAGATTCTCATACACCAATACAGCACAAATTGGCCGTTTTTCATTCGTTTGTCCATAGACTTTTGAAACTTCCACTTTCTATTTCGAATTTCAAAAAAGAGTATAATCATATAAAAATGATTGCAATAAAAAATGGATATAACGTCAATTTAATTGATAAAATGATTCAGCAACATTCCAGGAAAATTTCAAGGTCAAACAGAACAACGTTATACTCGCAAAATCATTTAGCAAATGACAATAGTTCGTTGAAACGAGTTTGCTTATCTTTCATTCCGGAAGTGACAAACAAATTAAAATCGATTTTCAAAAAGTACAACATGGAGTTGGTTTATTCAAGCGCCAATAAAGTGAAGCAATTACTAGGTTCCACCAAAGACGAAACTCCTCTGTTACAAAAGTCCGGAATATATGAGATTAAGTGTGGTGACTGTGACCAGAAATATTATGGTCAAACTCGACGTGGCATTGGGAAACGTTATAAAGAACACGAAGGCTATATTCATAAAAATCAACCAAAGAAATCGGCGTTTGCGAACCATGTTCTTCAGAATTCTCATTTTAATTTTTCAATTAATAACATGAAATTGAAAAAACAATTAAATGATCACAACAAACTTGACGCCTATGAAAGCATTTATATTCAAAAAGACACACATTCTATGAACCTTGATAAAGGAAATATAATATCAGGCTTCAACTTTTCAATACTTGACTATAATGGTACAAATTAATTGTAAGGTACTCTATATTTGTTAAAGTTACTTTTGGTTCACAGTTATTAAACAATTTTGTTTCTCTCTTATTATTATACTCATCTCAATTGTCGGTCTCACACATTTACGACATGATTATGTTGGTGTTTAATTAATGTTTCTCTTTTTGTTTTTAAAAATATGGTTGATGCACAGTTATTAAACTTTGTTTTTCTCTTTCTAATGAGATTATGTTTGTGTTCATTATTTATATATGGCAAGTCTTACACTTTGTTTATTTTATTGTATTTAAAATCAAATATTTTCTTTCGTGTTGCTGAAGATGGGTTGTCAACAGCCCGAAATGCATTCAAATTGTTAAAATTTAATTTTAAATAAAGATTAATTTTAAATGTGTGAACTCAACTTAAGGTGTTGATTTATTTGTAATTTAAGACCTCTATAAAAGTTTATATAAAAAAAAAAATACAATTTTCAGAACTTGAACTAATTTAAATAAAATTGCAAAAACTATACAGGAAAACTGTCCTAGAATTGTACACAACAATTGATATATTGAAGTCAAAAACAATCTTTTAAAAGCGAAAAAATGATTTTCAAATGTAGAATGCAAAATAAACAAACGCTACAACCAAAAACTACGAGAAGATTCGTGGCGAATTTTCCGATCTCCAGAACCATCGAGAAACTGCCAATTATTGCTGGCAGCTGTTTTTTAAGCTCCTGTATGTTGTTTTGCAGTTCAGTTATGGTTTGATTGCAGTGAGTGAAAGTTATTTAAAGATATTGTTTAGTTTTAAGTGTAAAAATAAATAAATTTTAATTTTTTTTTTTTAATTTTTTCGGAAAAATAAAACCAAATTTAATCAATGTATTTTATAATTAATGCTATGTAGTAAAAAATATATGTATTATTTTTACAAAATTATAACCAAATTAGGAAACTCTAAGATAAATTCGTGTGTATGTTAAGAGAGAGTAAATTTAATTTAATGTGGTATTGAGACAAAATGTATGTTCTAAAGTAATTAAATAAATGCCAATACGCGGGCCAATATGTGTGAAAGTTGGCATTTATCGGACTATAGTGCTTTTAAGAATAAGTGTTATAAAAGTTAAGTGAGTATTAAACAAATTGTCTGCAAAACTAATAACAGTAAACCATTGTGAAGATTTTAATTTAAAAAAATAAATTAACACAGTCATTTCAAAGAGATTATTCCAATTTAGGCACAATTTCAAAAAAAGTGACACAAAAAAAATATTCTAGTACTCATCAAATAAGCCAATATTAGATTAGTAGGGGAACTGATGCTATTGTGGTATAGCTAATGTTTAAGTGAAATTTGAAAGAGAACCGTTAAATCAATTTCAGCCAAATTTGTTAAGGCTAATCATTGAAGTATTAGCTACAGAATATATTTCAGTAAAATGTGTGCAATTGCATTGAAAAAAGTTATTGAGCAAAATCTGAAAAAAGTCAAAAAAGCTGTTTTCAAAAAGTTGGGAGGTAATGTGGTATATATGGTGGCACAATGTGGTATATATACTGATCAGTACTTGTAAAGTGGGCTGACAATGTGGTACATAAAAGTAGGGTAATGTGGTATACTTAACCATACAACCAAATATAAAGTTTGAAAGGTATGAAATAAGTTCATATTAACATTTACATTGGTTCTCAAACTCAAAGTTTTTATTAAAAAATGAACAGCAATCAAATAATGTTGTGAATAACAAGAAATATTCATATACCACATTAGCGAACTCCGACTATACCACAATGGCCAATTTTTAAAAATTACAAAATTGTAAAAATAAAATGGGAAACTTTGTGAATTTACATAGTTAAACACTTATTTCGCAATATTTAGCACTTAATTTAATTGAATATAAATAAAACTTCCACAGAAAACAACTTTTTCTAAACAAAATTTTTTTGCGAAAAACGCGGAAAAAAAAATCGACCACACGCGATGTATATTTCGATCAACTGACAGCGGAAAAGTTATGTATGGTGTATGACAGCTACACATTCATAGTTTTTCATGGTTTATGACAAGATAAAACATGTGACGTCCACAGGTTCTTATCCATCTCGGAGATATGCAACTATACCACATTGAAAAACTATACCACAATAGCATCAGTTCCCCTATATGAAGCAAAACACGCCAAGCGTACCAGCTGAAAATTTTTTTGTGTCCGATTTCGCTCAAATTTGGCAATATGGTAGTTCAGGTGTGCAAGAACAACAATCAGGGCGGATTTGGTCCTAGTACAATTTGGTGTTAAAATACAGGGTGTTGAAGTTTCATGAAAAGGGTGTTTTTTCAAAAATTTTTAGGCTACACCAAAGTTTGTAAATTGATTTATGTTAGTAACTGATCCAATTCACTTTTAAGTGTTCTTTTTATAAAAAAAATATCAGGTTAAAACTTTCTAGATGGTTTTGGAAACAACTTCGTAAATTGAAAATGTCTGCATACTTGAGCCATATGTACAGTGTGACAAATATGTCTTCAGACAAAACTTTGAAGCACTGTATCTTTTGGAAACATAGTAGCATTAGTAAAATTTTCTTTGCACAATATTTTGTAATATTTCAGTTCAGTATGGAAAAATAAATTCAAATCGTATAAGACACGAAAGTAGAAAGTAATTCGGCATGGTTGATATACGGTCTTTAATTGTAAATAAATTCAAAAGTGGATTAAGTTGTGCAGCCATCTTCCGCGAGTTGTCACATTAAGGAGTTAAGAGGAATTATGTGTATTATACCGTTAAGCGGTTTGTCGATACTGGCTCCATACAAGATCGTAAAAAAGTGAGAGAAAAAAAGAACGTCCGTACTGCGAACGCGATCAAAATAGCTCGTGAAAGAATCTGAAGAAATTGTGACCGTTCAGCACGAAAGATGGCCAAAAATATAGGAATGAACCGAGAATCTTTACTGCTCCTTTTGCGTTGCGACCTCAATATGAAATCCATTTTTAAAAAAAAAGGAAATGCATGGCCTTACTAACGCGATAGTGGAAAAGCGATGGCAAAGATCGAAACTGCTCCTTTCTTGGCACGCTGGCGATGATATAGTTTTTTCCAATGAAAAACAGTTTCATACAAAGACATCCCAAACGATAAGAAGCATGTACCAAGATATCAAAACTCGTCATTTATTATGGTCTGGGGTGCCATATCCAGCAAAGGTAAATTGTCGCTAGTCTTCATTGACCAAATAAACGCTCAGTATTACCTGGAAGAAGTCTTACAGAAAAATTTTAAGCCAAGTGTTCAGGCCATGTATGGAAAAGACTATTATTGCTTCCAGCAGGATGGAGCCCCTGCTCACACTGCTAAACTGGTTCAAGACTGGTGTACGGAAAATTTGACATATTTTATACCTAAGGATGAATGGCCTCCTAGCTCTCCAGACTGCAATCCTTTGGGTTTCTGCATATGGGGATATATGCTACAGCGACTCAAGGAATATAGATACAGAAGATTGAAGGACTTTAAAGCTGCTATTATTGATGTATGGGACAAATACCGATAACAGTAGGGCGTGCTGCGTGTAACAATTTTGATTACAAACTTCGGCGGGTTGTGGCTGACAAAGGTCAGACCATCGAGTAATTGCTTAATAAGCAAAATATTTTTACTTCATTTAATGTTTGTTCATTTAAATTTCCTTAATTAAAATAACATTTAATACAAAAAACCAACTTTGTTTTTGTAGCAACACATATTTATCACACTGTATATCAAAGTAATCGTAGAAGAGTTTTCTCCGTAATGCTAGTGGCTTTATCCAAAAATCTTTAATTTCAAACAATTCGCCTTTCGCCTCAGTTAGCTACATATTTGCGTTTATTTCTCTACAGGTTTTATACCTCTACTCGTTTCTCTGACCAACCCCTATCTAAGTTAGCAAAATACTTATTTAATCCTTTAGCAAAATTTTTGCAAAACAAGCCATATTTTTTTATGGTACCCCTATTTTTAATCAATACATAAGGATCGAATGCACAACCCTACTAGGGTTATAATTTTTTTGTAACAAAAATGCGTCATTAAACTTTAAAATTTCGCATTTAAAAACTGAAAATCGTGAGAAAAAATCTCAACAAAGTTACGTACCCTTAAAAATCAAAAACTACCCTCTAAACAAATAACGGAAAACTACCGAAACAGCCACAAAAAAGAGAAAAATCGCATTGTACGTAATGATGAATTTTTCATATTTTCATGCCATTTTCCTACTCAAAATATAAAAATCACATAAAAAAGGTACAAAAACGATGCATGAAAAAACTATTTTATTAAAAAATAGCGAAACTATAGAAAAAATTTCCAAAGTTCGTTACGGAACAAAAACAAAAAACACGTAGTTTTAGCTATGCATGATTACATTTACCTGAGGTTAAGAAAAAAAAAACCCAAAACCCAAAGAAATGTCCCTAAAAAAATCAACGAAAAAAATTGAGACTGCGACATTTTTAAGGGTGATTTCAAAGTACATACGCAATCTTATAAAAAACTACTGTAATCAACGGTTTATTTTTTTTTTTTACTACAAAATTTCTTTTAATTTTTTATACCTACGAGCGCAAAAAACACTTCATCATGTTACAACAATGGGAAATCAAATGATGTCAGGACAATTGCATTTGTAGATATTTCAGATTTTTTTTGTTTCCTTCGGTTTGCGTGCATTCAAAAATCTTTGAATTGCGCAGAATTTTATTTCAAATTTATTTCATAAAAAAATAACGACTTTTTATTCTTGCTTTGCGCGGTAAGAAACCAAGTATTTTGCATACATACGGGCATTTTCCAGGTGACGATCGTGACCGTCGTACACATTTAAAGTGCAAAAAAGTGGAAGTAAAACATATTTTTATTTTAGTTTTTACTTTACATTATAGCTCATAGATAGCACTATAACAAGTGCACACCTTAATAGCAGGCAAAGTCCTGGTTCCAAGATACACGCAAAAAAAGACACAAAACGAACGTGACAAAAATAAAAGTAGTTTTCGTGCCTATTCAAAGAAAGTCAGAATTCAGCAAAACAAGTCAAAATTTTTAAGTGCGACTAGTTTTAGAATATTATGCAATAATGTTGCTTTATAATGTATTTTGTTTGATTTAAATATCTTCTGTACTTTTCTTTGTTTTGATCATAATCTGAATCGATACGTGAAAATATGAACGTGACATTTTTTTCCAATATGATTTAATCGGGTAATGAATTGCATATTTGAGGCTATGAGCGTAACAGTGGCCTAACTTTTACTTCGTTGATAAAGCAAAAGCACATATCCTGAGTCGATAAAAGCACAAGTTATTTGCTTTTGATTTTTTAACGAAGTGAGGGTTAGGCCGCTATTGCGCTCTATGGCCTCATTTATGTATTTTAAGTTTAATAATAAGATTGATTTGAGCCTTATGAGGCATTATTCTTAAGTTTTAAGACATTCTTGCCTTTGGTGACCACTAGTGAAATATTTTTGTAGAACACTTTAACCCATTATAACCAAGTCTTTCTTAAAACTGGATATAATGAGTTAATGGGCACTAGGAAAATGTTCCTGGTATGATTTTATTCTGACCTTAGGATAAGAAGATTTATCCAAAATGTAGTTTTATAATTTCACGGTCGAATGAAATTTCAAAAATACGTTACTTTTGACCCAAAAGTGACGAATGTGACGAATAGCTTTAAATTTTATTTTTCTCAAAAGATTTTTTTTTTTTTTATTTGTGTGTATTAAACTATGTTTGCACTTAATTTTTGACACATTTGCTGCTTGATTTGCACTTGATTTGTGAAGCAATGATGACAAATTATCTTTTTCAGTGACGAACCGGACAGTAGAAATTGGACTTAAGAAAGTAAAAAATTGACAGTTAATCGGGATTGAATTGTTCTCTTATTATTTTTTTATATCATTAATGTTGTAAGAGAGATTTTGTGGAACAATAGTTTTCATGTCTCTTAATGAAGATTAATGAAGATTATGCCACTTAAAAATTCCTAAAAAAGGAAAACTACATTTGTGCAACTTTGGAGTCGGTTTGATCATCTGGTTAATGAATTTATGTGTGAATTGCTTAAATTAGTAAAATTTATATATTTCTCTAAGATAATATGATAAAATGATAACATTATAATAACTTTAAATATTTTGGTCATGGTGGACCATTTAGCGGAAATGCCGATATGTGAGTTGCTAACCATTTGGTAGGTATCCGAGAACTCTTCAATAAATTATGTGCAAAAGTAATGTCATACATATTATGTGCAATAATTTTGGTTATTTGACCGATCTAATTTTTTCAACTTAATACCATAAATTCTACACCATTAAGTAAATTTTGCGTGAAAACAGATCCCAATTTTATTCACCTCTAACAAAATGTCATTCAGTTCATTTTATGACATTACTTGAGTAGGCTCATTCCACTATAAAAAAAAAAACATTAAATTTTCATTTATATCATTGAAAATGATTCATAAATGAAGCACCTTAGGTATCTTCAACGGTTTTAATGTTTTTTTCCTCAATAAATTAAAACAATTTCTATTAAGATTTTTGAATCGATAAACATCTCTATCAGAATAAAACATCTTTCAACAACTGTTCCGAATTTTCTATAGGATATTTCTATACGTAAGTCCTGCATATATTTAGTAAAATTAATTGGAAAAAGAATTAACTTAAAAACTCACCACTTTGCATTGTTCGAAACTGTTGCCGTGGTGCTGCATACGATTCTATTTTATCTTGACCCATCGTTACTCCAGCCACTATAGTTCGATCGTTGTCGCCGCACACTACTTCTCCACCCCCATCCCCTATGTCACTTGCAGTCACTTTACAATGGATTTCACTAAATTCATCACGTACTTTTAAACAAGGATTTTTGCAAATTTCTCTTACAGTGGGTGATGGTGGTGTTGGTGGCGATGGTGAATGACAACGTTTTAAATTTTGTAATTCAAAGCAGTTATTAGTGGTACCACAAGTTTTCTTCATATGGGTGATGGGAGAGTGTTTTCTTCTTCTGCTGCTGCTGCTGACAATGCGCATATTTGTGTCAACATTTTGGTTGAGCAATTGTTCATTCGTTAAATTTCTTGATGTTTTTATAGAGGATGCTATTGTTGTTGTTGTTGTTGTTGCTGCTGCTGTTGTAATTGCAGACAAAGATCCAACGACATTTTCAAAGCAGCACGTGGCTGCTGTGGTTGCCTCTAAGTTTGATGTTGTCGTCGTCGTTTTCAATGATGATAATAATGATGATGATATTTCTTCCGATGGCGTCTTCTGTGTGGTAAACGTTTTAGTTTGATTGCTGTTTACATTGGTAACTGAAAGAGAAGAAAAAAATTTTTATAAGACTTTTTTAAACATTTAAGAACCTAAAAAAATGGTCCTTTTGATTGATTTCGATAGGTTATTATATGCAGTAGTATAGGGAAATGTGGCTCAAAAGAAAGTTTCTTATAAAATAGATGTAATAGTTGTTTTCGCGGCATAAAAAAGTTTTATAACTACCTTAGTTGGAATATCTCCGAAACTATGAGTAATACGAAAACAACTATCGAGAGCTTTTTTATAGAAAATTTTCTGAGCTACAAAATTACCTATTAACGTTTTTCTGTAGAAATCCAAAGTGAGATATTTGTAAAAAACTGATTTTCGCGACCTTCGACCTTTAATAACTTTTTTGGCGCACGACTGCGCAACAATTTTAGCACACATAAATGAGATAACAATGGTGAAAAAAATAAGTTGGGATTACTTATTTCCCTGGGCTAGCATTTGACGAAACTGTGATTTTCCATCATGTCGCATTTTTGAGAAAAACGGGAAAAAATATGTAAAAATTTATTTTTCGGCACAATTTGATAAAAAGCTCCAATTAAGCTTTGACATAAGCCTAAGAATTCAAACTTAAAGTTCCGAAACAAAAAATCATATTGTAATAATGAAAACTACTTACTTTCTCAAAGTTACAATCAAATCATGTTGCCTATAAAAGTTTACTTCACACACCATTTTATTCCAGCAAACGCCATATTGCATACCAAAAAATTGCCCCATCCTTAATATTTCAGACATTTCCATACTAAAAAATAAACCCTCATCCTAATTCAAAACATCCAATGAAAAAGCAGCGGCAATCTACTTAAAAAAATTCAAATCACAGAGATTGTCGCGAGCATGAAAAGGGTTGAAAATTAACATAACCCGCAATAAAAAAAAAGAAAATGAATTCCTTTACATTCAATCTCAGCACCAAACACAACGTGACGTGTAAATTGCTCAACGCATGAGTATCCTTTTTTTATGCCGCCTAAAGCTTAGTGCCATGCGAAAGGGGTTGATTTACATGTCTGCCATAAAAAATATCCATAGCACTTCATGTCAGCACATTTCCCCTGTGGGTATTTTTAAGCCTTCATTTTTTTTACGCTGCATTTCTCAAGTATTGATATCAAATCAGATTTCAGCATTTTGCTGCATTTGAAAGGATACGGGATATACGCATACTCCACAGGCGCCACTGCGTTGTTTTGTCCCAGAACGGTTTGAGCTGATAAGCAAATCACACTTCAGTTTTGCGCCATGGTGTTATTTTGAGTGGCTTCCTCGCTGCGTTATGTTGGCATATTGCTTCATTTAGTGGACTTGAACCCGATGGACACCTCTAAAGGACACATTTGCACAATATGTGATGACATTTTTTTAAGTTGTTATTTTTGCAGATTTTTTTTTCTTGTTTTCTTTCCTGTTCGGTGTAACTGAGCTACTTTGAAAAAAGGTATATTCTATTTTAAGATTCATCGGTAAAAAAATTGTTGGAAATCTAAAAATTCATTTATTATACAGTATGTTTTGCTCAATACTCACGACCAAAAACTGTCCTTCTTTTTTTACTATGTTAGAAATGGAGTACGACTTTGAATTTTACACCATTAAAAAGGTATTTGTTTGTTAATGTGCACAAAGATAAAATTATTGTAATATTTTGCCTTCAAGGCAGTTAAAATTAAATAAAGTTTTTTCAAAATTCACAACAAAATACGTGGTCACACAGAGTTGAAAATAGGATGAAGCACAAAGAGAAAGACAAAAAGACAAGCACTGACTTCATGGTTTTTGTTTTATTTAAGTTTCGCTTGACATTGTACCAGGGATGATAAATTAGCTTTTTTATTTTGTACCACACAACAAAAAAAGTACTGAAAGTGTCCAAAAAGTACCGAAATTATTTAATACATTTTTGATCAAAATTTGACCATTGCGCGATTCGAGTAATAGTAATAATGATAAAGGAAAATCATAAGGATTGCAAGAATTTCGGCACATTCTCATCTTGAAAACCATTGGCCTAAGTCAACCCCGTTTAAGTAAGAAAAAGGATAATCAGCATTTTAGTGAAAAGCACAAACACATAAAGCTTTTGAATGCTCCTTAAAAGACTATGCGAGAAATTATGATTCGGATGATTCGATCAAAAAGGAAAATTATATAAGAAGCCTGTAGGAAAAGTGCAGGGAATTCAGCTCTATAATGCGAATTCTAGTTCTGATCTATTAATAAGCAAGCATTTTAAATTTAATACTTAAAATTCTTTTTTCAAGCTAAGTTTATAACTTACATATAAATACAAATGCATGTAACTATGTAAATCTTGGCTACAAATCAAACAAAAACGAAAAAATTAAAAAATCTTGGAAAAATATTTCACTCATAAATTTCTTTAGAAATATGAAAATTGCGTGCGTGCAATGAGCGAGAAATTCAGTTGTAAAATGCAACAACAGCAATATTTTTCCATGCTGCTGATTGCAAGACGACGACTATAATGCTGCTGTGGTGCTGCTGCTGCCACAAAATGCAAACAACCACTCTATACGCATTACAGCTGTTAATGGTTACCATGTACCTTTTTGTTGCTAAATGCAACGTTGTTGTTAAATTTATCTGCATATCGCATGCAAATTATGAAGCGCATTCAACTTGCACTGCATTTTTCTGCAGCGGACAACAAAAACAATAATAATTTGCAGTAATTAAAAATGAAAAGTTTCAACTTAACCCATTGTTGCTGGTTTTTAAAAGGAGAAAAAAAGAGATCTATAGCTGAAAAGGCATAATCTCTCATTAGCATTCTTCGCTTAAATGTGAGAATATGAGACATTGTAACTTCTCCATAGTAATTTCTTCAAGTAGCTGCCACCAATGGGTTAAAAACCCCCACCTACAAAACACATCATAATACAAGCTTTCCATAAATGCTTTCAAACCTCATCACCATCATCATCATCCCGACAACTCCAACTCCTCCACACACACATTTTGCATATGCCGCATGGACGCGCAACCGTAACAATCGCCGCCGCAGCTAATAAACAAATAAAGGCGCCGCGCCGCACCGCATCACAACGCAACGCAACGCAACAATCGTGATGGAACGCGTAGATGGAAGCGTTAATTACACGCTTCTTCTGTTTAATTTCAAGCACACAACACAACATAAACATAAAAGGGGGCGACCGCCACCGCCACCGCCGACGCCGCGACCAAATGACGTCAGAAATAACTGGCTATCTGTATGAATGGGGTATGCGCGGATCATTCATTGGAACAGGCCCCTCTCGCATGATATGCAGGACTACTCAAGACGTTCGTATCGCAATGCATCAGCAGCAGTTGTATGCAAACTTGGACGTAGATGGATGGCTGGATGAGTTGAAAGAAAGTTCGCGTGCTAAGTGGCAATCATGCTGCAATGATATGAAATACGTAGTAGCGGGGCGAGGGGATCGAAGAAATTTGTTTATCGTCAGTGTGCAAAATACAATGAGGGTGCAAAATGTGCGAAATTCAAATGAGACTTTACAAAAAACGCAGCGAGGGAAAATTTACTGCGCAATTGCGTTTTACATCTCTGACAGAGCCAGACAGCACAATAGCACACTGCTGACGCAGCGAGTGTGAGGTATAAAGTAATTGCTTGGGAGTACTGAATATATTGAAGGAGGGAAAGAACTCTCTGAACTTAACGATACTTTAATTAATTTAATATCTTGAAGTTTATTTTTTGATGGCATAAAACGTAAAAACTGCAAAAATACAGCGGGGTATATTTTAGTTACATTGAGTCAGATTTTGAAATAAAGTTTTCAAAAGTTTTTTTTTTTAAGTTATGGAGGTCAGAATTTAAACTTTTAAGTTTTTTAGATAAAAAACTTGGTTAAGATTCGGTAGAACACCGCAAAATTGAAGATTCCTGGGATTACTCCGAACAACTTTTCTTAGTTCCATTTTTCAAAATTCGCAAAACTGATTGAGATACAGACATTGGAAGATCGGAATATCTCTTTATTCGGAACCCTTTGATGGATTTTAACAATATTGATGTCATATGAAAGGTACTAAGTATAATTGGCTACAAAATGAATCATACTATTGAGCTCAAGCAGGAAAATCACAATACTCTCTGATCGTCAAGTTCCCAACTCAGTAACAATAGCCGTGTTTTTTTTTTGACGCGTATATACAATTGTGGATACCTTCAAATCGCGATAACTTATGAACGGTGAGTCGTACGATAAAAAGTCCAAGGGTCTTTTTCAAGGAGAACCACATGCTCTACAAATAATTTTAATCTTTTGTAAAAAAAAAATAATTATTTAGAAGTTATTTAAAAAAAAGTGATTTTTTGCCATTTATCGGCGCTAACCAGTTTTTATAAAATACCTCTTTAAAAATAAATTTTTTTAAATACAAAATGAAAGAGAACCTGATTCTCCATAAAAAAATTTATTAGAGTTCTATTGTGTGACTTACTGTTCATGAGTTATCGCAATTTGAAGGTATCCACAATTGTATATACGCGTCAAAAAAAACACGGCTAATATAATCAAAAGTAAGAAAACATTTGGCTAGGTTTTTCGTAAATACATTTTGGTTAAATACCTAATGTGCCAAACAGAATCGTTTCGAATCCGTAACGGGTTCATATTTTCGTTACTGATCCATTTGCGGGAGGAATTCCTAAAAAAAGCGAATCGTTTTTCCTACTTTTATGGATCCGTTTCGAATCCGTGACGTACATTAAAAATGAATTCAGAACGGATTCGCTTTTAATAATGTTAATGCTGCTTATAAAAAAAAAGAAATATGGTGAATCGCTTATTTTTAATTAAAAAAACAAAAAATTACTAGCTCGGGCGGGAGGTGAACTCAGGCTCCCGGGGTGTTACTTTTCATATACGAGACGTTAGACAACTAGTCTATTGACCGATATAATGTAGACTTGTCTGATGTAGACTTATCTGATGTTGAGATTTAAAGTTTGTATATTAAACAAATTTCTGTTGTTTTTTTATAAGTATTCTGTGTTCTTTCTCTTTCCTTCTTTTGATAAAAAAATTTTACATAATCAAATTTGGAATCAAAAACGTTTCTTCAAATGGAGAGTTGAAAAGTTTTCAAAAAATCATACACAATAAAATAAAAAGATAAAAAAAAAACAAAAAACAAATCAAAAATGTTTTTTTTTATCATTAACATTAATTAAAGCAAATCCGTTTTAAGTTCGTATTTGAAGTATTTACGTATTTGAAACGGATTCACCCAGGTTCGAATCCTACCACAGGTAGATTTTTATCCTTTATTTTTCTTCCTTTTTTTCTTTTTATTTTTTTTTTTTTAATCGTTAATAAGTGCATCAAAACGGTTTTTTTCTGTAAATATACAGAATCAACATTTTTAAAAGCGAATCCGTTTTGAATTCGTTTTTACATACGTTTCGGACTCTAAACGGGTCCGCAATGCGGAATCACCCGGGTTCAAATTCAACCATAGGCGGATCGATAATTTTTTTTCTTTTAATTTATTGTTTTTTAATCACTAATAAGCGCTTCAAAATGTTTTTTTTTTTTTATTATTTAAGCACAGCATTGACATTATTAAAAGCAAATCCGTTTTGAATTCGTTTTTGATGTAAGTTACGGGTTCGAAATGGATCCGTAACCGCGGATTACGTTTTTTATCCCTTTATGAACTCGTAACGGGTTCGAAACGGATCCTCATCCGTTTTTGTGCACATTGGGAACAGTTATTTTATGGACTGGTAGTTGCCATCTTTTATTATTAAAATAAAAAATAAAAGAAAAACGACACAAAATATATAAAAACACTTCAAATACCCGCAGGATAAGGAAAAAACCATTATATTTTTAGTTGAATTTTTGAAATGTTGTTATTAAGCGTTCTGTTTTTGTTCTCAGTAACGACCCTTTGCGTAGGTCATTCTAGGTCAATGCCAATATATTTTTAATATACAACTGCAACTACATTAAATCCTTTCGAAGCAAAAAAATAAATCGCCTTAGGTAATGTCAAAATAAACCACATGTTTTTCAGTATAAAAGTAACGTTTTTTGCCTAAAAATCACAGTCATTTAAAATAAAAAAATAAAAAATCATACAGCTGCGTAGAAAATCAGTTAAAAAAAATCACAAAATCACAAGGGTGTTACATTATCCCTTTTCTAAAATAAAAAAATAAAAATACAAAATTTCACTTTTTAAATTTCAACCCTATTTTGCATGACACTTCTTTCTTTTATGTGTGTCATAGTGAAGCTGAACGCATGCGCTGTAGGGTTCACAGCCAATAAGCAGCGCACTATCGGCAACAAAGTAGAGGTATAAATTGAAAAAAAGTGTTCGAATAAAAACGAAAAAAATTAAATTGAAAATTTTGATTATGCGCGTAGGTATCTCAGAGGATCCTAGAGATTTAAATAACAAAATTATGGGTGCTGCTTATGCCTTTAATGTACATATGTATATATGAGAGCCGAATAACATCAGTCATTTCAGACATATGCCCATATTTTAATTTTTTTTTTTTAGAAAACTGATCGTTTGTACATAGGTACATTTCAGAAATATTTCGAGGAGTTCAAAATCCAAATAAATTGTATTAAAATTTTAAGAAACTTTAATTTTGTGTGAAAAGCGCACTTCTAATATCGAATTATTGATGATGCAAAAAATTCATAGAGTCTTATCATTTTAATTCTCAATCAATTAAGTAGGGGAGGGGGGGCTAGTGTGGATAATTTTCATATAATTATAAAATTATATATGTAAATATATCATTTTTGTAATAAAGTAATTTTAGCGGTATAAGTAATACCTCTTGCCTTCATAATTACACCAATAGTTATGATATTTTATTTTCATAAATGCACTATTAAATTATTTTAAAAAGAGCTTACATTTGTCCACAGTAGCCCCTTATACGGGGCTAGTATGGACATCCAGTATAAAATTCTTCTTGTTTCTTCAGTTTAAGTTGAACCAAAACCATATTGTTTTCTTTCAAAATACCTTGGACAGTTAAAATTTCATCAAGTCCAGGCTCTTCCTCTGATTTCAATATATTCTCATTGGGAACATCGCTATCTGAATCCGACGATGAATTTAATATTTTTTTTTTTAATTTGTTTCTTAAAGCGAATATTTTTTGGATGTGCATTTTTTCTTTTAAACGTCATTTCATTTGTCTTGTCAGGTGTTTCGGTAAGAATTGATGACTTTCCACGTTTTGTCGATTTTGATACTTTCTTGGATCTTTTAGAAATGGTCTGACGATTTCTGGAGTCATTTCAGCTGTTGCGGACATGTCCACACTAGCTCCATTTCAGTTGACCACACTAGCCCCTTCATGTTTTTTGAAACAAAAATACCAAAATACCAACTTGAATACCAACAGAAACAAAAAATTCAAAACGGCGCGAGAATTTGAATCTGTCCACACTAGCCCCCCTCCCCTATGTAGACGATTTCACGAAAAAGAAAACATTTTGCGCTTATTTTATTTCGTACTCTGGCTTTTAAATGGTATAGCTCATAAGATATGACACATGTTACTTAAGTTATTTATTTATTATCCAACAATACATGAGCCTGTAGATGGGAAAATTGCCTTTACCGTGGCCCAATCCATGGGACAAAAATTAAATTAGGACTAAGTAAGTTTAATAACTTTTTTGTTAAAAAACTGGAAAGTTTCATAAAATTTATTCAAAATATATCAGTATTACTATTGAACTAATTTTTAGCATGAGAAGAGGCTTTACTTGCGAAGCTTAATATCCCCTAACTTTGCTTACTTTGGAGATAATTCTACTTAACTTACCTTGGATAGAACTGAAAAAAAAAACATTCATTTGTAATATTTCTCGTGATTTGTAATCCTGAGTATTTCGACTGCATGTTTTAGTGATGTAAGTATGCCTTTACCGTGGCATAAAATTCCATTTCCCCACATGAGCCAAAAAAATTAATTTTGCTTTAAAAACGTGTCTTTCACACCTGCCAACAACGCTCTGAGCTGAAAATTGGATTTTTAAACTGGTACGTTTATTTGAGTTTAAAATGGCTTCACCGTGTGCAGTTTATGTAAGTAAAATTTAATATACTATGTAAAACTGGCTATTAAAACTATTTGCTAATTAAGTTTTTTGATTTATTTTGTATATTTGGACTGTGAAGGCAAGAATGCCTTTACCGTGACATAAAAATTCACTTCCGTTTGTGAGCCAAACAAATTTCTTGACATCAAAAAAATGTCTTTCACACCAGCTGGGCCTGTGCGGAGAAAACTTAAAAGTTAATTTATAAGCTCATCCGCACATTTAATTTGAAATGTCTTTCCCGTGGGTGTTTAATATAAAAAAATTTTGATTTACTATGGAAAATTAGCTATTGCAACTTTTTCCCAATTTTTTTTTAAATTTCTTTAATAATATTTATTGTCATAAAAACCCACTTCTCTTTCTGAGCCAAATAAATTTCTTTACTTCAAAAATATGTCTTTCTTACCCTGTGCGGAGAAGTTTGAATCTAAATTTTTTAACTCGTCCGCTCGTTTAATCTAAAATGCCTTTATATATGCACGTTTAATGTAAAAAAGTTTTTATTTACCACGGAAAATTAGCTAATGCAACTATTTCCTCTTGTTTTTAATTTGTTTATTTTGTAAACTTAGGAAGTACAAACAAGTTTGTATTAACCGTGGCATAAAACCCCATTCCTCTTTATCAGACAATCTTCAAAAAGTTTCTCTCCATCGGACAACACCATGTGCGGAGAGAACTTAAAATGTTATTTTTGAACTCGTACGCACATTTAAGTGTAAAAATGCCTTTACCGTGTATATTAAACATAAAAAATTTGATTTACTATGGAAACTTACCTATTGCAACAATTTCCTAAAGTTTTAATTTATTTATTTTGTAAATTTTGAAAGTAAAAACCGTGCCTTTACCATGGCATAAAATTTAATTTCTCTTTAAGAGCCAAACAAGTTTGTTTCACTTCAAAAAAGATCTTCTCTTTCAAACAACACTATTATGTAAAGAAATTAAATTTATTATAGAAAGTTAGCCATTGCACCTATTTAGAAACTTTTTGAAATTTAGTTTGTAAATTTGATTGTGCAAGCAAGAATGCCTTTACCGTGGCATAAAATCCCAATTTTTTTAAAAGCCAGACGCATTTATTTTACTTTAAAAATGTGTCTTTCACACCAGCAAACAATACCCTTAACGGAAAAAACTTGCAATTTTATTTTTCGGACCATTTACGCTCATTTAGGTGTAGAAATGCCTCTACCTCATACCATCAAAACGCCATATCTCTGCATATTTGCAGCTATCATTACAGAACTTGGTAGATTTCTTAATAAACATAAACAAAATATGATGCAGCCAAGAAACGGAATCCGTTCTTCACAACGCGAAACCTTTAGCAGCAGTTTTTCACAATATTTCTTAGCAATATTTTTGCTCATCACTGTACAAACATTGCTACTGATTTTATATGCAATATCAATGCTGATTCGAGCATCTATTTGTGCGTCACGTTGCATACGAAATCATACAATAAAGAGACAAAGAAAGGATGCGTATCGGCAGCAACGTTGACGACGAAAGTGTTGCTGCGCGCATGCGCACACCTTTTTTACGCCAAGCAAGTTGATAATGAAAAAATGAACACAAAATGGAAATCAAAGTTTCATTTTTTTTATATCAAAGGATATAAAGGATATATGCAAACACATACGTATGTAAGTGCGTACGTTGGGTGCTACAAACGTGCTACGCATGCGCTAAAACAGCAGACAACATCTCGTACGTGTAACCCAATACTGCGCAAACGCAGCACGCGTTGCTGCTGCTCAAGGGTTACATACAACACACATGGCAGTAGGGAGTTGCCGACACAACAAATAGTGAATCCTTTTTAAAAACGAAAGGGAACAACGGTTTTATCTCGTAATGTGTTGGAACGCTTAAATTGATTTAACATTTCAAGGCATTTGAAAGTTGAAAACGAATAAATTGAAAAAGGATGCACACACAAAGACACGGTACAGTTACACAGGAATTTCTTTCACATATCCTGCCGTCATATTTGGCGCGTGGATGCGAAATATTTTTTTAAAATTTCACTTTCTTTGATTTCAAATGCCACGCATCCAAAGGATTGAATTGTGCGGGTTGTTGGCTGGGTCATTGTGCGCGCAGATGTTGACAGCTGACTGCCTGCCAACTGTTGTTTGTATTGAAATTTATGATTTGTCATTTCAAAAATTTTGAAATTCGAGCATTTTATTTTGACAGCCAAAAATTATTTGGAGAAAAAATTGATTTTCGTGAATGTAAATTTTCGCAGCGTTTTCTCGGCGGCGTAACCAATCAAGGCAGTTAAATTGCAAGGAAAGCGCGTGTGAAATAAGATTTTGCGCTTGACGGTGAACAAAAAGTACGTCAAAATTTCCATCAAAAGTTTTCAAGCAAAATGTGGAGGCAACTCGTGAAACAGTCAGCATTTGGCATCAAGTCGTTGCGTCGTCACATCTGCACAAGCCAGCGAAACGACTACAAAGTTGCTGTTTGTGGTTGCTCCGGCGGTGTGGGTCAACCACTTTCGCTATTAATCAAAATGAATCCATTGGTCACCGAATTGGCATGTTATGATGTTGCCAAGACTGTAGGTGTTGCTGCGGACTTGTCACACATCGATCGCGTGGCCGATGTGGTCGCATTTGAAGGACCCGATAATTTGATGAAAGCACTACATTGCGCTGAGATTGTTATGATACCAGCCGGTGTTCCTCGTAAGCCTGGCATGAATCGTGAGGATTTATTTGCCAGTAATGCCGATGTTGTCAAATGCATTGCATCAGTTGCGGCTAAAGTTTGCCCCAAGGCATTCATTGCCATCATTACCAATCCCGTGAATAGTTGTGTTCCCATCGCCGCCGAAGTATTGAAAGAGGCTGGCGTTTATGATCCGAAAAAACTTTTTGGCGTCACCACGCTGGATGTAGTACGTTCGAAAACATTTATTGGACAAATATTGGCAGTTGATCCACAAAAAGTTTCACTTCCCGTCATTGGTGGTCATTCGGGGATTACAATTCTGCCGGTGATTTCAAAGTGTAAGCCAAAATTCGATGACGATGAAGATGTAATTGATAAATTGACAAAGCGCATACAAAATGCTGGTACAGAAATTGTTAAGGCCAAGGCTGGTGGTGGCTCTGCCACTTTGTCAATGGGTTATGCGGGTGCACATTTTGCTGGTGCCTTGTTGCGTGCCATAGATGGTGATAAGACTGTCGTTGAATGCTCATATGTCGAGTCGAAAGTTACGGATGCGGCATTCTTCTCCAATCCCTTGAAAATAGATAAAAATGGTGTTAAGGAGAATTTAGGATTGCCCCGATTGAGTAAATATGAAAAGTGTCTATTGGATGCAATGTTACCGGAATTAAAGAAGAATATTCAGCAAGGCATTGACTTTGTGAAGGGCAAAGGAGAAAAGAAAGAAACAAAGAAATAACAAACACACACATTCGTTTTAAACATCACAACAGAATGGTCAAAGTGTTTTTTTGAAGAAAGAACCCATTATACAAACAGAAAAAGTTAGTACACATGCTGTCATTAGATATTAATTAAAAATAATAAGTTTTTAGAAAGTCTGCATTCTTGTGGCAACATCAAAATTTATAAAGTAAAAATCTTAATTTTGGCCAAATCATTTTTCAATTGTCATGCGTAATTTTAAATGAAAAATATATGCAAAAATATTGAAATGTATTGCAAATATATAAATAAAAAAGTTGTTATTAATAATGATATTATCATCGTCAATTTCTTTGGGGAGCATGGCTATCAGAAAACCAGAAAACTTTTTGGAAATAATGCCAAAAATAACTCAATCCAAATCTCACATAACTTGGGAAATAAAGCCATTATTTTTTGGAAAAAATGCTAGTTAAGTTTTTGGCTTTGTTTCCAAAACAAAATGGAATTAACGCCTGAATTTTGTAAGGAGATTTTTCTGGCTTTATATGCAAAAAAATTTTTTGGCATTATTTTCTATGGCATTTTTAAAAATTCTGGCGTTTTTGCGGGACCCGAGAAGATTAAACCAATGAAGCTGGAGTAAAATTGAAACGGCGAAGAGGCTTGTTTCTACAGAAGATCTCTTTGGTTGACCGTTTGAATTGTACTCCAGCTTTATTGGTTTAACCTTCCTCCACTACCTAAAAAAATTCAATTCGAAATTCGACGACCTGCTCGTCTTACTAACTATTATTCCTTATTGCTTAGAAAACTATCTTAAAAAAAAATCTTGAATGTTTCTCGTATGACTCATTGCTTAGGAGATATCGGTAACTTAGAGCGCTATAGTCCTATCTCCTTTTTTTTAATTGTTCGGACATGCAGAAAGAAGATTTCAAATAGTGGTTATTTAGAATTGGCTGCTATTTTTATAAAGCGATAAATGCGATAATTTTATCTATAGTATATTTTAACATAATTTAATGTTTTTAACCAATTTTATTAATTTTGAACGAAATCCCAGCCAGTTTATAGTATGTCATTACTTTTGCCCTTATATAGAATTCCACTACTATTCAAAAAAACGACATATTTAGTACATTTTTTGAATTTTTTCCACTAAAATGTCGTAAAAAGTCATGAAACGCGTAGAAAACACGAAAAAAACTAATTTTTTTTTTTTTTTTTTTTTAATTTTTGGTTCCGACAAACAAAAGTGGAGCCTTGGGTGTAACCAAATTTTTTCCCTAAAATGTCGCAAAAAGTCATGAAATGCGAAGAAAACGCAAAAAAACGAAGAATTTTTTTAAAAATGTGGCTTTTTTGAATATTCAGTGGAGATAGTCTGGAGATAGGATTTTTCTTAATTATCGAATATTTTGGTATTTTAGTTGTATTTTGACATCACACAGTTTTCCACACAGTAAAGAAGCCCACAATGATGCCATAACTGCAAAAATCTCAAAATCATAAAAAGTGGAGATAGGACTATAGCGCTCTAAGGTATCGATATGTACAATATAGTTTTATATTTTAAACCTAATTTCTATTGTTTATCACTAGTAAAAGGTATTTTTTCTACATTGAGAAAAGAGTACGTTTCCTTCAAATATTTGTTAATAATTAACAAATTTCGGTATATATTACTATGCCTTTTATTGGACCTTGTAATATTGTTAATTGAGCCAAAAATTATATTTGTTTGATGGATTGTCAAATATATACAATAACTTTAAAAAAAAACCTTGAATGGGATTCGAATGCACTCTAAAAAAAAAAAATTTTAAAAATCTTTCTTGTCTGGGATTCGAACATACTCCCCCAGGTTATCAGTCAAACGTCTTATACATTGAGCTAACTCTATCTACACCAATTTTAAACAAAAACTCATACAAAAAATTCAATAAGTATTGACAAACTTTAAAAACGTACTGACATTATTTTCAAAACAACTTATTTCATCGAACTATCTTGCTTTCAAAAAATTCAACAGATAGACGGACACATCTATATCGACGCCTTCTTCTGTGCATTACAAATGGAAGAACAAATTGAATTTGCCATAGGTGTAAGCTATCAAAATAATAATGTGCATGCGGAGATTATGCGAGACAAGGTCTGAGCTTGTCAAGATTTCTTATGTATGTATAACTTCTAGAAGGAGCATAGGGCCAATATGAAACGTCTCCATTTGCTGCGATCCCTTGTGATGCCACGATTTTCCCGATTCTTGTATTTTCTTTTCCAGCTACCCTTTCCAGTTGGTTTTGGGTCTACCGCGTTCTCTACTGCCTTGTGGATTCTACTCAAAAGCCTGGCGACAAACTTAGCTGTGTGGTTTTCGGAGAATGTGACCAATCCATCTCCACTTGCGCAGCTTGACCTCGTTTGCTATAGCCCTCTGATTGCATTTTTGATGTAGCTCGGCATTTGATGTAGTGCGAGGCCACCAAACCTTTAGTATTCGCCTTAAGCATTTGTTGACGAATACTTGCAGCTTGTTCGTTAGTTGTTCAGCAACAAGCCATGTTTTGCACCCATACAACAAAACCGATTTCACATTCGAATCAAAAAAGCGCACTTTCGTTTTGGTGGATGTAACGGAAGAAGACCATATTTTGTTCAGTTGAGCAAACGCGCCTTTTGCTTTGCTCCACCATCCATGGAGATAATGCTGCCTATATGCGTGAAGCTGTCGACGTTTTCGATGTCATCACTGCCAGCTGTCATCACTGTTTGCGTTCAACTTCATGCTTTTAGTCTTGGATGCGTTGATTTTTAGGCCGGCCTTCAGGGATTTCAAGGCAAGATCTTCAATCTTGCTTTGCATATCTGAGTGTTTGGACGATAGAAGGCAAATGTCGTCAGCGTAGTCGAGATCTTCTAGATATTCGGTAAAGTTCCATTGGCCTTATTCAGAGCTTCATCTAGGATATCATCAAGAACGATAAGGAAGAGAGATGGTGATAGTAAACACCCCTGCCGTACGCCTGAATTAGTGGTGAATGTCGTTGACAACAACCCGTTGTGTACAACACTGCATTAAAAGCCTTCATATTGTGCACATACTAAGTTTATGGCCATTGCGGTAATACCTCTTCGCTGCAGTGAAACCCAAATGTTTTCTTGGAAGACATTGTCGAAGATAGTGCTATAGTCTACGCGAAGAGATATGCAATATAAACAAGAGATGCAAAGAAGTACTGGAGCAATTTTTTGAGGTTTGTGTTGTCCGCAGACGGTAGCTTTGACGAATTTAGAAGTTGAACGGCAGCGATAGTCAACCAAAAAATCTGTTTATATCTTTTCACTTCAACTAACCGCAGTTGAGAAGAGATGTATGTATACAGATTTTCTAGTTGAATTACGCTGCAGTTCAACTTCTAAATTCGTCAAACCTACCGTCTGCGGACAACACAAACCTCAAAGCATTGCTCCAGTGCTGCTTTGCATCTCTTGGTTAAATATCTCTTCGATCTACGAAGACAAGTTGAAGCGTAGTACGCAACTCACATGATTATTCGACAATTATTCTAAGGGTGTTGATTGATCCACGCATGATCGGTTTGGCCAGAATCCTGCATGTTAACTTCGGATGGCTGAATCAAGCTTTTCGCTTACCCTGTTTAGAATAACTTTTGTCAGTACTTTTCATGGTACTGAGAGCAAAGTTATTCCTCTATCATTTCGGCACTAACTTAGGTCAACAATTGCTCAAATTTGCCGCTCATTAAATAATAACAAATATTCGATTCGCCTATATCAAATATATTATTTGTTAATAATTACCAAATTTTGATGCATATAAGCATACTGTTTTCTAAGCGTATAAAATCATTTTTTGATATGTTACTAATTACGGGTAGCAGTTGCTGGAAAAATAAAGTTTTTGCATGAAATACAGGTAGATATCCACAATACTCGTGCGATTTCATATCTGAAGCAACAAAAAGAGCTGCGGTGAACGCTAAATTTATGATGATTGTTTGTTAGCATACTCGCGAATGAAAATTGTAATAATTTGCTATAATTATAGTAAAATATATTATGCATAATCATATATAATTAGATTTATACAAATGGGGTGTTGAGTGTATAAGTAGTTCAGAATGAGTATGAAGCAAAATGAAACGAGCGAACTAACAAAGTGTGAAGTGCAATTGAAGCCAGAAACTCAAGGCGATGATGCACTTTAGACACGCAGTAAAGGTCCTTACAACTTTCACTTTCACATTTAAAACACTTTCACACGATCTGTGCATTAAATTTCCCATGCAAATTCATAAAAATGATACATCATTATTTTGCAAAATATACTTGAAGGATATGCACATATGTATTTATATAAGGAGTTCTTTCTTTCCTTTTCTTATGGGAATATTGTAACGCAATCACCTGCAATTGCAAAATGCATGCAAAATTGCAGGTAAATTCTATGCAACAACAAAAAACAGGTAGTTTGTCTTTGCCATGCTCATTAATATCCTTGCTTGCTACTCAAGCAGATCATGAGCTGTTAATGGATATGGATAAACAACCCAAACGGATTTGAAGTTAGTGCACTGAAAAACTGTTTTTCAAAAAGTACATGCAACTACTTTGAACAACTACACTTTCAACTATCATCATATTTCTTAGCGTGTAAACAATCTTATGATTACCTCTAAGGATCTTGCATTTATAATGCTACATTACTCTATTGTGTCCTTGCGCATTATTGTTGCATATGCAATGAAGTAAAATAATAAATGGAAGGATGTTCTCAAGTCGTGGGAACGTAAACATTGAAATCACAAAATACAAATAAATAAAATACAAAATATTCTGCAAGGTTTTGTTAAAAAATATTTTCAAAGGATCAAAAATAATTTTCGTTTTTTTTTTTTTGACATCCTTTAATTTTTCAATAAAAATTATTGATAGAAAATGTGCCTTTCAGTTTGAAATCAAAAATCCTTCTTGAACATTTTAAAAGGAAGCAATAAAATAGGAATTGAATACGCTTTAAATTTGATTATAGTCCTCTATTCATACATTCATTTGCTTCAGGTGGTGTGCACCATACATCCCTTTTGTTTTGTTTTACTTCCTCGCACACACACCATATTGACTGACGTCCTTCTCGTATGTAGAATAACGCTGTAATGGATATCGTTGTAATAAACATAATTTGATTGACTGGTCAAAAGAGAAAATAATTTTTATTTTTTAAAAATATCCATAATGGATATCCTTATTATGCAATCAGTATGTGGGCTAGCGCAAAAGGTTGCTATTGCAAATGGTGAGCAAACGTTATTGGAAGATTATAATGCATGTGCGCAATTTTATCATCTATATAAACTGACCTAATTTGAAAATGCTTTGAAATGGGATACTTGTTAAGGGCCGAATTGGCTTATTTTTATTTGCACTTCGACTTTAGGAAGAAAATAATAAGTGCAAGGTACAAAAAAAATGGTTGACCAGACTGCACGTTCGCGCAATAAAAGCCAAAAAAGTGTTTCCATGGGTTTTGATTGGATTTTTAGTCATAGCAACGTAATTTTCCGTTAGAGGATGTGCCACGCCCACTTAAAAAATGTATTTATGCTTTGCTTTACAATCTTTCAAAATATTAAAAAATCATGTGAATAAGTTGTGTTTGAGGCAGTTAAAAAGGAGCTGAACTGTTTTTTCTAAGACTAATTATTCATACAGGGTGTATTCCATAAGGTAACAAAGCTTTCGGGAAGTTATAGAGGAGGCCTAGACTAATAAAAAATTGGAGTTCTAGGGTGAAAACTGATTTTCTGACTTCTTTTAGAAAAAAATTTTCTTGGGTCACCCTAGCGTTGAAGAGAAAATTTTTTTAATAGGAAACTTTTTGTTAATTGTATGGGTTTTCCAAGAGTGTATCTGGTTTATGGCGTTTAAATGGATTTCGCAAAGTTCTGGACCTTTTAATTTGATATTTTAAATTTTTTCCTTTTTTTACTCTGGCGGGCATTTTAGTACGAAAAAGATTCTATTAATATAATCTTTTCTAATTTTTTTTGGAATCCTTGTTAAATTTTCTTTAATTCGGTAGTGAATTTGTCATACCAATTTATTTAATTGAGGTCAGAAAAAAATACTTTTCAAGAACAATCAGTTTGAAGGCATCATACGCACATCAAATGCAGTGCAGCGCATGCGAGTAAACCGTGTGTTACATCGAAAAGTATTTTTTTCCGAACTCAAATCAAAAATAAGGTATGATAAATGCACTACCCAATCAAAGGAAATTCAATAAGGAATTAAAAAAAAATTATAAAAAGTATATTATTGTGTCATTTTTCGTACTAAAATGGCCGCCAAATTAAAAAAAAGGAAAACAAAAAAAAAATTAAAATATCTTTAAAGAACTTTGCGAAATCGTTTTTAACCCTATAAACCAAATACACTCTTAGAAAACTCATACAATTAGCTAAAAGTTTTTTGTGAAAAAGTTTTCTTTAACGCTAGGGTGAACCAAGAAAAATTTTTTTTCTGAAACAAGTAAGAAAATTAGTTTTAACCCTATAACCTCTCAGGGGTACATTTTTGAACACCCCCTTCAAGTGCTATTTTTTGTTAGTCTAAGTCTCCTCTATCGTCTCTCGGAAGCTTCGTAACCTTATGCTATACACTCTGTGTAGAATTCATGTTTTTCTTCTAGGGCATTGTTTAAAGGGTTTTGGCTTTTAAAGAAAAGTGGGATAACATTTTGCACTAAAAGAATAGGGGAACTGATGCTATTGTGGTATAGCTAATGTTAAGGTGGAATTTGAAAGAGAACCGCTAGATCAATTTCAGCCAAATTTTGTTATACTGATCATTGAAGTATTGGCTACAGAATATATTTCAATAAAATGTGTGTAATTCCATTAAAAAAAGTTATTGGGCAAAATCTGAACAAAGTCAAAAAAGCTGTTTTCAAAAAGTTGGCAGGTAATGTGGTATATATGGTGGCGCAATGAGGTATGTATACTGATCAGTACTTGTAAAGTGGGCAGGTAATGTGGTACATATAAGTAGGGTAATGTGGTATACGTAACCATACAACCAAATATAAAGTTTGAAAGGCATGAAATAAGTTCATAATAACATTTTCATTGGTTCTCAAACTCATAGTTCTTATTAAAAAAAAAAAAGTCATCCAATAATGTAAAGATTATCAAAAAATGTTGATATACCACATTAGCGAAGCCCGACTATACCACACTGGCCAATTTTTAGAAATTACAAAATTGTAAAAATTAAATTGGAAACTTTGTGACTTAAGATAGTTAAACACTTACTTCGCAATATTTTTCACTTACTTTAATTGAATATAAATTGAACTTCACCAAAAAGCAACTTTTTCTTCACAAAATTTTTTGCAAAAAATGCGCAAAAATACATCGACCACAAGCGATTTACGTTTCGTTCAACTGACGTCGGAAAAATTTTGTTTGGTCCATGACAGCAACACATCCCTGGTTTTTCATGTTTTCTGACAGGATAAAAGCACTGACGTTCGCAGGTTCTTTCCCAAATCGGAGATATGCGACCATACCACATTGAAAAACTATACCACAATAGCATCACTAAACTCGATTTTAAAAAGAAATCTGTCAGATGTGCGGATGCGCACCGTGAACACTTTATTGAAAGCCAGAATCCTAACTCTTCTATCGTCCAATACTTAAGTTATAGCAAATGAACTTTGTTTTAAAAACGTAAAATGCCGTTTAAAATTTCAATGCCTCTAAACTAAAAAAAATATGCGGGTGAGCCAAACCACACGTGACATTAGTTGATAGGATAGTCTTCGACAACTTCACTCATCTAAACAGTATTATATCCATCGACATTGAGGCAAGATAGGACATTAAGTAAATCAAAAATCATAAAAGCGAAACCCTATTTTACTCGACTAAACAAAATATGAAGATTTTTGGAGATTTCTACCAATAGCTTTGAAAAAGCGATCATGGAAACGAAATATTTTACCGTAAGATATAAAAAAATTCCAAAAAAGTTTCCATTAATTTCAGTATTCACTTGGTATGAAAAGATAATGGAAGCCCAAGAGATATTACTTGTGACACCAGGTTAAAAGGGAAGGTGCCTCAACGATCCAAAGGACAATAAATTAAAATGCTTTGATTTTTCATAAAAAGAACTTTAATTTGAAAAACACTATGAATTGCGAAATAAAATTTGGGGTGCTTATAAATCAGACGAAAACATTACAAAATATTGCAAAGTCCTAAATGCAACAATAGGCCTCATAGACACAAAACAATACTGCAGTCAGTGATGCGTTGATGCAGTGCATGAAAGTGAACCAGGTGTAAATTATCTTGATACCGCAAGAAAATACATACAACAATTTCAATTGAAAAAAATCTGTAACAATAAAAATTAAGAAAACGATTTTTCTATTACATACACATCCATTGCGTGGGAACAGCATCTTGCACAAATCGAGCAGGTCCTGCTACAACACGACAAATGGCTTTTAAGGATAATTCGTGCAATTGTATTGCTGTTGCAAGTATTTTGCCGCTATTTGTAGTGAAATGGTAGTGAAAATCAAAAATTGACAGAGAATGTTATATATGTACCTTTTGATCATCCATCGTCAATACCATTGTCATTATTGCAAATGAGAAGAAAAAATTTAAAAAAAAAAAAATAAACTCTTAGCAACATTAAAATTTCCTGTTCGGCATAGAAATTGATTTTCATTTTCTTAAATTTTTTATTTGGCAACAATAATGCACTGAGCAGAGCATTTTAAATGATTATCGACATTTTATATCCTGTGGTGTCTATTTTGCTACCAGTTATAATAAATAACCTTTTTGATTATAGACATAATGTACTGAAGATGTCTGCTTCCTTTATCTTCTCTTAGAGTATAGGACCTCTATAGAAATTCTTTCATCGTGTGTGCTGACTATCTGGTTCTGCAAAATTTCTCCATATTTTTCGTTTAAATGATTGTTTCCATGATGTCTTCGTATGGATGCATTTCCTTGCTAACTCGAGAGATTCACGACAATGCCTAAGTACTAAGTATTTCCAGTTTCAGGTCCACCATCTGACTAATATAGTAGTATGATCTTCCCAACAATTTGAAATTGGAGATGGTCCTAGTTCATCAATTTCATAAGTAGCACGTAGATATTACCTACGGTTTAAATAGGAGCTTGATGGAGATTTTCCTTGTTATATCAAAGTTTTGGTTTCTAAAATTTTATACCTTAATTTTCATATTCGAATTGGCATAGTTTGATTTCGTTTGCATCTCGCTATAGAGATAAACTTAATCCTTAGCATAGGTAATGCAATTTGGTAGTAAATAGAGTGAAATCGAGTTAATTGTTCGGTGATACTGTAGTATGAAAAACTGGTTTTTTTAACACCAACATTTCTATATCAAATTTTATGAACCATTCTTTCAACCTTCCAAATTAAGGAATTTCGTTCCGATGTTAAGCTTCTTATGACAATAACAATAATGACAATTATGAATATAATAACAATAATGACAATAACGGCAATAATGACAATAAGGACAATAATGACAATAATGACAATTCTGACAATTATGACAATAAGGACAATAACAACAATAATGATATTAATGACAATAAGGACAATATTTACAATAATGATAATAATGACAATGATAACATTAATGACAGTAATAACAATAATGATAATAATGACAATGACAATACTGGCAACAATGCCAGTAATGACAACAATGACAGTAATGACAATTATGGCTATAATGACAAAAATGACAATAATGACATTGGTGACAGTAATGATAATCATGTGAATAATGACAATAATGAAAATAAAGACAATACTGAAAGTAATGACAATAATGGCAATAACGACAATAAAGACAATATTGACAATTATGACAGTAACGAAAATAATGTCGATAATGACAGCTATGACAATAATAGCAATAATGACAATAAGGACAATAATAACAATAATGACAATAATGACAATATTGACAATATTTACAATAATGACAATAATGACAGCAATGACAATATTGACAGTATTTACCAGGGGTTGAAATAAGAAAAAGTTATTACTGCAGATTTTTTTTTTTTTTTTTGATTTGCAATTTTTAGCAAAATTTTTTAATGTCTTATTCTAGTGATTAATATTAAATATTAATATTAAATAACAGATATCATGGCAATGGTTCAATTTAAAATTGAAAATTTATAGCGAAATTTTCTTCGAATGCATTTATAAAAATATGTTTAAAGTAGAGTTGCCGAGTACTTATTGCGGTTGCTACATTTTAGCCCAAATTGGTGAGGTTAGACAACTAAAACAACGGTTATAAGCGAAATAAAATGAGTATTTAGTTTCAACGATTAACGCAAAACAAAGTAATATGAATTTGGGTGAAAATTATTATTACAATTTTTTACAATATTCTGAAGTTATTACTACAAATTTGAAGTTATTACTGCAGAAATAGGGTATTACTACAGCTTATTTCAATGCCTGGTATTTACAATGAAGACAATAAGAACAATAATGACAATAAGGACAATAATAACAATAATGACATTAATGACAATAATGACAATAATGACAATAATAACAACATTTGCAATAATGATAAAAATGACAATAATGGCAGTAATGACAATGATGACAATAATGTCAGTGTTAACAATAATGATAATAATGATAAAACTGACAATAATGACAACAATGACAAAGGCAATCAGGAGGACATCAAATTTATTACAATAAAAATATTTTGACATTCTTTCAAAATTTGCTGAAGATCGAACAATTCGCCAGTACTACCCGATTTTCACTTACAATTTGCATTGAGACATATTTTTTTTTTTGCTTGGTTTAGTGTTTATGCGACTAAAGTGGAATTTGTTTTGTTGCTATTTTCATTGTTGTTGTTTTTGCTGTTGTCGTCGTTAGCTCTCTGTTACAGTTGATCCCGCGCTTTGATCTCACTTTGATCATTCAGATCATTCGTTTGGTTTTTGTGGCATGGATCAATCCAAAACATCATCATCGTCATCATCGGATGATCTTTTTTTTTCGTGCTGCAACTCTTGACTGTTAACTGCTGCTGTTTGTTGCTACCAGTCGTCAAATCTCGGTTTGTGATGGATCTGTTTCGAATTCATTTTCGTTTGTGGTTGTTACTTTTTTCTTTTCTTAACTTTATTTGTTGTTTTTGTCGTTGCTTACTTTGATTTGCAGAGTTGACTTCTTGTAATAAGCCGTCATAACAAGGTTCGAGCGGCAGCATCGGCATCATTCTTCGTCCAGCAGCAATTTTCGTTGATGTTGTTGCTGTTTGCTGTTGATGATTGTTGAGTTGCATTTTACTGCGGCATTTTGAATGGCGGTATTTTATCAAAGCGAATTATACATATATCTTTTGTTTAAGTTATTTTTAGATCATTTAATATTTTTGTCAATAGCATTTTTGCGAGCAACAAAATGCTGAGGTTGAGTTGGTTTTTCTTTATAAGCAAAATATTTTATTGACAAAAAAAGTATTTTTTTTTTTGTCTCAAAAACTTAGCTCATTTAAGTCGTCAGACTTTGAATAAAATAAAAAAACTCTTCATCCTCATAAACTTGCTGTGCTCTCCCCACATGATACATTTCAATATCACAATTTTTACAATCACTGCTTTCTGACGCTGTTGCTGCTGCTGTTGAAAGTGCAATTTATGTGCGCCGTAACGACGCTGCAATGAATTATTGCCCATATGCAAATTTTCGATACATCAGCATTTTTGCGTCTTAATCTCAGATTCCCACTGTGTTGCATTGATTAAAAAATTCACCGATTTCTGGGGTGCTACAGTCAAGGTACACATTGCTGAGTTTAAGGACGCATGCATAGTTTTTTCTTTTTGAACTGAATCAATAAAAATCTGTAGAATAAGCCAAAATGAGTGCATGCAAATAAAGTTGTCAATGCAGTCTTAACAGAATTTCTATAAAATCAACATATAAAATTGTAACATTTTGTAAAAAGCCCCTCTATTTCCATAAAAAGTTTACAAAATATGTTAATTCCAGGAGAAAATTTTATATGCAAAGGAGTCATTTCGCAATCACCCCAATACATTTTGTAGGCGTGGCATTATAACCAGTTGTTATTGCCATGGGGCAGAAATAAAGTGGCACTCACATCTAAAGCAACAATGCCTGAGGCGTATGATTAAAAATTAACACTGGGTAACGCAAAATACAAAAAATTACCAAGCAAAATTAATGAGTTATAAACATGCATAAAGCTAACAGCAATCGAAAAGTGTTGTGTAAAATAACATATGTAATTATAACAATATTACAAATGCAAAAATAAATTACAATGAAAATAATACAGATAATATGTTAACAACAATAATAACGATTTAACTCATAAGAAATATATGTAAGTTAATTTAAAAATCACTAAACTGAAGAAAAAGTAAAATTACACACACAAATGTACACTAAAAAGAAAAAAGCTTTAAAATCAAAAGAAAGTGCTTTTGAATTACAGCATTTTCGATATAACACGCCGTAAAGCTGCGTTTGAGCTTTTCGAGTAACGATGAATGTTTTTAAACCAAAAGAATTTGTTTATGAGTTTAAGAACTTGTACTGGATAAGGTATTTATTCCAAGTCTTTAGACTTAGCAAAATAGCCATAGGTTCATTCTACTCTTAACCCAGTGTTCCAAACGGTTCATATCTCCGCTTTTTTATCCGTTACGGATCCGTAACTGATCCGTTTGCGGGAGAAATTCCCAAAAAAAAAACGCTTCGGATCCGTAACGGATAAAAAACGGAAATATGAACCGTTTGGCATACTGAGAAAGCTTGTGAAGTCCTCTATGGACATAAATCTCAATTTCTTGGAAGCGTTGTTATTAACATTGACATCAAAACTGCCATCAAAGCAATTTCATCAAATTATATCACATCAAAACTTTTGTTAAGCTGTAGGCATATCCTTTGCGATATTAGTGAGGACTACAATATAACACATTACTCTGTTCGAGGACAACAAAATTGCTGATGAACTGGCTAGGAAAGGATCAAACCAGAGTCCCCTTTTGGCTGACCTTTCAATAAAAAAGCTCATTAGCATAAGCAAGGGAAAAATCGAAAATAAATTAGGCGTTGCGCACAATAACGCCCTAAGTCAAAAATGGCATTTCGAGTTAATTCAATTTAAAGTTTCTAAATCCTGTACAACGAACAAACCATAATTTTAACATTGCAAAACAAATTTTTTAAATTAATACCATCAAAATGAGTAATTGATTACCTGTAACACATAAGTAATACTAATGCGTATTGGCCGAATTGTCAAAGAAGGAAAATTTAAATTATAGGGCGTTATTGCATTAATCCATTTGACTATCACTGGAGTAACGTTAATATTTTGTTTTGGAGACCGGTTTAAATGATTTTTTTTTTAAATGAATTTGCATCTAAATTTACACCTGTTAAATATTTTTAATTTTACTCAAGATCAAGGTGCCTAACGAAAAAAGTGTATATGGCAAAAAATGATTCAAATTGTCCAAAAAATACGTATGAATTTTTTCGGAATTTTTTGGAACATTTTATAATATTTCAAAATTTGGTTAAAAAACACTAAAAAATCCCAAAAAATCTAAAAAAATTCACACGTATCTTTTAAACAATTCTAAGAATTTTTGCCGCAAACACTTTTTTCGTAAGCCATCTTTGTTTTGAGTAAAAACCGTTTTTCCGACCGCGAACTGATTTATGCAATAACGCCCCAAGTCGCACTACGACTTTCTTGCACGCAACTCTTCAAACAGTAATATACATATTGCTCTACCACATTTCGTGATAAAAATTTAAAGTTAAAATCAAGTACACATATATTTTAGGATCCAAACTTTACAAAAAAGCAATGGGAGCAACGCCTCAAATATATTCAGCTTTCTCATTCAAGATGGTCAAATCTATAAACTTGCAACCATTTTAATACGCAAGACAAAAATTGGTCCCACCTTTTTCACTATGTTAGAAATGGAGTACGATTTTGAATTATACACCATTAAAAAGGTATTTTAGTGTAAGTGAGCACAAATTTAAAACTGTGTTAATATTTTGCCACTAAGCCAGGTAAAATTAAATGAAAATTTTTCAATATTAACAACGACAAAATACGCTGTCACACAGTGCTGAAAAAAGGATACAGCACAAAGAGAAAGACAAAAAGCTGACTGACACTGACTTCATGTTTTTTGTTTTCTTTTCATTTCGCATTTGTCGTTGTACCAGGGATGATAAATGAGCTTTTCTATTTTGTACCAAATAGCAAAAAATGTACTAAAACTGGTTACAAAATTTATTTATTTAATACATTTGTGGTCAAATTTTGACCATTTGGCGATCCTCGTAAAATCATTTTGGTCATCATACTATCAAAGTGTGCCAAACTGTTTATACGGATCAGTAACGGATCCGTAACGGATAAAAAAGCGGAGGTATGAACTGTTTGGCAAACTGGGATAGTACAAGGTGTCCCAAAAGAAAGTTTATGTTTGTTTAACTACTTGAGTGAACGCAATGAATCCGACAGGCGAGTGAAGAATGTCAATCGGTAGACTAGCTATTGCGAATTTAGTTGCCATAGAACGTTTCTCGCGAGCAGACCGCTCGTTGTACATGCGAGTGTTTTACAAAATGGTTATTCTGCAAATGCCACTTTTTTTAAAAAAATATTGATTACTTTCTATCAGCTTAATTGTTCCCGCCAATCATATGATTTGGTAACTACAAACACATTTATGATTGACCTAATATAATTGCTCAAATATGCTGCATATGAGATAATAACAATATATGTATGTGTAAGGGAATGTATCCGGGTATGAGCCGAGTTTTGTTTTTAAGCCATAACTTTTTACTGGTCCAACCGATTCAGGTGTTTTATATATCATTCAAAAGGTAAGAAATGCACACAACTTTCTTCTGAAGGACGTATATTTTATCACATTCAAAAGTTATGGCTAATTTTCAAAGTACTTTTTTTTAGCAATTTAAAATTTGTATGCGGGTATGAGACACCTAGAAAAATGCAATGAAAATCAGAAAATATGAAATAAAAACCATATAACTATGCGTAAACACAAACTTTTATTCATTCAGAAAGCCTTGAACATCATAATCGCTGTCGCAATGTTTGCAAGTGTAGAAGCTTGCCTTTATGTCTGCACATTCTGCATGGACAAGTCGCTTGCATGTATAACATACGATGGTATTGGCAGCGGTCAACTTGTTCGACAAAAACTTTAAGCAAATGACACAAAAGTCTCTATCGCCATCGGATGGTGTGGATCGTTTTAAACGTTTAGCTGGTGGTGACTTCTTCGGCGTTGCTTTCTTTTGTATCCTTTTTTATCTTCCAATTTTTCCGCCGCTGCTTTCTTTGTTGCTGCTTTTTCCTTTAAAAGAGCAAGGTTTTCAGGAGAAGTTAGCTCTGTACATTTCAGTGGCTTTCGTCCACGATTGGAAGGTTTTTTTGGGGTTGCTTCCTGTAATGGGCCAATGTCATCTATAGTTGATGAATAACTAGATGGCTGATCGAGCTCAGATTTCGGTGTCTCTTGCTCAATACGCCGCTGCTCATTGAGATCAGTGGTAACAGCAATTCTTGCAACACTTTGTGAAACGGGTTGAACGAAATCATCATCTGTAAAATTGTTAGGATTGTATGGAGCAATACCCGTTGCGACGAAGCCCGATTTGATAGTTTTTGGTGTTAACGCCAAATTAAATGCCTCACATGCAATCCCAGTAATATGACGTACTTCAAAGATCTATAGAAAAAGGAAGCCAGGCAAGGCATATTATAAAAGTGTCGAATTATAGGAAGATTGAGCTTTTACCATGTTGGCATTATTTTTTTACCACGCGGAACTTAACGCCTTGAAATAAGACTTGACTGGGCCGATGACTGTAACATCTAATGGCTACAACCGATGGCTGCAGTGTGGAGAAAACGAGAGGATGTGAACGCCATTCGCAGCCGCAATATCAAGTGCCTCGACTGATATATGCGACGTATGGTTGTCCATCAATAGCAAAACTTTTCTCTTTAAATTATTTATTTAATTGTTCAAAACGTAACATTAATGCCGATATTTAACAGTTGCACTCGATTTGGGTTAAAAAAAAAGTGTCTCATACCCGGATACGTGATGTGTCTCACACCCGGATACAAGATACTTTTTAAGAAAAGCCAAAAAAAAAATATTTTAACCATTAATATTTGCACAAACCCAAATCGTATCACAAAGTAGATATAAAACACTAAACGCTAACACTTCCCATTTCCAGTTGACTTAATCCAAAATATAACACTTTGAAACAGATCATAAAAAACTTTTTGCAGTCGAAATGCGACCTAAGGTGTATTACTTAAATAAGATCTTTTCACTTCGGTGTTGGCTTAAAAACTTGGTCAATCCGAGAACCGGAACCATCAAAGATAGCTTACGATAACAGTGATTCATTTTGGGGACTATGTTTCATTTATGAAATACAGGAAGAGAAAGTAGAAGGAAGACATAAGAAGAGATGAAATGCGAAAAAGTTCTTATCCTTACGCTCTTTTATGTAAATGATAATAATTAGAAATTTGAAGGAAGTCGGAGAGGAATACTGTTTTACTTAAGTTTATGTCGAAACATATGAAATGAGTTAACTAAATGTAAAAGTTTAATTAAAATTAATTTGAATTGAAATCAAATTACTCATGCAGTAAACATTTCAAAACAAAAGACTTAAGATGCAAACTTAATTGAATTTTATTATGTGCTATAAAAACAGTTGTTATGTCTTAATTGTTATATATGATTTTTATTATTTTAACACAATACGCTGCGGGGGCGTTTTTGTATATTCGCACTATACGTGCAGTAAATTAAATATTTAAATAACTTGCGCAATAACTCATTAACATTTATAAAATCAGGTGAAAACGCAACAAAAGAAGAAATAAAATTAACTAAAAAACTTTTATTTTATATGGTTGTTGCACCTGATACCTAAAGTTAGCGGAAAATTCCACAAATAAATGACAATTTTTTTTAATTAATAAAACTCAACAAAACAGTACGCATAAGACGGTGCTGAAATCAGCAGCTTAAACAAAATTTTGCTGAACTCGAAAAATTATTTTGTCTGACGCTGTTTCTACTCAAAACTTACAACTTTTTCATATTTTTGACCTAGGTTGTCTCATCGGCGTTAGGAAATAACGCCCAAGGAAATAACGCCCAAAAAAAACGAAATAACGCCCAAAAATAAAATGACGTAATAACGCCCAAAATAAAAAATGAAATAACGCCCAAAAAATATGAAATAACGCCCAATATCAAAACCGAAATAACGCCCAAATTATTTTCATATAAATTTGGGCGATAATCATTTTGGAAATAACGCCCAAAAATTTGGGCTTTATTTCGTTTTTTTGGGCGTTATTTCATTTTATTTTAAAAAAATGAAATAATGCCCAAAAACGAAAAACGAAATAACGCCCAAATTATTTTCATACAAATAAATTTTGGGCGTTATTTCCAAAATGATTATCGCCCAAATTTATATGAAAATAATTTGGGCGTTATTTCGTTTTTGATTTTGGGCGTTATTTCATATATTTGGGCGTTATTTCGTTTTTTATTTTGGGCGTTATTACGTCATTTTATTTTTTGGGCGTTATTTCGTTTTTTTTTTAAAAAAGGAAATTACGCCCAAAAAATATGAAATAAGCCCAAATTTTTGGGCGTTATTTCCAAAATGATTATCGCCCAAATTTATATGAAAATAATTTGGGCGTTATTTCGTTTTTTTCGGGCGTTATTTCCTTGGGCGTTATTTCCTAACGCCTGTCTCGTCCTATTTTTTTTTTTTTTTTATTGACAGTTTTTAGTTTTTTAATACAATTTTTGACGTTTTTTCATGTTTTACTTAACCATGGTCTTGCCCTCATATTTATGTTTATTTAGAAATGCATATTCAAAAGTAGATTTCATTTTTTTCTTTCATAAATTAATTACACTACTTTTTTCTTTAACAGCATTATTTTGCATGCAGTGCAGCACCCTGTTGCTTCTTAAAAATACATAAAAACATTTTAAAAAAAAAAATCGTACATTTTTACAAAAATTTAATTTCTATGAAAAACTTTACTGCGTTTTCTGCAATTAATTGTATGCTAATTAGATGCATGCTAATTACTACTGTAAATGCAGTTGTTGTTGTTGTTTGTTGTTGTTGTTGCAATTATAATTATTGTTGTTGTTGTTGTTGTTGTTTTTGTAACAGAGAAAATCGCAATATTTAACCCTGAATGCAAATACTACGATGCGTTGCATTGCACTGCGCTGCGCTGCTGCAGTGTGTGTGCAGTCATTTGGGAAATTAGAGAAAGGCAGATACCCACAAGCATGAACTGCGTTTTGGGACAAGAAGAGTCTTCTATGGTAGAGATGTTGGTGTTTAACGCAGCAGCAGAGATGTGCGTTTAATTAAAAATTCAAATTGAAGTGAAATTTAACATGTTTTCTTAAAATTAACAAACAAATTGTGGAAAACCAAATATTTTTAGTAAAATTATTTACCGATTTACTTAATCATAGAGCATAGAGTGTTTGAGATAATTGCAAATATGTTGAAAGAGTTTTTCAAATTTATTATTGTACAAAATTACCTAAGTATGTACCTATACAGTACATTGAAAAATCTTAGAAAACCTGACTTATGAAATTTGGAAGTGAACTTTTGACAAAATCTGCATAACTTAGAACATTGAAAAGTTAAAAAATGTTCGAAATTCTAATATGCACCAAATAATTTAAAAAAAAGCAAATATAGATAAATTCAAAAAATATTCCAAGAAGTTGAAAAATGTTGGAAAATTATTTGCTACCAATTAGCATGGATCAGATTACATTGTTGGTTTAAGCTTACTATTCGATGTGTTTAAGTAAAAGAATAAACAACAAATTTTTGATTGGAAAGCTGGTTTGCGTTATTAATTTTGGGACCCTCCATAGGTTAATCCTCATCAGACGCATTTGCCGACATCCAAAAGAACTTCTCACGCATACAACATATAACTTTTAGCATAGATCTGATGAGAATCACAGCAAAAAGAAAGCTACGGTTCATGTAAAAATCCAAACTTTTGCTTTTCCCCTGTTATGCATTGCCCATCTATTGTAAATCATTGATATAACACTATTTTCAACATTAGGGGAACTTCGGGTATTGTGGTATACCTATTTGCTTTTTGGAATTTGTAAGCAAATCGTTGGATCAATTTCACCCAAATGTTTTTATGCAAATCAGTGAAGTATTGGCTACAGAATATATTTCAATAAAACTTGTGCAATTTCATTAAAAAAAGTTATAGAGCAAAATCTGCAAAAAGTCAAAAGAGCTATGTTTGAAAAGTTGGCGGGTAATGTGGTATGTATGGTCGGACAATATGGTATACTATAAAACATGCTGATCAGTGAAGTACAGGCTACAGAATGATTCGCTATAAAATGTGTATAAATGTAAAAGAAGAAATTATAGAGCATAATTTGATATATGTTAGATATAAGTCAAAAAACCTGTACAAACTTGAAAAGTGAGCGGGTAATGCATACTTACACCAAATAATCAAATATATAATTTGAAAGGTATGAAACAAATTCATAAAAACATAGTGAATATACACAGTAAGCCCTTATTTCACAATATTTAGCACTTACCTTAACCGAATATTAATAAATGTTGCACAGAATACAACTTTTTCTAAAATAAAAGTTTTTACGAAAAAAAAGTCGACCACACACGATTACATGTTTCGTTCAACTGACAGCAGAAAAATTATGTTTGGTGCATGACAGCAGCACATCCCTGGTTTTTCTTGTTTTCTGAGCGGGTAAGACATATGACGTCCGCAAGTTCTTATCCAAATCGAAGATTTACAACTATACCACATTACCCGACTATACAACAATACCAGAAGTTCCCCTAGAATCTATAATATTGACAAAGTCAAAAAATTTTGACTTATTGAGAAATTATTCACTAAGTCAATAAATGTTGATAAAATTAAAAAACCTTGGAAAATATGACAATAACGTAATCAAAAAAATATTGATAAAATCGTTAAATATTGATAAAATCTTAAAACTTTGATAAAGTCGAATATTTTGATAAAGTCGAAAAATGTTGGAAAAGACGAAAAATGCTGGTAATTTTGACAAACGCTGGAGAAGAAGAAAAATGTAGATTAAGTCGTAAAATGTTGATAAAATATTTAAACTTAGACAAAGTCAAAAAATTTTGATAAAGTCAAAAAATGTTGATAAATTCGAAAATTAATGACTAGTCGAAAAATGTTTATAAAATCGTTAAACGTTGATAAAGTCGAAAAATGCTGGAGAAGAAGAAAAATGTTGACAAAGTCGTTAAATGTTGATAAAATCTTTAAACTTTGATAAAGTCGAAAAATTTTGATAAAGTCGAAAAATGTTGAAAAAGACGAAAAATGCTGGAGAAGAAGAAAAATATTGATAAAGTCGTAAAATGTTGATAAAATCTTTATGCTTTGACAAAGTCGAAAAATTTGGATAAAGTCGAAAAATGTTGAAAAAGAAAACGAAACGAAAAATGGTGACAAAGTCGACAAATGTCGAAAAATATTGATAAAAGTGCAAATTTAAATTAAGACTAAAAATATTGAAGGAAGCAACGAGTCTTTGCAGAGTCGAAAATTGCTGAAGAAGACGAAAAATGTTGGAGAAGACGAAAAACCTTGACAAAGTCAGAAAATGCTGCAGAAGATGAAAAATATTGACTAAGTCTAATAATGTTAATAAAGTCGAGAAATACTAGAGAAGACAAAAGATGTTGATAAAGTCGCAAAATGTTGATGAAATCGATACATGTTGGAGCATACAAAATATTTTGACAAAGTCAAATAATGTTGGTAAATTCGAAAAATGTTGATTAGGTCGAAAAATGCTGGAGAAGAAGAAACATTTTGATGCAAACGAAATATGTTGGAGATTTTCAACAAAGTCGAATAATGTTGGTACAGTGGAAAAATGTTGAGAAAGTCGAAAAATTATGAAGAAGACGAATAATGCTGGAAAAGACGAAAAATGTTGATTTATTATTAAATAATAAAAAAATAATGGGCTAAGTCGATAATCATTAAATGAATGGGCTTTTTTTTTTGAAAGTAGAAGCAAAATTAATATCATACGGATTATGTGCCATCAAATCGGTTGTTTGACCGATATCATTTTTTAACTTAATGCCATCAATTCTGCAAACAGAGACAAATATCATTTATTCTGAACAGGACCACAGGCATTTCATATTCTGACATTGCTTTTGCCTCGTTATGGACTTATTCCACTTTAAAAAACCCATTCAAATAATGTTAAAAAAATGTTGGCGAAGTCAAAAAAGTTTTGAAAATTTAGAGTACGAGTAATGCCCAAAATGTTGAAAAATGAATAAAATGTTGACAAAGTTAAAAGAATTAAGAAAAGTTTGAAATACATAATGGCTAAATAGAAAAATGTTAAAAATTGTTTCTGAGTGTAAGCCAAATGGCCCCTGAAAGTGTGATAAACCATTCAAAATTTAAGTTAGGTAATTTCGTCCGAGATGTTTAATCAAAAACATTTATGAACTCATAATTGCTGACAAAAACTGATTAATTCCGTTTCTTTTTTATTGTGTTTTTGTTTTTTTCATTTCCACTTGTGGAGTTTCTCCCCCATTTAAGTGACCCTAACAAGAATCTTTCTCAGCAGTAAGAAAAATCATCAGAAAATTCAGTTCAAACTCAATCTATTGACAACAGCAGCAGCAGCAACTATACTACTGTACAAAACAGTCATTATTATCAACATCAACATCATCATCATCATCATTGCTATCGCGTCGCGTCGGTTCAGTTCGGTTCACTTCGTTTGGAGGTGGCAATTTATGTACGAGCGCACATTACAGGGTAATTAGCAAATGCTAAATTACCACATTTGTTAGCTTGGCTTTGGCTTTTAGCTTAACTAATTACTTACTGCAGCCCGCAAATTGTTGTCTTTTCATTGCTGCTGCTGCAACAACAGAGCTAGCAATTGTTGCTGCTGCTGCTGCTGTTGCATTTCTTTACATTTTACTTTTAGCTTCTTGTATTGTTGTAGCTTGCTATGTTTTTGTTGTTGTTGTTGTATCTTCATTGTTGTTGTTGTTTTAAGCCGCATTGACTGACTGTAAGTAAAGTCAATGCAATTCACCGCGAATTGCCTGTCAATTGTAATTAGTTTTGGCTTTTGAGCAACTACCAAGAATTTGTTGCTGCTGTCTGTCGGTCGGTCCGTTGGCTGTCTATTGCATGCGTGTTGTTGCTGCCGCTGCGTTATAAGTAATCATTTGTTTTAGGTTATTTTTTTTTTTAATTTTTTCTTCTCTTTTTTTTCATTTGCATGCGTTATAATTAGCTTAAAAGAAGAATGAATTGTTTTTTGAAAATTTTACCAGCAATAAAAACATAAGCAACATAAATTAAAAAATTGAGTTAGGTCAATGCAGAATTTTTATTTGCTCAATACATGCGATTTTTTTGTGCAGCCAGCCATCTAGCGTTAAATAGCAGTAACTTGCGTATGAGAAATTTCTTTAATTGGGAAAAGAAATTCTCATTATCCTTTTTCTGGCAAAAATCCAATAAGAATCAATCAATAGGTTTGTAGCAATTAGATTTTTAATGCCAAGCGAGTTTGTATCTTAGGTCTTTTGTTTTGACAACAAAGCTAGTGATTAAATGTTTATGACATGAGTCTCAACATAATTTACGAAAATATCACGTGCTGTTAAAACAAATTGTTGTAATATACGAAAATATGATTTATTAATGGCAAATAACGCTTAACAGGTTTGTGCCTTAAGTCTTTTTTAACACATTTTTTTTTTTTTTTTTAACACGGGTAATAATAATAATTGAAAAAATATAAAAACATAACTTTAAAACTCAATTATAAACACCTTAAAAATCTAAAAACAAAAAAAAAAAATATCTGCAAAAATCTTCAAGGTCATTTATAGTTTACTACAAATGTTTCCCTTTTGTACACAACACGCTTCGCTTTAATTTCATATACGGCAAAAGATCGGCAGCAACAGCAGCACTTTATAAATTTCATTTCTCATTTAATGCACTTGCCACACACTAATTACAAATGTCGATTATTATCTGACTGAATGACTGACTGACTGACTGTTTGTCTGTCTGTTTGCTTCGACAATGCCGATTTGTATGACTATAGTGAAAGAGAGGCTTAAGCTTTTTGGCTACAAGTTGTCTGTCTGTTTTCATTCTTTGACAGCACACAACAGAAACAGCAACATTAAACTTGTTGGTCCATGCCATCATCAACGACAACGGTGGTAACAGCAGCATTGGCAACTGATGACGCGCGTTTTGGCGCAAAAATCATTGCAAACATTACAATGATTCATCAACAACTTTATTTGTTGCTGCTGCGATTGCTGTTGCTGTTAAAAAACAATTATAATTTATTAAGTTATTTATTTTTTTTAGATTTGTGTTTTTTGTTGTTGTTGATATTTTTTTGAACAGTGGCGGATGGCACGAGTTCTAAAGCTTTCGCTAAAGATTAAGGGCATTTTTCAGCAACATATGTGCTCTGAAAAATTTTAGTATTTATACATATATGTTAATTTTTATTCAACTTTAACAACAATTTTTTAATTTGTCAACATTATTTGGTTTTTTTAATTTTTGCTTTTGGACAACTTTTTTTACCATGAGCAACATCTGTTGACTTCTGCGGACATCCTCGACTTTGTCAAAATTTTTCGGCTATTTTAAATTTAACTATTTACATTATTTGGCTTTGCTAAGGCACTTTGGCCTTATCAACATTATTGGAGTTCTCCAACTTCGAATATTGTTATTTTTTTATTTCATCGTAACTTTTCATATTTCTTTAACATTTTTCCATTTTTTTAACATATATATGTGTTCCCATAAGAAATATTTTTTCTTCTTTTTTTTTATTTCTTCAACATTTGACACTTATCGGCTCTATCAACATTAAGGAACATGTAAGCATTTTTCGAATTCATCAACATTTTCCAATTTTATCAATATTTTTCAGTTCAGTCAATATTTTCCAATTTTTCAATCATTCTTCGATTTTATAAAAATCTTTTTCTATACTTTCGAAGCCAACAACAATGTTGAACATATCAATATTTTTCAACATAAACATTATATTTTTCTTGATCACCTTATCAACATTTTTCGAAATTATGAGCATTTTCGACCTTATAAAAATTTTTCCACTTAATCAACATTTTTGAACATTTTTCGTATTTATCAATCTTTTTCGACCTTATCGATATTTTTTCATATTATTAACATTTTTCAACTTCATCAACATTTCTCGATATTATCAACGTTTTTCAACTTTATTAACATTCTTCGACTTCATCAAAATTTTTGAGCATTTTTCGAAATTATTAATATTTTTGACCTAATGAATATATTTCCACTTTATCAACATTTTTCAAAACTATTAACATTTTTCGACCTTAAGAACATATTTTTACTTTATCAACATTTTGGAACATTTTTCGAATTTTTGAACCTTATCGATATTTTTTGACTTTATAAAGATTTTTCGACTTCATCAACATTTCTCGACATTATCAGCGTTTTTCAACTTTATTATCATTCTTCGACTTCATCACCATTTTTGAACATTTTTCGAACTCAGGGACGTGAACCGGGTGAAAAATTTGGTCGGTTCGGTTCAGCGGTTCGAACCCTTTTTTGCATTTTTGGATTGGTTCGTAAAACGGTTTTTTTCTTACTTTGAACCGGGGTTTCGGTTCGGTTCAACGGTTCGGGAATTAAAAAGGAAACTATGACTATTTGGTTATTTTTATTCAGTAGCAATCCAAAAGAATACAGAAACATATCGTCGGGTTAAAACTACAACTAGACTAGAACTACTTACATATAATTTATGTCATACGCTAAAAGTACGTAGTAAAAAATTCTTCTTTAATAAAAAAATTTGGTTTACAAAAATAAGTTGAGATTGACGAGAAAAATATCTTCTAGCAAGTCCTCGTCAATATTCCCTCGCAGGTCTCCGAGCATAAATGTTAGGGTAGAAAATGTTTTCTCTACCGAAGCCTAAGATTTTGGAACACCAAAAATAATTTGTGCTAATTCAGATAACTCTTTGTCTGGGTAGTTATTCCAAAAGTTCAAAACATCAACATTATTTGAAACACGCTTTGTATTGTCAAACGATTTGATTTTTTCTTTTAATGATCTATTATCAAACTTTGTCTCTTTCTTCACTATTTCTTCTAAAATTTCATCAATTTCGTCATCGGTACTAAATTTCGAAGATATTGACGTGTCAAGAGTAGCCCGCATACCATTCAGTTTCGATTTTAGATTAAAAACATGTATAATATGTTCAATTGCAGTATTTTTTTCTGAATCAGTAAGGAGAATTTGATACTGTGGATCAAGGTATAATACAAAAGCCAGTACATATTGGTTCCGAAGCAAAATTTCTGACAAGTGTCTGTCAAATAAGATGGATTGCCATTGATTTTTACATATGATATTGCCAAATGGTAAACAAACATGGTATTACCATATTTAACAAAAGAAAAAATTAAGAAGTGGGAAAATTTGTCTATTGAAAATTGGTCGAAACGAACCTTTGAACCTTTATAAAAAGCGGTTCGGTTTTCGGTTCGGATCAAATGTTTATGAAAATTTCGGTTCGGTTAATGGTTCAGTTAATCAGTAGAAAAAAGCAGTTTTCCGGTTCAAAACCGGTTCGGTTCAAAACCGGTTCACGTCCCTGTTCGAAATTATTAATATTTTTGACCTAATGAATATATTTCCACTTTATCAACATTTTTGAACATTTTTCAAAATTATCAACATTTCTCGACCTTATGAACATATTTCTACTTTATCAACATTTTGTCGAATTTATGAACCTTATCGATATTTTTTGACTTTATAAACATTTTTCGACATCATCAACATTTTTCGACATTATCAACGTTTTTCAACTTTATTCTTCGACTTCATCAACATTTTTTGAAACTATTAATATTTTTGACCTAATGAACATATTTTCACTTTATCAACATTTTTGAACATTTTTCAAAATTATCAAAATTTTTCGACCTTATGAACATATTTCCACTATATTTATGAACATTTTTCGACTTCATCAACATTCTCAACGTTTTTCAACTTTATTAACATTTTTCGACTTCATCAACATTTTTCGAAATTATTAATATTTATTTTTGACATATTATCAACATTTTTAGACCTTATGAACATTCATCAACATTTTCGACCCAATGAACATATTTCCACTTTATCAACATTTTTGAACATTTTCCGAAATTATTAACATTTTTCGATCTTATGAACATATTTCCACTTGATCAAAATTTTTCAAATTAATCATTTCTCAACTTTATAAACTTTTTTCTACTTTATCGACTTTTTTAGACTTTATAATTATTTTTCAACTTTAAAAACATTTTTCAACTGAATCAACGTTTTTGAAATTATTAAAATTTTCCGACACGTCAACATATTTCCACTTTGTCAACGTTTTTCGACTTTATCAGCATATATAAACTATATACACATTTTTTGAAGTAATATCATTTTTCAGCATTATCAACAGTTTTCGACTTTATCAACATTTTTCTACCTTATCAACATATTTTCACTCTATCAAAATTTTTTAACTCTTTCAACTTCATAAACATATTTCGACTTTTATAAACGTTTTTCATTTAACATTATTTGATTTTGTCTGAATTTTGCAGTTTTTACTTTTTTTAATTGGCTTTTTCAACATATGTATAGGGCAAAATTTCATGTTTTGGATTTTTAACACTAAACGCTACCTACATATCTCAAGATCAATTAACAAGTAAAACCAATTTTAAATTTTAGCAGCTAGATAGCGTAAAAATCTATTTTTCCAAAATTCAACCTCTACCAAACTCTACAATTGTCAAACTCTCTCCCCAATTTTCTCAAAACTATAATTTTTGAGCTATAAAATTCAAAACGCCTAGCCAATTTGAGGCATATTTGAGAGTTTTTTTCTGCGTTATTTTCAGAATTTTATCTTTTATCAAATGGTATCAAAAATTGACCTCTGGAAAGATAAGATCCTTTTTTTCGAGACCCATCACATATTTTTTAATGTTTTTCGACATTGATTTTCAAATTTTTTCGAATTTTGCAACATTTTATGTCTACATTTTATAAATTGCCACAATTTATTATCATTCGATCGGGCTGCGGAAAGACTGTGACATTATGACAAATACAGGCAGCCGTGTTCGAGATATGTCTCGGTGAAAACAAACGAAATTGTTCTGATTTGAGGTGGAACGTTGTGTTGTTCCACCATAACTCGTTGTTGTCTTCGACTTCGCTAATATTTTTCGTTCAAGAAATGAAATAAAATGAATATTCCGTGCCATACTTTCCTTGCTTGCAATTCAGGCCCTATAGCCTACATACATAACTTTTCAATAGAACCGCCCCTGTACTTGTTTTGTAGCAGAGTGCTTTGTGTCGTTTATATTAGTCGTTTAATTTCATGTTGTTGTTGTTGTTGATTATTGTTGTTTTTATTGTTGTTGTTGCCCTAACTACATCGGACTGTTATTATTTTGCACTTTGTCTGCATGAAACTTTAAACTCTTTGATGCCAGCAAATAATGCCAACAACATCTACAATGCAACCCAACAATTTGCACATGGATATCTCAATTTGTTTATTGTAAAGTTGTGAATGTTTTCCTCTGTTTTATGTGTGTGTGTATCTGTGTTAATTATTTAACTGTTGCACCAACACCTTTTTTTTTCTAAATGAAAAATCTCTGTGTAATTTTTTGTGCATTTTTTTTTTTACTGTTGTCGGGGTCGATTGTTCGATGCCAGCAATTGTTATATGAAAACGGCTTTTTAATTTTTATATCATTCATTGTCTTTATTTAATTGATACATACGACTGGCACTTACAAATAAAGGCCGCATATGTAGTATATTATTATTTCATGAATTTTAAGTTTTTTAGAAAGAATTTTATAAAGAAATTTACACCTTAAGGTGTTAGGTTGTTAAAAACTTATATTCTGGGTTGTGTTTTTCTATGAAAGTGTGAACTTGCGAAATTTTTTCAACTTAATAACTGGGAGTAAGTAGTACTTAAAAATTAACATATATATAATAAGCTCGTACAGATTACAAAGAATCTTTCTGAGAACTTCAGAGAAATAAGCATATACTTAGTATCATAATTTTGATACCTATTAAAAAGTTATAACAAAGGCTTGAATTCCATTAACATTTGGAACATATGAAACATTTTCTCAAAAGAAAATTTTCCACTTATTAAGAACATCTGATTCAGACAATATCTAGTGCAAAAATTATCAAACGGAGAATGACGAAATGCTGTAAAAACAGTAATATCTCAATGAAAATAGCAATTTTTTTTTTTTTAACAAGTTGAAGCTGGTGGATAGCCCCTTTAATCGTTTATTGATTTAAATACATAAGGATAAAATAATATGCTTAGTAGTATAAAAAAAACTTACGCGGAGAATGATAAAGGGTGTTTTTTTTAGAGGTTTGTTTTTCGAATAGAGATAAAACTGGCATTTTGTGGTCAAATCTGGCAACTCTAATGTCATTTATGTTCAGTTTGGTTTGCCATTTCATCATAAACAGGTTGACAAAAGAACAACGCTTGCAAATCGTGCAAATTTATTTCGAAAAAAATGGTTCAGTTCGCGAAGTTTACCGCAAGCTCCGTCCATTTTATGATCGACATAATCGTCCATCAGAGCAATTAATTCGGTTAACCATGGATCGTTTTCGCACTACGTTTACTCTGTGTGATAATACGCATCCGCAGAGACGTCGAACAGTGCGCACCGAAGAAACAATTGCCGCTGTAGAGCAAAATGTTGAAGAGAACCCGAATGAATCGATTCGCCACCGTGCACAGCAATTGGAGCTTTGTCCATCAACTTTATGGAAGATTTTGCGCAAAGATCTTGGCTTGCGACCTTACAAGATCCAGCTTGTGCAAGAATTAAAGTCGCGAGACCATGCAATGCGTCGTGATTTTGGTGTATGGGCTGAAAATGAGATTGATCTCGATGCTGATTTTCATCGCAAAATTTTGGTTGAATGGCTACGTCAACAAGCAAAATTGCCGCATTTGGAGTGTAGAGAATCCACATGAGACCCTTGAGACGCCATTACATCCACAAAAACTGACTGTTTGGTGTGCTCTATGGGCTGGTGGAGTCATTGGGCCATACTTCTTGCGAAATAATGCTGGAGAGTCAGTTACCGTTAATGGAGACCGGTATAGAGCCATGATAACCGACTATTTTGTTCCCGAATTGGATGGCATGGATGTGGATGAGTTGTGGTTCCAACAAAACGGCGCTACATGCCACACAGCGCACGTCACAATCGATTTATTGAAGGAAACATTCGATGAGCGCATAATTTCGCGGAATGGACCTGTCAATTGGCCACCAAGATCGTGTGATTTGACACCATTGGATTATTTTCTTTGGGGATATGTGAAGTCGCTCGTCTACGCCAACAAACCAGAAACGTTAGGGGACTTGGAAGCCAACATTCATGGCGTTATTGCCGACATACGGCCCCATATGCTCGAAAAAGTGGTTGAAAATTGGACCTGTAGAATTGGCTTTATTCGAGCCAGCCGCGGCGGCCACATGCCCGAAATCATATTTAAACATTAATGGCATAAAATTATCCTTCCAATAAAGCCAAATTGATGGACATTAAAACGATTTTCTTGTGTTTTATTTCAATTCAAAGTTTTATACCTCTAAAAAAACACCCTTTACAAACTTGTGCTCCTTACAAAATTTTTAAACTTAAAAAAAAAAAACACATGAACACTCACCATCGAAAAACTGACTGAACTAAAAATATACTGAAACTGCTCTTTCTCTTTACTTTCAAATCTCTAATTTCTCAATATATAAAAAATTTACGGTAAGAATAAGAAAAACTGAGCGGAGATAGTCTAAAATGAGGGACCAACTTCGATGTATGTCAACTCTATACAAAAAAATTTTTTCGAAGAGTTAGTACAGAAAAACAGTAGCTGAAATATACTATACAAAGAATGTCGTATAAGTTTTTTTTTTTTTTAAATGATGTAACATGCGAAACGGGCAAATAAAGCGATTAGGGGCAAATAAAGCGATTAGGGGCAAATAAAGCGATTAGGGGCAAAACGGAGAATGAGTTTCATACACTTTATGCTATAATTTCATAGTAAAATATTAATAATTAATTCTTTTGTTAAGCTATTCGTATAGAGGCTCTGATCAAATATCTGTATTAAAAGTAAAAATATCAAATTTTAAATTTAATCATGGTTTTGAGCCCCAGGACATTTTTTGGAGAATCACCCTTATGCAAAATTCTGACGTTATTTCCATTTTGATATGGTAATAAAGTTGAAAACTTTTATGTCGTTTTTTGCAAAAATAATGGCTTTATTTTCAAAAGTTATGCGGCTTTCTATAGGTAATAACACCAGAATTTCTTTTGGAAATAAAGTCAGCAATTTTCTGACATTCATTTTTGCATATAAAGCCAAAAATCAATTAGGAAATAATACTAGAATTTTGAAAATAAAGCCAAAAAATATTTCAAATAAAAACTAAGTCGTAATTTTCATTTGTTTTGCAAATAAAGCCAAAAATTTCCTAGTCAAGTTTAGGCTTTGTTTCCAAAAATTTTCGGACGTTATATCCCATGGAGTTATTTCAGGGAGCTAGCTACGGTCTTCTATATAAATATCTTAACTACTACATATTACGCTGAAGTCCAGAAGACTAAATCATTATTAAAGTGAACTCCATTATTCACATTGCAGAACTAGCTTTGGTTTTTCGAAATAAAAGAAATATCCTCAGCATTTACAAGCTATATAGCAATTTTCAAAAAAAATTAATTTTGCATAGCAATATTTTTTAAAAGACTTAAAAAAATATATAAATTACCTCAAATTATATTTTACTAAATAACAACCCAAACTTCCTTCACATTATTGTCGTCTTGACCGTAGATTTACTTAACCGCATTATGATGCTCCATCATATTTTAGTTTCATTTGAAATGCGCGCGTCAGGACCATAACTTCATCACGTAGCTCCACTTAACTGCAATCGTTATGCTGCTGGACAGCGGACTCTCTGTTGCAACAAATTGAACTTCTTTTTTCGTAACACAGCAATAGTTGTGTTGTTGCTGCATTCAAAAAATAATGTATATTTTTGTCTTAAAAGTCGGTTCCAAATTCTTGAACTGTTTTCCATAAAAATGCTGAAATGCCTGCTGCTGCTGCTGAGTGCACGTACTGTCGTTGCGGCGCTTTTACTTAAGCGCACAGGTTATTGCTGCTGCAGCAAAAGTAATGTTGCATCTCATCATACGTTGGCAACACAGTAAAATAAACTGGATTGGGGATCCTTATGGGTTACCTACCAAATTGAACTAAAGGAGCAGCGCAAAGAAAAGCAATTTATTAAGAGGCACGAATTGAATGAATAAACGCCTCCCAAAGATATGTGGCTGAGAAATTATTTAAAGTATGGAGATGAAGTCCAACGGGGAAACATTCAAATTATTTGGCAACTTTAAGGCGACGGATTAGTAAGCAAAAGAAGTGGAAGCATTTGAAAAACTTTTGCAGAATGTTCATCCAGACGATTAAAGGAAATCTGAACTCTTTGAAAAACCACCAATTCATTTCAGTTTGCAACTATCGAGCGTGGAAGCAGCATTTCCCTCAATCTACCGGTACTTCATACAAATTCATCAAGCACTCAAACTACAATTTTGTTTAAATCAAAAGATCCAGCAAGGTGCATATTATTATCTCTCTAAGAATTTATGACACCCAAGCGACATGGCGATGACCCAACGAGTCAAGCAGCAGCAGCAATACAAAACTGATCGCAAACGGAATACCACAGCTGGAATGAATGGTGGTAGTAGCATGAATGGGAAAATAAGGCGTTCAGTTCAGTCATGAGGCGCACAGCAGAAGCATAACCAACATCTCTCCTCCATCACGTTCATTCCGGTCTGGTCATGGGAATTTTCTTCTTTTGCTGTTTGTGTTCCTTAGCCGCGTCGCGTTGTGTATATCGTTCATTTAATTTGCATGGATCGTGCGCTGCAAAATCCGCTGGCTGCACCATTACCAGCAACAGCAGCAACGCTGGTACCGCGCCCCAAAAACTGAGCCTCTTTTGTGCTGTGTTTGTTGGCTGAATTGCTTCGTTTGCATTCGCGTTGTGTTGGTGACTACTTGGATTTTTGCTTTTTCTCTTTTTTAGATTTATCTGCTTCTGGTGCAGTTTTGTTTAACAAAAGTGGTGGACCCATCATATTCTTCTCATCACTGTTGGTGGGTAATTTCATGAATGACTAAAAAAAACTTTTGAAAGGATTAACTCGACAAAGAATGGAAAGAACTGTGGACTGTACCAGCGATGCACATCAAAATTATTTGACGATTGGAATACCAATAACATCACCAACAAATAGGAAGGAAGCCGCTAAGCTGACAAAGAATTACACGTAAACATTGGCCTAACATTGTTCGCGTCCTTGAAAATTACGAATAAAATACCCACCGCACTGGCTGTTGGATTGTGCAAAAGAAACAATAAGAAAGCAATAGGTAGCGAATGTGCGGACGTAAATAAATTTCCTCGAAATACAACATATGTTTTAAATTTTATAAAAAAAATAAGTTTGTTGTAAGAGTGGAAAGAGTAAGATGATGGACATTCCGGGACGAACATACTTATATATGTATTTATTTTTTGAAAGCTCAAAATTTTTCGAAAATCATCCGGTGCTTTGAAATATTCTTCCGAAAAACCCTTTTTTTTGGACAAATGGCGTAGTCTCAGGAAACACTGAATTCCTCTTTTTTCCAATGGTGTCAGAAAGCCCTGATCTTCCTCATTGAATTGTACCTATGTACTAATCCGATTAGACCATTACTTTTGGAGTTACCAGTGAACTACCACAAAAAATGTCATGAAGCCATTTAAAAAGATACGAACAACAAAATTATCCTTCGAAAGTGAAAGGGTTTGGATAAGATGGTATGCAACTTCCTCGGATAATCTTTCCAACAAAATACAAGTAAACTTTGAAACGTACAAAGACGATAAGTTACATCTACTACTGGTAAGCAAACCAAGATCATGGACATTAAGTCTTGGTTTTGGTCTTGATCGTGAAAAAATTTTTAAATTCACAAGCTTTAACATGCGTGCAAGCAACAGGTGAAGTTTTCTTTCTGAGCCAGGTCAGAAAACATTAGGCAGGAGCATATCGATATAAGAAATAATGTAAAAAAATTTAAGAAAGCTTGGCAAAAATTCTGACTCAATAATTTTTATGTGCCCATCAGGAAATGTTTATGACTGTTTCAGTTTTCACGATTCCACTCCAAAATATCCAAAAAAAAAAAAAACATCCAAAGAAATACCTATCCAATGAAAAACATCCAAAAATAAAAACATCCAAAAATTTTTGGACATTTTTAATGGATTTTGTTTTATTTTATGGTTTTTATTTCGGATTTTTCTTTTAGATGTTTTTATTTTCGGATGTTTTTTTTTTTGATATTTTTGATAATCACCCATTTTCACAATATCAATGAAGTTTTTCAAGGCAATCATATAATGCTTTAGAAAATATCACTATCTGGCAAAAAGTCTTTTAGAAAAGATTCTGAAGAAGAAAATGCTTCTCATTTTCCAAAAAAAAATTTGTCAAAATTCAGACTAACTATTGAAAATACCGATTCCACTCAAAAATATCCAAAAATAAAAACATAAAAAAAGAACATCTAATGAAAATCATCCAATAAAAAACACCCAAAAAAAATATTCTAAAATAAAAACATCCAAAAATTAAAACATCCAAAATTTGTTGGACATATTTTTAATAGATATTTTCTTTTATTGGAAGTTTTTATTTTGGGATGTTTTTTTTATTTTGGATGTTTTTTTTTTGTAAATTTTTCATTGGATGTTTTTTTATTTTTGATATTTTTGATAATCACCAAAATTACCAATCAAAATATGAATTATTAATAAATTTTTAGCACAGCTGTTACCATATTTTCATGTCTACTACTTTCTCATTATACCCACTTAGTTGAATAATTTGAACGATTTTCGATATTGTTTTGAACTTCCAACCATCTATAAACAACCTGCCACATGGAAATTCCCAGCAACATTTTGTTCTTTGATTTACTTTGGCTTGGCTTGATTTAGTTTTGTTGTTATTGTTGCTTCCCTTCCTTGTACTCAAAAGTCCATTCCTTCTGCCTCGTATTCATCTTTGGCCTTTGAAAGGCTATCATTATCCTTTATGACGAATATTACTTTTGTGTTGCTGTTGTTGTTGTTGATGCATCTGCATGTTGTATTACCAATGATTGGATTTGCAACAACAGAAGCGCACATATTGGAAACTGTTGCTGGCTGCTGTAGTTAATGTTTGCTGCTGCTGCCGCTGCTATCTGTCGGTTCGCTGTTGCTGCAGCGAAGGCGTGTTGTGTTGCAAACAAAAAAGCAACAAAAATATTAAAATATATTTTAAAGATGCATATCTGAAATTAGTTTTGAAAATTGCAAGCTTTTTGTTGTTGTTGTTGTTGGTGCATTCATACCATATGCACGCAAAGTTGAGATGCTAATTATGAGCGGGTGGGAACTTTTTAATATTTTGTTAAAGAAAAAAAAAAAAAAATGCGAAAAAAACAACAAATCATTGGACGTTGATCGTTTAAGATGCAAAATATACAAAGTGGTTCCCATGAAACTGATGGTGCAGCCAGCAACAACAGCAACAAGAATAACATGAATTATCTTCGGAAGTGTGAGGCATAAATTGTAGATTTTGTGTGTTTTATTTTTGGTTGTTATAGAAAATAGTGGTTTTAGTAGAGGACTAGCATATATACTACATTGCTGAGGAGATTTAAGAAAAATTATATCGACTTTACATTCATTGAAGTATATATCTCCAGAGGGTTTGGCGTAACCAATTGTCGTTTCTTCTCAGCATAAAACTGAACGCATTTAAAGCCAAATAAAGTTTCACTTACTTTTTCTTCTCCAGTCGAGAATGTCTTTTGTAGCACTATCCAATTTCAACATGCTAACACTTTGTACTACCAAAGAAGTAGAAATACATATATGCACTGTCTTTACACGGTTTTGATACGTTTTCTGCCTCCACGAAGCGTAATTTCATATACATAGAAGGTGGAACTATGCAAAGCATCCACCAAGTCTTTTATATTGAAGTCTGGACATTCAATGATTTTATTCAGTAAACTAAAATAGCCTCTTCTACTGTACAAGGTCCAAATGAGCATTGCCTCAGCCATTACTAGGCCCTATACATAGCCCCTGATCCCAACCCAATTCTTCCCAGCTAATTTCTATAAGTTTTTATATAAAAGTAGTGGTGGATGCTGATCATGCCTGCTCCTGATGCATCGGTTAATCTTTAAAGCAACGGTATTGAAATAAAACTTAATATTGTAGGTACTGATACAGAACAATGAAGGTCTTTTATACTAAATAGTTGGCTACGAAATAAGAGTGTGCGCGAAGCTCTTCAAGCTTCTATATGGCTTTCCAGCTACTTGTCAATTACAAACACAATTCACCATTGGCTAAAGAATTATCCTCATAGCACTCGAAAATGCCAAAAGAGTCAAAAAATGTTAACGAAATCGAAAAATGTTGATTGCATCGTATAATGTTGACAAAACTAAAATTTGATGTCATCGAAAGATGTTGAAAGTATCAAAAAATATTGACCAAATGGAAAACTGTATTAAGAGAATTAACTATAGGGGAAGAGTACCGCCAGCGGGCAAGGTTCGGGTGTGGGCACCCCCTTGTTACTCTTGACAGAAAACAAATGCGGCTGTTCTGACAAATGTTAAGCGCATGTTATGACAGCACGAACTTTTTATGCATTTACCGGAGCAAACAGAAGTATTTGCTTTGTGCTGAGAAGAAAATAATTTTTGAATAAGTGAAAGTCAACACAAAAGTATTTTTCAATAATTTTTCAAATGCGATAGATCGAAGTGAATTGATCGAAAAGCTGAGTGCAATCTATATTTATGCAGTACAAATATTATATTTTGTGATTCAAAACCGAATGCAACTGAAAAGTTAACACAACACAATTTGCTCATTGCTTTGCAAAGTGGCTGTAAAAGTCGAGTATGGGCCCCGAATTGGTTCGGGTGTGGGCAACCCACTTTTTTTATTTAAAGCGTGTGTTTTACCGAAATATCGTCGTGGATGCCAACGTTACTAATTTAAATGTTGTTCTTATGCATTTTTACGCTTTTTTAGTGGAAAGGAAATAACCAAAAGGTCCATTGAAGATATCGCAGATTTTGCTAGAAATTTTTTTTGTAAAAAATTCATTTCGTTTCATTATTCGATTCAAATATATTGTGTTATTGCGTTCCGTTTACCTCAAATTAATCGTCTACATCGAAATGAATTAATTTCAATGCGCTACTCAAGACAGTTAAGCAGGCGCCTAAGGCCTCCCATAAAACCAAAAGTTTCAAAAAGGTTAATTGTAAGCATTTTTTAAGATAATGAAACCAAATTACGTGCAGATACTTGCAAGATCTAAGCAAAAACTAAGTGAATTCAATAAAAATTTTCAAAATACTGCATATTTTTTGGCCAGGCCAAATGTAACACCCGTAATAGTTTTCATTTGAAAATGGATACCCAAAGGTGCTTTAGAAATAAAGATAATTTTCTTACAAACGTTTAGATTTAGATTTTCCAAGAACTAACATGCATATCTTAAAGGAAAATCAGTTGAGACTGCTCTTCATGACGTAGCGCAGGTAAAAGAAAAATCACTACATTTTAAGGAATACGCACTGTGATGCTTTCTTGATATAGAAGGAGCTTTTAATAACATACATTCGACTGCAATCCATAGAGCATTAGTAAATGCCAACGTAGAAGTAGGCCTCACAAATTGGCTAATGAAAATGTTAAAAGACAGAAAAATTACTACATGTGATGGTGCATCCACCATGAAGATAAAGGGATTCACGTAACAGCATATGCAGACGATTTAGTTATTTTATTGACTGGTATTTGCCTAGATACAATTGCAAATTTGTAACAGACAGCGCTTCATATCTTAACCCAACTAAAACCGAACTAATACTTCTTACCAACAGAAGGAAGGTCCCGAACTTCACGTTACCAAAAGTAAATGGACAGGTGCTTGAGGTCAAAGACAATGCAAAATTTTTAGGAATAATAGTAGACAGAAAACTAAATTGGAATCTTAATGCCAAAGAAAGACTAAAGAAGGCGTATGCGGCTTTCTACTCATGTCAGAAAATAATTGGGTTAGAATGGGGCCTTAAGCCGTGGCTAATTCATTGGATATATATGGCAATTATTAGACCGATATTATCATATGGTAGTGTAGTATGGTGGCCATACCTTGAAACACAAAATAATGTGAAAAAATTGGAAAAAATACAAAGATTGGCCCTTTTAAGAATAACTGGAGCTATGAAAACTACTCCAACAAAATCTTTGGAAGTTATATTGAATTTCCTGCCAATAGACCTCTATATTAGAGAAAAGGCTGCCGTAACACCTGTTAGACTAAATCAGACCTATAATTTCAACAGATTATGCTATGGGCACACAACCATTTTGCCAGAAATAAGTCAGACAGATTACATTTAAGCTTACACCGATTTTAGTAAAAGAATAAAAGCCCAATATCCCACACTTGAACAATGGGAGAACAAGAACGTCCTTAATGATACCACTTTAGAAGTATATACGGATGGTTCTAAAATGGACATAGGAACTGGTTGCGGGATCTTCAGTCAACCAATTAATCTCTCAGAGGCGGCAAGGTTGATATCGATGAAGGATATATCACCTACCGATATAACCATTTACATCGATAGTCAAGCTGCCATTAAAGCTCTGCAAAATAGGAATATAAGATCTGAGATAGTCAGCCGTTGTCGCAGAGAGCTTCAGGTTCTTAACGAACAACACAATGTAGAACTGTGCTGGGTACCCGGTCATAAAAATATTCAATGAAATGAAAAGGCAGATGAGTTAGCTAGGAGGGGTTCATTATTGCATACAGAGAATATTAATCATATTGTTAAACCACCAATGTCACACGATTGCAAGATAATTTCAGATAAAATGGTTTTGGAGATGATGAGGAGATGGGACAACTCGACCCATTATCAAACGACCAAAACTATTTATAACACTCCTAAGATAAGGTTTACTAAATTGCTTTTAAAGTGCAGCAAGAGTGAATTAAAGTCTTTTATATCAGTAGTTACAGGGCATAATACGCTATGCAGGCACCTGGGACAGATGGCGTTTGAGACTGACGATCTTTGTAGATGGTGTGGAGACAGCGACGTGGAAGAGGATAGTCAACATTATCTTTGCCAGTGCCCTGCACTTGCAAAAACAAGATTTAAAATAATTGGATCCTTCTTTTTTCAGGATATGCGAGAACTTATGGAGATAGACCCCGCTAAGATCCTGAAATACATCAAGGCATCAAAATGGGAACAGAGAACACGAATAGTAACCAACAACCAATGAATAAGCTTCAATAAGACTGTATAAAACTGTATAAAATATACTGAATTTAATTAATTGTATTGTATCATAGAACTATGCACCGTATTTAAAGAGGTATCACAATGGACCAGCAGAATGGTCTAAGTGGAAGTTGGCTTGCATACATATATGCCAACGATGCCCTCGCAACCTATCCTAACCTACAAACGTTTTTCAATTACGTAGTCAAAAAGACAATTTTTTACTCAAAAGCAGGGCATCTACCGAAAAAAGTTTAGACAGCAAAAAATTCTTAGAATTGTGCAAAGAATACGTGTGAATTTTTTTTATTTTTATTTTTTCAAAAAATTATCAAATTGAGTTTTCAGCTGTTAAGCTCACGTTTGTCAGCAAAATGCTGGGTTTACTTAAAACCAAGGCATCCACGAAAAAATTTCATATGGCGTAAAATGCTTAGAATCTTTCAAAGAGTTGGTGTGAAATTTTTCTGAATTTTTGGAATTTTTGTTTTGCGAGCAATTCCAAAAAATTTTTAAATTTTTATTATTATGTATTTAAATTATTTTACATTCAAGTAACATTGCCTCTCTCTCAAACTTGTTCCTTCCACATAGTGTATCGCTATAATTTGCATAAGGTGCCGGTTTTTCAATATTCACATCACATTATCATAGTCAGGATTCTGTATACCGCGACATTAATCCTTGTGACAATTCGTTATGATCCCTCGCAACTTGCTTGTTATTAAGGGGACAAGCTTTTTTTCTTGACTACTACCAAAAACCCACTGGTCTTTAAAGAACAAACTTGGCAGTATTTCTCATTTAATCCATGCAACTAACTCAAGGCACATTTCCAAACGTTTCAATTCACTGCATCTTTGTCTCCCATGCCACTGCTCACACAGTTCTTTTTTACATCATTCCTCCCCACCTCCGGCACATCTCGTCGTCATCTACCAATTGCAATGAAGCTCTTTTGCATTTTGTTGCCGCAACTTCAAATTTTGCAGACAGAACATGCAGATTTTTTGCGGCTGAGCGATATGAATTCATGATGTGTAGGCTCTTTTATGGAAGCTGCGTTGCTGATGTTGCTTCCAGTTGGTTCTCATGCTAAGTGAACGCCTTCAAATTGATGACGACAGCGAAGATGATGATGTTGATGATGAAGTATTGCAATCCACGCAGCATGAGAAACGTTGAGTTCATTCCAATCCTCTACCTCTATGACACGATCATGATGATGGTGTTGTTGCTGTTGTTCCGCATAATTCATGCTGATGGCTGATGTGTCTTATTGCCCTGTATGGTTTTGTGTAATCTTAAGAATTTGATCATCGTTTTCGCAATTCGGGAGCTCCGCCCCGAAGGCATAATTTTTAAGAGTCATATTCACTATAAACGCGATTTTGAGTGGAGTGGTGGAATGGCTTTGCATTATGGTGGTGGCGTGCAAATGCGCAAAATTATGTTTTTTCTAGTGAAATGCAACAGTTTCGCGTAGGATCTAATAAATTAAGATTTGTGAATTTTGCGCTTTACTACTTTGGAGGTTTCACCTTCTTTTTCCACATTGAACTTTGTGAGAAGCTCCTTGGCAAGTTTACTTGGCAATTCTTTGAATCACTCAAAACTTTAAGGTAGTTGCATCGTATGCAATAGATAAATGGGAATTCATGATTTTGTCATAAAATATTGGATTGCAGACTTTTAGCAAATGCAACAGCTAAGTTATTTCTTTCTTATTGCGGAAAGTTTAACAGAAATGCGCATTAAATGGCCTTAAAATTTTAATTGTTTTTTCTCGTATTCGTTCATTTGCATTAAAAAATTTTTCATTATTTAAAGTCGTGATCCGTTGTGAGCTCTATGGGAAGTGTTGAACTAAAACAATCCTTGGGATAAAACCAAGCATGTAGTGTTCACATAAAAAGAATTGTACGTAAACTCAATTATTAAAAAAAAAAAATTAGCTGAATTCTTAGAATTGAGAATATTTTGGTAAGAAACTTTTGTTAAAATAATGAAAGATTTTTATTAAGAAAGTTATAGTTCTGCCATAAAAGAAAAACGCGGAAAAAATGTTCAATTCTCTCAATGAAAAAGTCAAGCCATCGTCCGAACAGAACAAATAGGTGATGTCTTTGAAAAATTTTAAATTCAACAGGATTTCCTTTTAAAATTTTTGAATATTTCACAGGAAACTTTTTATTGAAATTCGACACATTGAATGCTTTATTGAATGAAGCTCAAAATTCAAAATTGACAGAATAGTCTCAACACTTATTCAAACCTTCGCCCAAACCTTAAGGCGTGCCTACCAATAAAAAGTGCACTGTAATGACACCTATAAAGATTCTGAGCTAGACTAAGTCATAAGCGTAGACTTAGTGTTGGAATTAAGTAAGAACCTTCATGACTGCCTGACTATCAACGTAAATGACAAAAGTGTTATTACGATAATAAATGTGGGGTTTAATAATTCGGCTTGCTTTCCAAACAGCTAGAGTTTCCGATTCAAATACACTGCAGTAGCGAGGTAGAGCAAAAGATTCGCTGCTACACAAATCTTTGGAAAAAAAACACATTACCAGACTCCATTTTTGAGCCATCAGCTTACGAGTATATTACCTTGGAATTTAGAATCCGAGTCCAACGACTTCTTTCAGGTATTTTCACTACAAAATTGGTTGAGAACATGAGAGTGGGTGTGATGTAATTTCCATTATCAATATCGCAGCCAGGTAATTGTGCAAAAATAATACCATGGCCATAAGGTTTTGACGTATTAAGGCCAGACGCTTTCAACCTGCTAGCACGCTTAGCTGCAACTCCTTTAGCGTAAATATCGAAAGGCTCAAAATGAAGCAAAGCGTTGAAAGCACCTGAGGGCACAGTGTTAACAGCTCCGATAACCCCTACATATACCTGCCATTTTTTGAATTTTTGATACGGTTGCCAACAAGGTTTGCTTGCTTAAGGTTTTCCACCAGACAATAATTCCGTAGGTCAGAATTGGTCTCATGATGGTCTTGTACATCCACAAAACTACTTTTGGCTTAAGGCCCCATGATTTATTAAACATCCTTCTGCATGTGTAAAAAGCAACGCATGCTTTGCTTCTATACTCATCTTCCAAGACAATAATAGGACAATAACAAGATTTTTTGTAAAAATTCGGAATGCATGACCAAATTACAGGAGTCAAAATAAATGGCATGGTTAAATATACCAAACTTTGGTCTCCATGTAGACTGAAGAGCATTTACAAGAGTACCGGCTGCACCAGTCAAGCTACCAAAAAAAAGTGATCTTATCTTGTGCCGGAATTACATTGGTCTCAGTACTACTATACCATCCGATCAAATTCAAATTTTGGTTGCACAACTGAAAAAAATCCAAAATTTTCAGAAAACATGGCTAGAAATAGCTTTCTGGAGCAGTAGGATTTTTTTTTTAATCTAAATATTTTTGTAGTTTTCTATTACCCTTGCACAAATACGCAATATGTGTTGAATAGACATAAGTACTGAATTTTACGATCCTTACATCTGAGGATATAACAAGGAATATTTTTGTAGGAAACTAACACAAAACATGCAACCATATTCTCATAGCAAAAGAGATCAATCCACCCGAAATCGTGCAATGATGTTTTCTGTCAAGACCTTGAGTGATATCCCACAAAAAATTAGACGATTTGACCTGGAAAAAAGCGTTGGTGAAAGAAATCTTAGAATCAGTAATGCCATATTTGGCCTGTGCACAGGGCTACAAAAAAAAAATTCCCTGCGCGAACGATCAGACCACCTGAACTTTATGTTTTCGGGGTCGCTGAGTCCGAATATGGTATCAGAATGGCGAAGTTAATTCGAGTTTTTTCACAAATCAGAAATAATGCTGAAAAAAATCTCAAATTTTTCAGCATAATTGTTGATTTCTGAAAAAACGCGAACCAACTTCGCTATTCTGGCACCATATTCGGATACAGCGACCCCGAAAACATAAAGTTCAGGTGGTCTGATCTTTCGCGCAGGTTAATTTTTTGTTTTGTGGGCTTGTGTTATCATTTGACAGGTTTTCATATTTAAAAAAGGATTTTTGACAAGAAATTGGACATTTTCTTTTGAACGAGTAGTAGGAAAATTGACCAAAAAAAACTATTTGACAGGTTTTCATATTAGAAACAGAGGTGTCCCATAACTCACGCAAGATTTGAATCAAATAGAAATTTATATATTTTTTTTTTCAATATTATTGGAAACGCGTTATTCTTTCGTGTTAATTTTTCTAATCTAAAAGTGTCAGTTTGCCGCATTAATGGCGGCAAATTAAAACCTTGCGTGAGTTATGGGCCATTGCGTGAATTATAGGACACCCTTTTTATATTTTAGAACCACCCTAATTCACGCAAGCACTGATTCCTATTTAATTCGAATATAATTTGAATACGTTTATCATTCCGTTCGTTGGTAACCATACTATGTATAAGAATGAATGGCGAAGAACTTTGTCTTTTACTTTCAAGTGACCGCAGCGACAGCTTCTTCTTGGAGCCATCTTTTGTACTCATGATAATTTTATGCCATTTAAGGTGGCTTTACCTTTGAAGTTATTGTTGGTGCTTTTTTTTTGGAACTCAACTGAATGAATGGAACAATCACTTGCTCGTTTACAATTTTATTACTTAATCCTTGCGGTTTTATTAAGAACTCGTGCTGATGAAACCACAAAATGTCTGTGTTTGGGCCCCAGTTTTGTGTATGCAAATCATTTTTTAATAACCCATTGGGATTGTTCTGCGTGTGTGTGTGTTGATTACGAAGGCACTTTTTATGGGTTATTGTTGTAAACATAATAATAAAAAAGTGATAAATGAAGATTTTGCTTATTTTGTCTGATTTTGTATTTTCTGTAAAATGAACAACGTTTCGAAGCAGATTTGCTCATGATTTTTGTGTAAAGACTGATTAATGTCTCAGCTCTTCATTTATGACTGTTTCTTGAAGTAGATTTTTAAAGTTTTCTCCAGAGAAAATTCAAATTATATTGACAAAAACAATAACATAATTCTATATAATTTCAAATTCAGCCACAAAGAACATATTCCAAACGTATTATACAAAACCAAGGTCAAACACGTAACATCAATTGAGCCACTTCAAAGTCAATTATTGATTTCCAAAGAAATTTTACAGTTCACATTTAGTCAAGAGAGCGGAAACTTTAAATGGAAGAATTTAATTTGCTTAAAGAACCTCAAAATACAACATGTTCCCAAAACAGCAAAAGAAACCCTTTAAGAATCCTTTGCAATTTCACAAGCCAAGGCATAAATTATATGTGATGCAGTTGGGACGTGATATTTCATTTGGCAAATTTGCCTATTGGACAGCACCGGGACAGACAAGCCAAACATACAAATGGACTTTGTGAACGCGCTACACTTAATATGGCACCCGTCGCAGAAGCAATAAAGCAGCAGCAGCAGCAGCAGTGGTAGGAATAAGAAACTTTTGAACAGATGCGGACAACACTTAACAACGATGGATGGAAAATGCGGTGGGGAAGCAGGGGTCTAAAATGAAGCTGGCAAATTATATTCATAAATAATAATGTTGCATACATACAAATATAAAAAATGACACAACAAGGGTGGAAGGGGCGCCAGTCGACTATGTGGTATGTTCTTTAAGTTCATCATCATCATCATCATCTGAGGGATGTATGGATGTACTGCGGCGAGAATATGGATAAAGTGAGCGGTCATAATGTATCGACTGGCGCGCAAAGACCTATCATTAGCATTTCCGCTTTTTATTATTTCATCTTTTGAGTTGGTTATGGTCGAAATGACCCTCAACTTAACACACAGGATCAAAATATGAATGACGGCGACGACGACGACGACGACGAAGATCTTGATGATGTTACACCATGTTCTGTTGTTGTTGGTGTTGTTGCTGCTGATAAAGCTTAGACATAATTTAAGCCATGCTGTATGTATGTTGCTGTTGTTAAACTTCAACATTCAAATTGGCTACGAATTAAGAGCGGGTTAGCGGGTACCTACAAACACAAAAAGTCATGTCATACTTGGGGTTATGATTAGAGTGCTCTGGTAATTCTTAAATGGTACGAAAGGATGTTGGTCGTTCGTTTTGGTTGGTTGATGGGAAAACGATTTGTGTGTCAGTCCAAAGATGGGAACTTAAATCGATTCAGTATTAATTGACTTTTGTGGAATTAAAGGAGCACAGTGGTTCGGGTAGCAACAATATGGCATAAAAACTAAACTAACTTGTTTTGACTGTAACGATAATACCCGAAATATCAAAACGGATCTACGAAAAACTTATGAGCACTAAAAAAAAATGTTTTTTAATGAAAACTTGTACAATACAAGAAAAGAGAAAACTTCCAGCATTATCATTATCTTTTTCATGAGCATTAGCATTATAGCATTATAGTATTATGGTATTATGGCATTATAGCATTATAGCCTTATGGTATTGTAGCATTATGGTATTATGGCATTATAGCATTATAGCATTATGGCATAGTAGCATTATAGCATTATGGTATTATGGCATTATAGCATTATGGTATTATGGCATTATAGCATTATGACATTATAGCATTAAAGCATTATAGCATTATGCCATAATAGCATTGTAGCATTATGGCGTTTTAGCATTATAGCATTAAAGCATTATAGCCTTATAGCATTATGCCATAATAGCATTATAGCACTATGGTATTATAGCATTATGGTATTATGGCATTATAGCATTATGGTATTATGGCATTATAGCAATATGGTATTATGACATTATAGCATTATGGTATTATAGCATTATGCCATAATAGCATTATAGCATTATGGTATTATAGCATTATGGGATTATAGCATTATTGCATTATAGAATTATGGCATTATAGCATTATGGTATTATGGCATTACGTGTATAGCATTATAACATTAACATTAAAAAAAACTTTCGAAATAAAAAGGATAAAAAGGAAGATCTTTCGCAAAGTTATGAGATCGGTGCAAAAAATAGCAGTACTGTTTCTGGTGCTGGTAATAAATGGAATGATACTAATAGACTTGCTGGTCTTGAAGCGTCAAAGACCGTGGATGCAGAAAAATCAACTGGTAAATTAGTGGACAGCACAGGAAGTCAGTGCTTATGCCTTACAAAACTGGTAAAGGAGATGGCAAAGTGAAAGCGTCAGACGATGGACGGTGCGGCTAACAACTCAGTTCAACAGGAAACTTGGAGAGATAATTTATTAAATTATTAGAAATAGCACATGAATATTTTGAAAAATTCCTGAATGGGATGGGGAAAACAATAAGACCATGCTGCATATACGGCGGCACAAAACTTGGTGACTTGAAACGTTCTTCAACTGCAAAAACTGGGCGGAGAGAAGACAGAGTTACTGGAACGCTTTAGTCCACTTGCAGCCGGAAACATCATACCATCTTTGCTGGTAAGCAAAGAAAATTGGTTACACAGTACAGCAGCATGATTAAGAACAAGACTGGCTATACTATTACGATAGCCCTACTACAGCTGAGTAAAACCCCCTATGGGTTTTGTGAACTTAGCTGCATAACGGTTTTTATCGACTTCTTAAGTTTTTGTTAGAGACTCTTCAGTTTCCGATCAATAGCTTCTGTACTATTTCAGAAACCATTATTTTATTTTACCAAAGTTCTAGCTAAATGTCCAACAAGTAAATTTTCCTGATATAAGCACAACGTTAACAAATTTCATACAGTTGGTATTTTGATCTAAAATGTTCGGTCTTTTTTAGTTTTTCGACCACACACAAAAAAATATTGAACATAATATTTATGAACGGCATTCATACACCGAAATTCATTCGTTTTCAAATCAAAATTTTTCATTAAAATTTTTTGATTTTAAGAACGATTCATTAATCGTAAGTACATGAGTTCATAAATATTTTTCTATGAGGAATTTTTTCATGAATTTCCGTTCTTAAATTTTAAGAATTTTTTCGTACGTATAACAACGTTTCATAAATCTACAGATACACATTTTATGCATATTTACATAAAATTAAACAAAACGTTCATAAATTTTAAGTAAAAGTGTCATCAATTTGAATTATTATTTTTAGGTTGTATTTCATATTCCACTTTTGGTTCTAGACTGGTTTATGCTAAATTTGAAATAAAGTACATATTGTTGAAAGTTCCTTCCTATGTGGCTCACACCATCGTGCTATGAGTGTGTCTGTATTCTCCTGGAACCTCTAGGCATAGAAGCATGCTATGGTAAGTATTTATTTTCCCAAGAGGAAAAAAAGCGCCTTAAAAAGCGTTATTTAGAATGCAGCGCTTACTTTCCTTAAGTCACACTACTCCATTTCAATATTGTATGTCCTATGCTTTGGAGATTGAGCGTTCTCCTAATAAAAAAAAAAATAATAAAAAAAAAACTTTCACCCGCATTGGGGTTCGAACCCGGAAACCAAAGCGTAGAGAAATATTACTAGCTCCTTATCACATACGCTACAGACTCCTCTGGCGTTTTTGTGTAAAATTTGTATTTTAAAAATTTAATTGAATTTTTTTATTTTGAAAATAAAAAAATAATTTATGAATTTTGTTCTTAGATTTTATGAACGAGTTCTTACGTTATAAAAATAATTCATAAAAAAAATTTACGAATTTTGTTCTTAGATTTTAAGAAAATTTCTTACATTTTATGAATAATTCATAAGCGAACGTTTGCTTTGTTTAACGTATGATTGAAAATACTTATAGTCAATGAATGCTGTTCTCGGCTCATATTCGATGAATTTTTTCGTTTGGAATAAGAAATTTTTCATTAATATTATGTCCCTTTTTTTTTTTTGTGCATAACTCACAAAATGTCAATTTTTCAAAAAAAAACTTTCAGCAGCAAAACTGAACTAGACTGTAAAAGGCATAACTTTTCTAATCACTCGATAAGTAATTCGGTCGCTAAATGAGAGTTTTTGGCTGTTGAATGCCCGCGGTCGGCAAAACACTTTTTTAATCAAAAGTTTTTTATACAAACAAAGTGTATAAGGCATAAGGTGCCCTGCAGTAAAAATATGAGACAGTCTACAAAAATACTAGTTCACGGTTAGTACTAGCCCGAAACTAGTGAAAAAAGGATGCAGTGGCGGCCATTTTGATAGCAAATAAATTTGAATCGTGGCGAAAACAAATCAGAATTTTCATTTTTTGCTTTTGATATATTTTGTGTTTTGTGTCAATTGAATTGTGTGTTAAAATAAATTGTGGAAAAAAAGAAATAATGAATTCATTTTTGTTAATGCCGTTATGAATGTAATTTAACTTTATTTAATTTGTTTTAAGAAAATATAAATCCGAATCTAAAAAAAAAAATATTATGTACATAGGACTACTACTTCAAACCACAACCAGCCCCAGACTGGTGTAAAAGTAATGCATAAGGGGCCAATTGAAATTTCGTAGGACATCAACACACAAAAAAGAACAGTTGTTTGTATGCAAAAGGGATTGAAGTCGGACTAGTACTGGTTGGTCGAGGACTAGTTTATGGAATACTCTTTAACTAGACCGTTTGCCTTCAGGGTGCTTAGAATTGTGCAAGAAAAACGTGTGAGTTTTTTGAGAAGTTTTCAAGACATTTAAAATTTTTTTATTTTAAAATTTTTATATCTTTGAAAAATTGTAAAATGGCTTCGAAAAATTCTGAAAAAATTCACACGTATTTCTCGAAAAATTGTAAGCATTTTGTGTCTAAGACATTTTTTTTCGTACCATGCTTCACTTTTGAGTAAAAAGAGTTTTGCAAATCGCGGGCGTTCAACAGACGAAAATTCTTATTTAACGACCGAATCATAGTTGTGTTCAGAAAGAAATTCTTACAATGGGGCGATGAGTCGAGCATTGTACACAGAGGCATTTTATAGCTGTATTTTTAGGGAGGATTTCTTCGATTAATTTATACGGGTAGCGGCTCTCTAGTGAGCTGCCCGCGCAGTGCTCAACTCGTGTCCAGTGCTTAAGAAAGCACCGTGAATGAAGGCTTTGAGTCAGGTACTTTCGACTTTCTTGGTAGCATTTTTTACCTATTGTAAAGTTCTCAAAAAAAATTCGGTTTCAAAATGGTGAAAATGTTTAGTGGAATAGATGCACCTGGATCACTGTGCAGTATAGGCAAATTAGTTTGTAACTGTTGCCACAACACAGGCAATTATAAGAAATTACCTTTACTCTTGAGTTCTAAGTCAAAACAACACAAAATCGCAACAAATTAAACTAAACAGTTAACCAAAATTGGTAACATCCTTTTGCTAGCCTTCCGCTATGTTTTGAATCCAAAACTACCTGATTTTTGTTTTAACATGAACTTTTGATATAAATCGAAATTTCCGCCTCTGTAGACAACAGGAGCGGTAGCTGTAGCTTTTAAAACAAAACAAAGCCGCTGCCACCAACTGAATTAGTAATTTGTATACGAAGATTAATGGATTTTTGGTAGCCTCCCGTGAGACGGTGGCGATTTTGCTCGACAGTTCCTGGTATTCATTTCATATGCATAAAAATTTTTAATAAATATTTATGTATCCATAAAGAACTTAAGTTTACAGACAGTAGCTTTCTGGAAAATGATTTTTTTATTTATAAAAAAGTGAAAAGAGTTTTATGAAATTAATTTCAAAGGTCCCTTAACTGTATGCAAGAATTGTGCTAATTTCTTGTTAACCAATTTGGCACTAGAGACAGATCAGTAATAGAAAAAGTGCCGTTGCAAACCCTTTTCAAGCTTCATCATACCTTGGGAACCTTTTGTATACTCCGTTGCTATGGCGCAGACCGCATGCCATGATGTTTCTGTTTGATGAAGTTGATTCTGTTGTGCGGTAGGGTTAGTTTTCATTTCAGTTTTTTTTTGTTTTTTCTTCTACTTGACGCCGCTTCACCACATGACGTTCGGCTCGGCACCTTTTGTATTGTGTCCGCCGCCAACGCCTGAGCCAAGTCGTTGTGTTGCAGCGTTCGGGTCATAAAATTGTGGCAACATTTTTATTACTTTTCAACACTATCGAGAAGTTGAAGTTGCTTGCCGTCATTTAGTTCATCAATCTTTTTTTTTATTTTCATTTTTTTCTTTTTTTTTCTTGTTAAAAGCGTTCAAAGTTAACTGAGGCGCCGTGTAATTAATACGGATTGTGCTAAATAACAGTTTATTTTGACAGTTCTGACAAGCGTATTGATTTTTTGCAAGATGCAGTTAAAATGCATGTGGAAGTAAAATTTAATGTGGCCTTAAACATGAAAATGTGCTAATAATCCTTATGAAACGCAGCTCCTTCTAGAGGCCTCAGTCAAACCTTTACAAGATCAAGTGATTCAAACGACTGCTTACGAACAACGGAAACACCGCAAATGAACGGATACCCCACACTTTTACTCAGTTGTTTATGTTAACTAGAGTTCGCCTTGCGGCCGAAATTTGACCCCTTCAATTTGTCTTTGAAGAGACTATGGTACTATAGTTACTAACAAAAATGCATATTTTCTGTTAAGAAGCTTGGATCTGCTCACTATGAAACATGCATATACTTTAAATATCTTTTTTAATTTCTATCCTTAGCATTAAGCCTACCGATATTTACGGCCGTGGCACCTCCTCTAAAAATTATCAACTTTTAATTAGCTTTCCTTAGCGTTAAGCCTATTTCAGTAACGAGTTCTATAAAAATCGGTGCAACTGCTTAGCACTGATAGCGTACTATACCATTTAGGGGCGTGGCACAACCTCCTGAAAAACATAATTGTCATGTTATCGTTCTTTAGTGTTAGCCCTATCTCCATATCAAATTTCATAAAAATCGATGCAGTGGTTCAGCCGTTAGACCGTTTTTTCATTTAAAGGCGTGGCACCGCCCACTAAAAACATAATGATCATTTTATCGTTTCTTAGTACTAAGCCTATCTCCTTATCAGATTTCATAAAAATCAATGCAGTGGTTTAACCGTAAGAGTGTTTTCTTTTTCATTCAGGGGCGTGGCACAACCCACTTAAAAAAAACGTAAGCCTATGCACTGCTCCTCCTCACAACTTTTCTAGCAAAAGAAAAATCAAGCAAATCGGTGGAGAATTAGATATAGAAACAGCGACTGAACCGATTTTTAATGGAGAGTGAAGTAGTGATCATGTTTGATTACAGAGCATCTTTATTAACTTGAGGTCTGTGATTATATATATACACACTTTATAATTATCAAATACTTTAGTTCAGTGTCGGGTGCAAATGTCTTGAGAGTATTTGGATATGAAAGAAGAAAAACAAATACTGCACAGACCTTACTTGTTTGATTTCATTTAGTGCAGTGCTGTAGTTGTTGTGTACACTAAAAAATGCTTCTTTAGTGGCAAAATTAGTTTTTCGCTTTCCTCTTGTAATCTCTCTCTCTCTCTCGTGAAAATTTATGACAGCTAAGTACTACAATCCTGAGTTACCAATGCGTAGCAACAAGTGTTACCATATCATAAATTTTTCTGTAGTTTTTCTACACTCACGTTTTACACTGATCTGATCAATTTAAATTATCTCCAAATCAGATTCATCTTATCTTAATTTAAATCAAATTTTTTGTAAATCTAAATTTAACTTTTCCAAATCCTTTTTAACTTTTTTCCATACCAAACTTACTTTTCTTTATTCAAATTTACCCTTTTGTAAATCATTCAAATTAAAAATTTTCCAAATCCAGCTATTCTCTTAAATCAAATTAAACTTTTCCAAATCAAATTAAATTTTTGCAAATGAAATTAATTTTTTTCCAAATCAAATTAACCTTACTTTTATTCAAATTAACCTTTTTGCAAATCAAAACAGTCTGCGCTTTTCCAAATCAAATAAAACTTTTTCCAAATCAAATTAAACTTTTTCCAAATCAAACTGAATTAAACTTTTCCAAATCAAATTAAACTTTTTCAAATTAAACTTTTTCCAAATCAAATAAAACTTTTTTCAAACCAAACTGAATTAAACTTTTTCCAAATCAAATTTAACTTTTTCCAAATCAAACTGAATAAAACTTTACAAAATCAAATCAAACATTTTCAAATTAAACTTTTTCCAAATCAAACTGAATTAAACTTTTACAAAATCAAATTAAACTTTTTTCAAATCAAATTAAACTTTTTCCAAATCAAACAAAATTAAACTTTTTCGAAATCAAATCAAACCTTTTTCCAAATCAATTCAACCTTATCTTTATAAAAATTAACCCTTTTGCGTATGTAAATAAATATTTTCCAAATCAAATTAAACTTCTCAAGAAAATCAAATATCTAATCAAATACAAAATGTAATAAGAATTCTCACACGTTTGGCTATCAATTGTAAAATATGACATTAAACTTCACAGTGATACTATTTTAAGAGCCGTGACAGACGCATATGCCAAATAAGAAAAGTGGACCATTTTGTACAGAACAACAATTTCTTAAGGCAAAATCTAAATGTTAAACTTGCACCTAAGAAGAAAAAATTAAATAATCAAGAAAGCTAAAGAGAAAAAAATCATCATGTTGTTACAAGATGCCAAATATTGCTGTTAACACAAGAAAAACAGCGGTAACAAAACATTTTATACATTTTAGTAAAAAAAAAAAACAAGAATATGTGGTGGCATAAAACAAGATATTAAAATTAAAAAAAGAATAAAATGAAAAATATAGGTAAAGAATTCAAACTAGCCATGTCTATCCATCCAATGCGTCTAGCTGTCTGCCCAACTATTTGGCCCGTCTGTCTGTCTGTCTAACCACATCTATTGGTGGCAATCGCCTTTTGCCCAATTAGTACATAAACACACACATAAAAGACCGCATAATGGCCAAAGTGAATGGGACTGGTAAGAACAACGCACATCGTCGCATCGCATGTTTTTCATGCCGTTGGCGGCGTTGTCTTCAACTGCTGTTGCTGCTGCTGCTGATGGCTGATGGCTGATGAGTCGCAGCCAACACCTCTTTTCACATACCACAACAAACCATGCGGCCCAATATGCGTACGAATGCACTTTTGGCTGCAACACGCTGTTGTTGATGAAAAGGTGTTAAAGTCGTTGTATTTTAGCCATCTCCCTGGTGTCAACACGTGTAATTAATGTGCGCAAAGACCTTGAGAAAGTTCAATAAAAATTTATGTATTGGAAATATTTACTTTGAACGCTGCATGTGAAAAAAAAATAAGTAAAAGAGGCGCGAAAGTGTTTTTTAAAATGACTTCAAAAAGACAATTTTTATGTAACTTTAAAAAGAAAACATAAGTGCAATTTTAAAAAGACAACTTTAAGGTTACAATACAAAGACAATTTTAAGGTTTCCTCAAAAAAACACAATATTAAAGTTACTTCAAAAAAACATCTATAATTTAACTTTAAAAAGTCAAGTTTAAGGTAACTTTAAAAAGACAATTTTGTGTAAGTTTAAAAGACAATTTTAAAAATATTATTTTGGCGTTACTTTAAAGGACTAATTTAAGGTAACTATACAAAGACAACTTTAAGATAACTTTAGAAAGACAACTTTAATGTTACTTTAGAAAAACAACTTTAAGGTAACTATACAAAGACAACTTTAAGGCAACTTCAAAAAAAAAAAACATTAAGGTTACTTTAAAAAACATCTTTAATTTAACTTTAAAAAGTCAACTTTAAAAAGACAACTTTATGTAAGTTTAAAAGACTTTAAAAACTTTAAAAAGACTTTAAAGATAATTTGGCGTAACTTTAAAAAGAAAAATTTAAGGTAACTATACAAAAACAACTTTAAAGCAACTTCAAAAAAACAGCATTAACAAAGACAACTTTAATTCAACTTTAAAAAGACAACTTAACTGTGAGTTTAAAAGACAACTTAACTGTAAGTTTAAAAGACAACTTTGAAAAGATAATTTTGTCGTAACTTTAAAAAGATAAATTTAAAGTAACTATACAAAGACAACTTAAAAATAACTTCAAAAAGACATCAGTAAGTTAACTTTTAAAAGACAACCTTAATGTTAGTTTAGAAAAACAACTTTAAGGTAACTACACAAAGACAACTTTAAGTTAACTTTAAAAAGACAGCTTTAAGGTAACTATACAAAAACAACTTTAAAGCAACTTCAAAAAAACAGCATTAACAAAGACAACTTTAATGCAACTTTAAAAAGACAACTTAACTGTGAGTTTAAAAGACAACTTAACTGTAAGTTTAAAATACAACTTTGAAAAGATAATTTTGTCGTAACTTTAAAAAGATAAATTTAAAGTAACTATACAAAGACAACTTAAAAATAACTTCAAAAAGACATCAGTAAGTTAACTTTTAAAAGACAACCTTAATGTTAGTTTAGAAAAACAACTTTAAGGTAACTACACAAAGACAACTTTAAGTTAACTTTAAAAAGACAACTTTAGCAACTTTAAGGTAACTATACAAACACTATTTTAAGGCAATATCAAAAAGACAACATTATTGTTTCTTTAAAAAGACATCTTCAATTTAACTTAAAGGTAAAGACAACTTTAATACAACTTTAAAAAGACAACTTAACTGTAAGTTTAGAATACAACTTTAAAAAGATAATTTTGTCGTAACTTTACAAAGACAAATTTAAGGTAACTCTACAAAGACAACTATAACAACTTTTAGGCAACTTAATAAAAACAACATAAATGTTACTTTAAAAAGACATCTTCAGTTTAACTTTAAGGTGAAGACAACTTTAATGCAACTTTAAAAAGACAAGTTAACAGTAAGTTTATGATACAACTTTAAAAAGATAATTTTGTCGTAACTTTACAAAGACAAATTTAAGGTAACTCTACATAGACAACTATAACAACTTTTAGGCAACTTAATAAAAACAACATTAATGTTACTTTAAAAAGACATCTTCAATTTAACTTTAAGGTAAAGACAACTTTTATGCAACTTTAAAAAGACAACTTAACTGTAAGTTTAGAATACAACTTTAAAAAGATAATTTTGTCGTAACTTTACAAAGACAAATTTAAGGTAACCCTACAAAGACAACTTTTGTGTATCCTAAAAAAGATAATCATATCGAGAGACAAAAATATGATGCTTCGTAAACAAATTTGGCAGCAATCTAATTTCAATTTACTCAGAAAAATCAAATTTTCTTATGTAAATCTGACATGAATGGCAGTGGCGAGAGGTTGTTTACCAACAGATTTCAAAGAAAGACCGTCGTAAGTCATTTAACATTCAAAAGAATCGAAAAATTGTAATGAGATTTAATTTTTTCTTATTTTCAAAGCTTGCGTGTTTCATAAAAATTAATATTAAAGTAGCAACTGAGCAGCGAATGACTGACTGACTGCCTGCCTGATGAAACAACCGAAACGAACAAATAAAATCGGAAACCAAATTTTAATGGATACAAAGCAGCAACAGCGACGGCAGACAGATAGCAATAAGATTTTGGGCCCGAGGAGACTAATGATATTTAAATGAGATGAGGTGCAGAACTTTAAGAAAAATTTTATATTAAAAATTTACATTATGAATGAAATTTAAACAAAACAAGAAACAGCGCGCGAGATAAAAAGGGGTACATAATATAAATTTATAAAAGGAAGCAACAATTCGTTATAATTTGTATAGAATTGGAGTAAAAAAAAAAAAAATACATAAGTTCGTGACTTTAATATCAAAACAGGAAATGTACATTTTTTCCATGTTCGAATCAGACTTTCCGGTTGAAAATTTGAAGTAGTAGTAGATACTTGATGAATACATATACTTATGTAGCTTAACATTTGACTTATTTAAAACAAGGTGATGATTTCGGAGACTTTTTCATTGATCATTATTTTTACTTAATTTTGTTGTAATGATTAGGGGAACTGATGCTATTGTGGTATACCTAATGTTTAGGTGGAATTTGAAAGTGAAACGTTGGATCAATTCCAGCCAAATTTTGTTATGCTTATCAATGAAGTATTGGCTACAGAATATATTTCAATAAAACATGTGCAATTTCATTAAAAAAAGTTATTGAGCAAAATCTGAAAAAAGTCAAAAAAGCTGTTTTCAAAAAGTTGGGAGGTAATGTGGTATATATGGTGGCACAATATGGTATATATACTGATCAGTACTTGTAAAGTGGGCTGGTAATGTGGTACATATAAGTAGGGTAATGTGGTATACTTAACCATACAACCAAATATAAAGTTTGAAAGGTATGAAATAAGTTCATAATAACATTTACATTGGTTCTCAAACTCATAGATTTTATAAAAAAATAAACAGCAATCAAATAATGTTAAGAATAACAAGAAATATTCATATACCACATTAGCGAATCCCGACTATACCACACTAGCCAATTTTTAGAAATTACAAAATTGTAAAAATTAAATTGGAAACTTTGAGAATTTACATAGTTAAACACTTGCATTGCAATATTTTTCACTTACCTTAATTGAATATAAATTGAACTTCACAAAAAAGCAACTTTTTCTTAACAACATTTTTTTGCAAAAAATCCGGAAAAAAAATCAACCACACGCGATTTACGTTTCGTTCAACTGACATCAGAAAAATTTTGTTTGGTCCATGACAGCAACACATCCCTGGTTTTTCATGTTTTTCGACAGGATAAAAGCAGTGACGTTCGCAGGTTCTTTCCCAAATCGGAGATATGCGACCATACCACATTGAAAAACTATACCACAATAGCATCAGTTCCCCTATCCTTAGTTCTTACGAGGTTTCGAAAAAATTTAACATTTCTATTATAAAAAAGAGTCAGTATCAAGAACTCTTCAGAAACATCCCGTCCGTAACAACGAAAACGCATATACTTATTGATATTTATGTATGTATTGTGATACCACTATTAGTGAGAAATTTAACAACAAATTGATATTAATTATATTTAATAGAAACATTAACTCACCAATATTGACAGCAGCAACATTATAATTATCATTGTTGCCAATAACAGTTGCCGGCATTTTTTCTGCAACCGATGATGCCGCAGCTGCTACTGCAACTAATGCTGATGCTGATGTAGCTGAAGATGATGGCGCTACACTACATGCTGCAGGCATTTCAGGCAGCATAGCGTGCGCTTGCTCATTACGTACGCTCTCTAATGATGCGTTCGAGTTAGCGTGATTTGGGTTTAAGTCCAATAATATTTTTGTTGATGCCGCAGCCACTGCTGGACACATTGTTGCGGTGGCATTTATGTTGCTACTGTTGTGTGCGGATAATTTTGTCGCAGCAACCGGAAGCAACGATTCCAAATGTTTAAGTGGCGGTTGTTGCTGCTGCAGCGGCATATTAATGAAATTTTCAAAATGTTGCGGCAGCATGTTGCCATAAAATTCATGATAAATTTGTTGAAATTGTTGCTGTTGCTGTGGACTAACAGTTGCAATGAGATGTTGCAAATTGCTGGGATGAAAAACTTGTGTTGTTGTTAGCGTTGGCATGTGTGTGATACTTTCTGGTGCAGCGGTTATTGCTGCATTTAAACCAAAAATATGATTAAGTTGCTGCAATGGTGATGTTGCTACTACAGCGGCCAATTGTTGCTGTTGTTGATGCAATAACATTTGATGTTGCTGTTGTTGCTGCTGCTGTTGTTGTTGCTGTTGCTGATGATGATAGAGTACGCTATTTAACATTGTTGTTGGATTTACAATTGCATCGTTGTTTACATCGGTTGTTGTCACTTTGTATTTTGTTGTTGTTGTTGTCGATGACATGGTAAAATCAATAGCTTGTTGTTTTCTTTTATTGTTGCTACTATCGCAATAGTTGCTTATACTATTTCTTATATAGTTGTTGTGATGATCAAGTAACATTCCGTTCCTAATCGCTTGAGCGGCAACAATATTCTTCACCTGCTGCTGTTGTTGTCGCCGGTACTGTTGTTTTTGTTGCTGTTGATAGTAATGATAGCTGGCTGCTAGCATTAATGGCATAATCGGTTACGATTGTTGCTACTGCTGCTATGTTGGATTGGTGCATAGGTATTAGATATTTAGTGTTAATTGGAGTGATGTAGGTTGCGATTGTTACAAATGTTCAATATGCTGCTGATATCTGTAAAGAAAAAGAAAATTTCTTTAGAAATGAAAATCAGTGTTGCAGTAATTGGCTTAGACATAATGGAACTTATCCAGAATAAACAGTATCGAGAATTTTTTTCTGACAATTTTTTTGGAAGGGCAAAATTCACTAGAAAATTAAGTAACTTGCCATTATTTGTAAGAATTTATTTTTCAACAGGAAAATATAAGCGCGAATAAATAATGTATAAAAAAAAATTTTTGTACGACAATTTTAAAGCTTTCATATGACACCAATCTTTTTGATATGCATTCAATGGCTTCTAGCTTACACTTACCTATTTTTTCTAAATGGTATATTTAGATATTTCGATGACACCCCCAAAACTAGATCCGAGCGACATTTTTTGGTTGCATTTTCTTTCTTCGAATCAAAAGCTTCATGAGGCAAAATTGCCTTAAAAACATAAATACGAGTTGTCGTTCAAAAAAACTTGACTATAATTCTTCAATGAGAATAGTATTCACGTTTTCTTATGTACTGCGCCCAGGGCAAATACACTTTTTCCTGCCGTTTATAACGCAGAAAAGGAGACGTGACAGGTATGAAAAGTATATAAGTATTTTCATGATCAGCGTAAACCTCGTGAGTCTTTATAGTCATGTCCGTCTGCTTGGCTGGCTGGCTAGCTATCTGTCCATCTGTTGAAATATTTTTCACGAGAAAACTAAGCAAGGTAATTCGATGAAATTTTTTGCACTGCCCCTGTCGTAAAAACTAAGTTATGGGATCAAAAGTCAGCAAAATCGGTCAACGGACACTTCTACCGTCCATAAGAATAAAACATTTAAAATGCAATATTCTGAGTATTATTCACGATAACGTAACTTAAATAGCCATAAGAATTAGGGATAGTAGGTGCGAGCTCAAGACAAAAACTTGGTGAATTTGGATAAGAGGGCGTGGAACCTCCTATATAAGCAAAAATTTAAAATTTATATATTGAAAGTGTTTTTAAAGATATTCCAACCAAATTTCAATCAGATGCTAAGGACAGTAAATGGAAGCTCTGAGTAGAAACATTGTTGATTTGTAAGCTTCCAAAATGATGTGCTGCTTAAAGCTGGCAGATAAACGGGCACACGGTTTCTTACAAAAAAAAAACCTGGTGGCAATCCAGAAAGTTTTTGTACAATTTTTAAAAAGTTTATCTGAGAGCTTTTGAAACCAAAAATTTAAATGAAAAAAGTTTCACAGAAACGTTTCCTTATTGAAACGGGTAGACGGGATGAATCTGCCAGCTCTAATTTGAGGTAATGTAACAAAGTTTCTCACAGACACAACTCAAGCAACATTTCGAACAAGAAAGTTGACACTTCTCATACAAGGCTATTTAATTTGTGCCGTGCCCAAATGTAACACTCTTTCTAGTTATACCCTACACCTAGGGTATATTCACTTTGTCCTTCCGTTTGAAACGCAGAAAAGAAGGCGTGGCTGGGTGGCTGGCTGTGCGTGGAAATACATTTTTTGGGAAAACTGAGCAAAATAATTCAATGAAATACCTCCGTCGTCAAAGTTAGCTCAAGGAATAGAAAATGAGCGAAATCGGTCAATGGACACGCCTACCGCCCATACAAAGAATATGTTTTAAACTGAATATTGTGAGCATTATTTACACTAACGCAAGCAAAATACACATAAAACTATTTAATTATGGTAAGCGTCAGCTCTGAGCGAAAACTATGTGAATTTAGACTAAAGGGCGTGGCACCTCTCATACAAACAAGAGTTTCAAAATGTTTTACTGAAAGCTTTTTTTGAGAATTTTCCCCTGAACAACATATCAAAACGTGTTCTCGCAATTTTTCGGGGAAATTAAATAAATTATGATTTTCCATGTAAAGCACTATAACATAATCATCGGAAAAATTGCCTTTCAGGGGAAAGTTCTCTATCGATTGTTGTAGACTTTATGTACCTTGGAATTATTGAACTTTTCGAAACTGGAAAACGAATTCGAAGTTACGCGTTCTAGCCGATTAGTCAAACTTTAAAACCCTCTAGCTCATTAACCAGACTTTACACCGCAAAAATATTTTGTATCTGGATCGAGGACATATATAGATATAATATAATAAAATATCGTCGTAGTGCAAAAAAAGTTTATATTTTAGTTCTTACTTTAGATTATAGTTCTAAGGTAGCACTATAATTAGTGCAAACTTTAGTAGCAGACGAAGTCCTGGTTCCAAGATACACGCAAAAAAAAGACACAATACGAATGTGACAAAAATGGAACAAGATTTTGTGCCTATTTAAAGAAAGTCAGAATTCAACGAAACGAGTCAGAATTTTATAGTGCGACTAATTTAAGAATCTTATGCAATAGTGTTAATTTATAATATATTTTGTTTGATTCATATATCTTCTGTACTTTTCTTTGTTTTTTTTTTATCATAATCTGAATCGATACGTGACATTTTTTCTACCATATAAATTTTAAATTGAAAATCTTTCAAAAAAACAGGATTTCCCAATGATCGTTGGATCACTTTATCATGTTAAAGGTGACATCACCAATTTTTTCCAAAGGATGTCGTTTGTCCCTATCCATTTTACATTTGTACCAAATTTCATAAATTATGAATTTATTTTTCAAGGGCCTGGCATCGCCCATTTTCTCAGGGAAAATTATTTGTCCTGGCGCTCTGTATACATGTATCAAGTCTCATTAATGTGCGATAAATATTTTCGGAGATATGATTAAGTGATTTTTGTGAGGGCGTGATACCCCCATTTTTTCCAGTACTTTTGGTGCTTTTGACATATGTACCAAATAACATAGTTTCAGAGATATGATGATTTAATTTTTTGGCTCACGGTGGACTTTTTGTTGCAAATGCCGATATATAGCCAGTATCCAATTTGACTGGTCTATTAATTAAAAAAATTTTTTGACTTCCCAATTACTATTCAGTTTTTTCAAATTTTCTCGACAAACTTTTTGTTGATTTGTCTCCTTTAATAGTTTTCGAAAAGGATTTTTTTTTTATTGTCTTTAACATCACCCCCCTCTTAAACTTTTTCGTCCGTTCTTTTTTTTATTTGCTCTTGTGAGTTGGCACCCCTTTTGAATAACATGTAATGAACTAATTAAATTGATAAACAAAAAATAAAACAAAAATTCAAATTTTTAATGAAGCTCCTTCTACTACAACACAAGTGTTTCAGTGCGTTCACATGTTTTTTTATTTTCTTTTTATTTTTAACACAGAATTATGGCCATATGTATGAATGATTGCGCATAATTTTGCGCGCTTAAAAGTTTTAAGCTGAAAATGCGATTATTTTAATGTTGTGGGTAAGTATATATGTACCTACGGATACTATGGGTACAACCTACACATACTAATACATGAATAGGTAAGTTAATTTATTGCTCAGCTCAGTGTTGCTTTATTTATCTTAAGTTTCAGGTTCACATCTCACTTAAATGTAGATCATTTGATTGTCTCTGTAATCTGTTAATGTACTGGTTGGGTGCCGTGATGACTGTGATTGGTGTCACATAGCGTTTGATGGAAATTTTTTTTTATTTTTTTCTACTTCACAGTTGATTTAAGTAAATTTTTTTTTTTTTTTTTTTCATTATTTTTATAATTTAATATTTTAAAATTTTTTTTTTTCTTTAAGTTTTTGCATTATGCTTTGACACGTTTTACATTTCCATTATGTGCGATATTTATTTACATTTTGCGTAGAATAAGTACGGCTCATTTTAATTGGCTTAAGAGGAACTTGACCTTAAAAGCTGCTGTGGTGAGAGATTGCTGCTTGACAACAATCAGATTATATAAAATGGTGGCAATTTGGATGAGGCATAACATAAGTAAATGTTGATAATATTTATAGAATTTTAATTGATTCGGCTTCATTTGCAGCCATTTTTTCTAGAAATTTTCTGAATATTTGTATGGAAAAGTTAAAGTTGCTCGGAATTTCGTTCCTATGTTATCAAAAATTTAATTTCGATGTAAAGATGGTACAGTACGGTATAACAGCAAGAAATTTAGCATATGCAACTACCAGAAACGACAAGAAGGTACATGTATTGCAGAAAGTACATTCTACGTAGCGTGCTATAGCGGTTGCGAGAACCATTAATAAAATTTCTATGCAAAGCCGCTCAACTCTTTGTAGAAAGTTCCAAACATCAACGGCAGATGCAATATAAGCTTCCTCAGTTGCTTAGCTTAAAGCAAAGTAAACTAAGGAAATATTTCATTCTTAGTAAGCTTCAAAACAAATCCAATAAGATCTAACTGTCAAGAACTCATAAGTTGAAATAATTTAATGCAACTCATTGCCTTGGTATGCTTAATGCGCTCAATAAAAAAGCAGAAACATCCAACATGAAACCTTGTAATTGACTACAGAATTACACTAAATCGTTGCGGATGTAACATTTAAAAGAAAAAAAAACTAAAATCATGCAACAGTAATATTTCCGTTCTTGAGACAAAATTAAATACCAAAAATATCAGAGTTTTCTTTCTTCAACTCCAACATTTAAATGGTGTTACCAATTATGCGTTTATTAACAGATAATTGAAGAATTGGGTTCACAGACAGACGCTTTTGTTTACCTTACTCGGTTAGATAGTTTGGTGGTTTACCCAAGCTACTACCACTGCCAGATTGAAATGCTCATTGTATTGTGATAAGCTGCAATCAAAGAAATCATCATGATGACTTTTACATTTTCTTTTACAAAACATTACAGATTCAAATGGGGCATTTGTATGCGCTTAAGTGCGTTTGTCTAATAAATCTGTTTGGTATTTCTTCTTCATCTTCCACAGTAAATTACATTCTTTACACTCAACTTATAATTTTCACATTTATAATAAACTCAATGTTGCATAGAGAGACATTAGCAAAATGTTTCACATCATAAGCTTTTTGTTTGATTTGCAACATTAAAGATGTTGCATAGTTAAGTACTACATAACAGTGCAACATAAATCTACATAAAAAATGTTGCAATTCTTGTAACTCAAGTGATTATTGCCAAGTTAGAGTACATAAATTTATAGACACGCATGTGATATTTCTGTATGAGATAGATCAAAATAAGTTATGGATGTTCGGCAACATTTTTGAGGTTCACTTTCTATAATGAAGTTTGTATGATATTAAATAGTAATTTCTAATATTAGTCAATACCGTGTTACTTACAGTTATCACAACCTCACTGAAATAAAACTTTGTACCAACTACAAAGTGTCCATATGTGAATGAGTTCAACAAGCTATAAACCTTCGTAATTAAATATTGATTTAATACACCCTAATGCCATAATAATAATAATAATTTTCAATTTGAAGCAATAGATAAAAATTGTTTTCGTGTATGACTTCATCATTTTTCAAGAATATTAAAAAATTGTCATGATATTTATAATCATTGCACTGTTAAGCCAAAGAACAGTAATTTTCATTGAACAACTGTTTAATTTAAAGCAAAAATTAAAGAAAAAAAAATACCAAATAAAATCAAAGTCCACAACATGTTGCGCAAAAACACCTGATTAAAGCAAAGGTGTATGTACTCCACCAGCAAGTGTATGATCTAATTTGTCTAATTCCAAATAAGCAAATTTTTTTTTAAACCAACAAAATTTATGAATTTTTTATTACTACAACAAGCACTTTGACAAGTTTTCTGATAAGCCAAAGTTAAAATGAAACAATGGAAGAGGTAAAAAATTAGATAACATTTTAACAAGTGACATAATTATGAAAAGGTTCTAATTTCTATTAATAAGATGTATGACATGTGGAGAGTGTTGCCAGATTTTTGTTTTTTAATAGACTTTTAATTCATGCAAAATAGAATTGTACAAAAAATTTTTGAAACTCTAAAAGAAACAGAAGCAACAAGTACTTTTAAGTCAAAATCAGGGACTCTAAAGCCAACAAGCACATTTGATTTGTATCAAAACTTCAAATCAAAAGATCAGCTGACATGTATTGTCCAAACTGAGATAAACTTTGCATGTGGCTAGCTAATGTCGGGATTGATCAAAAACTTCAAATTGATAGTCTAGATTGATTGTGTGGTCGCCACAAAAAAAAAAAAAATATTTCAATATACACTTTGGGAGAAAGTTAGGGCCACTCTCGACAAGTAAGTAGATGATGTTAAATTACCTCCAATAAAAATTTGATGGTAAGTTTCACGTATTTCTTCCCCCGGCAGTCGTTTGCATGTTGTCTTCAGCATCATCAATACTTGACGCCAGAATTTGGTTGGTATTTTACACAATTTCCGATCTATTAATTTCCACTTGCACCATTCAATTTATTCGGTGATAGGATTTTGTTGGCATCTTATTAGCAACTCGAAATTGAATATGGTTGGGCCGCAAAATTTTTCAGACATTCAATGATTATCCTATCATGAAACTATTACAAATCTTTGATCTAGTTATGTTGATTTTTATACCCTACACCCACGGTGCATTCACTTTGTTCTTCTGTTTTTAAAGCAGAGAAGGAGGTATAGAAAATTATATACAATATATTCTTGATCAGCGTCACCTCCTGAGTCGATATAGCCATGTATGTCTGTCTGGCTGGCTAGCTGACTGGTCGGCTGTCTGTCTGTCTGTGGAAATATTTTTTACGAGAAAACTAAGAAAGTTTATTTATAAATTTATTAAAGTGGCTTTGCCGTAAAAGCTAGCCCGAGGGATTGAGAATGAGCGAAATCGGTCAACGGACACGCCCACTACCCATACAAAAAACAAGTGCAATAATAAGAGTACTGTTTGCTATAATAGAAGTAAAAATACACATAAATACTAGGGATAGTAAGTGCAAGCTCTGAGCAAAAACTAGGTGAATTCGGACAAGAGCGCGTGACACCTCCCACATAAGTGAAAGTTTCGAAATACTATAATGAAAACGTTTTTCGACATAATCCAACTAAATTTCTCTCAAACATTAAAAACTATAAATGCAAGCTCTGAGCAAAAACAATGCGTGGCATCTCCCATATAAGCAAAAGCTTCAAAATACTATACTAAAAACGTTTTTCGAGGTAATCCAACCAAATATAATTCAAACGCTAAGAGCAGTAAGTGCAAGTTCTGAGCAAAAACTAGATAGATTCGGGCAAGAAGGCGTGGTACTTCGTACATAAGTAAAAGTTTCAAAGAGGTATACTGAAAAATTTTTTTACGATAATCCCCCTAAGTTTCACTCAGACACTTCGAACATTAAATGCAAGCTCTGAGCAAAAACTGTGCAAAACGTGGCACCTCCAATAAAAGCAAAGGATCCAAAATGCTATACTTAAGAGTTTTTTTGAGGTAATCGAACCAAAAACTAAGTAAACAAATTGTTCAAGAGAGTGTGGCACCACCCGTACAAGCACTATTTTCAAAAAACTGCAGTGTAGGGTATTTAATTTTAGGCCTGGCAAAAGGTAACACCCTTACTAGTTTATCGTTCTTCTTCCGAATTAAAACAAATGTCGGATTAGAGTCTTTGGCACAGATCGATTAATGCAAATTCTTCATATAATACGAGAGATTCTACTACGTAGGCTGCTATATATATTTCTGGCCTAGGCAACACTAAGTGTTGCCAGGTGCAATCTGACATTTCCATTGGAAGTTTGACATTTTTTAGCATAAACGTACTCACAACGTTTTTATGTACAAGTGCTACATATTTGTTTTGTTTACAGTGAGTTAAGAAAATCAATTTTTCCATTGATAATTTAAGCCAAGGGTGTCAGCGTAGAACAAAAGTAAGCCAATTTTGGCTCGCCTACAAAAACAAGAATATTTCAATAATTTTTTAAATTTCTGAGGACTACAACACACATGAAAATTTTTGTTGTTTTTTTTTAACCTCGTCAAAATTCGCGGAATTAAAATATTTATGAAAAATGGTTTTTGTTGTTTCGCATAAAAAAAACAACAAACATTTTTCGTGTGTGTTGTAGTTCTCAGAAATTTAAAAAATTATTGAAATATTGTTGTTGTTGCAAACGAGCCACCAAAAAAACAACAAAAAATAAGTTTTGTGATTGTTGTAGTTCGAATAATTTGAAGTTGTTGTAAAAGCGAAAATTTTACGCTGACTGCGCTTGGCTCAGTGATTTGTAAACGCTGACACCCTTGATTTAAGCGATTGATAGATTATGGGGTTTCCAACAAGAACAAACGTTTTTTACAACTAAGTGTTCATGCAAAATCGAATGTATTGGAGTGGAACTAATGTGCAAGGATGCCTCTATCTCACAATATGCCACATGACGATTTTGCATTATCAGTTCATGCACTGTATCGATGTTTTGTGGCACAACAACTGATTTTGGACGACCTTCACGGAATTCGTCTTTGAACAAGCGTCGGCCAAGATTGAATTCATTAAACCAGTTTTTCACAGTGCTATAGAATGGTGCTTCATCGCCATATAAAGATTTAAGTTCATCGATGCACGTCGAAAGTTGTGAAAAATGATCGCACATAAATGTTCACGAGTTAATTCCATTTTTTTGCCAAATCGATTTTTTCAAGTCACTGTAAACAACACAAATGATGGTCGTACGTCAAAACGTTCTGAGAACGTTTATGCTAAAAAATGTCAAACTTTCCAATGGAAATGTCAGATTGCACCTGGTAACACTTAGTGTTGCCTAGGCCAGAAATATATATAACAGCCCACGTAGTTCAAATGATTCATAAAGGCTGTGCAATTCGAAGAGTACGAATAATTTGAATAACTAAGTACAACGTTTTTAAATATGTCTAATATCCGAAAAGATTTATTAATTCAAACAGTTTCATTAATTAGTTCACTTTAGATGATTCTGTGCCAATTTTTCGTACAGTTCATATAATTTATATAGGTGAATAATGCGAAGGGTTGCAATTGTTCGCAAGCAGAAAACTTTGACTCCCTTTTCCAGTCGATTTAATGAACCGATGTAAGTAAAACTTGTACCATTGAATACTCGTAGGTTTTTATTTTGCAAGTGGGCGATGCCTCGCTCCTAAATGGAAAATACGCTCTCACAGCTGAACCTTTCGATCGATTTTCATCAAAATCGGTATGGAGATAAGGTTAACATTAAAGAACGATAATATGGCATTTTTGTTTTGAAATGGGCTGTGCCACTTAAAGTAAAATTGAGGTGGTCGAATTTCGGCCACAAGGCGAACGTAGTTTGAATAAATCGCTTAGTTCGGATAACTAGAAAGATTAGTTTGGTTCGAGGACTTCATATAATAATTCATAATAATTTTAAAGCATGTTTTTTACAAAGCTTGAGAAGCACAGAGCTAAGATTATAATTCAGAACGGTCAAATAATTCGTTTAGCTTGAATAAGTCGAATAATTCAAACAAAGGGAATAAATAGTTCATATAAATAGAAGATTTAGAATAAAATGAATAGTTTGAAAAATCCGGGTGTTTTCAAATTCCAATAATATGACTGGATCGATAAGTTCAAAAAGTTAAAAATAATTTTAATAATTTAAATCACTCGAGTTTTTCGAATCAATTCGGAAATTTCTTCGAATGGTTCGTATACTTCGAGTTATTGCAATAATACGATTAGTCTGAAAAATTTCATTAGTTAAAATTATACAAATTATTTTCTGAGATGGTTATTTCTAAATCATTTTCAAAAACACTGGCAACATTATGGCCACACAAGACATATGTCTCTAGAACAGTATATAATGTCAAATCTAAAAAAAAAAAATCCCAAAAATTTGACTTAATTAATCGTAACGTTGTCGCACGATTAACTCGACAAACAATCGCAATAATTAATTAATAACAATACAATGAAGACAAAGAATTTCCAAAACAAAAAAATTGACACAAAAATTGATTGATTGAGCCATCGAACCAAAAAAAAGTCAAGTAAGAAAAAGCAACTACCATTTGGATTACATTTGGAAATAATTGGAAAAAATTTTAATAAATTCAAATGTTGCTAATCAAAAAAGTTCAAGTGTTGCTACTGCTCCTACACGTCGTAATGTCGTCGTCGTTAATTTAACAGGAAATTCCAATACACCGCACTACGAGTGTATTCCTCCGCTGCGTCGCCGTAGTCTGCATACCCTCAATTATTTGTTGATATATCATATATCAACAGGTTTTTCTCTGACAGTCTTGCACATTTTTGTTTGGAGGGGTAAATTTAAATTCTGTATAAATAAATTTAATCAATTCCAATGTGTCGTAGTGTAAATAAACTAATCAGCCCCAGTCAAGTCAGTCAGTCGATATAATGATTTCTATGGAAATCGCTTCTTCGAAAGAGTCTTATCGCACTTTTTTTTTAAATTTTGTTTTTTATTGTACATAATTGTAAAATCAACCTGATCGCATTGAAATGTCTTTTAAATGGAAATCATTATGAATGTTCGATCAGGGACATTTGTCAGCAGTCTGTCAGCTGTGGAGAAAGCGGGTGATATTGTGCGGCATTGATTGTCCCCGTTTTTTCTTCAACACTTCATTGTTTACCTTCTGCTTAAAGTGACTTTATTTATACAAATTATCAATATTTACATAAAATAAATAACAACAAAATAACAATTTTTTTTTTAACAACAACACTGTTTATACATGCATATGTATTAATAAAGAAATATTTTATGACATTTACCTGTATTATAAATTTATCTACCTGTTAACGCTTTATGGCGTCTTATTTGATTTCAATATCTGGAAATTTGTGTTTTTTGATGGAAATTAAAAATTCGCCCATTTTTAGTGTAAGGGAATGCTTTCTTTATACCAAAATGTGACTCAAGTTCAATTTAGTACATATTGATTTTAGATAAGCATAATTCTTGAAAATTATTCACTTAAGTGTATAGCTAGTGTTTCATTAAAAGTTAATTTTTTTGAATATTTTGCTATTTTTAAATATCGATAAGTTACTTGGAAAAAATCATTAATACCCGGTCCGGCCCGGGCTTTGAAAAAAAAAAATATTTCTGAGGGCCCGGTCAAATTGCTTGTTTCTTGTTTGTGTCTTGCCGGTCCTCAAAAACTAGACCCGTGCCCACCTCTAGTCCATAGCAGAAAACACGTTTCTCATATTTTTTACAAGAACCATTGAGAAAGTGCATAGACATAAATTCAGTTAGGAAATTTTTCTCGAAAGCTCCAATAGAATTTACTTCGTAAAGACATATCGTGGGGTTTCCTACTTCAACTAGATATCTACATTTTTTATGTCTTGAGTTAAGAAATATGTACAGAAATATGCGTCACAATTTGATTTGATTTAACCAAAAAACTAAAAACAGAAAACTTTAAAATCACATAAAAAAACTAATTTTAAAAAATTTTAAATGGATTTTTCTCAAAATGTCAAAAATTAACATATCTTTTTTGCCCCTGGAATAAAATTTTTTGTGATCTTTGATTTTATTATTCAATATATTTTTGTTTCTTTGACAAGCGGTGGTGCCATTAGGTACTGTCCCTGTCGATAAAATGTAAAAATTTGGAACAAACCTTGACGTGGCGTTTTAATGATTTTTGAATGTTTTATAATGCGACTAGCAATCTATCGAGTACTAAAAATTATGCTATTGGGCAATAAGAATCCATATTAATACTGTCTGCAGATTTTCAAAAAAAAAAAAAAAAACTCAACAGAGCACACTTTAATCCAGTGCACTAGTTCATATAATTACATATGGAGACAATTTCTGCCTGAAAATATATACATCTGCATTAGACCGGTTCGATTTCGTATGAAGGACTCTAACAAAGGAGCACTTTTGATTCTACTGAAGTCCAATTTTGGCTAAGAAAAACATGTTCATTTTTGGTCATATCTTTTTTCTCATTACAAAATGGATACCCAAGGATGCTTTAGAAATAAAGACTATGTCCTTACAAAAATTTTGACGTTTAAAAATTATAAATTCGCGTCCCAAAAATCGGGTAATGTCGTGCAGGGGGTAATGTCGTGCACTGGCTGTTTTAGCCCAAGGAATTGAATGATTTACCAACTGTTCGTAAGGTAGGGACCTGCTGACCTACTGAGCTTATGCATATAATACTAGCAATTTTCACCAGTTCGTCTCTACAGAGTAACCTTTTTTTCAAAAAGTACGCTTTCGGGACGATAAAAGTGTTTTTTCATCGGGTCAGAAAAAAAATTTTCCTTGCGGGAAAATATACCAGGTAAGTGTTTTCTGAAACGAAATATCCTGCCAAAGAAAAGAAGTATTTGATTTCCAAAAAAATTTTGGGCTTCACCGAGTTATCGAAGTTGACCTTTAAAACGACCATTGGGGTAATGTCGTGCACATTCACTTATACAAACACAATTTCTCGCTACACAAATGTTGTTACACATGGATGTAACCAATGAAATTATCTTTCGATCGGATGCTTACTCGTTGCATTCGCTTGAGATGTACGGCTTTACGAGCATGTCAAAGTTGAGTGCACGACATTGCCCCGTTCTACTCTACATGTAAATTTTTTCAGAATTTTTGGAATTTTTTTGACAGTTTTGAAAAATTATAAAATATCTCAAAAAATTCTGAAAAAATTCACACGTATTCTTTGAACGATTCCAAGCTTTTTTTGATTCATACACTATTTTCGTAAATTCCCTTGCTTTTGTGTAAAAAAATTTTTTTCCAACCTTGTTATTAAAAAACGTAAAAAAATCAATGTTTTGGAACCAAATATTATCTATACCCAAAAAAAAAAAAATTTTAAATCGCCAAAATTTTTGCAGGTATCCATTTTCTAACCAAAAACATGTTTTTTAGCCAAAATATGCCTTCAGAAGAATTAAAAGTGGTTAATTGGTTTTCCTCAGAATGAAAAAAAAAAAAAAAAAATGATGCAAATTTCGTTTTTAAGAGTCCTTCTAACTTTTGAGTCGGTTTCGAGATTAATCTAAATTTCGACCCGGTCAACTGTGTTCACAGCTTTAGAGCTTAAAATAACTTATGTAATTATAACCAAATAGTTTCATATTTTATAGAAAATGTCGTATGAATCACATTATTATCCCTATAGATAAAATTTGCAGTGAAATTTGAACAAACCGAATCCATTTCAATACTGACACCTGTTATTTCAATACAAAAATAATTTCGTTTCAATGTAATATTTTCAAAAAAAAAATTTAACTAGGCAACCGGCTGAATTGTAAAGTTTAACTATCGACATGAAGATTGCCGCCATCCTAGCTCTGAGGGATTACGGGAAGTGGTGTCGATATATTTTTGAAGGTTGAAAAAAGTGGTTCAAAAATGCATGCTCATCGATCCGAAATGAATCAATTCTCAGCTTCGTAGTACGTCGAAAATCGAATGGCACCATTAGTTTTCTGATTAGACGTCCATTTTTGGCGTTAAGTGAACTTTTCAGCTCTAAAAAGTCGAAATTTTTCGAAAACCCTCTGTTTGACCACTTCACAATTGAACAGAAAAAATCTTAGAAAAATTTGAAATATATATTTTGTTAGGATTTTTCCTGACGAATCCAATGGTACCATTTTGTTTGCGCTACAACATAATTTTCATTCATGAAAAACGATTTTTTGATTTTTATTATAAAAAAATATCACGAAATCGGGCGTAAATATTTAGTCAACGACGGTTGCCACCGTCCGGACGGTTTTTTTTTTCGGTAGCCCCAAGTAAAAGTTTTTTAGAATATTTTTGGAAAAATTTTTCAGCCATTATAAAGAAGTTTTTGGAAAAAAGGGTCAAAAAGTCTCTTAAAAACGCGACATAATGGGTTAAGATGTTCACTTAACTTAATGTAGAACCAAGTATGGAACAATATTTTAGAACATCTTAACCCATTATATCGCGTTTTTAAGGGCCTTTTTGACCCCTTTTTCCGAAAACTTCTTTATAATGGGTTAAAAAAATTTCCAAAAATATTCTAAAAAACTTTTACTAGGGGCCACCGAAAAAAAAAAACCGTCCGGACGGTGGCAACCGTCGTTGACTAAATATTTACGCCCGATTTCGTGATATTTTTTTATAATAAAAATCAAAATTCGTTTTTCATGAATGAAAACAAAATGATACCACTGGATTCGTCAGGAAAAATCTTAACATAAGCATTCCTAGCATTCCCTTAATATTCCTCTCCCATTCTGGTTCTCCCTTCTTAATTATTTCCTGAATATTCTTTTAATTTTTCCTTCACTCTTATTTTTTTTGATTCAAGTTTTCTTTCATTCTCTGTATATTTATTCTCCATTCTTCAGAATTAAGGTTTCCGTTGAGACTTGTAAGTCTTGGTTTGTCTTTTCCCCTTTTCCTTATCATTCTCATGTTCTCCTTTTAGCCGTGACAACCTCTTGTCTGTCTTCACACTCTTTTCTATCTAAATCCTCTTTTCGTTTCAGGTGGTTTTTTTCCTTGTGATTTATCAAGTTTTCCTAGAAATTATAACATCACATTTTTAAATTTTTCATTCGCCTTAAAGCTAAAGAACCTGACGAAACTGTTTCGATGACCTCTTAATGTTCTTCGTTATATTGTATTTGCTGTCTCTTTTCATTATTTCTACTTAACTTTCGATTAGAATTTGGTCTATGTCGTTAGAATGAAGCATATAGTGAGTAGTAAAACCTTTTGTGATTTCTCAAGTTTAATCTAAATTTATTGAAAAAATCACATATGACGTAATAAATAAATTAAACACACTAAGCATTTTTTGTTTTATGTAAGAAGTTCATTTCAACAAAAGTAAAATGGTGTCAGAGTTTTAAAAATATCACAACACATCATCATATTCAAATATTTTGCTATTCATTGTCACTGATAACCATTTTACAAGTTATTATTGATAAATTTTATTTAAAAATTTTTATGTTTATTTTTTTTTTTTTTGAACACCTGTATTTTCTTTACATTATTGCTTATTTATTTAAAATAAAATAAAAAATGTACACTACACTGGAATATTAAATTTGTATAGCATCTACATACTTGCAAATATGATAATATTATGAAAAATTTAATTTGAGTTTCGAAAATTCCCCGCCATTTACAAAATGGCTCGAAGAAAATATGCCTTGACTTAAAAGGAGTTATATAAATATTCCGGGGAATTTTTCTCAGACTACAGTAGACTATGCCCCCAATATACTTATTATTGTTTTTTATAGTCTTGAAAACTTAAGATTATCTTTGAGAAAGTTTGGTGTATTCTGCATGAAAAATTTTATTTATTAAATTTATTAGACCTAGAGGAATTACCAGATAAGACCCCTCTCAACCAGGCAACTCAACTATTATTAAAATTAATAAGGTTAAAACGCTGACTTATCTTGTGGAATAAAAAGTATAACGTCACTCAAAGAAAAATCCGCTTTAATATATTGTTGGTATAAAAAGTAGTTTTTCGTAAATATGTCACATAAATTGTAGGGATCTTTGTAAACACTAATACCAAATGAAATTTTTGTTTGACACTTGTCATTTATTTTCAATATGAAAATTTGCTTATCAAATGAACAATCATTTAAATTGTTCGCATGCTCTGATAAGCATACGAAAAAGACAAATTTCCAAGAAATCAATAAAAAATAATAAAATTAAATTTGTTTACGCTGTCACAGTGGCGCGTCACTTGAAATGTTCCCGAAGTGATAGACGTGACAACGCATATTTAAATTTTTTTTAAATGGAAAAGTTATCAGCTTTGAAATAAACGATAAAAGTAAATAACCTTACTAAATGAGTTCTTGTTTCGATACGCAAACAATAATTTTTAAGTTTATTTTTAAACTATGATACATATATAATTTCATTAATTTTATTAAATTCAAATTAACTAGCGAAAAATCCGCAAGTAAATCACCTGAAAAGACATTTCCGAACGTTATTTTCCAACGAGTATAAACATACACGGAAGGACGAAAACGATATAAACATACACATATAACAGACTTCGTGAAAACAAGTAAATTTTCAGGTCGAATATTGAAACTTTAAAATTACTTAAGTCATTTTAATGCTTTATACAGCTCGAAATTGTTTTTTTAGACCTGTATGAACTGTCACAAACATATTTTTCATTAATCATGTCTACCTATTCTACATATGTATATACTTTTTATTAAAAATGAAAGTATTTTATTTTAATCAAAATCATTACATTAGGATCTATACGAAGACTACCGTGCAAGCAGTTGACGAAATAAATCCGATTTTCTTGTAAAAAGCTCACCATATTTTCTGCTATCTTTGTCTCATGCCTTATGAGATTCTTTAGACAATTATCCGATCAGTAGAATGCAAGAGATTATAATAAGGACTTTATGCACACTTACAGAGATTGAGTATCGGAAATATTCTCTCCAATACAATTTCAAAGTGTATCTTGCACTATCGCCGAACTTTTCTGAATCGATTTGAAGGCCAAAATTAGGAAACCTAACAGATAACGCTAGTCGTTTCAGCAAACTTTTCGGCTTTTTAAAAAAATTTTTTCGCGGTATTATGATCGTTTGTGTTTCCAGACTGTTGTTTTGACATATCTATTAGTAACTCAACCAGCTCTTCAAAATTTTGTTGAACGTACTTCTTATTCTAACCAACTTTATGGCTGGATTCCATCCACCTTTTTTGTATTTTATCAACCAGGGCAGGAATAGTTGCCCTTAAACTGCGGATACCGCCGGATGTTAAGTTTGGTTATAAACTCAAGCAAATGGTATGGGTTTATTCACTTAGAGATTTTTTCGTAAGTATTACGAAAATCAGCGTTCTGCGGGAAATGTTTCCCGTGCACTTCGAGTAATATCATCGACTATCCATGCCCACTATTGCCAATAACATTCGCAAATTTGAGCCTCAGTGTACGTTATTGGATGATACGCGACCGAGTAGACAATATTCCGTCCGCAGTGAGGAGAATATTGCGGCTGCAGCGGATAGTGTGGTCGATGAACGTGACCAATCGATTCGACGACGTGCGCAGCATCTTGGCTTCTCGTATTCAAGAACTTTGCAATTTTTTCACCAAGATCATGGTTTAGAGGCTTACAAAATCCAAATCGTTTAAGAATTGAAGCTGCCAGACATGAATTCTTGCTTTAATTGCAGTCATTGGTCACTGCAACAGCTCAATGAAGATCCGCTGTTTTCGCGCCGAATTATGTTCAGTGACGAGGCAAATTTCTGGCTCAATGGATACGTCAATATAGAAAACTGTTTCATTTGGGCAGATGAGCAACACGAAAAAATTCTCGACTAACGTTACATCTGCAAAAGTTCACTTTTTGGTGTGCTTAATGGGCTGGTACAATCATCAGTGCATATTTTTTTAAAAATAGTTCCGGACAGAACATAACCTTCAATGGTGTGCGCTACCGCACCATGATAACGGACTTTTAGATGCCTGATATTGAAGCCCGTGATGTCGGCGACATTTAGTTTCAGCTACTGCACACAAAGCGCAAGATTGAGAAATCATATTGGTGAGCACCTAATTTTGCGCTTTGGACCTGCCAGCAGTCGCACTATGGTTTTTTTTTTTTGACAAAAAAGTATACACAAAAATAATTCACTAGAAGGACACATTTTCTTTAAAAAAATTAAACGCAAAATTAAAGGTTATACATTTACCTATCTGAAAAGGTGCCCGCTTTCAGATCAGACCCTGGATCCACAAAAAAGAGACACGGGTCGAAATCTCTTGAATTTTGAAAAAAATCGATTTTTCTGTTTAAAAATGTTAGTCACATTAAACGCAGGAGTGATATATGAATAAATTTATGTGCATTCAATCGAATCAAGTAAGATGAAATCAACTCAAAGTGGAAATGGGTGGTGCCACGCCCCAAAAACAAATTCGTCATTTCTCCGAAACTATTAGGCGCAGGTAGATAACATTCGGTATGTTTGTAACAGGCACAGAGAGAAATAATAACCACTGAAAAGTGGGCGATGCCACGCCCTACACATATAAAGCTTATCATGTCTCCGAAACTATTTGAGACATAAGAATGAATTTCGGTATATACATAAAGGGTAGTAAACATTTGCTGAAAAATGGGAGTCATCACACCCATCAATGAACATATCCTTATTAATTGCCACTCTGTTATATAGGAAACAAGTTCATTCATGTAGCTCTACCTGTGGGCGTGTCACCACATATTTTTTCAGCAGACATTATTTGTCTTGATGATTTTTGTATATCAACCGAATTTCATCCAGATGAGCCAAATAGTTTCGGAGATATGATGTGTTTGATATTTTTGGAGAGTGGCACCGCTTTTTTTTCTAGTATAGTAAGTTCGGGTAATGTGATATGGGCATTATTGTTTTTTAAATTACTCGTAGTTTTCAAAGCATAGCTGCTATCACTTTATGTATTATGTTTTATTGATGTATTGTGCAGTATATTATGATTTTGGAGTTCTTTAGCGTCAGCCAATCTTAAGCTATTACAACAAAATTGAAAAAAGGCAAAAAGAAGAAACTTTAGTTGTGGAACTTTTACTTCAGATAAGGAGTGATAAACATTACTAAAATCGCTTTAACAAAGCTTTAGCTCATTTTTCTTAAAAACTGTGTTTCTTTTTCAGTTACTGTGGTGTTGACGAAAAAATCATTATCGAGAGTAGTTTATTTAAGGAAATGTGCTGGTATATCACATTACCCGCCTATATCACATTACCCGAAGTTACTCTAAATATTATTTCTCTCTATGCCTTTTACAAACATACCGAATCTTATCTATCTGCGTCTAATAGTTTCGGAGATATGACGAATTTATTTTTGGGGCGTGGCACCGCCCATTTTCCGTTTGAGTTCTTTTATCTTAATTGATTTGATTGAATACACATAAATTTATTCATATATCACTCCTGCGTTTAATGCGACTGACATTTTTAAACAGAAAAATCGATTTTTTCAAAATTCAAGACATTTCGACCCGTGTCACTATTTTGTGGATCAGATGCTGGAAAAAGCGGGCATTTTTTCAGACAGGTTGGCGTATTACCTTTAATTTGGCGTTTAATTTTTTTAAAGAAAATGTGTCCTTGTAGTGAATTATTTTTGTGTACACTTTTTTGTCAAAAAAAAAACCATAGTGTGTCGTGTGATATCACACCTTTAAAACTTTTTCTTTAGGGTTATGTTAATTCACAAAATTTTTGTCGATAAGCCAGCTACAATTGAACACTTGGAAGCCAACATTACTCAAGTAATTCGTGATATACATGTAGGAATGGTGGCAAGAGTGATAAAAAATTTAACCTTTCGAATAGAACATTTACGGCATAACAGCTAGCTACTAACATTTGAATGAAGTTATCTCAAAAAGTAAATGTCAAAGATTGTTCTTTCGGGTCGTAATAAAGATTCTGGCATTCAATTCTATTTTAGGTGTTTTATTTAAAATTACAAAAAAGCTCTAAATGTACAGGCAAAAAGTATTATTGAAATAGCAATGCAAATTTCAGGTGCATTTGCAGTTGGTGTGAAGTGTAATTTTGATTAAGCCGACAAAATAAAAAAGTAACAGAGGATCATGAAAAAATTGCAAAATTAAAATCTGACAAAAAATATCCCAAACATATTTATAACCAAACATTCAGTGCTTGGCAACGCATAAATTTGTCATGGAAATTTTTTTAAATTTTATCGCGCTATCACAAACATGACTCGACCATATTTGTTTTACCATCAAAATATTTGCAAACAAATTTAAATTTTGATATATCAAACAAAAAAAAAATGTGCAAAAATTCAATTTATTAATTATAATGTTTTATATAGAAAAAACCCTAATAATTCAAAACATAATTCAGATAAAGATTTATTTAATATTGATAAAAACCTCTTTAGCTGCAAAATAAAAAATAAGAAATCTCACATCAAGGTGTGAAGTAAATCACAGCTTATCAGGCATTCAATTTTAAACTCAAATAAGGCGCAACACTATGGGGTGTTACAAGTACGCGTTTGTTTGTATGTCGAATGTTTGAAACTTTTATCTAATTAGGCTAAACGGCTGAAATCAATAACAGGCTAATAAGACGTAAAAGTGTTTAACAAAAACACGAAAAAAAAAAGAAAAAAAAATTTAATAAAAAATAATGAACTAAAAAAATTAACAAATTAATCAATCAAAAAGTATAAAAAAACAACAAATTTAATTGATATGCAAACAATTTAAATAAGAAAATCCAAGTGAAATCATATTTGTTCTTCTTTGAGATATCGATAAGAAAAGAAGCAAGAAAGTGAGCGATGATGAGCTTTAAAAAGGACTTAACCCATAATTATGTACTTATTAGTTTTGGAAAACTTTATAAATAAATTTTATTATTATATTTTGCTGGTTGCTTAAAAATATTGACAGATGATTCTACACAGAGCAAAAAATTACCCCCAAAAACAAGAAGATTGACAAATTAACCTATTTGACTATGAATTCCTATTAAAATAGAAAACAATATACATTTTCCACATAGAAATCTTTATCAGTTTACTTAGAAAATCTTCAAAAAATTTCAAAAAGATTTTCGCATCATCTCTATATAGTAAATCGTATAAAATGTGTTTTTTTTTTTTTTTTTGATTTGACAGAGCCTTATGTATTTATTTATTTTGCATGGAGATTGACGGCAGGATTGAGGCATTTAAGAAAAGACAGTGCATGTCATTTTATTTTGTTTTATGAATCATATTTACCATCCATTTATTCATACAGAATGAAATATGATGGGCCGCCATCGAAAAAGTTCCAATTGTATATTAAAAAGACTTGTACGAAAAGCCTGCTGGAGGAATTATGACCACATAATAGAGAACAAAAATTAAAAAAGTTTCCCTATGGTTTTCATCCAAAAAAATTTACACGTATTCTTTGGACGATTCTAAGCATTTAATGCCATGTACACTTTATTCGTAAGATGCCTCCCTCTTGAGTAAAAATGCGTTTTGTCTTCCACGGGGCTGCTGACCAGCCTTGTTCTAACGTTTAACTGACTGACCGAAATAATGGTTTTTTATATGCATTATACAATCTGTATAACAATTTTCAGCCATTAGAAATTAATTTGATCACCATCGAAATCATGACAAGTTTGAGACCATATATCAGCCGCCTGTTCTACAGTTCGCTTCACTGACCGACAGTTTATGTGTGTACACAACTACTATAACCACCTGTAACAACCCAATGGGGAATGGAGCGCATCAAGAGCACTTCTGAAGCGCTCCAAAGCAGCAGTGAAGCGCATCTCTCTCGTTTCCAAAAGCGCTGAAATTAACATTGGCATGTCATTGGAAGGAAGCGCTTCGTTCTCGCTACCAGAAATGCTCTTTGGATGCGCATCGCTCTCGCATCCAGAAATGCTGTTTGGATGCCCTTCGCTCTTGCATTCAGAAATGCTCTTTCGAAGCGCATCGCTCTCGCATTCAGAAATGCTCTTTGGATGACAATAAAAATATTTAAAAAATTAATTTTTAATTGAAATTTTAGGTCTTTCGCCACAAAGGCTCACTAGACTATTATTCTTTTTTTTTTTTTTTTTGATGTAATACTAAATTAATTATAATTGAAAAATTGCAAGTTGAAAAAACTTTTGTGTTAGGTCTGGGCCGGAGTTGAACCGAGGACCTCACGGTTGCTACCACTCTCAATCGCAGTGCCAGTCGCTAGACCACTGCTCCATCCTTGCGCTCTTACGAAGCTGACTTAATGACTTATTTTGTTTTGTGCGTAAATACGTGACCGAAAGTGCTTCGTTTTCGCTACCAGAAATGCTCTTTGGATGCGCATCGCTCTCGCATTCAGAAATGCTCTTTGGATGCGCTTAGCTCTCGCTACCTAAAGCGCAGAAAATATGCGCATACAAATCAGCTCTTTAGATGCGAGAAGGACGCGCATCGCAATTGCATCTTGGGGATGCGCATCGAAATTTTCTGTTGGGAAAATCAGCTTTTAGAAACGCAAATTAAATTTTAAGCGGAGATAATAAGACTTTTCCTGCTTTCCAATTTATTTAAAATAACATTAATGTGCAGTGCTTGACGATATGGATAAATTGTTTTGAAAATATAATTTAAGTATACTAAAAAAGCACTAAATTGGCAAAATTTATTCTTTTAAAAAATCCCGAAAATCACGGGACCCATCGCGACTAATCCCGGGTTTTCGGGACTGAAAAAAAACCAGGATTCCCATTCCGGAAAAAAATATCGAAAGGTATGTTAAAAGGATCTTTTTCATACTAAAATGGCTAAAATATCAACTATAAAAGTCCGAAACTTTTCCAAATCCTTTGAGACCCTACACACCCAGACTACTCTTTGAAACCTAATACAATAAACTAAAAGTTTTCTCTAAAATGTAAGGGCGAACGAAGAAATTTTTATTGCTTATCAAGGGTACATTTTAGACCCCACTCCCTCAAGTGTAATTTCTTAACATTTTTGTGATATGGTTTACAATGGTCAAAGAAATCCGTTTTAAGCAAAATAAAAAAATATATGCCGATTCAAATCGTTTAAACTACGATCTCGCAAAGTATCAGTGTTTAAAATGGAGGTTATCGTGAATAAAAATTCCCGGGTAGTTTTTTCTGGGAATATTGAATCATTATACTCGTAACCCCCAATAAGTACAATCTACAAAATCTTTTAAGCAACCTTTTTTCCTCCTACTAAAAGGATTTTAGGTGAAATGCGATGAATTTTGGTTCAATTCAGTGAGGTCTAGAGTAACGGTGCCCAGCTATTTGATTCTGCGTTTAATCGCGTCAGGCCATAGGCATTATACTTGCTCTGTTGTTTCCAGATGCAATTGGTAAAGTCTCTAGGAATCTTTGTCCATAAGACAAAATTTTCTTCTTGAGCTTACAGTGTGCTCTAATAATATCAATGTAGATTTTAATATCTTTTTTGATGAGTTTTAAAATAGCATCGACCCTAACACTCGTTAACCTGGCACATGGCTTCTTGGGATATCTTTTACTCGATGAGTTTTTAGGAAGAAGTATGTTTGAAAAAATGTCTTCCGGCAACGAGGAGTTTTTAATGCTCTTTAACCCACTTTTTCGTTACTACTATAAATATAATACCGTTTCAAGTAATTTTGTCTCCTCGGTTTTTTCGGCGGATTCTGATTCGGAAGGGTTCAATGCATCTCCGTATTTTTTTCAGATTTTTTCGAGGCGGACAAAATCCTCAAAATGCAATCGTTAGTAAACAATTTGATAATTTACAACAAATGTGTCAAATTTTTGGAATTTTTTTCTTAAATAAACAAATCCTATTTATTATCTACAGGATTAAAAAAATTTGGTCACGATCGGTGGAACTTGTAGTATTTTGAAAAAAATGGTTGTTGAAGATTTTGATTGACTTTGATTGACAATAACTATGGCAAAAAATTTTTTGGCGGAATCTATGCGCGGACTAATTTTTATCATCTTTAGCAACAGATTTATGTAAAAATTTTAGAAAAATCTTTTGGGGTGGACGAATTCACGTATTCTGACTCCTTTTGTTTACAGACGCTCTAACCAGCTGAGCTCTTGTGTCATTGTTTACTGTTTTACGTAACTGATTTCTTTTGCCAACTTTTGAATTTTCGTTTCAGAATTAGTTCTGCTTGTATCTGTAATTTTTGAAGTTTAAACCGTATTACTCTTTGCGTCTTTCTTTCTTTTTCATAAAAATTTTGTGAAATGGGACTATTATCAGTTTGTACAGATAATTTTTTTGTGTGCAACAATTCCAAATATTGGGTAAGAACTTTTTTTAAATTGCAATGAACTTACTTAAAGCTATCTCAAACTTTCTTAGCTAAATATCTTTTAGTATGGACATTCAGCAACAATAGGAAACAATGGGCTAATTAACAAATCGTATCATGTTTTTTCCTTTGCAATTCAAATTGTAATACAGATATTGTTTTCCAAGCATAAATATTTTCTTTAAAAAATGTACAAGGTGTACATACACATTCGAAGCGTATACATATTGATTATTTATTTTTATATCTGTAAAATGCATTTTAAATTCAATTAAAAAGTAAACGTTACAGGTTGAGATACCGATAAGAAATGCAACATATCGTTAACATCGATAGTAATAATACTATGAAAAATACATAAGATAAATTTAAATTTTCCAATGTTTTTTTATTTATTTTAATTTTTTATTATTTTTTAGCTGATAACTGAAGTGCAGGTGAATGAACGCATAAGTACCGAGCTTTCTTTTTCGTTACCTTCATGAAGTTTAATAGGAATGATGAATATTATTAAAGGTCAGTTTATTACAAGAAAAAATTAATTTGTTCAATACAAAGTTCAAAGTAAAATTCATGAAATCAAAACTTAAGAAAAAAAAAACCTTTGAAAAAAATTTTAAAGTCCAGCATTTCTATAAGAGGGTTGCTATTAATATAGCCGGAATGAGAAAGAAAAAATTAATTTTTAATAAAAATTTTCCTTAAAATATTTCCCGTGATTATTAACATGGTAAACTGGGGAACCTTAGACACGGGTGATTTTGCCATTTTCGGCTTTTGTTCCAAAAAGCTGAACAGGAGGATCAGGCCTAATTATATTGTAACCGCTTTCATGAACTTTGAAAGTTCTCTTTCAACTCTTTCCGCGTTAACACATGTTTTCAGGTTTTTGCGAATTCCCTTGTAGTACAATACAAAATAAAATATAATATATTATATATATTATAGGTATGTAATATCAAAAACTGACTTTTTAAAATTCAATAATTTCAAAACTTAAAAACCTGTTATGTTAAAATTTCCGATGGGTATATACGGATACATAAATGGCAAGTAGTTAAGCAATGTACGTCAGGCACGAATAAAATATATTTGGTCTATATATAAACATAATCAAACCATTAATGACTTGCAAACGTCTAGACGAATATAAAATACAAAAGAATCATTTCTTAACTAAACCTAAGTAGTTCCAAGTCCGAATAGGGCAACTTTTGTGTATTTGCAAGAGAACCGAATATTTACTTCATCTGCTGATTATTCTGGAAATAATCAATTCAAAGTTTATTCTCAATCGATGGTGATTCATCAGTTGGTTTGAAATTTTGCGAGATTTTCTCTGATAAAATCTTATCAAATTTAGTCGTCATTTTATTATTGTTTTTTGTATGACTTTGTTTAAAAAAACTACTTTAATCACTTATCAACTGTCGCATATTTTTAAACTTTTTTTTAAAATTTATTTATTGTTTTGTCATAAAATATGCCCATGATTTTTCATAATTTTTTTTTGCCAATATTTTAATTTTATAAGACCCGGCGGTAGATGGCACGTGATGTTTTGTCGCTTAAATTTTTATCACAATAATTTTTTTTTTGTTTTGCGTTGATTATACATCACGTGATATGAAGTGTTTGCGAAAAAAATTTTCCATAATGATTAGACTGCAAATTTTGTTAAAAACACAATGATTTTTAAAAATCATACCGAACTATCAAGAATGAAGTCAGTGTAGTAGAAGGCCATCGTATTCTTTCATAAGGTTTTTATACTTTCACAGATAGCAAAACCACTATTAAGTCCTTTAACCCTGCCTCTGACAACTCTTCTCTGGATACTGCTTATATCTTGATTAGATTGCCAGAAAAATCAAAATGTATTACAATAAGTTGAATGGAAATTTGACCTATATACAAAAAAAGTCACTTCCCAACGGGAAGATATGAAGCTGCATCCAAAAAGAGCGCAATAGAAGCAAATTTTTCAAATTCTATTTTTTTATTGATTATAAAAGTTAGTAAATCTACCAAAAGTTACAGAAAAAAAGTAATTTTTGTGAAATGGATCTTAAAATTTTGAAAAACTTCCACGAAATCGTAAATCATATGCTTTCAAATGTGTGCTTCCATGGAAACGTATTTGAAGCGTATTTCATGTGCTTCTGAAGATGTGCATCTCCGCTACGACATGCTGTGTTATAAAAGATAAGCAGTGAGATGAGCACTGGAAGCAGCTTCTTGCTTCCCAAGAACCGCAACTGAAGTCGTTTCAATGCGCTTCCAATTCCCAAAATTTATAATTTATCATAATATTTGCTAAAATTATGGCCATTTTTTATATACCTTGATTTAAGACAATTAGTTTATACATCGTACAACCCATTCCAAGCATTTTTGAGATCGTGATAAAATAAAAACCGCATCAAGCCGAGATTTCGCATAAATCCACGTTGCGCCACCTCTAAATGACCTTAAAAAAATTGAAAAAAATCCCAACTCACTTATTTGACACTCTTTCAGATTTCTGGACGTACCTAATCGGGTAAATTCCAAATATTTCAAACTGACCTATGACGGTGACAAGATTCGGCTCCAAGTTTTGAACGAATTTTACTACGTGGTATGTAGATGACAAATGGATTGGGGGCCATCGAGATGAGATACCACCGTCTTCAAAAATGCCAAACGAAAATGGTGGAAATTTTAGGACACTTTGATTTGCGCTGGAAAGTAGTGATATGAAATTTCGCTGAAGCAAACTTTACATACTGAAGCAATGCCATTCAAAATGAAATCTTCGAAGTATCAGGGCAAATAATGACCAACAAATTGTGCAGCGTATCAAGAAATCACCGAATAGTTTTCTGTTTCTGTTAGATATGCTCTTAGGTAGCACTATAATTAGTGCCAACGTTAATAGAAGGCGAAGTCCTGGTTACTAGATGCAAAAAAAGACACAAAACGAACGTGACAAAAATAGAAGCAATTTTCGTGCCTATTCAAAGAAAGTTAGAATTCAGCGAAACATGTCAGAATTTTTAAGCGTGACTAATTTTAGAATCTAATGCAATAATGTTCCTTTGTAATGTATTTTATTTGATTCAAATATCTGGTGTGTTTTTCTATGTTTTGATCATAATCCGAATCGATGTGTGACAATATGAACGTGACATTTTTTCTACCATACAAATTTTAAATTGAATATCTTTCAAAAAACCAGGATTTCCTTATCTTGTTAAGTTGACGTGCCAAATCTCATAAATTATGAATTTTTTAAAGGGGCGTGGCATCCCCCATTTTCCCAGTGAACATTATTTGTCCTAGCACTTTGTACACATGTATCACACATGCATTCATGTGGGTTAAATATTTTCAGATGAAGTGATTCTTGCCTTGAGGCGTGATACCTCCATTTTTCCACGTACACATTATTTGTCTTGGTGCTACTAAATCTCATCTATGTACGCTAAATAGTTCTAGAGATATGATGATATAAATTTTAGGACCTTTCTGTAGAAATGCCGATATGTACTATTCATAGATGAAGATAAGGGAGAATTTACCATTTGGGAAGATCTTTTATGCTTTGGGCATTGTAATATTTCATCATTACCTCATCTTCAAATGCAAAGGTGGAACATTAAGATACACTCAGGCTGTTACACTTGCTCTCATTTCCAGAAACTGCATGAGAATCATACTTAACCCGATGAAATAACTTCACTATATCATTGATAATATTGATACCAATTTTCAACAAAGAAAAATCTCTCGAACTCAGTTACCACAGAAAAAAGATTGTAGTTTGGACTGCTGCGTCGAATACTCAAAGAATCTGTATTCAGAAATAAATAAAATAGTCCAAAACTCGGAGGAAAAAATTTCACCAAATCTTTTTCACGGTCACGGTGTGGAACTGAAAGCTCTTAGGCGTAGTGAAAAACAGCAAAAAACTTGACAGTTACGAATGCGATACAGAGTCAACTTTTCTTCCGAATTCGAGTACTTATTCGAGTGAGCTGTAATCAAGATGTCTTTACTAGGTAGCATTGCCAGTTGGTCTGCATTCGTCTGGATTGTTCAGATTTTCAGTGTGATGTCCAGAGTCCACAAAAACTCGACTATGAATTTACAAAAGAAAATCAAAATATTTCTGATGCTAAAATCTTCTTCATTGTGTGCCAAATCGATGATTTGCATTACTACCTACTTTAGATCGAATAATTTATAGCCGACATACTATGCAAAACTATATATCTACTTCAGTAAAGGTGAGCAATTTCCGGAAAAAAATTGTAAGAGTTTGTCGCGAAATATTTAAGCATCTAGGAAATTGTTAGTAAAGACAGGAGGCTTATTTATATTTCAAACAAAATGGTATACTAGAATTTCATTCAGCGCCACTGTTGTTGGAAAGTGATAAAATGTTAAAATAAATCTGTGGAATCAGCTTAAAAAAATACTTTGGAATGCATATGTTTGGTAAAAAAGAACCGATCTTTTATGTTTCCTTGTGTGCTAGTGAAAGACCAAAATGAAGAAAATCGATGTAAGGTTGAATAAAAAATGAAGTGCTCTAAAGATTTTGAAATTTTTTATTGAAAACATGTCTAAATGCGAATTTGAACAAAATCCCGTAAAAAAATTTGGGGTATTCGAAACTTTTTTTAAATCGCCACAAGACTGTTGTGAATATGTTATTGACCACTTTTATTTTTTTAACTTAAATTCTTCAATTCTACACCATCAGGTAAACTTTTCGTAAAAACCGAGCCTTGTTTAATTCATTTGTAACAAAATATGAGCCAATTCATATTATGATAATATATTTGCCCAGAATGGCCACTATTCAAATGAACGACACAAATGCTTTTTTTTATGTAAAAAATTATTTCCCTGCCCAGTGTGCCAGACGGTTCATATCACCGCTTTTTTACCCGTTACTGATCCGTTGGCGGGAGAGATTCCCAAAAAAAAAGTGAATCTTTTTTTTTTTGGAATTTCTCCCGCAAACGGATCAGTAACTGATCCGTAACGGATAAAAAAACAGAGATTTGAACCGTCTGGCACGCTGGGTGTTCAGAAAAAAAAAAAACAGATTTATTTTTCCAAATGTTAAGATTTTACGGAGCTTCGGTTTTGGTGCTGAAAGATCAGAACTTCCAATTGAAGGTTTTTATTACATAAATATATAAGTATATGGGTTAATGGTTATGGGTTGTATAAGTATATGGGTTAAGAAACTACATATAACTTGAAATAAATACGCACCGACAAAAAAAAAAACCGCATTCGGCGTAAAAGATATTTATTATCTTTTTATAGTTGTTGTATCAATTTGCAGAAAATAATTCTTTGAACTCGGCAACATTTTTTTTTTTTATTTTTTAATAACAATTATTTTGACTTATAAATTGCACAAACTATTGAATAACTTTTTTTTTATACTGCACTGATGTCAAAACTCTAATTCAAAAAGCCATTGAGTTACATTTGACGTTTATTTTTAAAAATTTTTTCCCATAAAGCACTTTAGGATTACGTTGATCAATTTGATTATTGCATTTGTATATTTAATTTACCGACGGCAATACAATTTATACAAATTTACTGTAGTATCTTTCCGATAACCCTTAAACTTTAATTGATTCTCTTACTGTATTTTTGTTTTATCGAATAAAATCTTTTACACTTTTTTGCGATTAGCTGGAGCCATTTTTCGAAAACGCATAAAACAATTCGCACCACAATTCGCAACGTTCGGTAGGTAGATAAAACAACGACAACGACGACGTCACGCGCACGCGCTTAAGTTACAACAACTGATTTAAAAGTATCTACGCGAGATGGTGGATGCGCGCGTCGCACTTAAGCTCCTCGCTAAGTCGTCGCAACAAAAGTAACTCAAAGCAAAAGCAAAAAAAAGTTAACCAGCGATTGTCCTCACTTACACCAACACAATGGAGAGGAGACACACAAAAACAACAACAAAAACAAAGAAAAAAGATAAAATTGCAAATCGCAAGCAACTTAAAATTTATCCGACCGATCGTATGCAACAGCTGATGTAGATACTCGTAAGTAGCTGTGTGTTGAATGTATCGCGAGTGGATGCATCCATCCATCTATTCAAAGCGCAGAATTACATTACAACAATAACAACAATAACAACAACAAGTAGTATCTATGTACAAAAACAAACAACTTGCGACGCAATTCATATCAAATGCGAATTTAATGCGAACGAATAACAACAACAATGAAGAAAATGAAATGGAGAGACCGATAACAATGCGAATTGCAAAAAAAAACGGCACGATGGCAAAGCCTTTTACCTAAAAAACACAAAAATTGAATACTACGCACAGCTACGTGCTCCTTCCTCGTTGTCGTTCTATCTGTCAGTTACTACGCTGTCTATATCTTTCTATCCGTTGCGTCGTCTGTCAATACGCGTTCGTTACAAAAGCGCGCGCGCACCCTGAGCCCTGCGAGATCGCAATCCGTAAGCGCGTTTAAGCTCTCAACGTGCAAATGCAAACTCAAGTCAAGTCGTTGTTTGTTGTTGCACAAAATTTTTTGTTGTTGTTTTTCATAATGCTCACGTGTGTCTCTGATTCGAACTTTGTATGCTTACTCTTTACTACCCACCCTGCAATCTTTTGGAACGCTATTTAAATTTGAGTTACCTGACGTTTCGAGAGCATCGCTTTAGGTTTATTATGCTCTCTCTCTCACAGTTTTTGCTGTTTGTGCCCAGAGAGCTTTAATTACGTTCCACATGCGCGAAGTGATCATGCAGTAGTGTGGGCATTTGAGAAATTTTGCAAAAGTGTGCGCTACAATTTTTGCAAGTGTATTTTGCTGGAGCGAACTTTAAATTCTCTGAGAGCAAAATACATACATACTTAGTACTTAGTATTACGGCGAAATCAATTTAATGCTCAGAAGCAGGATAAAACTAAGTTTGGAAAGCTCTGGTTGTGTCTAAAATAAAGGTCCTCGATTAATAGAATGGTCTTTTAAGCACGGGGCCCCGATATGAATGCAACTAGATACATATGTAGTGATGCTCGTAGATGTGAAGCACCAAGATGTTTTATGATTTTTTAACAGTTTCCACTAGACAACCATCTGGGCCATCTTGCTAAAATGAAATAATATGAAAATTTGCTCACTCCTTAAACCAATTTCCAGATCATGGATCAGCTATGAGTAAATACCTATTCGTGACTTGAATTCAGTAGCTAATCCGAGTACAGTACCGGATCCTTTGATCCATTCATCTGGTCAATATACTATCACAACTTAGCATTTAAAACTCTTTTACCGGTTTCAATAGCTTCTTCGACTCAAAATTATTCTATTGCAAATGCTGCTGAGAAACATCTATTAAAAACTATCCGATTCTCATTCCTACGTCATGTACAGTGCTGGGCACAACTACATGCAACTTATTTTTTGTCTCGTTTTATCCTATACGAAAAGATACGCAAAAAGTCCTCTCTTTGATACGAAGCTGCCCTAGGGCAGCGTTTTGCCCACCACCGATGATGTACTATATTTATCAGTATATGAGTAGAACACCTGATCCAAAGTAAGCCAATTACCCGATCCGCTCCATATTTTATCCGGTCAGCTTACATTTTATCCAGTCCGCTTTGTGTGATGTTTCTCTTCATATCCGGATTGGAAAGCAATCCTGATCTGCATCGCATTCATGCCAATTTACAGTAATGTTGTTTGGGAAAGAAAAAATACGTAAAATAGAAAAATCTCATAATTTCAAGAAGTATACTATGGCTGCTAAATAACATACGTATATACTAATGTAAAGGGGTGTAGCTGAACACTTATGCTGCTTTCTGAATAGGGATGTCAGATAGTCTCGATTGTTCACATTTTTAATCAGCTATCTAGAGTTAAGAAAATTAGAAATATCTTCAGATAAAAAAATTAAAAACGAAAAATCTTTTTCATTATATGCTAACTCGATAATTTTCAGTGCTTCCTACCTTATATCGACTTAGAGACCAGTCAAAATAGATTTGAGTCTTGCAATAGTTCTAAAGATCACAATGCCTAAACCAATCGATAGAGAACATATCAATGTGGGTCCTCCCAATTCTTCCGGGAAACTATGTTGATTGGGGTTTTCCACGTGAAGTAATAGGTAAAGAAATTGATGTAACAGAGTTTAGTAATATTAGATTATGTTATATCTAGTTGTCTGGTTAACGAGCTAAAAGGCTTTAAAAATTTGACTAATCCGGAGTTATGCTGCGTTTTCGAATCAAATTTTTAAGCCCCTCTAGCTCGTAAACCAGAGTTTATACTGTAAAAACATTTTGTATCTGGATCGAGGACATATATACATAAAATAGAACTCATTTTATACGAGTATAGCAGGTAATATAAAATTGATTCCATCGGAACCTCCAAACTTGAAGAAGTTGAGGCAAAATTCTCAGATAAAGATGAATTTTTAAATGAAGGAAGACTCTCGTAATAATTGACTAAGTACTCTAAGTGTACTTTTTGGGAAATTTTGAGGTTTTCAGCCCAAAATTCAGCATAGTTATATAAATCCATAGTTTGACTTACCTTGTTCTTGTTTTAAGAACCAGTCAACGATCTGAACTGGGGACTTTACCCCACCTTTGATTTTTATTAAAATTTCTACTACTCCTTACCGGACTATCTAGAATGAAGTCGGATACTTTTTCTTAGAGAAGACGCAGTTCAAACTTTCTCTGATGGAGGTATTTTCTCTCGAAAGCTTTATATAAAGCTCCTCTTAAGGTCATCGTTAATCTTAAAGCTTTGGAATGGCTTAAGTATTATGATATCTTCTTCAGAAATATTTTAAGTTGCTATCAAATACTATCTTTTCAGGGTGCCAGAGCAAAAAGGTGTTGAGGGAAATGAGAAAGATGACGAACACGCTAGAAATAGCACATCACTATCTTTATTATTCAAGAATAAGTGTACTTACAACTTGCTTTCTGTAATTGAAGCATTTAGAATAAATCGCAGAAGCTAGTAAAATCTTGATGAGCAAAACTTATGAAGCCATGGACCAGAGTAATGCTAAATCGGAAGAGGTCAAAAAGTCTCATAGCTCCTGAAAAGTTATAGATAAAATAGGAGATAGCTGTCCTCACTGGCCACTTTCTTGTTGTTTTGTAAGCACGTTAGATCTTTGGGTGCTCCCTACAATTGTGTTTGCAAAACCGGCCGCTATAAATAGGAGGAGGAGGGAAGTTGGGAGTACATCTCTTTTCTACAGTTGAGAGTATTTTTTTCCGCCAATCTGGGTGATTTAATCAACGCAAGGGTTTGTGACCTTCTCCTATTTATTAAAGAATCTTAATAAGTTTCGGTTTGTTTAGGATACTACAAAATTAAAGTAAATCTTATATTATATAAGTTTTTAAATACTCACTGTGGCTTCAATCAATTAAATTAATTGGGTTTTGTGTCTTCTGAAAACTGAACGCAAAATTAAATCTTGATTTTATTAAAAGGTTTTTATAAGAATAATTATCTACAAATCGAAATAAAAAATATTCCTTCATATACGTATATTTAAAAATTTTTTTTTATCGCAATTCGCCTCATTTTAATCCACATCTTATGCGCTCTCTTCAATTAACATATCTTACTACTTATCTCCTTCTCGCTTAGTATCTGTTTTATTTCACACTCTCATTTTTTGAATTCTTATTTGTTGTTTTTTTCTCTCATTTGTTATTCAAATTTCTATAGTTGTTGTTGTTTGTTTGTTTTTTGTTTAATCGCATTAACTCAATATTCCATAATCCACTATATACCGACGTTACTCATGGGTGGAGCCTTTTTTGGCGTTGCATTTCTCCGACGTTTTGGGTTTATTTCTATGTATTGCAGCATTTTTTGTTGCCGTCCAATTGGATTTAAGTTCCCAGAACCGGTTTTGAGTTGCTCTTTGCTTGATATACATACAAACAGATATATATGGAGCTGCAGTCTCTCTTTATTCAAATTCGCTCTTAAATCTTTTTTGAAACAATACGGCAGTGAGCTATGGAATTGCAAAAAGATCTAAGTGAATTCATAGATAGAAATCATATTGAAAAAATATCTTTAGGTTAGCTTAGAATGAAATGTCGTTAATGTATACTTTTTTGTAATAAGATTAAATTTACTTATACACCTATATATTATGTAAATAGGCAAACGAAATCGGTTGAGTCCCTTTTTCTGTGCGTAAATCAAATAATATTCGTTTGATTTTTTTTTTTTTTGTTGGAAAGATTGTGAAGTGCTGAAGTACATAAAATTTTCTATTTGTAATAAGTGGGCGGTGCAACGCCCTTTAATGGAAAAAACGCTCTCACGGCTAAACTGCTGCATGGGTTTTTATGAAATTTAGGATGCAGATAGGGATAACACTAATGCACATTAACGTGACCATTATATTTTTAAGTGCGCGGTACCAAGCCCCTAGAGCCAAAAAACGTTCGCACAACCAAAACGCTGTATCGCAAACTGCGCTCCCACGGCTGAATTGCTGCAACGATTAAACTTACGGAAGGAAATTTAAAACTTTTTATGTTTTATTGTACGTCCAAGAAAGGATATTATTAGTCTTTGCTTTACAGTTAGCAGTGCCACGCCCCTTAAAATAAAATGTGTATAGATAATTACTTATAAGAGTTTGTTTACTTAAGTTCGCAGTAGTCCTTATAAAGTCAAATTTAGGTGGTCGAATGTCGGCCACAAGGCGAACACTAGTTTAAATAAATAAATTATTGATCATCACTACTAAAAACGATAATTGAGTGGGTTTGGAGCTATCAAGATCAAATGTTATCTGTTGCCTCACAAACAAAAAGGTTGTTCTTCTCCAAACCCTTCCACATAGTCGGCATAGAAAAAGTGTGACAAACTACTTTAAATGTTTCCAGGCATATCGGATAAGACGGACCTAAAACTTTCAGAACATGTAATCGCTGTGTCGAAAAAAGCGACTTATCTTCTTAGTTATTTAAACATTTTTAGAGAAAATCTACACTTTTTTCGACCTTAAGACTGTTTATTTCGCTTAAACTATACCAAAGTTCAATTAAAATTCGCACATCCGGGCCAGAGCGTTGAAATTTGTTTTGAACTCTGCTGGAGTTGCAAAACTTGTGATCAAAATAAGACTGGATCCAGATGTATTGATGATTTTTTGGGGTGTTCACATATTCCTTTTAAAGTTATTAGGTGGTAAATTTACAAAATATTATTATATGATAGAATTGTGTGCACCCTTTAGCATTTTAAAATTGTCATCTGGTTTTTTTTTTAGCAATTTTGCATAAGCCATGTATTAAAAAAAAAAAATAATAATAAATTTATCGATTTTAACTGCCTTAATCACAACAGATTTAATTGATTTTTTTTTTATTTTTTTTTTTTTTTTGATAGGTTGTGAAGAGAGGCAGTGGACAAAACGTTTTTTTTTATATGGGCGATGCCACGCCTCTATGGAAAAATAAGCTGTCATGGGTTTACCGTTTCACCGATTTTAATGAAATTCGATAAGGAGATAAGTATGTACTTAGATTTAACACTAGGTAAGGAATTTTTGGTTTTAAGTAGGAGGTGCCACGTCCTTAAGGAAAAAATACTCGCAATGAAAGATTGAACCCTTAAAAGGAAGGATATTAAAATACTTTAGTGCTTTAGTAAATTCGGATAGACACCTAAGGGGCTGTCCATAAATAACGTCACGCGAATTTCACGATTTTTGGTGACCCCTCCCTCATGTCACACTCTGTCACATTTTCATAGACCCCCTCCCCCTATTTGTGACATCACACTCTGACGATTTTTTTTTTTTTTTTAATTTTAAATAAAGCGATGTCATATGTCTTAAGCTAAACAGTCGTAAAATTTTTTGTGAACAAATTATGCTTCAAAATTTCGAAATTTTTTCGATTTGAATTGTGTGACATCATACTTTCCAAAGACGCCCAATGAAATAATGCCCAAAAACAAAAACGAAATAACGCCCAAATTATTTTCATATGAATTTGGGCGTTAATCATTTTGGAAATAACGCCCGAAAATTTGGGCTTAATTGGTTTTTTTTTTTGGGCATTATTTCGTTTTATTTTTGAAAAATTAAATAAAGCCCAAATAAAAAGAAATAACGCCAAAAAAAAAAATTACGTAATAACGCCCAAACTAAAACGAAATAACGCCCAAAACAAAAACGAAATAACGCGGAAATTATTTTCATACAAATTTTGGCGATAATCATTTTGGAAATAACGCCCAAATTTTATTTGTATGAAAATTATTTTGGCGTTATTTCGTTTTTTGTTTTTGGGGGTTATGTCGATTTTTTATTTTAAAATGATTATCGCCCAAAATTATATGAAAATATTTTGGGCGCTATTTCGATTTTGTTTTTGGGCGTTATTTTTAATGTTTTGGTCGTTATTTCGTTTTTGTTTTGGGAGTTACAACGTCATTTTATTTTTTGGGCGTTAATTCGTTTTTTTTTTGGCGTTATTTCATTGGGCGTTATTTCCCAACGCCGATTTTCAGTTTATAGACGAACTCTAGTCATCTTAAATCATCCAATTTGGTTGAGGCATTGCCACTGTAATGTATAATACTCAGGTGTTAAAAACTCCGCCTACTTTTACAAATATTTAATTCGCATAAAGGCAGCAACGGTTTTCATTAATCATGAATTTAACAATTTCAATTAGACTAATTATAGAAATTATTTAATTAACATAACTAATTCCAGAATTTAAAATTAAAAAAAAAAAAACACCATGAAATTTGTGCTTTATGCAGCTGAACATAAAACAACAACAAGGCACAAATGATAAAGTAAATAAACATAAAACCAAATGCTTAAGACGACTTCCAAATACAACAACTCAAAAAATACACTGTAATATACACCGTCAGACAATGAGCATGGATGGATGGCATGGAACGTTACCCATCCAAAACGGCCGCCTATGAAGAACGCTACCATAAATCAAAAAACAAAACTACAAACGGATTTGTTGGCTGACAGCAAAGTTCGCCGCCGCTGAAGCCGCTAGACTCGAAGACAGAGACACAAAGACTGCACAATTAAATGAGAAAGAACGAGACAAACTACAAGTTGCAGGTGAAATTCAAAAAAAGAGATAGAAATACTTAGTCCCAATAGCGTGCACATGCTTAATATGATTAAAGAAACAAATAAACTTTCATTGATAACGATGTGTCAATAATGTGTTCGCGATTTTAAGTCGATAACTGTTGCTGCTGCCGCTGCTGCTGCTGTTCGTTGCAACAAACTCGAATGTTGCTGTGCGCATGTGCAGCGTGGCGCAACAAATTTGTTGAAATTTCAATTGCCAACGTAAAAAAAATTGGCAACAATGTTGTGTGGGGGAAGCAGCAAAACATGAAAAACGTTTCTACAAATCGCACTGTTCAACAAATTACAAATATAATTCATTAAAGTAATGCAAGTAATAAAATGAACTGATGTACGAGTATGCAATGTGGTATAGCAGTAAGTATGATGCAGTTGATGAAATACTATGGGAACAGAGATTTCAAAAAATATTCTTTATCAAAATTTGTCACCGCTTAAAAGTTTTAGTCGAAGAGTCAAGTCGGGTTTTATCATAACTTTGTCCTGTGGGATTCGTAATTTGTTCAAGAATTTTATTAGGGACTTGATCCCAAAGTACCAAAAATTTCCGAAGGCTTCACAGTTTAAACGAAGGATTAGAGTAAAAACATCTATGGTGGACTATCAACAAACCTTAATGGATAGCTTTCTAGGACACCCGAAGGTTCTCGAAGGCTATATATCCAAGAAAAACGTGTGAATTATTTTTTGAAACTTTTTTTTTTAACTTTCCAAAAAATTCCCAAAAATTTCACACGTATTTCTTGGACGACTCTAAGCATTTTATACCTCGTACACTTTTTTCGTAAGATGCCTTCCTCTTGAGTAAACAAAGATTTTTGCCTGACGCGGGCGTTCAAAAGCCAAAAACTCCCATGTAGCGTCCGAATCCCATCTTGAGTTAATCATCATTTTGCTTTAATTTAAAGTACTTTTAAAAAATTTTTAAGGGAGTGTATTTTTAAAAAAAATTTTAAAGTATTTTTAAGTGTAAAAAATTGTTACATAAAAAGAACACTTCAAAATGAATAGGACCAGTTACTTAGATTTATCAATTTACAAACATTGGTGTAAGCTATAAATTTTTGAAAAAACACTCTTCATGAATACTAGAGTGAAAACATCAATGGAGGACTAGTTTTCTGGGACACCAGTTCGTTTCCAGTGTGCCAACGAATAGAAAAGCGAAGATATGAACCGTTTGGCACACTGGGTTTTGACTGTGAAGTCTTTTTTTCACCAAGTAATATTTTTTTATGAAAAGAACACTTCAAAATGAATGGGACGTTACTTAGATTTATCAATTTACAAACTTTGGTGTAAGCTATAAATTTTTGAAAAAACACCCTTTTCATGAAAATGACTAAAAACTCCAACTTTAACACCCTGTATTTTACAACAAATGGTACTTGGACCAAAACCATATCTACCATATTGCCAAATTTTAGCGAAATCGGAGACAAAAAATTGTTAACTGTTACACTTGGCGTGTTTTTCTTCATATATTATTTTTTTTTTTTTTTTACTGTAAAGCCTTCGGGTGACCTTCGGAAATCTTCGGGTGTCCCAGAGAACTATCTGTTAAGGCTTGTTGGTACTCTGACATAGATGTATTTACTCTAGTATACATATATATCCTTCGTTTTAACTGTGAAGCCTTCGGGTGACCTTCGGAAATATTCAGGTGTCCAAGAAAACTATCCATTAAAGTTTGTTGATAGTTCTCGATAGATGTTTTCACACTACATAGTCTACTTATATACTCTTCGTTTTGACTGTGAAGCCTTCGGGTGACCTTCGGCAGCCTTCGTTTATTGCTCAAAAAACCTTTCCGTACCTAAAATACACTCAATGCCAAATTTTCAGCTCCATTGGCTAAACAGTTTCTCAGTGATAGTAGCCGTGTTTCCGTTGACGCGTATATACAATTGTGGTTATTTTCAAATTGCGATAACTTATGAACGGTGAGTCGTACGATAAAAAGTACAAGAGTCTTTTTCAGGGAGAACCACATGCTCTACAAATAATTTTAATTTTTTGTAAAAAAAAAATAGTTATTTAGAAGTTATTTAAAAAAAGTGTTTTTTTGCCATTTATCGGCGCTTAACCAGTTTTTATATGTAGAATAACTCCTAAAAGGTAAATTTTTTTAAAAATAAAATCAAAATTTTTTGTAAAGAACGTGATTCTCCATAAAAAAGTTCCTTAGAGTTTTTATTGTTCGAATCACTGTTAATGAGTTATCGCAATTTAAAAATAACCACAATTGTGTATGCTCGTCAAAAGAAACACGGCTAATGCTTCAGACACACCCATACAGTAATAATTAGACCCGTTTGGCAGGTATCCTTGCGAGGAAAAAGAATGCGAATCACACAGCGCCATTTTCTATATGAGTTTTGCTTTAGATTGCCACCAAATTTATTGACAAAGAGGGTAGTTTGGGTCAAAAATGTAATTAAATTAAAATTTTATTAAAAATATCCTGGCCAGGATATGGACGCCAATCGCGTCAAGTTTTGTTTATCTCTTTTTATTGTATAAAAAGCATATTTCATGAGGAAAGCCGATGAGCGTAGTAATTTCTTAACCGGATCTTAGACTATATTGATCCTTTTCCAAAGCAAATTTAAATTTTTACAAATCAAATGATACGTAAATGGTTTGATTTGATTAGAAAAAGGTTTAGTTAGAATTGAGATAAGGTTAATTTAATTTGGAAAAGGTTTAACTTAGACCACTTTGAATCAAATAATGCTGTTGATGTCAACTGATTGCCATCAATTGGACGTATTATTTTGTATATTATATCCAAAATTATTTCAGAGAATTTCAAGCACTAAACACATTTTAAAACAATTAGTTGAAACTTTGTTTTAACACCTGCTAATCTGCACTTACACAATTACCAAATATCGAACAAATCAACTGACAAAATTGCGCATGCGCGGCAACGGCGGCAAACAAACGCATTGTCAATGTGCGAATCTCTATAGAAGATTATCTTGGCACACGATCAGTGTTGTTTTAGACTTAATCTGCGGAGCGCCATCTGACAACAAACAGAGTTGCCAACAATGTACACAGCAACAACAACAACAACAACAAACAACGAGTCGTGTGTGGTGCGGTCGCTGACAACAAATCCGCATCCCCAGTTAAAAAGAACAAAGCAGCAGCAAGAAAATCTCTTCTTCTCAATTAAAAACTGAACCTGACTTGCGGTTAAACTTTTGATCTTTACAGCAAATTGTCCATGGAACTTACAATTCTGTAGGTATAAAACTTGGGGGAATACCTCCAGTCATTTGTGTGGTATTTTGAAATAGCTGTCAGAGCGCTCGACAGAGAAAGCAGAGAGAGAGGCGGTGAGCGGAGACAAGCGCCAGAAGAATATGCCACAATTGTTTACCATATGCGCGAAACAATTGATGTGGCTAAGGCAGCGTATGCTAAAAATAAGCAAAATACCAATAATGGACCCATCCTCATATTGTATAAATCCTGAAGATCATTGATCGCGCAAGATTGCTGCTGCGAAAGGACCATCTTCATGCTGTTTAAGTTGGTCAAATCAAAAGATATTTAAATGTTTGCGACTTGAATTATTTGAAAAATGCTCATTCAAATTGGATGCGTATTGAGTTTGTAGATATCGTTATTGTTGTTGTTCCATGTGATTTGTCAAGGTAGGAGGCACATTGGCGCCACCGATCAATGGTTGTCTAGTGTTTTTTTTTTTCTTTTTTTCCTTTAACATTTTTTTTAGTTTTTTGTGAACATTTTAATTGCGCTACATAGTGTTATTGACTTCTTTATAATAAAAAAGAAACATTTTATTTTTAAATCTTAAAAAGTGATCTTCTGCCCGATCTTGCAACACAGGTCTTAATTTTGTTGGCAAATCAAAAAAACTCTTCAGATTTCTCTTTTCAATTTCTCAATTTGAATAGGTACACAGTTTTTTTTTCTTAGGTCTTCCCGCTTTTAACCACAATCATCATAATTCAATTATCCAATTATCATCTCAAGCGTAGATTATTAGTTTTGTCTACAAGCACTTAACGCCTCTAGGCCGCAATGCTCTGATCATTTTAAACTGATAAGCTTTAATTTGAACGTGAGAATTTTTGTAAATAATTTGCTTTTTTCGAGTGTAAACAATAATTTTTGTGCGTTTACCTTTGACCGTTAATTTTTGTTTTTTCTTATCATTTGGCCGTTCCATTGTCAATATTTTGTGAAAATACTTGAGTTATTTGTTTATTGTATTTACTGGCGCCAATGGCAATTTTAAATTGTATTTGCTAGATTTTTTCTTTTGTGATTTGGGGTCTTTGTAAAATTTTAGCTTCCAAATGTCACTGCACAACTTTATTTAATGATCAAACTTAATTTATTGATCGTTGCATTTATTTGTTTGTGTTAACCATAGTTTCTTAAAAAAATATGGGACGGCTTAAATCTGTATTGAGTTTAACTTAATTGACGTATTGAAATAACTCAATTTATAAATTGCAGAAATAATTAAAATCTAACCTAACCTTAATCTACAGAAAACTTTTCAAAGGCCGAATAAACTCTGTCAAGAACCAAATCAATAGTGATGAGCAAACCAAGACCAAGACCAAGACCATAGCAGTCTTGGTCTTGTTCTTGCACATTGAGTCTTGGTCTTGGTTTTGATATTGAATCTTGGTCTTGATCTTGCTCATTAAGTCTTGGTCTCGGTCTTGGTCTTGGTCTTGAAAAAATTTTAAGAGATATTGAGTATTCAAAACCATATTTTTCCAAAGCAGTTGTGTTTTTAAGATGCCGAAATTCAAATCGAGAGATGAATTTATCTTCAAAACGGGCGTGAAAATACTTTTAACTGTAAATTAGCAAGACTGAACGGCAGTCTTGATCTTGACAATAATCGTGAGCAAGACCAAGACCAAGACCATAGCAGTCTTGGTCTTGGTCTTGCAAAAATATCAGCATCTTGGTCTTGGTCTTGGTCTTGCAAAATTAGCAAGACCAAGACTAATTTTGCTCATCACTACAAATCAACCACCTACGCTCTCCGAAAAGTGTACCATTCAATGTCCCTGGGCTCAAAATCATGTTTAAATTTAAAATTTGATACATTAAATATTTAATATGGATACGTAATAAGAACTTCTATACGTATAGCTTACAAAAAAAAATAGTTTTAAACATTTTTCTATGAAACTATAATATAAACTAGTAAGGGTAAAACTTTTAGCCTGGCCAAAAAGTAAATACCCTACACTGCAGTATTTTAAAAATTTTGCTTATATGGGAGGTGCCACGCCCTCTTGTTCGATTTCACACAATTTTTGTTGGGAGCTTTCATTTATAATTCTTAGTGTCTGAGTCAAATTGGGTTTGAATATCTCAAAAAACGCTTTCAGTATAGGGTTTTGAAGCTTTTTCTCATATATGGGAGGTGCAATGCCCTCTTTTCCGAATTCGCTCAGTTTTTTTTTAGAGTTTACACTTACAATGCGTAGTATTTAAGTGAATTTTGGTTGCATTGTCGTGATAAATACTCCTAAAATTGTATTTTCAATATGTATTTTGTATTGGCGGTAGGCGTGTCCGTTCACCGATTTTGCTCATTTTCAATCCCACAAACTATCTTTAACGACGGAGGCAGTGTATCAAATTTCATAGAATTATCTTGCTCAGTTTTCCCAAAAAGTGTATTTCCACACACAGCCAGCCAGCCACCCAGCCAGCCAGCCAGACAGACGGACATGGCTATATCGACTCAGGAGGTGACGCTGATCAAGAATATATATACTTTTCTATATCTGCCACGCCTCCTTCTCTGCGTTACAAACGGAAGGACAAAGTGAATATACCCTGGGTGTAGGGTATAAAAAGTCATTCTCGTTGCCCTTTTCACATAATACGTTATTTTTTCAAAAAAATAAAACATGGGGATAACACTTTGCTTTTGCACATCCGATTTTTTTAAAACTTTTTTGTCTTCATCGAGCCGTTTCAAAGATATAAATTTTCAAAAAACTAAAAAAACTGCAAAAACAACATTTAGTAGTTTTTTGAAATATACAACACCATTTTTTTCCACCCCGAAGGGTTCTTCTACAAAAATTTTAAATAAATATCAAAAAAATTCCTCCTTGCCGGGAGACGAAAAAAATGTTCACAGACCCCCGTTAATTTTTTTTCTCCAGCATTTTTTTCGAACCGATTAGCAATTTTTTTGATGTTTTTTTTCTAAATTTTGTATGGGAAATTTTGTAACGAATGGAAAAAAGGCGGTAGTACATTTAAGAAAAATACTGGAGAGGAAAAGTTAGTGAGGTCTGTGAACATTTTACCCTCTTCTGGCAACGAAGAATATTTTAGTTTTTAAAAAAACAGATCATATCGTTTGTCCATTCCAAAAATAGTCTTGGAATTTTTAAAACTTATTAAAGTTTTCTTAGAAATTTTTTTCAAAAAAATCGTAGAGTATAATCATTGATAAAAATAGTAATTTAGTTTTGAAAATTTAAAATTTTATAAAAAAACTATGTTCAAAAAATTTTTTGAATTTTTTATAAAAATTTCCTAAAAAAAAATTAAACTTTTTAAAAAAACAACCATATGATTGGGCTGACTATTGCTGGAGTTATGAGCATTTCAAAAAACAAATTAATGTGGTTTTCGCAGCTTTCTCAGTTTTTTAAAGTTTATGTCTCTGAAACGGCTGGATAAAAAAAAAAATTTAAAAAAATTATGGATGCTAGCCTCAACTAGTTCTATGAGACAAAAAAGTTTCAATAAAAGTCGGTGATGCAAAAGCCAAATGCTATCCGGTTGCGTATGTAATGCCCCATATATATTTCAGCTGGTCCCTCATTTTAGACTATCACCAGTCAGTTTTTCTTAATCTAATTGTAGATTTTTTAAATAATGAGTAAAAGGAGAACTGAAAGTGAAGCCAAAGAGGAGACTCAGTTCTTTTTCAGCTCAGTAAGTTTTGGTTTTTTGATATTGAGTGCTAGTGCGTTCTTTTTTTTTTCAAAAACATTTACAAATTTTATAAAGAACACAGGCGTGTCTCCCTGCAAGTTTTTTATATTACTATACATATTCTTTTATCTTTATGTAATTAAATCAATAAACAATTACAGTGGTTATCCACCAGTTTCAACTTTTATAAAAATAGTTGCTATTTTCATTGTGAATTTACTGTTTTTGAAACATTCTGTCATTCTCCCGTATAGTAATTCTTCTGTCAAATTTACTCCACGAGAATGGTACGTGAATTGTTGCTTAAGACTTGTTTAACTAACACAGTGCGACACATGAAAAGTGAACTAAAATCCGTTACAAGGCGTCGAAAGTACTCGGCGAAACAAGTAATTCTGCCAGAGCGTTTTGCAAAGTTGACTCATATAAGGATTTTATGGTAATTTTTGCGATTATAAGGCACTAGATGAATTTTTTTCGGTTAAGTTTGTTCGGCATTTTTTTTCTTCTATGCAATAGCTACAACATTGCTGAAGTCATCAAAACAATATTTTCGGCTCGTTACCGAGATATAGCCATATGAAAAAATCGAAAAACCGCTCAAAACCCTCAAAATTGCAACTTTTTGCCTCAAATTGGATTTTGAGCGATTTTTCGATTTTTTCATATGGCTATATCTCGGTAACGAGCCGAAAATTTTGTTTTGATGACTTCAGCAATGTTGTAGCTATTGAATAGAAGAAAAAAATGCCGAACAAACTTAACCGAAAAAAATTCATCTAGTGCCTTAAAATCGCAAAAATTACCATAAAATCCTTATATGAGTCAACTTTGCAAAACGGTCTGGCAGAATTACTTGTTTCGGCGAGTACTTTTGACCTTTATAACGGATTTTAGTTCACCGTCAATGACTTGAAAAATGTTGCACTGTGTAATTGTACTTTTTTTGATTAAGTGCTGTCCATAAACCTCGCGATGTTCGAACATAAATTTTTAGTTTTGCCTCCTGGTTATTTTCAAAAATCTTATTTAATCGTTATTACGTTTTCTGACTGAATTGAAATTTTTGGTTTCAAAAACGATTGGATAAAGTTTATTTAAATTGTATAAAAAGTTTTGCTAAAAAAAGTTAGATTTCAAAAACAACCATGTGGCAACCCCTAAAACCCATGTTTGCTTTTTAAAAAGTTTATTTAAGTGTTTTTAGACTAAAATTTTTTTAAAATTTTTAAATATATTGTTTAAGCAAAACTTTAAAAAAAAACATGTGGCAACCCTGAAAGTTCATTTTTATTTTTTAGAAAGTTTTCAGAAATTCTATGCCTTCAAATAATAAAAAATAGGATGAATCGCATAAGGTTAGGAAGCATCTGGGAGGTGATAGAGGAGGCCTAGACTTACAAAAACTTGCACCTGAAGGGGGGTTTAAAATGCACCCCTGAGGAGTTATACGGTTAAGACTGATGTTCTGACCTGCCTTAGAAAATAAATTTTCTTGGGTAGCCCTAACGTTTTTGAGAATACTCTGTTCGAGAAAACTTTTAGCTAACCGCATGATCTTTCTAATAATGCATTTGGAGTAACTTGTGTGTTACACAGAAAATAATTTTTTTCCGACCTCACTACCGAATTAAAGGAAATTTAACGATAATTTCAAAAAAAATTACAAAAGGGTATGTTAATAAAACCTTTTTTATACTAAAATGGCCGCCAAAGGCAAAAATTAGGAAAACAATTTTAAAATATCAACTTTAAAGGTCCAGAACTTTGTGAAGTCTCTTTAAACCCTATAAACCAGATGCATAATTAGAAAGCTCATACAGTTCACTAATTAGTTTTAACCCTATAACACCTCAGGGGTACATTTTATGCCCCACCCTTTGCAGCAATTTTTTGTTAGTCTAGGCATTCTCTATCACCTCCCAGAAGCTTCGTAACCTTATGCGGTGCACCCTTTATGATGAGTAGGTACAAAATTTGTCTGTCCAAATTTTGAAATTTGGAAAAATTGTTTACTTTTCATTCGCATTCTGAATAGTAAGGGAGATGCTTAAAATGAAAGATTGCTTAGCATACAGAAATCTTTTGACCGCGTAAGACATAATCTTTGGATATGACAAAAAAAATTGTTTTTCCATTTATCATGCGAAATGCAGGATCTCTATCAAAATAATTTTTCGTAGAAATTTCTAAGTATTTTTTGCTTTTCTGTACAGTTTGTTTCCGCTGTTTTAATTACTTTATGTAGTGCAGTTTCTAACAAGTCTATAACTTAAATTAATGCAATATTAAACAGAATATCTAATTAGTTTTAACAAAAACTAACTCCATTTTGTAGATTAACACTCAAGTCCCACCTATAGCAAAAACAGAAAACTTAACTCGATACATGTATCTTACTATGCAGACATGTTGTTTAACATGGAGAAAACATTGGTTGTTGTTATTATTGTTGTTGCTTTTTATGAATTTCAATTAGCCAATTTCCATATAACCATAGAGAGAGCGAGCAGCTAACAGACAGAATAAAAGCGATACAGAGCTCCAGCCATCCATCCATCCAACCATCCAATCCATTCGCAATCAGATGCAAAGCCAATGGATTAAAATTTTAACATCTCGTACTTCAGAGTGCAATGCTTGAAACTCCGCCTTAACAAAAACAACAACAACAACAAAATAAACCGAATAAGCTACAGATACACAAAAACAACACATGTTTTTATTAACTTTACAACAACAATAATTTGATGTTTTTTTTTTCTCTTTTTTTTTTTTGTAAACATAAATGGATCGTTGCGCCAAGCATCTACTAGAGATTATTTTTGGTTTGCGATGAAATGAATACTTTGGCAAACCGGTTACTCTTTTTTTTTTTCTTAAAGTTGCTAAAAATGTCAACCGATATCAGTTCAAACAAAACTTCATGTTATTGACTACCTTGGGAACGCTTAAATATCGAAAATTATGTAAACTATGAGGGAAGCAAATTTTGGGGGAGTTCAATTATAACGTATGCAGACTTTCAATGATTTTAGGCCCACTTTCTATTGTATTAACGAAAATAAAAATATAACAGAAGCCAAGACTATTTTTAGAATGGACAAACGATGGGATCTATTTATTTTCAAATTTTTCAATTAACAAAAAAATGGAGTGAACGAGCACTAAAATATTCTTCGTTGCCGGAAGAGGGTAAAAATGTTCACCGTGTTCTTTTTTCCGCCCCTTAAGGGGGCCCCGATACAAAATTATAAAAATATCAAAAAAATTCCTCATTACCGGAAGAGGGAAAAAATAGTCACCGACCCCCATTTGTTTTTCATCTTCAACTGGTTATCGAATGTACTAACCCCTTTTATCCACCACTTTAGGGGCTCCCATACAAAATTTAGATGAAAATATAAAAAAAATTCTTCATCGCAGTGAGAGAGATGCAATTCTTGATCAGAGGCTCCTACTGAGTAAAAGCCATGTCCGTAGATATATTTTTTACGGGGAAATTAAGCAAGATAATCCGACGAAAATTATGGATCGAAAATGAGCGAAATTGGTCAACGGACTGGTATTTCATTTTTGGCCAGATCAAATGTAGCACCCTTTCTAGTTCTGATTCTAAAAAATAATATTTTTTGTTTGTTTTTCTTTCAATTACAATTGATTTAAATAAAAATGTTTTTCAATTGAATAATTGAAATTCCCTTAAGGGGGGCTTCTCATGTAACACGTCAAAAAGTAGTTGTTTTTCGGGATTTTTTTTCACTCGGAAAATAAAAACACACACAAATAATTTTTTGCATATATTTAAGAACATGTTTGAACTATAGAAAAACATTTTTTCAAAAACTAAAATGACAAAATGGCGGAATTATTAAATGTCGCGTGTGGCGACATGTAATAAGTCGGATTTATCGCGGTACATTGTGGAGCCCAAAGTTTTTATCTGAAACATAAAACAAAATTTTTTTATTATTCAGCAGGGTTCCCCTGAGTGCATGAATGTCTGCAACTCCAAAAAATTCGATTCTACAATATTGAAATCACGTCTTGAAAAAAAGCGCTATTTTTTCGTCATTTTTTGTCGCTAAATGAGGCTAAAAAGTGTATAAAATAACCTTTTTTCCACAATTTCAGACATTCATGCACTCGTTCAATTTATAATCTGCAAAACACTTTATAGAAATCAATCCATAATATTTAGAGTTGAGTCATGAAACTTTGGGAATATACTCCCAAGACGTTATTCTATCAACCTATGAAAAAAAAAATCGATTTTTTGAAAATTTTACATGAGAAGCCCCCCTAAAACAAAAAACCGATTCATCGCATAAAAAAAAAAAAACAAATGTTGTCATCACTAACAGCGTCAGCAGAAACGTGTATTTGTATCTACATACACTCCAATCAGTAGGTTTGTCTTGCGTCTTGCAATTTTGCATATTCAATCAGTTCCAGTTGCTTAAGTAAAAAATGATGAAGTATACAACAACAACAACAACAAAATCTTTAAAAAAACAACATGGTAGCAGTGACATGTCGCAATTAATACAAATACTTACTTGCAATGGTGGATATTTGCCTAGTCATTCGAATGAATTGTAAATGTTTCATATTGTAAAAATGTTAATTAAAATAGTTAATTATTTAATAGAATGCAAAAAATATTGATCATCCCAATTAAGCAAGTGAGCTGTGGACAGTGATAATGACTCCGTCTAAAATTTTAGCAATATGCAATTCAATTGTTCCGATCAAAAGTAAAAATAACTCTAAACTAAAAAAAATCTGAGTATAGCCTGGGTTCACAGTCATTAGTTAGCCAATCAGTTAACTAAAATGATGACCAGAGTTTAACTAATGTTTCATATTCACAATGTTTTGGTTAACCAAAACAATGAACAAAAAAGAAACATGGCATGGCTAAATTTGTGGAGATTGTTTGTGTATTTGGTGAAAGTCCAACATATAAGTTAGTAACTTGAAAATCGTGGTATTTACCCAATGTGGAATGGAGCGCTTCTGAAGCGCTCTAAAGCAGCAGTGAAGCGCATCTCTCTCGTATCCAAAAGCTTTGAAATTAACATTGGCATGTCATTGGAAGGGAGCGCTTCGTTCTCGCTACCAGAAATGCTCTTTGGATGCGCATGGCTCTCGCATTCAGAAATGCTCTTTGGATGCTTTTTAATTTTTTTTAATTAATTTTTAATTGAAATTTTACGTCTTTCGCCAGAAAGACACACTCACTCATCAGACCATAATTTTTTTTGATGTAATTATAATTATTTTTATTTTTCTAAATTAATTTATTATTGAAAAATTGCAAGTTGAAAAACTTTTGTGTTAGGTCTGGGCCGGAGTTAAACCGAGGACCTCTCAATCGCAGTGCCAGTCGCTAGACCACTGTTCAATCCTTGCGCTCTTACGAAGCTGACTTATTGACTTATTTTGTTTTGTGCGTAAATACGTGACCGAAAACGCTTCGTTCTCGCTACCATAAATGCTCTTTGGATGCGCATCACTCTCGCTACCAATAGCGCAGAAAATATGGGCATACAAATCAGCTCTTTATGTGCGAGAAGGACGCGCATCGCTATTGCATCTTGGGGATGCGCATCGAAATTTTCTGTTGGGTAGTTATGATCATATTTTTTTTTTTTTTTTTTTTTTTGTATGGAGACCTTAATATAATATACTGAGGTTGTAATTTCAAAAATAGCTCCCAGCCCTTCAAATCTTAAGCTACCAAAATTTGACACAAGATGAAGTCTAATATGCAAATTTCAAAAAAAAAAACCTCCCGTGAAAAGTTCGTCACTTGAGTTACCAACTTATTCGTTGGATGTATCCATATGTTTCTTAAATTAAATCTTAACAAAAGCATCTGCTCCGGCAAGATAGCGTTGTACCTAGGAATAGTTTGATTTTAATTGTATGCAATATATTAACCATATTGTTTGGCTCTAGATTATCAATCGCATGTATTGCAGCACTTCTCAAGCCACTTCCTTCCTAAAGCAAAATCTGTCACGAAATTCCTTGGCGTCGTAGTTTTGGAAAAAATGCCAAAATATTCCAATTAGTTGATGGATACGCCTTCTTTCCATACAAAGTGAACACACAGAAAAAAAAATTGTATTTCCAACAACTTTATGATTTGATTCAAGAATTTATGTTGGTTGAAATCTTCCCAACAACCTTTGCTCTTGTTTTAAATACGAAGTTGTTATTTATTAAATAGAATGAAAGATTGTTGAATCAAGTAAAAGTTGTTGGAAATTTAAGAGCGGAAATTGTTGTTTCAAAAGCGAAACTGTTGACAATGTTTAAGAACGAAATAGTTGAACGAAGAATAAATGATTGTTGAAATGTTTCTGGTTTTATAAGTATTTGTTTGGAATCTATCGTACAGCAATGGTAATGAAACAAAAGCAAGGACATTGGGTGCCATATGACATGAAGCAAAGAGAAGTACACGGCGTTTTCATACGTGTGAACTGCTGCTTTTACGGCAGAAATGAAGAAATTTTTTGCACCTTATCATGATTGGCGACGGAAAATACAGTACAGTACGAAAGTCCTAAGAAAAATCATGAGATAAGCCGAGTTCATGCATCGACTTCATCCGCAAATCCAAATATCCAGGATTCGAAGATTCTCTCCATTTAGTGGAATGCATATTCTGCCAGAAAAGAAAGATGCGTTAAATGATGAGGAATACTTTGGGTGAAATGTTTCTTACCCTAAGGACTTATTCAGTAATATGCACAAAATTATTTTTTTTGTTTGAAGTTTTGTAAATACTTAAAAATATTTTTCATATTTTTTATGACAAATGCGTTAAAAAATTAAGTATCAAGAATAAAATTGTTGATTGAAGTATAAAATTCTAATTCCAACAATTTAGAAAAAACAATTTTTTAAGAAAGAAAAATTGTTTTAACAATTTTTTTTTCCGAGTGAACCATATTTTATATGTGTGGAGAAAACGAAAAGAGATATCGACCTGAAAATTTGTCTAGTATGAAGTAAATCGGTGAACGGGCACTAACTTTGAAGTTTTCGTAACATTTACCAGAAGATTTACAACTTTTTTAAGAGGTACGCTAGCATATAAATACGTAGGATCGGATAAAGATATCAAGTTTAAATTAAGTCCAAGCTTAAATATCTGTATTTGAGAGGATCAACCCAAAAATAGTGCAAAAAGTCCAACGGGTACGTCCATATAATACATTTCAAAAAATTGCGCCTAAAAACATTGCGTCTTAAAAATTGCATAAAAAGAAAGATGCAAGTAGACGCAGCTCACGTTTGGTCCTTGTAATCACATAGGATGTATTTATTAGATAAATCATAAATTAAGGGAATTCCTGGTAAGACACGGAAGTACTATATTAGAGAAACTGATCTAAGTAAGTCATTTTTACTACAAAACTTTACATGTGTTCAATAGAACATCACTTTTTTCATATACTTAATATAACACGTAAGCAGAGCACAGATCAATAACTTAATAATATATGTACATTAGAGGTGTTTTAAGAATGTATGGAGATCCTTAGTAACAACATTTTGATACTTGACACCCCTCAATTTTGTGAGTTTGGAAAAAAAATTTTGGGGGTGGGGTGAAGGTAAAGGTTGGAGCATCGAGATCAAAGGTGAGAGAAAAATAGAAAAAAATTTACATACAGCCCTACCAATCCCCATTATTTTTCCCATACCAACATTTTTACCAAGCATACTTACCCCCTATCTCTAACTCCTAAGGGGGCTCCCATACAAAATTGACATTTTAAGGAAATCGACCCCCACCACTCCCTAGGTGTCCCTAGAAGGGTCTAATGTGTGACTGGTCCCTAATATTTTTTTCTCCCCAATATTTTTTCCTACCGTACTTACCCTCTATCTCTAACTCTTTAGGGGACTCCCATACAAAATAGATGTCATGGAGATGAAAATAATGGAAAGAAAATCGTCAAATAGGCCCATAACTTCCCAGAAGTCACTCCTAGAGGAGTCAAATGTAGGACCGACCCCCATTAGCTCCCTCAAAAAGTTTTTTCTCAGCATACCTACCCCCTATTTCTAATCCTTAAGGGGGCTCATAAACAAAGTTTCTGTTTTTATATAAAATGCCCCCACTGCCCTAACTGGCCCACGGGTACCCCTAGAAGGGTCAAATGTATAACCGACCCCCATTATTTTTTCGCGACCTATATTTTTCTGTCACATACTTACCCTCTATTTTCAACCCTGGAAGGGGCTGGCATGCAATTTTTTTTTTTTAATAAATTTTTCTAGAAATAATGGGGGTCGGTCATACATTTGTCCCTTCTAGGGGTACCCATGGTGAGTTATGGTCCAGTTAGGGCCGTGGGGGCAGTTTTTAAAAAAACCGTAACTTTGTATGGGAGCCCCCTTAAGGATTGGAAATAGGGGGTCGGTCATATATTTGACTCCTCTAGGAGAGACTCCTGGGCAGTTATGGGCCTATTTGACGATTTCCTTTCCATATTTTTTTATGTCTATGACGTCAGATTTGTATGGGAGCTCCCTAAAGAGCTAGAGATAGAGGGTAAGTATGGTGGGAAAAAATGTTGCGGAGAAAAAAATAGTAGGGGCCGGTCATACATTTGACCCTTCTAGGGGCACCCTGGGAGTGGTGGGGGTCGATTTCCTAAAAATGTTAATTTTGTATGGAAGCCCCCTTAGGGGTTAAAGATAAGAGGTAGGTATGCTTGGTAAAAATGTTGGGGGAGAAAAAAAAATGTGGGTCGGTCATACATTTGAACCCCCTAGAGGTGGCCCCTCTTGTAGGGCTGTAAGTAAATTGTTTCTCCTTTTTTCTCACCTTTGACCTCGATGCGCCAACCTTTACCCTCACCCCACCCCCAACATTTTTTTTGCAAACTCATTTTTTTTTTTCCAACCTTACAAAATGGAGGGGTGTAAAGTATCAAAATCCAAAATTCGTGCACTAAAACACCCTAATGTACATTCATACCTTATAACTTTATTAACCACCAAAAACTGCATTAAAATTGGCTAAATCCACACTAAATTTGGACTATTCTTCAGGAGTTCATTTAGACCCCCCATGTGCAATTTTTTGTTAGTCTGAGCTTCCTTTATCACCGCCCAGAAGCTATCTACTTTAGTGCTATGAATTTTGTTAAATTTCAATAAACGGTGCCTTAATGATATTTATATAAAATTTAGTCAATCAACATTAGATATCCATTTCAAAATAAAATTTTTGCAATAAATTCCTTTGCAAGATCATTAGTAAAGTGAACATTCTGTTGAAATACATAGCAACTCTTTTTTTTCTCAAAGCATAGCATAGCAAATGAGGCAACACAAAAGTTGCTACATCATATACCCAATGTATAGATACAATGAAATTGTTGCAAACAAATGTGTAAACAAATGACGAAGGCCTTTAGTGGCGGCACCTTTTTGTAAACAAATTTGAATTGTAATTGACATTTTTGCGCAAAAACCTTGGTCTATACAAAAGTGGGTAAAACTTGTGCAAGATCGCCAGTGAGTATGCAATTCCACTGGCTAATTAAAATATTTTAAATACTTAATTCAAATGTAAAATTACGCATGCGCGGCCTATAAGCAATGGGTAACATTAGAATCTAACAAAATATAATTAAATGTTTTCTGTTTTTATTGCAATCATTGATGTTGTTGCCGCTCGCCGCAATGATTCTTATGACAAATTGGTAATTATACTGGAGCAACACTTAAGTAGTCGTGTTTTCAAGCAATAATACTTACAAACATTAGTGATGTAGTACAACAATATTTTATATAAGACAACAAAAAAAAAAAAATATAAAAAAATAATGTCTACAAGACTTAAAAGTAGTAATTACGTGAAAAATAGAATTTCTAGAAAAACTTTGTTTTGTTTTTAAATTAAAAAATAAAAATTAAATTTTCTTTTCTTCTTAAGGTGCTATAAACATCTCTGAATAGAGTTAATAAACTTCCGAGACATGAGACATG